>PVHT021183608.1:12587031-12645471 GCA_004024745.2 Catagonus wagneri | reverse complement strand
TTTTTTAATCACAGTTTCAATTTCAGAACTTGTGATTGGTCTATTCATATTTTCTATTTCATCTTGGTTTAGTCTTGGGAGATTGTACTTTTCTAAGAATTTGTCCATTTCTTCTAGGTTTTCCATTTTATTGCCATATAGTTGCATATAGTAGTCTCTTATGATCCTTTGTATTTCTGTGATGTCTGTTGTTACTTCTTCTTTTTCATTTCTAATTTGATTGATTTGTGTCCTCTCTTTTTTTCTTGATAAGCCTGGCTAAGGGTTGATCAATTTTGTTGATCTTTTCAAAGAACCAGCTTTTAGTTTCATTGATCTTTTCTATGGTTTTCTTCGTTTCCATTTCATTGATTTCTGCTCTGATCTTTATGATTTCTTTTCTTCTACTAACTTTAGGTCTTGTCATTTCTTCCCTCTAGCTGCTTTAGATGTAAAGTCAGGTTGTTTGTTTGAGCTTTTTCTTGTTTCCTGAGGTAGGCTTGTATTGCTATATACCATCCTCTTAGAACTGCTTTTGCTGCATCCCAGAGGTTTTGGAGTGTCGTGTCTTTGTTGTCATTAGCTTCTAGGTATTTTTTGATTTCCTCTTTGATTTCTTCAGTGATCCATTGGTTATTTAGTAGTGTGTTATTTAGTCTCCACGTATTTGTGTTTTTGGCCTTTTTTTTCTTGTTTGTGATTTCCAGTCGTATAGCATTGTGGTCAGAGGAGATGCTTGAAATGCTTTCAATTTTCTTAAAGTTACTGAGGCTTGATTTGTAGTTCAGTGTGATCAATCTTAGAGAATGTTCCGTGTGCACTTGAGAAGAATGTGTATTCTGTTGCTTTTGGATGGAATGTCCTATAAATATCTATTAAGTCCATCTGATCTAATGCTTCATTCAGGGCCTGTGTTTCCTTATTGATTTTCTGTCTGGATGACCTGTCCATTGCTGTAAGTGGGGTGTTAATTTCTCCCACTATGATGGTGTTATTGTTGATTTCTCCTTTTAAGGTTGTTAGCAGTTGCCTTATATATTGTGATGACCCTATGTTGGGTGCATAGATATTTAAAATTGTTATATCTTCTTCTTGGATTGATCCTTTGATCATGATGTAGTGCCCTTCCTTGTCTCTTAAAATGTTCTTCATCTTAATGTCTATTTTGTCTGATAGGAGTATTGCTACTCTGGCTTTCTTTTAATGCCCGTTTGCATGGAATATTTTCTTCCATCTTCTCACTTTCAATTTGTATGTGTCTCTAGAAGTGAAGTGGGTCTCTTGAAGACACCATATATTTGGGTCTTGTTTTTGTATCCACTCAGCTAGTCTATGTCTTTTGGTTGGGGCATTCAGTCCATTAACATTTAAGGTAATTATTGATATATATGTTCTTATTGCCATTGTATTAACTATTTGGGGGTTTTCTTGCTCTTTTTTTCTTCCCTTATTCTCCTGTTGTCTCCTCTCACAAGATGGCTATCTTTAATGTTGTATTTGAGTCGATTTTTCTTATTTGTGTATCAGTTGTACATTTTTGGTTTGCGGTTACCCTGAAGTTTTGATATAGGAGTCTACATATAAATGAGATTGCATTAAGTTGTTGGTTTCTCAATTGCATGTGCTTCTCCAGTGACCTGCATTTGTGCTCTCTTCTCATGATTTCTGATTTTGGTAGCATAATTGTGCATGGATGATTTAGTATCTTTACTGTATATATGCCTTTACTGGTGGGCCTTGTTATTTGTGGTGTCTTTGTTTCTGGTTGTGGCCTTTTCTTTTCTGCCTAGAGAAGTTCCTTTAGGATTTGTTGTAAAGCTGGTTTAGTGTTGCAGAAATCTCTTAGCTTTTGCTTATCTGTAAAGGTTTTGATCTCTCCTTCAAATCTGATTGAGAGCCTTGCTGGATAAAGTAATCTTGGTTGGAAGTTTTTCCCTTTCATCACATTTAGTATATCATGCCACTCCCTTCTGACCTGCAGAGTTTCAGCTGAAAAATCTGCTGATAACCTTATCGGGGTTCCCTTGTATGTCATTTGTTTCTTTTCCCTAGCTGCTTTCAAAATTTTCTCTTTGTCTTTAATTTTGGTGATTTTGATTAATATGTGTCTCGGGGTGTTCCTCCTTGGGTTTATTTTATATGGTACTCGTTGCACTTCCTGGATTTGAGTGAGTGGTTCCTTTCCCATATTAGGGAAGTTTTCGGCTATTATCTCTTCAGATATTTTTTCTGTCCTCTTCTCTCTCTCTTCTCCCTCTGGCACCCCTATAATACGGATATTGGTGCATTTAACATTATCCCAGAGTTCTCTGAAACTCTGTTCATTTCCTTTCAATCTTTTATCTCTTTTCTCTTCTGCATTAGTGAATTCCACTAATCTGTCCTCTACCTCACTGATTCATTCTTCTGCCTCCTGTATTCTACTGTTGGCTGCTTCTAATGAATTTTCTATTTCAGTTATTGCATTTTGCATCTCTTCTTGTTTAATTTTTACATCTAGTATTTCCTTGCTCAGTGTTTCCTGTAAATGATCAATCTTTGCCTCCAGTTTATTTCCAATGCCTTGCATCATCTTCAGCATCAACAGTCTAAAGTCTCTTTCTGGGAGGCTGATAATCTCCTCATCACTGAGCTGTTTTCCTGGGCTTTTCTCTTTCTCCCTTATCTGAGTTATACTTCTCTGTCTTTTCATTTTTATAGGTTTTTGATGTGGTGAGCTTTTTGTAGACAATAGAGTTGTAGCCTCTCTCAGTTCTGGTGTTTGCCCTCCCTGTGCTAAAGTTGGTGTGTAGGGGGCTTCCTGTAGGCTTCCTGATGGGAGGGAGTGATGCCCGCTCACTGGTAGGTGGGGTTGATTCCTCTCCCTCTGCTGGGTGGGGTTTTGTCTCTGGATGAGATTAGAGGCTGGCTGTGTGCCTGAGGGGTCTTTAGGCAGCCTGTTTACTGATGGGTGGGGTTGAGATCCCACCTGGATTATTGTTTGGCCTGGGGCTTCTCAGGGCTGATGGGAGGCACCAGATTTCCCCAGAAATGGCCACCTCCAGAGAGATGCAGGCTGATGAATGTTCCCGAGAGCTTCACCTCCAATCCCCTTTTCCCACAAAAAGCCACAGTCACCCTTGTTTTCCCAGGAGAGCCTCCAAGAATTGCAGTCATGTTCCACCCAGATTCCTATGGAGACTGCTTTGCTCTGGGACCCAGTGCAGGTGAAAGTCTGTGTGTGCCTTTCAATAATGGGATCTCTGTTTCCCCCAGTCCTGTGGAGCTCCTGCACACAAGCCCCGCTGGTCTTCAATGCCAGATGCTCTGGGGGCTCTTTCTCCCTGTTCCAGATCCCCAGGCATGGGGATTTGATGTGGGGCTCAGAACTCTCAGTCCTGTAGCTGAGTCTCTGTGATGCAGTTACTTTCCAGTCTGTGGGGCTTCCCACCCAGGAGGTATGGGGTTGCTTCTATCGCGTAATCGCTCCTCCTACCTTTTGATGTGGTCTCTGCTTTGTCTTCTGGAGCAGAATATCTTTTTTGGAAGTTTCCAGTCCATTTGGTTGAAGGTTGCTCGGCATTTGGTTGTAGTTTTGTTGTTTTTTTCGGAGAGAAGTTGAGCTCCAGTCCTTCTTTTCCACCATCTTAATCTGTCTGTGGTGTAGTCCACACAGTGAGTCAAAGCAGGTACAAGAAGTGTGCCTTTTTGATCCTCTGAGAAATGAATGCCAGGATGGAATTAGGTATGACATTACCATTCTGGGGATGACACCTTTTTGTGTCGGTCCTCAGCAAGGATCCTCCCGCCCAGTGTTGCCCTAGCAAGTAGAAGAAGAGCAAGTTCGGTTCAGAAGTGAAGCAAAGCTTACTGTCGGATCGGAGCATGGAGAGAGCTCTATACCAAACGCCCTCGCGAGAGGCCGGGGCAGGGCTGCTCAAATCTGAGGTGTTTTTAGACATCCAGGTGGGATTATTGAGTAGCTATTTAAAAAACTAATCTTTCATGGCCAAAAAGAAAGGAAAAGCTGATTTGGAGTTCAATCGAGAAAATTCGAAGTCCGTAAAGTTATTAATTTGGTAATCATCGATGTATAAATGGTATTTAAAGTTGTAAGACTGGCTGATTCCAGCAAAGGAATGAGTATTGATGGCGAAGGCCCTCCTGCAGCACTTGGTGCTTAGATGCGGGAGGTGAGGAGGGACCAGCAAAGACGACCAAGACGATGGGAAGACTAGGAGTTGGTGTCCTAGAAACCAGGTGGAAAGGGAAGAATTGCTGAAAGGTCAGGGGTGGTGAGGACTGAAAATTGATTTAGCAACGCGAAGTTAATTTGGGACCTTCCTGGGCAGTGTTAATGTAGTGGAAGCAGCAGCCATGGTCAGAAATCAGAATTCAGATTATATTTTAAGTGAGTATGGGAAACACAGAAAAATTAGAATACATTTTGCTAAAATCAGTGGGATGTGTGGAAAGAAAAGAAGAGGGAAATTTGAAATGGACAGGATTATGAAAGTCCAGAGGAAAAGAATGCATGACCACCTTAAATAACTGATAGCATTTCTTATTGTTGTGGCTACCTTATCAATTCTTTATTTTTATAGGATTTTGAAACAAGAGGATTTGAAGTACTGTAATTTGTTCTTTCGGGAGATAAGAAGACAGCCATATAAGAAATAGGAAAGGGACCATTTTACTTCTCTGCTTCTCAGAATTGCCCCCTGCACAAAGCTCTGTTGATATTTTTCAGTTCCACTCTTACTGTCTCCATTATCCAGGGTGTGTTGAGAGGTCAGAGTAAAATTTTGTATTTGTTAGCTTGACTCTACCCTCTGGTAATGACTGGTGACTTGGTGGAGCTAGGTCAGCATTATGCATTAATCTTACAGATCTGTGACTTCATCTCTTGTTAAAAAAAAAAAAAACCTAAGATCGAAAGTTGTTTCAGTTTTTTTTTTTTTTTTTTTTTTTTTGCATTTTAGGGCTGCACACTGGCATATGGAGGTTCCCAGGCTAGCAGTCCAATTGGAGCTACAGCTGCTGGCTTACACCACAGCCATAGTGACGCCAGATTTGAGCCATGTCTGTGACCTACACCACAGCTCGTGGCAACACCGGATCCTTAACCCACTGAGCGAGGTCAGGGATCAATCCGCAACCTCATGGTTCCTAATCGGACTCTTTTCTGCTACGCCATGAAACTCCGAAATTTGTTTCAGTTTGAGAAGTTTTTACTTTTAGTACATTTTGCTAAAATGTATATACCTAGACTAGCTACTAAAGTTAGAAGCTTATGCTATCATGGTAACTTCTAGGCCCAAAGTCTCTTAAGGAAACTATTGGGTAAGCACCTCATGGCCAAACCATAACTAATCAGCAGGTTAGGGCAAAGAAATAGCAACTTAAATAGAGTAGAAATATTCGGAGTTCCTGTTGTAGCAGAGCAGAAACAAATCCGTTTATTATCTATGAGGATGCAGGTTTGATCCCTGGCTTCACTCAGTGAGTTGGGGATCCAGCGTTGCTGTGTGGTGTGGTGTAGGTCACAGACACAGCTTGGATCCTGTGTTGCTGTGGTGTAGGCCAGCAACTGTAGCTCCAATTCACACCTAGCCTGGGAACTTCCATTTGCCGTGGGTGTGGCCCTAAAAAGCAAAAAAAGAAATATTCTTATTTTTTTTGGTGGGGGCAGGCATGCTGTGCCTACGGCATGTGGAAATTCAGGGCCAGGGATCAAACCCACCCCATAGCAGTGACAATGCTGGATCCTTAATCCGTTGAGGCACCAGGATACTCCCACAACTTACATTCTTTTTGCTTTGACTTTTGTTCATGTCAGTGCAAACTCAGAAAATAGGTGAATCAGGCAGTGCCTGGGGGCAATTGAGGGAACCTGGAATAGACCACAAATGAATCAGAATTATGAGTAAGTAGGATTAGAGGTAGGGAATAGCCATCCCAGTAGAGAAGTAGTTTGCTAAAGCATCAGGGGTACAAAACAGAGATGCTGAGTCCTCATATGCTAAGGAAGCAATAAGCTGGTAACATTAAAGCAGTGATTACTAATATCAAGACCTACCTTCAGACTGGAACACTTACCAGCCTTTTGGGATTAATATGTATGATGATTCTGTAGTTTCTGATTTTTATGAGACTCTTGCCTCTTACCATTTTTATCTCTAGAATGAAAGCCTTTCTTGAGGCCAGAAGAGCCTGACATAAGCTGAATGTAAATGTTAGGCTTACCAAGTAGATATATAAATGATACTTGAAAAATTATATTTCTTTCTTAAAGTTTAAAGAAAACTACCACAGAGCACTTTAATCAGTTACAATAAAACACTTAAAATATTAATTTGTTTGAAAGTTATTATTATATAAACCTACACAGAAATGATTTAGAAATAAAACCCTCTGCACTTTAATGATATTAAGGCCAAGGAATGAAATGTTTTTCTAGGGATTAACTTTTAACATTTTAAGTGGCCGTAATGGATTTATCATCCTCACCACTCCCCCCCCAAAAAAAAACTGGATATCTGAACAAAAATATGTGAAACAACTGTTTTAAGACATTGGACAATAGCAGTACAGGACTGTAATCCCTGAAAGATAGGAAATAGGGTAAGCTGTACATTCACCCCACAGTCACCCCAGCTGTCTGCCTAGAGGCACAGTCTCAATTGCAGAGCAGGGATAAGGATCTTGGGCAAAGGAGAGTGGTCTTAATAAGCTGAGGAGACAGATCAGAGTTCACTGAGACTGAGGCAGCTGGAAGTTGCGGGGCAAAATTCCATAAGAAGGACACTATTTAGAAAAATAATACCATAAGTCTGCATAGGTGTCTGACTTTTTGCTGAGTTCTGGAGTGTACATGCAAAGAATGAAACTAAAGCCAGGCAAAGAGCAACCAGGTTGTTGTGAGCTGATGGCCCTTTGAGATCACGGAACGTTGAGGTATTTGAGTTTTTACTAAACTGTAGGGGAAAAGGTCCTTGTTGATTACCCTGTACTTTAAATAAAAACCACAGAAGGGCAGTGGTGCTACGCAGATTAATAAAGGGATATTATAAACAGCTTTATGCTAATATGAGTTTAATAACTTGGGTGATTTGGACAAATCCTGAAAGATAAAAGTTACCAAAGTAACACAAGAGAAACTGAGAATATGAGTAGCTTTATATGTTAAAGATATTAAATTTATAATCCAAAACTCCAGGCCTGGATAGCTTCACCGGTGAATTCTTTTGAACCTTAAAGTGGAAATAACATTAATTATATAAACTTTTTACAATGATAGAGGAAAAAGGGACCAAGTCCCAACTTGATGAGACCAACATTACCCTGGTACCCAAAACAGACAAATTATAAGAAAACTAAAGAGCAATATCCCTCTTGACCATAGACATAAAAATATTGAAGAACATAGTATCCTTCAGGAACATATGAAAAGAATAATACTATGACTTTCTTTTATTCCAAGAAAGGAAAGGTGCCAAAGTGGGGATAACACTCAAACATCAATTAATGAGTTCCCTTCGTGGCGCAGTGGTTAATGAATGCAACTAGGAACCATGAGGTTGTGGGTTGGATCCCTGGCCTTGCTCAGTGGGTTAAGTATCCGGTGTTGCCATGAGCTGTGGTGTAGGTTGCAGATGTAGCTCGGATCCCGCATTGCTGTGGCTGTGGCGAAGGCCGGCAGCTACAGCTCCTGTTAGACCCCTAGCCCGGGAACCTCCATGTGCCGTGGGTGTGGCCCTAGAAAAAGGCAAAAAGACAAAAGAAAGAATCAATTACTGTAATACATTCACCTTATCAGTTGAATAAAGGAGAAAACTCAAGTGACCATCTAAGTAGATAAAAATATTTGGCAAAATATAACACTCATTTATGACAAAAACTCTTAGCAATCACAGAATTTGAAGAGAGTTCCTCAGTCTGTTGAAGGTCAGCTACAAAAAATCTTACAGCTTGGAGTTCCCTTGTGGTATAGTGGGTTAAGGATCTGGTGTTGTCACTGCAGCGGCTTGGATCCCTGCTTGGCACAGGTTTAATCCCTGGCCTGGGAAATTCTACATGCTGTGAGCACAGACCCACCTCCCCCAGATAAAAATCTTACAGCTAATACACTTAATGGTGATAGATAAAATGTTTTCTCCCTTCAGATCAGGAAGAGGCAAAGATGTTCTTTCCCCTCACTTCTATTCAGCATTGTGCTAGAGGTGCTAGTCAGTACGGGAAGACAGGGGGCGGGGAGGCATACACCTTGGAAAGGAGAATAAAAGTGTTTATTTGTATGTATTACCTTGAGTGCAGAAAATCCTATGGAATCTAGGAAAAAGCTACTGGAAATAACGTGAGCTTGGCAGGGTTGCAAGATATGAGTTCAATACATAAGTATCAAGTGTTATTAATAACATTTTTATATGTGATGAACAATTAGAAATAAAGTAATGCCATTAATAGTAATATCAAAAAAAATGAAATGTGAAGGAAAATTTGTAACGAAAATAGCATAAGACCTATACACTGAAAACTATCTACACAACATTGCTGAGAGAAATTTTTAAAGTTCTAAATAAATGGGAGTTCCTGTTGTGGCTCAGTGTGTTATGAACCCGGCTAGTATACATGAGGACGCAGGTTCGATCCCTGGCCTTGTTCAGTGGGTTAAGGATCCGGTGTTGCCATGAGCCACAGTGTGGGTCACAGACGCGGCTCAAATCCAGCATTCCTGTGGCTGTGGGAAAAAAAAAAAATTGGGCTGTGATAATTATACAACTATAAATGTAAAAAAATTTTCTCACATAAAATAAAAAGTACGAAATGAAAATTTAAAAAAGTATCACATTGTCTTCATTACTACAGCTTTATGATAAGTCTTAAAACTAGATGAAATAAATCCTCCAGGTATTTAAAATCTTTTCTTGGAGTTCCGGTCATGGCTCAGCAAAAACAAATCTGACTGGTATCCACGAGGATGCAGGTTCGATCCCTGGCCTCATTCAGTGGATTAAGGATCCCACATTGCTGCGCTGTGGTGTAGGTGGGCAACTTCAGCTCTGATTTGATCCCTAGCCTGGGAACCTCCATGTGCTGCTGATGTGGCCCTAAAAAGATTAAAAAAAAAAAGTCTTTTAACTGTTCTGGATACTTTGGGGGGGGGGATACACATTTTTTTCTGGAAAGGGCCAGAGAGTAAGTATTTGAAACTTTGCAGACCAAATGGCCTTTGTCACAACGGCCTGACTATGGCATTTTAATGCAGAAGAGGTCACAGACAATACACAAATGGTAAGTGTGGCAGTGCTGTAATAAAATTATTTCCAAAAACACACACGCAGCCGGATTTGTCCTGGAAGTTACAGTTTGCTGGTGCGCAAGGGTCATTCATTTCCATACATATTACAGAGTCAGTTCATCAGTCTCTACAAAAATGCCTATTGGAGTTGTAACTGGGATGATATTGAATCTACAGATCAATCTGGGGAGAGATGACATCTTAAAAACTGATCTCCTAATCCAAGAGTGTAGTACTCCATTTATTTAGAACCTTTTTTTTAAGGGCTGCACACGTGGCATATGGAAGTCCCCGGGCTGGGGGTTCGAATCAGAGCTGAAGTTGCCCACCTACACCACAGCGCAGCAATGTGGGATCCTTAATCCACTGAATGAGGCCAGGGATCGAACCTGCATCCTCGTGGATACCAGTCAGATTTGTTTTTGCTGAGCCACGACGGGAACTCCAAGAAAAGATTTTAAATACCTGGAGGATTTATTTCATCTAGTTTTAAGACTTATCATAAAGCTGTAGTAATGAAGACGATGTGATACTTTCTTTTTAAATTTTCATTTCGTACTTTTTATTTTATGTGAGAAAATTTTTTTGAAACTTTGTATCTGATGATTTTTAAAATTCTTAAAATTTTATTACATTTATAGTTGTCCAATTATCATTACAGCCCAATTTTTTTTTCCTTTTTTTAGGGCCGCACCTGTGGCATGTGGAGATTCCCAGGCTAGGGGTCGAATCAGAGCTACAGCTGTCAGCCTACACCACAGCCATAGCAATGCCGGATCCGAGCCGCGTCTGTGACCGACACCACAGCTCACAGGAACACCAGATCCTTAACTCACTGAGCGAGGCCAGGGATTGAACCTGCAACCTCATGGTTCCTAATTGGATTCATTTCCACTGCGCCACCACAGGAACTCCTGTACCACATCATCTTTATCTACTTCTCTGTCGATAGACATTTAGGTTGTTTCCATGTCTTAGCTATTGTATATAGTGCTGCAGTGAGCATTGGAGTACATGTGTCTTTTCTCTCTTTTTTTTTTGTCTTTTTGCCTTATCTAGGGCTGCACCCGCGGCATATGGAGGTTCCCAGGCTAGGGGTCTAATCAGAGCTGTAGCTGCCAGCCTATGCCACAGCCACAGCAACGCGGGATCTGAGCTGCATCTGCAGCGTACACCATGGCTCACGGCAATGCCGGATCCTTAACCCACTGAGCAAGGCCAGGGATCAAACCCACGACCTCATGGTTCTTAGTCAGATTCGTTAACCACTGAGCTCCGACGGGACTCCAGCATGTGTCTTTTTGAGTCATGGTTTTCTCTGGATAGATGCCCAGGAGTGGGATTGCTGGATCAAATGGTAATTCTGTTTTGAGTTTTCTGAGGAATCTCCATACTGTGTTTCATAGTGGTTCCACCAATTTATATTCCCACCAACAGTGCAATAAGGTTCCCTTTTCTCCACACCCTCTCCAGCACTTAATTGTTTGTAGACTTTTTGTTGATGGCCCTTCTGGCCGGTGTAAGGTGGTACCTCATAGTGGTTTTGATTTGCATTTCTCTAATAATGAGTGATGTTGAACATCTTTGCTTGTGTTTTTTGGCCATCTGTATGTCTTCTTTGGAGAATTGTCTGTTTAGATCTTCTGCCCACTTTTTGTTGGGATTGTTTGGTTTTTTTGGTATTGAGCTGCAGAAGGTGTTTATAAATTTTGGAGATTAATCCCTTGTCAGTCGCTTCATTTACAAATATTTTCTCCCATTCTGTGAGTTGTCTTTTTGTTTTGTTTAGGGTTTCCTTTGCTGTGCAGAAACTTTTAAGTCCCATTTGTTTATTTTTGTTTTTTATCATCATTAACAGGTGGATCTGAGAAGATGTTGCTGTGGTTTATGTTGGAGAGTGCTTGGCCTATGTTTTCCTCTAAGAGTTTTATAGTATCTAGTCTTATATTTAGGTCTTTAATTCATTGTGAGTTTATTTTTGTGCATGGTGTTCGGAAGTGTTCTAATTTCATTCTTTTACGTGTAGCTGTCCACTTTTCCCAGCACCACTTATTGAAGGGGCTGTCTTTTCTCCATTGTATATTCTTGCCTCCTTTGTCATAGATTAGTTGACTGTAAGTGTGTGGGTTTAATTCTGGGCTTTCTATCCTGTAACACTGATCTATATTTCTTTCTGCCAGTACCATACAGCTTTGATGACTGTAGATTTGTAGTACAGTCTGAGGTCAGTGGAGGTTCCCAAGCTAGGGATCTAATCGGAGCTGTAGCCACCAGCCTATGCCACAGCCACAGTAACGCGGAATCCAAGCCACATCTGCAGCCTACACTACCGCTCATGGCAGTGCTGGATCCTTAACCCACTGGGCGAGGCCAGGGATTGAACCCTCAACCTCATGGTTCCTAGTTGGATTCATTAACCACTGTACCACGACGGGAACTCCTCCAGCTCCATTTTTCTTTCTCAGGATTGCTTTGGCTATTCTGAGTCTTTTGTGCTTCCAAACAGACTTTAAAATATTTTGTTCTAGTTTTGTGAAAAATGTCCTTGGTATTTGATATGGATTGCATTGACTCTGTAAATTGCCTTGGGTTGTATAGTCATTTTGGTAATATTGATTCTTCCAGTCCAAGAGCTGACATACCTTTCCATCTATTTATGTCATCTTTGATTTCTTTCATTAGCGTCTTATAGTTTTCAGTGTACAGGTCTTTTGTCTCTTTAGACAGGTCTTTTGTCTGATCCCTGGCCTTGCTCAGTGGGTTAAGGATCCGGCGTTGCTGCGAGCTGTGGTGTAGGTCGCAGATGCAGCTTGGATCCCAGGTTGCTGTGGCTGTGGTGAAGACTGGCAGCTACAGCTCCTGTTAGACCGCTAGCCTGGGAACCTCTATATGCTGCTGGTGCGGCCCTAGATAAGGCAAAAAGACAAAAAAAGAAAAAATAAATAAAAATAAAATGAGACAGGTCTTTTGTCTCCTTGGTTTATTCGTAAGTATTTGATTCTTTTTGATACGAAGGTAAATGGGATTGCTTCCCTAATTTCTCTTTCTGATCTTTCCTTGTTGGTGTATAGAAATGCAGTCAATTTCTATGTATTAATTTTGTATCTTGTGACTTAGCCAAATTGATTGATGAGCTCTAACAGTTTTCTGGTAGAGTCTTTAGGATTCTCGAGGTATAGTATCATGTCATCTGCAAGAAGTGATAGTTTTACTTATTCCTTTCCAATTTGGATTCCTTTTATTTCTTTTTCTTCTCTGATTGCCGTTGCTAGGACTTCCAAAACTATGTTGAATAGTAGTGGCAAGAGCAGACATCCTGTCTTGTTCCTGATCTCAGTGAGAAATTCTTTCAGCTTTTCACCACTGAGAATGATGTTAGCTCTGGGTTTGTTATATATGGCCTTTATCACATTGAGGTAGGTTCCCCCATGCCCACTTTCTGAAGGGTTTTTATCAGAAATGGGTGTTGGATTTTGTCAAAGGCTTTTTCTGCATCTGTTGAGAGGATCATATGGTTTTTATTGATTTGTGAATATTGAAGAATCCTTGCATCCCTGGCATAAATCCCACTTGATCATGATATACAATCCTTTTAATGTATTGTTGGATTTGGTTGGCTAGTATTTTGCTGAGGATCTTTGCATCTGTGTTCATCAGTGAGATTGCCTGTAATTTTCTTTTTGTGGTATCTTTGTCTGGTTTTGGTATCAGGGTAATGGTGACCTCATAGAATGAGTTTGGGAGTGTCCCTCCCTCTGCAATTTTTTTGAATAGTTTCAGAAGGATACGTGTTAGCTCTTCTTTGAGTGTTTGATGGAATTTGTGAAGCCGTCTGTTCCTGGACTTTGTTGGAAGTTTTTTTTATCACAATTTCAGTTTCAGTACTTCTCACTGGTCTATTCATCTTTTCTGTTTCATCTTGGTTTAGTCCTGGAAGATTTTACTTTTTTAAGCTTTTGTCCATTTCTTCTAGGTTGTCCGTTTTATTGGCTTATAGTTGCATGTAGTAGTCTTTTATGATCCTTTGTATTTCTGTGATGTCTATTGTTACTTCTCCTTTTTCACTTATAATTTTATTGAGTCCTCTCTTTTTTTCTTGCTGGTCTGGTTAAGAGTTTATCGATTTTGTTGATCTTTTCAAAGAACCAGCTTTTAGTTTTCATTGATATTTTCTGTGTTTTTCTTCGTTTCTATTTCATTAATTTCTGCTCCCATCTTTATGATTTCTTTCCTTCTGCTAATTTTAGATCTTGTCTGTTCTCTCTCTAGCTGCTTTAGAGGTAAAGTTAGGTGGTTTATTTGAGCTTTTTCTTGTTTCCTGAGGTAGGCTTATATTGCTATAAACTTCCCTCTTAAAACTGCTTTTGCTGCATCCCATACATTTTTGGAGTGTTGTGTCTTTGTTGTCATTTGTTTCTAGGTATTTTTTTTATTTCCTCTTAGATTTCTTCAATGATCCATTGGTTGTTTAGTAGCATGTTGTTTAGTCTCCACATGTTTGTTTTTTGCAGTGTTTTTCTTGTTGATTTCCAGTCATATAGCATTGTGGTCAGAAAAGATGCTTGATATGATTTCAATTTTCTTAAAGTTACCAAGGCTTGATTTGTGGCCCAGACTGTGATCAATCCTAGAGAATGTTCCATGTACACTTGAGAAGAATATGTATTCTGCTGGCTTTAGATGGAATGTCCTGTAAATATCTATTAAGTCCATCTGGTCTAATGCATCATTTGAGACCTGTGTTTCCTTGTTGATTTTCTGTCTGAATGATTTGTCCATTGCTGTAAGTGAGGTGTTAAAAGCGCCTCACTATTATTGTGTCATTGACAGTTTCTCCTTTTAAGGTTGTTAGCAGTTGCCTTATATATTGTGGTGATCCTATGTTGGGTGCATATATATTTACAATATCTTCTTCTTGGATTGATCCTTTGATCGTTAGGTAATGTCCTTCCTAGTCTACTATAATATTCCTTATTTTAAGGTCTGTTTTGTCTGATACGAGTATTGCTACTCTGGGTTTCTTTTGATTCCTGTTTGCATGGAATATTTTCTTCCATCCTCTCACTTTCAAATTATTTGTGTCCCTAGAACTGAGGTGGGTTTCTTGAGGACAGTATATATATGGGTCTTATTTTTATATCCATTCAGTCAGTCTATGTCTTTTGGTTGGGGCATTTAGTCCAATTACATTTATGGTAATTGTTGATATGTATGTTCTTATTGCCACTTTATTAACTGTTTTGGAATTTGTTATTGTTCCCTTTTTTCCTTCCCTTCCCTTGTTCTCTAGTGGTTTGATGACTGTCTTTACTGTTGTATTTTAGTTGATTTTTCTTATTTGTGTGTATAACAATTGTGGATTTTTGGTTTACAGTTACCCTGAAGTTTTGACACAGGAGTCATATATATATGGGATTGTTTTAAGTTGTTGGTCTCTTAATTGCAAGTGCATCTGTAGTGTCCTGCATTTGTATTCTGCTCTTCTCACGATTTCTGATTTTGGTAGCATATTTGTGCGTGGATGATTTCGTACCTTTACTGTATATATGCTTTTACTGGCAAGCGTTGTCACTTGTGGTATTTTTGTTTCTAGTTGTGGCCTTTTCTGCCTAGAGAAGTTCCTTTAGTATTTATTGTAAAGTTGGTTTAGTGTTGCTAAATTCTCTTAGCTTTTGCTTATCTGTAAAGCTTTTGATTTCTCCTTCAAATCTGAATGACAGACTTGCTGGGTAAAGTAATCTTGGTTGGAGGTTTTTCCTTTCATGACATTAATTTTATCATGCCACTCCCTTCTGACCTGCAGAGTTTCTGCTGAAAAATCTGCTGATAACCTTATCGGGGTTACCTAGTATGTTACTTGTTTCTTTTCCCTAGCTGCTTTCAGTATTTTCTCTTTGTCTTTAATTTTGGTCAGTTTGATTAATATGTCTTGGGGTGTTCCTCCTTGGGTTTATTTTATATGGTACTCATGCTTCCTGAATTTGAGTGAGTGGTTCCTTTCCCATATTAGGGAAGTTTTCGGCCATTATCTCTGAATATTTTTTCTGTCCCTTTCTCCTTCTGGTACCTGTATAATATGGACGTTGGTAAGTGTAACCTTGTCCCAGTGTTCTCTTAGACTGTCTTCATTACTTTTCAATCTTTTATCTCTTTTCTCTTCTGCATCAGTAATATCTACTAGTCTGTCCTCCACCTCTTCTTATTCATTCTTGTGCCTCCTGTATTCTGCTGTTGGTTGCTTCTAATGAATTTTTTATTTCAGTTATTGTGTTTTGCATCTCTCTTTGTCTCAAATCCTGTATTTCTTTCCTCAGTGTTTGCTCTAAATTATCAGTCTTTGCCTCCACTTTATTTTCAGTGTCTTGCATCATCTCCAGTATCAACAGTCTAAAGTCTTTTTCTGGGAGGCTGATAATCTCCAGATCACCTAGCTGTTATTCTGTTTTGTTTTGTTTTTTCTTGCTCCCTTATCTGAGTTATAGTTTTCTGTCTTTTCATTTTTATAGGTTTTTGGTGTGGTCTCCTTTTTGCAGACAATAGAGTTGTAGCCTCTCTTACTTCTGGTGTTTGCCTCCTTTGTGGCTGAAGTTGGTATGGGGGGCTTGCTGTAGGCTTCCTGATGGGAGGGACTGGTGCCTGCCCACTGATAGGTGAGGCTGATTCCCATCCCTCTGGTGGGTGGAGCTTTGTGGGTGAGATTAGAAGCAGCTCTGTGCCTGGGGGGTCTTTAGGCAGCCTGTTTACTGATGGGTGGAACTGTGATCCCACCTGGATTATTGTTTGGCCTGGGGCTTCTCAGCGCTGATGGGTGGGCTTGTGTGTTCCCCAAATGGCCACCTCTAGAGGAAGATGATGAATATTCCCAAGACCTTTGTCTCCAGTGTCCATCCCCCACAACAAGCAACATTCACCTCCTGTTTCCTCAGGAGATCCTCCAAGAAGTACAGTCAGGTCTGACCCAGCTTCCTATAGGGTCTCTGCTTTGCCCCGGGATCCAGTGCACTTGAAAGCCCGTGTGCACCTTTCAAGAATGGGGTCCTTGGTTCCCCCAGTCCCCTGGAGCTCCTGCACACAAGCCCCGCTGGCCTTCAGTGTCAGTTGCTCCGGGGGCTCTTTCTCCCAATGCTAGATCCCCAGGCATGGGGACCTGACGTGGGGCTCAGAACTCTCCCTTTTTAGGTGAGTCTCTGTGTTTCAGTTACTTTCCAGTCTGTGATCTGCCCTCCTGGGAGATATGGGTTGCTTATATCTTGTGATCACCCCTCCTACCATGTTGATATGGCCTCCTCTTTGTCTTCTGGAGTAGGATATCTTTTTGAAAATGTCCAGTCCATTTAGTTGAAGGTTGTTCAGCATTTGGTTTTAATTTTGTTGTTTTTATGAGCGAAGGTGAGCTCCAGTCCTTCTATCAACATTGTGATAATTAACATTAGCATAGACATAATAAAATAGTGACACTAAATGGATCCTTGTATTTATAACTAATTTGGCATGAAGAAAAAAAAAAGCTGAAGCTTCTAGATGAAAACAGGAAATATTCTGATGAAGCATCCTCAAATAGGACACATAGATCACAGATGGTAAAGTTAAAAAAAAAATTTTTTTTTGGCCACCCCGCAACATGCATAAGTTTCTGGACCAAGGATCAAACCTATGTCACAGCAGAGACCTGAGGCACAGTGGTGACAGTGCTGGATCCTAAACCTGCTGTGCCACTAGGGAATTCTTAAAAATTCTAAATTGGACATCAAAATTAAAAGTCACGGGAGTTCCCTGGTTGCCTAGTGGTTAAGGGTCTGGTATTATGGCTGCTGTGGCTTGGGCCACTGCTGTGGCTCAAGTTCTGTCCCTGGCCCAGGAACTTTTGTATACTGTGTGTATGGCCAAAAAAAAAAACTTCAAAAATTATGTCCAAGAATATAATTATACAAATGTAAGGCAACCTATAGAGTGAGAGAAAATATTATATTGGGCAAAGTTGATTCTAGAATATGCCAAAAATATAATAGTATTATAGTAGTAAATATTATTTCCCAAATATAATAGAAGACTACCTAATTAAAAAATTGATTCCGAGCAGAGGAGTTCCCCTTGTGGCCCAATAGCAGTGAATCCAACTAGGAATCATGAGGCTGCGGGTTCGATCCCTGGCCTTGCTCAGTGGATTAAGGATCTGGCATTGCCATGAGCTGTGGTGTAGGTCGCAGATGTGGCTCGGATCTGGCATTGCTGTGGCTGTGGCTGTGGCGTAGGCTGGCAGCTGTAGCTCCAATTAGACCCCTAGCCTGGGAACCTCCATATGCCATGGGTGTGGCCCTAAAAAGACAAAAAGACAAAAAAAATTGATTCAATCAGATACTTCACCATAGTAGATAATGAGTAGCAAATCAGCACAGGAAACGATGTTATTATCAGGTGCTTAGTCATTAGTGAAATATAAGTTAAAATGACAACAATAGCACTGTACATCTAAAAAAAGAAAACCTTACATAAACAAGTATTGGTGAGAAAGCAACTGGAACTCTCATTTTGATGGTAGATTGCAGAGTGTTAAAACTGCTTTGGAAAAAGTGTTTGCGTTTTAAAAGTTTTATGTATATGTATAAATAAAAAAAGTATATATTTATACATATAAAGTTTTTTATATAAATAAAATTTATATATATATATACACACATATATATATATATTTCCCAGACAACCCAGCTGTTTTACTCCTAAGTATTTGTTCAAGGCAAGTGAAAACTTATGTTAACAGGAATATCTGTATGTATGTGTTCATAGTGGCTTTATTTGTGATTTTCAGAAACTGAAAACAACTTAAATAAATGTCCCTCATCTTGGGAATGAATGAATGGACAGTGGCACATGCATAGTATTCAGCTGTGGAAGGGAATGAACCAATTGCTGCAAAAACATGGGTGGATTTCAGATGCATTATGCTAAGTGAAAAAAGCCAGAATCAGAAAGCTACATGCTATATGGTGTCTGGAAAAGGTGAACCTATAAGAAAACAAAACAGATTAGTGGTTGCCTGTGGTTGAAGGGAGGATAACTACAAAAAGCGCATGGAAACATCGTGGGGTGGGGATAGGGGTGAGGATGGAACTCTTCTTTATCTTCATGGAGGTGGCAGTTGCATGACTATGTACTTACAGACCTGTACACTAATATAAGGTGAGTTTTACACATTTATGCCTTGTTTTTTAATAATAGGATTTTAAAAGAGTGAGAAACTGACCTATTGGTGCATTAAGATAGGAAAGAATCATCATGGTATCCTAGTAGCCATGCAGTTTTAGATTGCCATTGATCAAATATAAGTGTAAAAGTAATATTGGACTTTATAGAGGGCAGACTTGAGGTTGAAGTGCCCTCAATAGCGCTGGCAAATTATTTTTATTTTTTTTAGGACCGCACCTGCAACATATGGAAGTTCCCAGGCTAGGGATCGAATTAGAGCTAATGCCGCAGTCCTATACCACAGCCACAGCAACGTGGGATCCAAGCTGCATCTGTGACCTATACCATAGCTCATGGCTACGTTGGATCCTTAACCCACTGAGCAAGGCCAGGGATCAAACCGCATCCTCATGGATTCTAGTCGGGCTTGTTACCACTGAACCACGACTGGAACTTCCAGCACAGGCAAATTTATGGTTGAAAAAATGTTTGGCAGTGACCTAGGACCTGAACATTGTTTGTATCACTGAACTAGAACCAGTGGTGAATGAGCAGTTCTAATTTTGATAATGTGCATGTTGTAAATGTATGTAACATAAACTTAGCCATATGCATTTTTATTGTCAGCTCCTTTTTTTCTTGGCTGCACTTGAAGCATGAAGAAGTTCCCAGGCCAGGGATTGAATCTGAGTCACAGCAGTGACAATGCCAGATTCTTTAGCCACTAGGCCACCGGAGAACTCCATCAGCTACTTTTTGATATCAAAAGATTTCAATTGTCAAAGCTTTTTAGATGGGATAAAATGTGAAAGAGCTGTACAGACTATTTGGATCATATCCAAACTCAAGTAAACATATAGTGAGTTTCTGAGAAGGAAAAGAAAGACTTAAGAGTGTTGTCAAGAGTATGAAGAATGGATGGAGTTCCTGTTGTGGCTCACCAGTAACAAACCCAACTAGTATCCATGAGGATGCAGGCTTGATCCCTGGCTTTGCTCAGTGGGTTAAGGATCCTTTGTTGCTGTGGCTGTGGCATGGACTGGCAGCTATAGCTCTGATTTGACTTCTAGCCTGGCAACTTCCATGTGCTGCAGGTGCGGTCCTGAAAAGTCAAAAAAAAGCCGTGAAGAATGAATTCACATTTATTACTGGTGGGGATGCAAAATGGTAGTCACTATGGAAAACAGTTTAGTAGCTTCTTATAGTAACGGTATGAGTGAGACCAGGGATTGAACCGGTGTCCTCATGGATCCAAGTTGGGCTTATTACCGCTGCACCACAATAAGAATTCCTGTCTTTCTCTGATTTACCTCACTTAGTATGATAATCTCTAGGTCCATCCATGTTATTGTACATGGCATTATTTCAGCCTTTTTTATGGCTGAGTAACATTCTATTGCATGTATATGCCACTTCTTTATCCATTCATCTGCTGATGGACATTTGCGTTGCTTCCATGTCTTGGCTGTTGTAATAGTGCTGCTATGATCATTGGGGTGCATGTATCTTTTTGAATTAGAATTTTCTCCAGATATATGCCCAGGAATGGGAGTACTGGATTATATGGCATCTCTATTTTTAGTTTTTTAAGGAACCTCCATTCTGTTTTCCATATTGGCTGCACCAGTTTACTTTCCCACCAACAGTGTTTGAGGGTTGAAAAGGGGGGTTAATATATTAACCATTGTCATGTGATTTGAGTAGTTTATTATTTAAGATCCTTTCAGCTGCAAGTAACAGAGAACTAAACAAAATCTGGCTTTTACAGTAGATATTTATCTCACATAATAAGATTTCTGGAGCTAAATTGTGTATTAGGGTTATTATAGGTTGTTGCTGTGTTTTTTTTTTTTTTTTTATAGTTCATCACCTTAAGCAGCAGCATCAAGGATCCAAGTCCCTTTCGTCTTTCTGCCCTACCATTCTTATTAGTAGTATGTTGATGCCTTCCTTTCAGATGGGCGCTTTGTAGTCTGAAATTTAGTTATGGACAATGATAACATCTAGGGAATGAAAATGCTCAGTATATCTGTCTTGTATTCCTTTTTACATGTGCTCATGGCTTAAACACAGTTAGTTGGCAAAGGGATAAGACCATATGAGTGGCTTAAATCAGTCGTTATTTACTACGTGGGGCTGGGCAGATGAAGGACTTGCCAAATGTGGGAGGAAGGTGAACAAAATCAAAATTCTTCTATCAAAGCAGGAAGAAAATGGCTGTTGAGTAACCAAGCATCTGCTGAATTTATATAACACTGAGACTGCAAAGGAAGGATCCTTGAACTAGACAAAAATCTTAGAAAATGTCTCGATGAAAAGCATTTGTTTCCAACTTTTAAAGATGTTGAATTTCAGAATTCTCCATATTTTCATGGTCTAGTTAATCATTTATTACTCAACTTTTATCTTCTTTATAATGCTAAGAAATGCCCTTGTGAAAATCATCAGTGAATTCTGAATTATTAGTCAGCTGGCCTTTAAAATCAGTTTAGGAGTTCCTATTAGGGTTCAGCAGGTTATGAACCCAAGGTAGTGTCTGTGAGGATGCAGGTTCAGTCCCTGGTCTCGTTCAGTGGGTTAAAGATCCGTTGTTGTTGCAGTTCTGATTTGACCCCAGTCCGGGAAATACTTTCTCTATGCCACAGGTGTGGCCATACAAAGAAAAGGAAAAAAAAAAACTAAAACAAACTAAAATCAGCTTAAATACCACATGGTAATGGCCTTTACCCATTAAGCATTTTCTTTCTGAAAGTCTTTATTACCACTGTGTTGTTCTGTATCTTATTTAAAATGTATTAAATAGGAGTTCCCTTCGTGGCTCAGTGGTTAACGAATCCGACTAAGAACCATGAGGTTGCGGGTTCGATCCCTGGCCTTGCTCAGTGGGTTAAGGATCCGGTGTTGCCGTGAGCTGTGGTGAAGGTTGCAGACGTAGCTCGGATCCCGCGTTGCTGTGGCTGTGGCGAAGGCCGGCAGCTACAGCTCCTGTTGGACCCCCTAGCCTGGGAACCTCCATATGCTGCGGGTGCGGCTCCACATAAAGGCAAAAAGACAAAAAAAAAATGTATTAAATACTTCAAACAAAAAGAATCATTTGTATTACCTACATTTAACATGCTAACATTTTTCTCTATTTGCTTTGTTTCTTTTTAAGAAAAAAAAAGTTCACAGATATAGTTGAAACTCTTCCTCAACCCATTCCACAGTCTGAAGTTAATGATTATCTTTTCCAATTATGTTTTTATGTTTATGAAAGGACTGCCAACTCTTTGTTTTTTATTTGAAATTTTTTTCTTTTTAGGGCTTCACCCACAGTATATGGAGGTTCCCAGGCTAGGGGTCCAGTCGGAGCTGTAGCTACCGGCCTACGACACAGCCACAGCAACACAGGATCCAGGTCGTGTCTGCGACCTACACCACAACTCATGGCAATGCCGGATCCTTAACCCACTGAGCGAGGCCAGGAATTGAACCCGCATCCTCGTGAATATAGTCGGATTCGTTACCATTGAGCCACAAAGGGAACTCCTAAATTTTTTTTCTTTATTTATTTTTCTGTCCCACAGCATATGGAGTTCCTGGGTCAGGGGTCAGATCCTAGCTGCAGTTGCAGCAATGATGGATCCTTAACCCACTGTGTTGGGCTGGGGTCGAACCTGCATCCTAGTACTCCCAAGAAGTGCTCCCAGCTCCTAGTTGTTGCTTCGTAATTTCCTTACCTGTCTGTCCATCATCTGTAGGTGTCCATCTGTAGGTGTCCTGCAGCACTATAATAGTTTTTCACACCCCTCCAAATTTGTACCTTGGGTGAGTTGTATTATTTCCAAAAAGTGTAGTTTTGCTGTGAAAGTATTTTTGTTTAACTTTTCTCTGGTTTCTGCCAGTGAGTTCTAGACTTCTTATCTCTTCCCCTCTGCCCCCCCTGCACTAGACTTTACAACATTTATGCCTCACAGGCACCTAAAACTAACATCTGAATTGGAACTCATTGATCCAGAAAAACCTGTTTGTCTTTTCTCTCCCTAGTTATGGCATTACTTTCCACTTAGTTCACACTAGAAACTTTGAAGTCATCCAGTCCTTAGCACACACATAGTAACTACTTACAAAGTGTTTGGTAGGTTGTGCAAAGTGAATATCTGCACAATTTCCTTCATATCTCCTGCGCTCGTACCCAGTTGATCATTAAACTTGATTATTCCACTTGGTGTACACTGCTCATTTTCCCCTCACCTTCAGTCACACGATGTTCCTGCTTTTTTCCTTTCTCAAATGGACATTGTGATAATCTTATAACTTGACTGCCACCATTCTTTCCTTCTTTCCAGTCTATAATCTGTACTCTTACCATAGTAATTCTAAAACACATATTTTCTGCCATTCACCTTTTTAAGAATCTTAACTTTCCAGTGCTCCTTGGATACATCTAAAAGTTACTGCTTGGTAAATAATCCTCTTTGTATGTAAATTCTCCCCTACTTGTAGCCATGTGTCTCACCATTCTCAAACAAAGCCCCTCATACTCCTGCCACAGAGTTTTCTGTTCCCCAAATACACCATACTTTTCCAAGCATCTGAGCCGTATTATTCTTCCTGGAATATCGTATTTTTCTTCTTTCCTAAATCTCTAACTTTTCAAGATCTAGCTCAGATATCATGGCCAGTGGAATTTCCTTTTCTAAAGCACTCAAGGCAGAGCCAATAGCGTCTAGTATATTCCTGTTGTGTTCTATACATACCTTCTCTCTAGCATTACTTTCACCCTGGCATTTTTCACATTTTATAATACTGTGTTTTTTCCCTGCAGTATTTTGTGACTTTTTTTTAAGAAAAGGAACTGTTTCTTGCTTAGCTCCAAGTGTCTAATATGTTATTAATAATTATATCATTAAGTTAGTGGCTTGGAACTTGAAAGAGGCTTTCCCATATAAATATTTTTAATAATGTTACATTTCTAAGACATGCCATAAAAATCTGTTTAACTCATATTGCACCTTAAATTTGCTTTAAAATGTAAGTCACATTCTATATTTATAATACTGTTTCTAAAGGAGATAGGCAGGAGTTCTCATTGTGGCTCAGCGGTAACGAACCTCACTAGTATCCATGAGGACGCCAGTTTGATCCCTGGGCCACTCTCAGTGGGTTAAGAATCTGGCATTGTTGTGAGCTGTGGTATAGATCGCAGACGCAGCTTGGATCCCAAATTGCTGTGGCTGTGGTGTAGGCCGGCAGCTGCAGTTCCAATTCGACCCTAGCCTGGGAACTTTCATATGCTGCAGGTACAGGCCTAAAAAGACCAAAAAGAAAAAAGAAAGGAAAAAAAGAAAAAGGAGATGGGCAGCAGACTTGGCTCCCCTGTATTTGGTACTGGGGTACTGTTGGAACCGGACTGAGAAGCATGGCCTGGCCTTTCCTGGAGCTATTGGAAAGGACAAGTGAGTGGCTGTCAGGGTGTGGACCAAAGATTCTGAATTAAGAAAAGGCTGGAGGACAGGTTAAGTGCAGTAATGGAAAACTGAAGGTGAAGGGGGAAAAGATGTGACTTTTGAAGGAAGAGGAATTAAGTTAGTGACTTCTTGTGGAGAGAAAAGATATGTGCAAGGATCTTGACTGAACAAAAAGGTAAAAATGAGGGATTAAGGAAGCTGGAAATGGAAATATGCATGGACAAATAGATACAGTAACCTTGGCTATGAACTGATTTTTTCAGTTGATTGTTACCAAACTTAAAATAGCATAGGAGTTCCTGCTGTGGCACAGTAGGTTAAGAATGTGACTATAGGAGTTACCGTTGTGGCTCAGTGGAAGTGAATCTGACTAGCATCCATGAGGATGCAGATTCAATCCCTGGCCTCGTCCAGTAGGTTAAAGATCTGGTGCTGCTGTGAGTGGTGGTAGGTCCCAGCTGCAGCTTGGATTCTGAGTTGCTGTGGCGTAGGCCGGCAGCTACAGCTCCGATTTTTACCCCTAGTCTGGGAGCCTCCATATGCTTGAGGCATGACCCTAAAAAGCCAAAGGACAGAAAATAAAAAAACGGGTGGGCGGGGAGAATGTGACTGAAGCAACTTGGATCACTGTGGAGGTATGGGTTTGATCTCTGGTCTGGCGCAGTGGGTTAAAGTATCTGACATTGCTGTAGCTGTGGCTCATATTTGATCCTGGACTAGGAAGTTATATATGCCATGGGTGTGACCATAAAAAATAAAATAGTTACTGCAGTTCCCTTCATGGCTCAGTGGAAATGAATCAGACTAGGAACCATGAGGTTGCGGGTTCTATCCCTGGCCTAACTCAGTGGGTTAAGGATCTAGTGTTGCCATGAGCTGTGATGTAGGTTGCAGACATGGCTCGGATCTGGTGTTGCCGTGACTGTGGTGTAAGTCAGCAGGTGCAGCTCCGATTAGACCCCTAGCCTGGGAACCTTCATATGCAGTGGGTGTGGCCCTAAAAAAAGACAAAAATAAAATAAAATTTTCATATTTACGACATGTTGAAATAATTATATTTTAAATATATTGAGTTAAAATATTAAAATTAAGTTTGCCTGTTTGCTTTTTGTTTTTTAATGTGTTTACTAGAAAATTTAAGATTATGGGTGACTCAGATTTTATTTCTATTACACAGTGCTGGTATGGATAGAAGGAAAACAACCAGAATTTGCTGGTACCTACTGTGTACAAGAGATTGTCTAGAAGTTGTAATAAGCTTAATCTTCATAGAAAACCTGTGAAGTAGGTGATAATATTATCCTTTTTCGAGTAACCGAGGTGCAAAGAGGTTAAGCAGCATACCTGAAATCACTCCCCTAGGAAGTAGGAAGCCGAGATTCAGACTTTGTCCTCTCTGGCTTCACAGCCCGTGGTTTTCTCAGTACACTAGTGGCATGTTGTCATTGAACCATTAAAGGTGAATGAGCTGGAGAATGACATGATTGGAATAATGCATTACCAGAAGTATTAAAGATAAATGAGGGGAAGAGACTTTGTTTTCATCTCTCTAGTTTTTATTTTGTTGTTATTACTTTTTTTGGCAGGACAACAATGCCTTGTTTAAAGACAACTTTTGAATTGCGTCTTTTTGAAGGATCCTTTATATTAACCGCTTCTCCAAAATTTGCCTTATCATTTTTGTAGATTTGATAATGGGCTGCATTAAAAGTAAAGAGAACAAAAGTCCAGCCATTAAATACAGACCAGAAAACACTCCAGAACCAGCCAGTACAAGTGTCAGCCATCATGGAGCAGAGCACACTTCAGCAGCACCGTCCTCCTCCACGAAGAGCGCATCTGTTAATTTCAGCAACCTTTCCATGACGCCATTTGGAGGATCCTCAGGGGTGACACCTTTTGGAGGAGCATCTTCCTCGTTTTCAGTGGTGCCAAGTTCATATCCTGCTGGTTTAACAGGTGAGATTTAAATGGACATTCCTGTTGTTGGTTTGAGAACGTGACCTTGGGCAGAACATAGGCACTGTTTACTTGCTATAAGGAAAATAACTCACTAGGGGATTTTATATGAAAATTAAAGTCTCCAAAATAAAAATTAAGGTCTTATTGTATACATGGGTATTATTCTGGGAAATTTGGTGGTAATCTGATGGTGAATATATACTGCATTTTACCATTATTTTATTAATTCAATTTTCTGGTAATTATTGAGTGCTGATTGTGTGCCAGGCACTGGGAATATAAAGATTAAAAACATATACCCCTCCCTCAGTTCCCATTGTGGCGCAGTGGAAACAAATCTGACTAGGAACCATGAGGTTGTGGGTTTGATCCCCGGCCTCGTTCAGCAGGTTAAGGATCTGGTGTTGCCGTGAGCTGTGGTGTAGGTCACAGATGCAACTTGGATCTGGCATTGCTGTGGCTGTAGGTCGGCAGCTGTAGCTCCGATTCGACCCCTAGCCTGGAAACCTCCATATGCTGTAGGTGCAGCCCTAGGCCCTAGAGACAAAAGACCAAAAAAAAAAAAAGATCTCTCCCTCAAGAATGTTACAGCCTATCAGATTGTAAAGTGCTAGCCACTGTTAGGGTATTAGAGTGTGGTTACTTGATAAATGTTAAGTAAATGGCAGTTTAGTGATGATAATACAGTTTTTTCTATTAGATACTACTGATTGAAAAAAGAAAAATACCAAGGCTTGGAGTTCAAATGATTTTTTTCCCCGGAGTCACACATAACAAGCAGGAGAGCACAGATCTAATGTCCTATTCTAGAACTTCATTTATTCCGCTATGATATCCTTTCAGACAACAGTGAGAAGTGACGGCCGACAGCCTTTCGTGGAGCCAGAAATGCTCTAAAAAGTAGTCAGGTTGTTCTTTTGTGAAGGGTCCCCTATCAGGATGCTTTTCCTTTGAGTAACAAAACCCAATTGGCTTTAAAAGGTAGAGTGAATTCCAGGGTTCCTTGATTCAGCAGTTCCTCGATGTCATTAAGAACTCAGGTTTCTTTGGTCTCTCTCTCTTGCAGCCCTTGGAGTGTCCACTCTGTCTTTAGGCTTGGCAAAACAGCTGCCAGCATCAAATTGAGCATCACGTGGGGACAAAAGAGGAATCTATTAGCGTGAAATATAATTTTATCCCATCACTCTGCTCACCTCTGGACCAAAAGTAGTGACCAGAGAATGCCATGCACTAATTCTATTAGACTATTCATTTGAGGAGCTGTGGACATCGGAGAGTTGGTTACATTTTTTCTCTTTTATTTTCTTTTTTTTTTAGGGCTACACCTGTGGTATATGGAGTTTCCCAGGCTAGGGATCAAATAGTAGCTGTAGCCGCTGGCCCACACCACAGCCATAGAAATGCCAGATCCGAGCCACATCTGTGACCTACACCACAGCTCATGGCAACTCCAGATCCTTAACCCGCTGAGCAAGGCCAGGGATCGAACCTGTGTCCTCATGGATGCTAGTCAGATTTGTTTCCACTGTGCCACGATGGGAACTCCTCATAATACAATTTAATATATGACTGGGCCCCAGGAGAAGCCAGGTAAATGAGATTCTGTTTTTTTGCTTGCAGATAATAGTTTGGCTGTTCAAGTTGCTGATCTCAGAGCCCCACTGGCGGCATATGGAGGTTCCCAGGCTAGGGGTCTAATCAGAGCTGTAGCTGCCAGCCTATGGCAGAGCCACAGCAACGTGGGATCCAAGCCGCATCTGTGATCTACACCACAGCTCGCGGCAACACCGGATCCTTAACCCACTAAGCGATGCCAGGGATCGAACCCGCAACCTCATGGTTCCTAGTCGGATTCATTAACCGCTGCGCCACGATGGGAACTCCATCAGATCACCAACTTTTAAAAACAGATTCTGGAGACTAGGAAAAGAACAGTGCTTAAGCCATTTTTTGTTGGCATTGTTTTAAAATTTCTCTTTTGTTAAGTTGTATGATTTACCTTGGTCTTTTTTTCGCTCCAATAGGTGGTGTTACTATATTTGTGGCCTTATATGATTATGAAGCTAGAACTACAGAAGACCTTTCATTTAAGAAGGGTGAAAGATTTCAAATAATTAACAATACGTAAGTGTTATGAACATTTTATGAGGGAGAAATACTGATTGCAGCCTACTTCACAGTGCAGCCACTGCGCTAGTTGATGATTCAGAGATGAGAGTGGTAGGGCGTGGGTCTCTGCTCTCTGGGTTGGATGATGCGTTTGGTTTCTTTAGACACATTTTAGACACATGGTATAATACTGCTACTATAGCGAGAAGTTATTAATTCCACAAATTGTGTTTCTGTGGTTCTACCATAAACGGTAGAGATTTAAGAATGAGGGTTTTTTGTTTGTTTGTTTGTTTGCTTTTTAGGGCTGCACCTGCAGCATATAGAGGTTTCTAGGCCAGGTGTCAAATCGGAGCTGTAGCTGCCTGCCTACGCTACAGCCACACCAAAGCGGGATCTGAGCCTTGTCTGCGACCTACACCACAGCTCACGGCATCGCTGGATCCTTAACCCACTGAGCGAGGCCAGGGAGCAAACCTGAAATCTCATGGTTATGAGTTGGGTTCGTTTCTGCTGCACCACGGTGGGAATCCTAAGAATGAGGATTGAGGGCATATATACTGGTAAATACATTACTTAAAAAAAAAAAAAATTTAAAAAAGAAAACCTTTATAAAGAGTGTTCTGTGTTCCTATTTATCTAAGTACCAGATAGTTTAAAGATCTTAATCTCGGAGTTCCCATTGTGGCACAGCAGAAATGAATCTGACTAGTATCCATGAGGATGTAGGTTCAATCCTTGGCCTCGTTCGTGGGTCGGGCATCTGGCGTTGCCATGAGTGTGATGTAGGTCACAGATATGGCTCAGATCTCGAGGTGCTGTGGTTGTTGTGTAGGCCAGCATCTGCAGCTCCAATTCAGCCTCTAGCCTGGAAACTTCCATATGCTGCAGGTGTGGCCCTAAAAAGAAAAGAAAAAAAAAAAAGGAAAACTTCCTAATCTTTCTCTTAAAAAAAACAAACAAAGGAAAAACGCTTAGGAATCCTTGTAGGCCCAAACTGACCACGTTAAGTTGCTCTTTCCTTATGTGACTCTCAGACGTTTTGTCTTTAATGGCCCACCATAGCAAATTCAGTGCTTGTTATGGAAAATACATTCCATATTTTCATTAGCAGGCATAGCAACCACTTTGTAACTTCTCAAAATAGATATTTATGGTCTCTTTGTGTCCAGTCATTTTTCCTTCCATCCTTGTTCCCATTTGCTACCAGTTATTGTTCAAGGACATGAAATACGATGATGTGATTATGTCTCTCTGCTTTAAAACCCTGTAATAGTTACCAGCTGCTGTCAAGATAAAGTGCAGCAAGAGAAGGCATTATTCATTGAGCTTCTTCCCTTTCTCACTTCACTGCCTAGCCATGCTGAATTACTTGTGATTATGAATACACTAGGCTTTCTCCCCCTCCATGCCTTCACACGTGTGGTTTCTTTTTTTCTAGAATGTGACTTCTTGTCTTTGCATTTTTCTTCCTTTATCTAGCCAACCCTATTCATCCCATGTCCTTTCGCAGTGAAGCGTTTTTTGATACTCTGCCTTCCCTGCCTGGCCTAGTTCCCACCTCCTGCTGGATTGGGTGTTTCTTACCTGTTTACATAGCAACCTGTACAAACCTCAGTTAGAGCTGCCATCATAGTTTCGAATTATAATTTACCACATGTCTGTCATTCTTTTAGACCAGTGGTTCTCAACCTGGGGCAAAATCACCCAGGGAACATTTGGCAATGTCTGGAGACATTTTTGGTTGTTACAATCAGTGTACTACAATTTTCATCTGGTGGATAGCGGCCAGGGGTATTGCTCAACATCCTGCAGTGCACAGGGTGGCCCCAAACAAGAAAGAATTATCCAGCCCAAAGTGTTAGTAGTGCTGAGGTTGAGAAATCCTGCTCTAGGCTAAGTTACTAGAGGGTAAAGACTTTTTACCTGTTTCTAGCATACCCTGTTGTAAAGTCTGTCACTTAACAGGTATTTAGTAAATGTTTGAATGAATCAGTGAAAAAGTTAGCAGGATCAGAGTTTTCAGTTTGTGTATCTGAAAGTACTTAATATATAGTAGGAAGCTGAAAGCCAAATGTGTGAGTTTTTAAGCACTTGAATTACCAAAGGATTTTCCATTTCATTTTTTATTTTTCCCCATTTCATTTTTTTAGAAAGCAAATTCCACTCAAACATTTACAAAATTTTAATGTAGACTTTTTTTTTTTTTGCTTTTAAGGCCTGCACCTGTGGCATATGGAAGTTCCCAGGCTAGAGGTCAAATCAGAGCTACAGCTGCCGGCCTACACCACAGCTACAGCAAAACTGGATCCAATTCGAATCTGTAAATACACAACAGCTTCATGGCAATGCCAAATCCTTAACTCACTGATCAAGGTCAGGGATCTAACCCGCATCCTCATGGATACTAGTTGAGATCTTAACCCTCTGAGCCACAATAGGAACTCCCAAAAGAAGAAAACATTTAATCAAAATTAATTTGAAAGAGCTACTTCCCCACATTGTTTTTTTTTGGTATACTTTGTTCGGTAGAATTGTCTTAGGTTGAAGGGTTAGATTAAAAAAAGAGATCTGATAGGAGTTCCTGCCGTGGCACAGTGGGTTAAGAATGTGACTGCTGTGGGTCAGGTTGCTGCAGGGCCATAGGTTTGATCCCTGTCCCAGCACAGGGAGTTAAAGGATCTGGCATTGATGTAGGTCACATCTGAAGCTTGGATTCAGTCCCTGGCCTAGGAACTTCCATATGCCATGAGTGCAGCCGTAGGAAAAAAAAGAGAGAGATTATAACTAAAATTAAAGTGGAGTTATTTTTGTTTTTGAAAGGGTTTTTTTCTTTATTTGGTTTTTCTGTTTGTTTTTGGTTTGGAACAGAAATGCGCACTCGTGATTTTGCTTAACCTTATTCTCTTAATCCATGTAATATTATTTTTTAATTTTTAAAAAATTTTTAATGTTCTTTGAGTTTAATTCTTGATCAAAAGAATGTTTCAGATAAAGACAGCACTGAGATGAATCATGTTTTGAGCAGCAATCTGCCTTGTGATAATTGTTGTTTTATGTGTTGCAGGGAAGGAGACTGGTGGGAAGCAAGATCAATCGCTACAGGAAAGAGTGGCTATATCCCTAGCAATTACGTAGCCCCTGCAGATTCCATTCAGGCAGAAGAGTATGGCAGTACTTCATATTTTATTCATTATTTTGATTTTTAAAATGTTTTAATGTGCATTCTCCTTAGCCACAACTTTACACACACACCGTTACATACCAGTCTTAATACAGCTAATGTATCATATTAATAGGAAATGTTACTTAAAAGTTAATAATTAATACCATAGTGTTTGCTTAGAGTAGAATCATAAGTGAATCTGTATTCGTAATTCTGCTTTATGCCTAGTCCCTATTCTTTTTTTCACTTTCAAAAATTTTTATTAACCGTTTTTATATCCTCTCACTTCAAAAATTTATCCTCAAAGTTCCTTGGCCCAGTGGTTAAGGACTTTAAGTTATCACTGCTGTGACTTTGATTACTGCTGTGACTCGGGTTCAATCCCTGGCCAAAAAAAAAAATATATAGTTGATATAATTATATCAGTGTTAATTTCTTTTTCTTTTTTCTTTTTTGTCTTTTCTAGGGCTGCACTAGTGGCACATGGAGTTTCCGAGGCCTAGGGGTCTCCTCAGAGCTGTGGCCGCCAGCCAACGCCACAGCCACAGCAACGCAGGATCCAAGCCTTGTCTGCGACCTACATCACAGCTCATGGCAACGCCGGATCCTTAACTCACTGAGCGAGGCCAGGAATCATGGTTCCTAGTCAGATTCGTTAACCACCGAGCCACGATGGGAACTGCCCAGTGTTAATTTCTTGACTTAGGTGCTTGCTCCATGCTCTTATAGCAGAGTATTCTTGTCCTTTAGGAGGAACCCACTGAAGTATTTAGGGGTGATGTTTTCAACATGTTTGCAACTATCATTCAGTTCAGAAGAAAATACACACCAACACAAACACATATACAGCAGGAAAGAGAGAATATGACAAAGCACAGTGTTAACAGGAAACCTGGGTGGAGGGTATATGCAAGTTTTATGTACCATTCTTGCAACTTCTGAAAAGTAAAGTTTACCTTCAGTGACACATTACAGGCATACCTCAGAGACATTGTGGATTTGGTTCTAGACAATCACAGTAAAGCAAGTATTGCAGTAAAGTGAATTGGTTTCCCCAGTGTGTATAAAAGTTATATTGATACTATACTGTAGTCCATTATGTGTGCAATAGTATATGTCTAACATAACAATGTATATACCTTAGTTAAAAATACTTTATTGCTGAAAAATGCTAGCCCTCATCTGAACAGCCTTCAGCAAGCATAATCCTTTTGCTGGTGAAGGGTCTTGCCTCCATGTTGAAAGAAAGCTGCTAACAGATCGCGGTTGTGGTTGCTGAAGATTGGGGTGGCTGTGGTAATTTTTTAAAGAAAACAACGAAGAAGCTGGCTGCATTGATCAACTCTTCCTTTCCCTTGAACACTTAGAGATCATTGCAGAATTATTTATTGGCCTAATTTCAGTTTTGGGTGTCTCAGGAAATCAAGAGGCACAAGGAACAGGAGAGAGTTGGGGAAAAAGCCAGTCAGTGGAGCGGTCAGATAACACACATTTACTAAGTTTGCTGTCTCATATGGGGCCCCAAAACGATTACAGTAGTAACAGCAAAGATTATAGATCACCACAACAAATAGAATAATAATGAAAAAAATGGAAACATTGCAAGACTTACTAGCAAAATGTGACACAGAGGCACGAAGTTATTATCAAAGACTATTGGAAAAATGACTCTGATTGACTTATTCCATATAGAGTTGTCACAAAACCTTTCATTTTTAAAAAGACAGCATCTTTGTAGCACAGTAAAGTAAAACCCAGTAAGTTGAGGTATGCCTGCACTTTTATGTCAAGGCATGTTTATCTGGGATCCATAAATCACTGCTTTACTTTCATGTCACAATGCCCGAATATAGTAGATGCTGTCAATATTTGTTTGCTTTTATTAGTGATATGTAATTTGTGTAAGTTTGTTCTGTCTTGGCACTTGTTACTTTCCATTTTGGCCTTTTGTCTTTCTTAACTCCACTATTCTGTGGCTCATCCACAGCAAAAGTCGCCACTTTTATTCACCAAGCTATATTAAATCAAACCCACACCAGTTAAGAGTCCCTAAAAATTTGGGTAGGTTTACTTGCATCTCACCGAATACAGATGATCACACTGTTGCCAAAGAGCCACTTTGATTCTTCTTCCTACTATAATCTCAGTATTTCTGTCTGTCATTGTTGCCTTTCCTTCTGCACTTACTGTTCCTGTCACTACCAGGTGGCGTGTAAGAGAAACATGGAGTAGTTAAAACATGAAAATATTATCACAGTATATTCTGACAGTAATACTTGTAATAGGCTTAAGAGCTAAAGATCTTTCATTCTGTTTTACTGTGTGTTAAAGCCATGTTTATAGCTATTTGTCATCCTCCTTATCCCACTCCATTCTTACTAATATCTAGGCTTAATTTTTCTGTCCCTTTCTAACTAGGGACATGACTCATTTTTTTCCTCAGATGGTATTTTGGCAAAATGGGGAGAAAAGATGCTGAAAGATTACTTCTGAATCCTGGGAATCAAAGAGGTATTTTCTTAGTAAGAGAGAGTGAAACTACTAAAGGTATGAATGTTGTTATTGTTTGTTAATATAAGTATAAAATTTTACTTGGGCAGTGTTTTGAGAAAGAGTAAAAGTGTTCATTTCCCTCTCTAGGTGCTTATTCCCTCTCTATTCGTGATTGGGATGAGGTGAGGGGTGACAATGTGAAACACTACAAAATCAGGAAACTTGACAATGGTGGATACTACATCACAACCAGAGCACAGTTTGATACACTGCAGAAACTGGTTAAACACTATACAGGTGTGTGGATTTTTCAGAGATGAGAATCATGAAAATTATTTCCTCACTTTCAGGTTTATTAGTGCAGAATACATGTCTCCCTGTTGCTTAAAGTTTAACATGCTACACAGAGTCTATTCCCAAGGTATTCTCGTTTAAAATGAGGACTAGGTAGGTAATACTTACTATTACCTGAGTTTGGTTCTTGGGTGATGTGCTAAATCAGGCTACCATCATTTGAGTTCTTAAATCTTATAATAGGCGTAGTGGCATAGTGTTTACATTGGAGTTCCATTTTGTAACATCCTAATACTAAATAGATGTGACAGTAAATAAAAAAGGAAAAATTTTATTTAGGGACACTTATTAAGTAGGTAAAACTGAACCCTTAAAGTAAAAACCTATTTCAAGTTCCTGTATGGCTCAGCAGTTAAGGATCTGGCATTGTCACTGCAGTAGCTCAAATCACTTTTGTGGCATGGGTTCTGTCCCTAGCCCAGGAATTTTCACATGCCACAGGTACAGCCAAAAACAAAACAAAGGCTGTTTCACATGTCCTATTGGGTTACTTGCTTATCATGGGCTGGACCATGAAAGACTTCCTAAAGTGTAAATCCAGTGAAATTTGACCTGAAGATGCATTTTTTTCTTTTCATGGAAAATTAACATATAACAACTATAGATATTCATCAGTCTTTCAAGGACCTTTGAAAGGTATTCAGTATTAGAGTCTTCTGTCTCAGAAATTTTAATCACCAATTTGACACACAAATGCTTCTGAAAGTCTTTAAATGATTAATACTAGGGGCGGGGAAGTTGCTATGACAGTTTCATCTACAGTGACAGCTAGCAGCAAATGAGTCTGTCAAGTCAACCACCAGTCTTGACATTGATTAAACATGTTACCAAGCAGTGGCATCAGTGGTAATTACGCTTGTTAGAATGTGGATGTGTGTGGTTACTTGTTGAGAATGGAAGGGAACAATCATGTTTACAATAAGAAAAATTATATAAGCAGGATCCAAAGTTAAGGGGTTCCCTGTCTCCTTTATTTAAAAATCAGTGCTAGAATTCCCTTCATGGCTCATCAGTTAATGAACACAACTAGGATTCACGAGGATGTGAGTTCAATCCCTGGCCCTGCTTAGTGGGTTAAGGATCCAGTGTTGCCATGAGATTGTGGTATAAGTCGCAGATGTGGCTCTGATCCTGCATTGCTGTGGCTGTGGCGTTGGCTGGCGGCTACAGCTCCGATTCAACCCCTAGCCTGGGAACTTACATATGCCATGGGTGCGGCCCTAAAGAGCAAAAATAATGATAATACAATAGAATAAAATAAAATAAGTCAGCCCTCCAAATAAGTTTCTCCTTGATTTTCAGTGTCCCTCTCACACTAGTGGTTATTAAGAATAAGAATTAATGGTAGCATTCTCTGGTAAGAAATAAAGTATAGTAGTCAAAAGCAAAACTTTGGAGGCATCCAGATCTAGGGTGTGAAACTCATCTCCATCACCCACTTACTGGATGACCTTGAGAAAGTTGCTTAAGTTTTCTAAAACTCCTTTATTTATATGAGATCTTTGTAAAGTATTAATTTAGCAGAATGGCTGGGATATATTAAGTATTCAATAAATAATAACTTTAAAAATGTATTTAACAAAATGTTTTACTTCTTTTATGCAACTCCTTTTTTGTGTTTGTGCTTTTGTAATAAAATTGAAAAAATGTTTTTATTTCCTATAATTTAAGCTAGACGTTTTAAAAAACAATGGACAACTATATGTACATTAATTTTGTAAGTAATTTTACAGTATGGTTTATTCATTTATCTAGAACATGCCGATGGTTTGTGCCATAAGTTAACAACTGTGTGTCCAACTGTGAAACCCCAGACTCAAGGTCTAGCAAAAGATGCTTGGGAAATCCCTCGAGAATCGTTGCGACTAGAGGTTAAACTAGGACAAGGATGTTTTGGTGAAGTATGGATGGGTAAGGAGCCTAAACTTTTGTTTTTAGTCATTGTTTGGCCATAGATTAAAATACCACAATTCATGATAAGATTGTTGAAATATTTAGGGTGACTGGTGCTCATTCAAGTTTGTTGTAAATCTCTTAAAATATAGATTGAAACAGTGAAATGTGTGTTGTTCCTCTAGGAACATGGAATGGAACCACAAAAGTAGCAATCAAAACACTAAAACCAGGTACAATGATGCCAGAAGCTTTTCTTCAAGAGGCTCAGATAATGAAAAAGTTAAGACATGATAAACTTGTTCCACTATATGCTGTTGTTTCTGAAGAGCCGATTTACATTGTCACTGAGTTTATGTCCAAAGGTATGTGTATATTAGTATCTCTTGGGGTATTCGTGTTAATAAATTTTAAGTCTTCGTTTCTATTCTTATACGTACATATTTTTATGTGTAGTGTTTTCTATTTTAAGGTTTTTATGTAGACATCTGAAAAGAGAAAATCTGACATTTTGTTTAATGGAATAGTTAATGATTAGCTCTAGTTTTTAAAGGATAGTACAGAGTTTGAAAGGAAAATAAAGCACCGAATTTCTTTTGTAAATAAATAGTCCTTCATTCCATTTGACTGAAAACAGTGGAATAGCTGGGAAGGTAGAGTTTCTACTGTGGTGCAGTGGGTTAAGGACCTGGTATTGCTGCAGCTGTGGTGTAGGTCACAGCTGTGGCTCAGATTCAATTCCTGGTCCAGGAACTTCTATGTTTCACAGGTGCAACCAAAAAAAAAAAAAAAAATTATTTGCACTAAGTGCATCAAAATAATGCAATTTCAAAGATATATCTTTAGTACTAAAGTACTAAAGTGAATCAAGTGAAGTTAAGGAAACTAATTTTATCTCAATCTAGTACTTTCTAATAATAATCTCACTCAGGACTTCCAGGACCTTTTTTCCACTACTGTCCAACTGGAATTTCTCTGTTCTCCCACACCCTGGACCCCAGGGTGTGGCATCTTCAGGGAGAGTTGGTTAGGGCCGGAAAAGGAGAGGGGAAGGTTGTTGCTCTTCCTTCTTTTTCTCTTTTCTAATGATGCTTTAGAAGAGGAATGAGTAAGTCACCAAGTATGCTTGCTGACCAGACTACTTTTTACCCTCTTGAATTTCTTTGCTTTTTTTTTTGTCTTTTTGCCTTATCTAGGGCTGCACCCGCGGCATATGGAGGTTCCCAGGCTAGGGGTCTAACAGGAGTTGTAGCCACCGGCCTACGCCACAGCCACAGCAACGCGGGATCTGAGCCGCATCTGCAACCTACACCACGGCTCACGGCAATGCCGGATCCTTAACCCACTGAGCAAGGCCAGGGAGCGAACCCGCAACCTCATGGTTCCTAGTCGGATTCGTTAACTACCGAGCCACGACGGGAACTCCTACCCTCCTGAATTTCATCTACTTTTTTGGGGGGGGCTCAACGTATAGAGTCTCCCAGGTTAGGGGTCTAATCGGAGCTACAGCTGCTGGCCTATGCCACAGCTGCCGCAACACAGGATCCGAGCCACATCTGCGACCTACACCACACTCACCGCAACGCTGGATCCTTAACCCACTGAGCAAGGCCAGGGATAGAACTTGCATCTTCATGGATACTAGTCAGATTCGTTTCTGCTGTGCCACAATGGGAACTCCTATCTACTCTTTTTACTCTTAATGATTCATCGATACATAGTTAAGCTACTGCCGGTGTCACCCCTGTCCAGTTAGTCCATCTTGGCCAGTGACGTAGTTCCATCTAGTGGTGACAGGACCAACTACAAGCTACACATTTACTGTAAGAAAATATTTCCCCCCAAAAGAAACAAAAACCAAAAGTTAAGAATTGACATAGCCTACTAATTGATAGCCAAAACATTACCTAAAGTCCCCAAAGCAAATGGCACTTTTGGCAAGGAATCTCTACTTCAAACAGCTGCCAGATATCCCGTCTCAGAAGAAAAGGGACAAGGAAGAAGTTTAAATCAGGATATTGATAGCATAAGAATGTAATGGAGATAAAGCTAATGGTCCATTTAGCTTTGTATATTGATTTTAAGAAGTATTTAACCGGGAAACATGGTAGAAGTCTGTGTTGTCAGATTGCTGGATTAGGATTATTTCTAGATGGGAGTTTTGGGCTTCCCCCCCCCCCCCACCATACCTGCAGCTCAGGAAGTTCCTGAGCCAGGGATCAAATTGGAGCTGCATATGTGACCTATGCCACCATGGCAGCAGCGCTGGATCCTTAACCTTTTGTGTCACAACAGGTACTCCTAATTGGGAGATTTAGAATACAAGATCACACGTGTCCCTTCTAGTTTTTTTGTTTGGTTTTTTTTGTTTTGTTTTGTTTTTTACTTAATGAAGTTTATTACATTTATAGGTCTCACTGCGCCATGATGGCAACTCCTTCATTTTGCCATTTTTGCTTCACATCTTTCTACTAAAGAAAGAGCACATTAAAGACCTAATTGAGGAGTTACCATCGTGGTGCAGCAGAAACAAATCTGAATAGGAACCCTGAGGTTGTGGGTTTGATCCCTGGCCTCGCTCAGTGGGTTAAGGATCTGGCATTGCCATGAGCTGTGGTGTAGGTCACAGACACAGCTCGGATCCCGTGTTGCTGTGGTGTAGGCCGGCAGCTACAACTCCAATTAGACCCCTACCTAGCCTGGGAACCTCCATAAGCCATGGGTACGGCCCTAAAAAGCAAAAAAAAATAAAAAATGGAAAATAAAGATGTAATTGAGTCCTTGTTCTTACCCCTCCTTGAGCCCATTGCCTTCAAAAGTATCCTCAGTTTTGAAGTTGGTGCTTATTACCATTCCCATGTCCATTTTTTCAGTTTATATACTTTTATTATTATATGTTTACCTAACTATGGCATATGGAGTTTCCCAGACAGGGAAGCCACAAAGAAGAAGAAAGTATTATGTGCATGAGATTTATTCATGTGGCTGAGGGAAGATCTAATTTGGGTACTTGTAGCTATTGGATGAAATTCGGTGTGAGTATTCCATTATTTTACTCATTCCTTTCCCAGTGAATATTTAGGTTGCTTTTAGTTCGTCACTGTCCCAGGCAGTGCTGCAGTGAATATCCTTGCCTTGCCCTTTGTGACATGTGCAGGAGTCTCTGGCGGCAGCCTTAGCACCACCTGGAGACTTGCTAGAAACAAACTCTGGCCATGAGACCCAGCAGGTTCCATCTCCCTACCCATGTTTGTAATAGTAGTCCGCTGATGGCTGTTAATCCCATATTAAATCTCTCTGTAAATGTTCCTCTTTTCATTGTCCCCCCACTGTTGGTTGCTAGATTTAATAGTCTCTCTTCCCTAGACTATTATAGGAAAACTTGAACTTATTCCTTTTATGCAGTTTTAACCCAATTTCATTCTTCAAATTGAAATGGTTACTTTTTCATCATAAATGACTAAAGCAAAACAAACAGAAACTTCATATGAAAAAGATAAAGTCTATGTATGTATTGCTTTCTGTGTTTCGGCTCCTTCTGCAGCCTCATTTTCATCAGTTCCCATCCTTGTGCCTGTGTTCATGCATAGGAAGGACACTTGTCATTGCCTTGAACTTACTGTAATGGTTCGTGAATTACTGCCTCTATGCTTGTTCCTCTCTCTTCCTGGAGTTCCTTTTCTGCCCCCATTCTTCAAGTTGCATCTCCTCTGTGAAGCCTTTTCTAACTTCTCTGTAGAACTAACCAGATTCATTGTGTCTCCACTGTAGTTTTTACAGTAACTTTTATTTTGGTCTTTTTTGGGGAAGGGGTGGAGGCATACCTGTGGCATACAGACGTTCCCAAGCTAGGGGTCAAATGAGAGCTGAGGCTACCGGCCTACACCACAGCCACAGCAATGCCCAATCCGAGCCACACCTGCAACCCACACCACAGCTCACAGCAACCCAGACTTCTTAATCCACTGAGCAGGGCCAGGTATTGAACCAGAGTCCTTATGGATCCCAGTCAGGTTCGTTAGCAAAGAGCCATGACAGGAACTCCCTTTTACAGTAACTTTTATAACACCTAGTGCATGTAGTTCCTAGATCTATACCTTATACTTTTGTACTAAATGGAGATCCTATTTGTCCTTGTGTCTTCTGTGCGTCTCATAGTCTCTTAGTAAATATTTGTTCCTTTTTGGGCGGGGGGATGGGCTGCAGGTACAGCATATGGCAGTTCCCAGGCTAGGGGTCAAATTGGAGCTGCAGCTGCCGGCCTATGCCATAGCCTCAGCAATGCCAGATCTCAGCCGTGTCTGCGACCTACACCACAGCTCACAGCAACACTGGATCCTTAACCCACTGAACAAGGACAAGGATCAAAGCCACGTCCTCGTGCATACTAGTTGGGCTCGTTTGCTGAGCCACAATGGGAATGCTTCTTAGTAAATATTTGAAAGGGCAGATAAATGGATAAATACCATAATGTCCTCCCTGCCATAGACAGAAGAAAAAAAGATATTCCCTGACTTTGAATGTCTGTAAATGAAGAGACTAAGTCATGACTCCTCATTGTTTTCTTTGCCTTGTTTTGTTTGAGTTTTTTTTTTTTTTGCTTTTTTTGCTTTTTAGGGCTATACTGAGCCACAACAAAAAAAAGTTAAAAAATAATACAAAGAATTCCTATATATGTTTCAGCAAGATTTGCTAATTATTATATATAAATATAATGAGGTTTTTTTTTTTTCCTGAACCTTTTGAGAGTACATTTCAGATATTGTACTCACTCTGCCTCTGAATACTTCAGTTTGTCTCTTAAAGACAAGAACATTATCTTACAAACCACAGTACAATAAACGCAGGAAGTATAACATAGATACAGTTACGTTGCCTAAAGCACAGTTCCTACTCAGATTTCACCAGCCATCCCAGTGATAATTGTAGCGGTTTTCTCCCAATCCAGTGTCCAGTCTGTGGTCAGGCACTGCTTTTAGTTGTCCATTCTCTTTAGTCTCCTTTAATCTGGAGCAGTCCCTCAGCCTTTTGTATTTCATAAAACTGTTATTTTTTGAGAGAAAGTGAAGTTGTTTTATAAACTGTGCCTTAATTTGGGTTTGTCTCATATTTTCTCTTGATTAAAATCAGGTATGTTTTCAACCAATAACAGAGTAGCATCTTGGCCTTTCCAGCATCTATCTCTGCTGTACTGCATAGTACTTTGCTGCTCCATGTAGAGTCTGCTAAATTGGACTAACGCTTTCGTGTCAACTTGTTTAGCACCTAGGTTTAGTTTTAGGTACCCCCAAGATATTCCCAAGTTGTCTGATTTCTAGTTTCAGAATGGCTTAAAAATAGAAGTATCTAATACTACTTTTTGACTAAAAAGTGGGACTGATGTTGATTAAAGCAAACAGGTAAGAATTTCTGTAGGCTGGTGAGAGGATGGCATCTTCTCTTTTTTCATGTTTTCAGGAATTAAAAAAATTTCATTTTAGGAGTTCCCTTTGTGGCTCAGCGGTTAATGAATCTGACGAGCATCCATGAGGATGCAGATTCAATTCCTGGCCTTGCTCAGCGGGTTAAGGATCTGGCGTTACCATGAGCTGTGGTGTAGGTGGCAGACGTGGCTCCGATTCCCCCATTGCTACGGCTGTGGTGTAGGCTGGCAGCTGTAGCTCTTATTCAACCCCTAGCCTGGGAACCTCCATATGCCATGGGTACAGCCCTAAAAAGCAAATAAAAAAACAAAAAAAATATCATTTTAGGAGCTCTTTCTAGAATCTTAAAAATAATTATTCAGAAATTCCAAAGCTGCAAAAAATATTGAAAAATAAAAAACCTAAGTTTTGTATTACGATGTGACTTGTTTGGAAGTAGGGGAACATTTGTTGAAATTCTGATTTAAGATTTGCTTATGTTTGAATGTCTTCCTATCTGTTATAGGGAGCTTATTAGACTTCCTGAAGGAGGGAGATGGAAAGTATTTGAAGCTCCCACAACTGGTTGACATGGCTGCTCAGGTACTTGTGTGTTTATGTATGTGTCCGTTTGAATTGCAAGTGTACATTTAAAATGTAAATTAATCTTAGTAGAATACAATTGTTTAGTGAAGTCATAAAATTTTAGAGTTGAAAGGAGCATTACAGAAAATCCAATCTGATCTCTTTATGTTAAGATAAAGTAGTGTCTGAGGACCCAGGTATCTAAATTTCAGTAGATAAATGTTAAGACAATGAATGGTTGCTATTCCAGAGAAAATACTAGGCATCTGAAGTATAAGTTGAATTTTTTATTTAATATAGTCCAAAATAAATAAAATGGTGGTTAATTGAAGTGTACAGTTAAAGACAGGATAGCTTTACTCTTGTGAATTTTTCTTTTTAAATATAAATGTAAACTAGTAGAAGTTTCTGTTGAGATGTGTGCTAGGTATTCAAGGGGCCTTTTGTTAGCTTTGGTTGACACATTTGTTGTAAGACTGCTCTCTCAGTGGGTGTCTAAATGTCCATGGAATCTGGGAATTTAGAGAAAATTTATACCAAGAAACCGTCCCTGTGAGACTTCAGCTTGTGTCAGGCGGAGGCCGCACACTTGAGCTCAGGCTCTGGGGCGCTCTGTAGTAGGGGCCACAGACTGTTGTTGTAAAGGGCAGATAATGCTCTAGGCTTCCTGGGCCACACACCATCTCTGTTGTTTCCTGTTTCCATCTCCATTCTCCTACTGCCTGATCCCCTCTCCTTCCTACTCTCTGTCTCTCCCCGTCCTTATCCTCCTTTTCCTTCTCCTTTAAAGGTTTTCTGTTCTTCCTATTTTATGCTAGACTAGGCCCCTTTGCTATTATCTCTTGTCAAGATACACAGTTATTCATTTTTGTAACTTAATATTAACCAAAACTGTCCTCCCCCTACTTCCTTTTGTATCATATCTCTTTTTTTTTCTTTCCAAGATTGCTGATGGAATGGCATATATTGAAAGAATGAACTATATTCATCGAGATCTACGGGCTGCTAATATTCTTGTAGGAGAAAATCTTGTGTGCAAAATAGCAGATTTTGGCTTGGCAAGGTTAATTGAAGACAATGAATATACAGCAAGACAAGGTAAATGACTTTTTAATAAACGTTTGTAGCCTCATATTTTCAGTGGATTTCTTTACCATTCTTTTGTGTATACGGGGTTTTACAGAATAAGAACAGCTCTTGGTCTACTCAGAGGAATCAGAAACATTAATTTTTATTCATAAAATTATGCACAATGTATAATACCATGGATTTCTGGTATTATTTCCCCCCAAGGAAGAACCTGACTGTGGGTGTTCTTTGCTTATAATTACAGCAAGCAGTATTCTCTTTGGCATGTTAACAAATAAGAAACATTTTAAAATTCCTTTTGTAACAAATTTCAGAACCATCCAGATTTTACAATGCTAAGAACTAGAAGCTATTAAGAAATAGTGTACAATTTTATGAGGACTTTGGAAACCATTTTTTTTTTACCAGATTTGCAATAATTCTTTGTCATATATAAAATTGTAGTAAATAAAAACAGAAGATTGACACTCTAAAGAGTGAGGGAAGGGAGCTTATAGAAATTCACATAGGTTGATTCTTTTATTTAGCATCTAGCTCTAAATTCTCATTCAGTACACATTTAATGACATGTATAATCTATGCATATGGAAAAAGTATGTGGTTTTGAATCCCAGCTCCATCTCTTATTAGCCTATAGATTTCAGCCAACTTATGTAACCATTTTGACTGGTCCTCACTTAGTGTCACTATTTTTGAAAAATTTTTTTAAAAATTGAAGTATAGGAGTTTCTTTTGTGGCACAGTAGAAATGAATCTGACTAGGAACCGTGAGGTTGGGGGTTTGATCCCTGGCCTTGCTCAGTGGGTTAAAGATTCACCATTGCCCTGAGCTGTGGTGTAGGTCGCAGACGCAGCTCGGATCTGGCATTGCTGTGGCTGTGGTGTAGGCCAGCAGCTATAGCTCCAATTAGACCACTAGCCTGTGAACCTCCATATGCTCTGGGTGTGGCCCTAAAAAGCAAAGACAAAAAGAAATTAAAAAATAATAAAAATTGAAGTGTAGTTGATTTACAGTGTTTTGTAGGTTTCTGATACACAGCAGAGTGATTCAGTTATACATACATACATGTGTGTGTGTGATTTTCATATTCTTTTCCATTATAGGTTATAACAAGATATTGAATATAGTTCCTTGTGCTATATAGTAGGACCTTGTTGTTTATCTATTTTGTTATAATAGTTTATATCTGCTAATTCCAGACTCCTAGTTTATCTTCTCTCTGCCTCCTGCCTCTCCCTTTTGGTAGCCATAAGTTTATTTTCTATGTCTATGAGTCTGTTCCTGTTCTGCAAACAAGTTTATTTGTACAATGTTTTAGAGTCCACATATAAGTGATATCATATTTGTCTTTGTCTGACTTCACATAGTATGATAATCTCTAGTCCATCCATGTTGCTGCAAATGGCACTATTTCATTTTTTATGGCTGAGTAATATTCCATTGTGTGATATGTACCACATCTTCTTTATCCATTTATCTATCGGTAGACATTTAGATTGCTTCCATGTCTTGGCTATTAAAAATAGTGCTTCTATGAATATAGGGTACGTCTGTCTTTTCGAATTTGTTTTCTCCAGATATATGCCCAAGATTGTAACTCTATTTTTAGATTTTTAAGGAACCTTCATACTTTTTACAATAGTGGCTGCACTAATTTGAATTCCCACCAACAGTGTAGAAGGGTTCCCTTTTTTCCATAACATCTCCAGCATTTGTTGTTTGTAGCCTTTTCGATGATGGCCATTCTTACTAATGTGAAATGGTATATACCTCATTGTAATTTTGATTTGCATTTCTCTAATGAATAGTGATGTTGATCATCTTTTCATGTGCCTGTTGGCCATTGTATGTCTTTGGAGAAATGTCTGTTTAGGTCTTTAGCCCAGTTTGTGCTTGGGTTGGTTTTTTTTGTTACTGAGTTGTGTGAGCTGTTTGTATGTTTTGGAAGTCAAGCCTTTGGAGTCTCATCATTTGCATATATTTTCTCCCAATTTGTAGGTTATCTTTTCATTTTGTTTATGGTTTCCTTTGCTATGCAAAAGCTTATCATTTTGATTAGGACCCATTTGTTTATTTTTGCTTTTATTTCTATTGCCTTGGGAGTCAGTCTCCTCACTTACAAAGGTTAGATGGTAATACTTTTCAGGATTGTTGTAAAACTGTAATGAAGTAACAGATGTATAGTGATTGACATTGCCTAACATAGTGGGTGCTCCGTAAATATTAGAGCTTACATTTTAAGGGACAAGGTAGAACTATATATAAATAACTGTAAAGCAAGTTATTGTGTACTAAAGTCTGAAGAATATCTAGAAAGTACTGTGGGAAAGTGCAGAGGAAAGGAAAGACATCACAGAGATGATGGCTCATGAAAGGGCTTTGAAAGAGTTCCCACTGTGGCACAATGGGATTGGTGGTGTCTCTGGAGCCCTACAACACAGGTTTGATCCCTGGCACAGAGTCAAGGATATGGCGTTGCTGCAGCTGTGACTCACAACTTTGGCTCTCATCTGATCCCTAGCCTCAGAACTGCATATGCTGCAGGGTGGCCAAAAAATAAAACAACAGGGCTTTGAAGAAAGAGTGTAACTTTGAGAGGCAGAAAGTAAGGGCCAGTGCGCATCATCACACTGATTGTCCATCCTGATGGAACCGTCAGTCCTCTGTCCTTAGCATATTTATCACAGTTGTTTTGAATTCTTCATTTGAGACATGCAACATCTCTGGCATATCTGAGTGAGATTCTGATACCTGCTGTCTCTTCAGGTTGTGTTTTTTTTCTGTGTGTCTTCTAGTATGCTTTGAGAGCTGAACATGATGTACTGCATAAAAAGCCTGAGGTAAATAAGCACTTAGTGTGAGGCTTTACATTTATTAAGGTAGGAGTTAGGCTATATTTACTGTTTGCTGTAGCTGTAGGTGTCAAAGGCTGAATTTTCCTCTGGTGTTGTTCTTATCTACCCCATTGTCTTTTAGTTTCCCTGTAGGTTTCTTCTTAAATAAGATGAGGCATGCAGTTCTTGCCACTGTAATCCCCTTTTGTTATATGCAGTATTAAGGTGTACAGGCATACCTTATTTTATTGCACTTAGCTTTATTGTGCTTCATAGACGCTGCCTTTTTTTTTTTTTTAACACATTGAAAGTTTGTGTCAACCCTGTATGGTGCAAAGTGTGTGCGCACCATTTTTTTTAACAGCATTTGCTCACTTTGTGTCTTTGTGTCACATTTTGGTAATTATTGCAATATTTCAAAATTTTCATTATTTTATATATGTTATGGTCATCTCTAATCAGTAGTCTTTGATGTGACTGTTGAAATTATTTTGGAGAGCCGCAAACTGCACCCTTGTAAGAAAGTGAACTTAGTAAGTGTTGTATTCGTTCTGAGAACTACAGCGTCTCTCTTTCTCCTTGGGCCTCCCTATTCTGTAAGAAACAACAGTATTGAAATTAGACTATTTGATAACCCTACAGTGGCTTCCAGGTGTTCAAGTGAAAGGAAGAGCCACATGCCTCTCACTTTAAATCAAAAGCTAGAAATGATTAAGCCTAGTGAGGAAGGCATGTTGAAAGCCAGACAAGCCGAAAGCTAGGTTGATTGTGTCAACAGTTAGCCAAGTTGAAAATACAAACGAGAAATACTTGAAGTTGGAAATTAAAAGTGCTATTGTAGTGAATACATGAATGATCAGAAAGAAGAGCAGCCTTATTGCTGATGGGGAGAAAGTTTTGGTAGTCTGGGTGAATAAAACCAGCCACAATATTCCCTTAAATTAAGCACAAACCTAATCCAGAGCAAAGCCCTAAATTTCTTTAATTTTATAAAGACTGAGAGAAGTGAGAAAGCTGCAGAAGAGGTTTGAAATTAACAGAGGTTGGTTCATGTTTAAGCAAAGAATCCGTTTCTGTAACATAAAAGTGAAAAAGCAGCAAGTACTGTAGGAGAAACTTGAGCAAGATATCTTGGAAGATCTAGCCAAGGTAATTAGTAAAGGTGGCTACACTAAACAACAGATTTTCAGTGTAGGTGAAACAATGTTATAGTGGAAGATGCCCTCTGGAACTTTCATGGTTTTAGAGGAAAAGTCAAGACCTTCAAAGCTTCCAAAGACAGGCTGAGTCTCTTGTTTGGGGCTAACACAGCTGGTGACTTTATGTTGAAACCAGTGCTCATTTAGTATTCTGAAAATCCTAGGGCCCTTAAAAATTATGCTAAATCTACTCTGTGCTCTATTAGCAGCACATCTGTTTAAAACATGATTTACTGAATATTTTAAGCCCACTATTGAGACATCCTCTTAGAAAGATTCCTTTCAATTACTGCTCTTTGATAATGCACCTGGTCAACCAAGAGCTCTGATGGAGACATGTTCAGTGAGATTAATGTTGTTTTCATGCCTATTAACACAACATCCATTTTGCAGCCCATGATCAAGAGAAAATTTGACTTTCAAGTTTTATTATTTCCAAAATACATTTCATAAGGCTAAGCTGCTACCAATAGTGATTCCTCTGATGGATCTGGGCAAAATCAATTGAAAACCTTCTGGAAGGGATTCACCACTCTAGATGTCATTAAGAACATTCATGATTCATGGGAAGAGGTCCAAACAGCAACATTAATAGGCGTTTGGAAGAAGTTGATTCCCACCCCTCATGGATGACCATCAGTGGAGGAAATAATTGCAGATGTGAAAATAGCAAAGGAACTAGAATTAGAAGTGGAGCCTGAGGAGTTCCTGTTGTGGCTCAGTGGGTTCAGAATTGGACTAGTATCCAGGAGGATGCAGGTTCAATCCCTGGCCTCACTTGAAGGGTTAAGAAATAGGTGTTGCACAAGCTTCAGTGTAGATCGTAGACATGACTTGCATCCTAGGTTGTGGCTGTGGTGTAGGCCAGCAGCTGCAGCTCCATTTCAACCCCTAGCCTGGGAACTTCCATATGCCGCGGGTATGGCAACAAAAAAAAAAAAAGGGGGGGGGGTGCTACAGATGTGACCAAATTGCTACAGTCTCATGATTAAACTTTCTTTCATAGATGAGTTGCTTCTTATGAATGTGTTTGGCAAAGGTGCTATGAAAATTGTTGAAATGACAACAAAAGGGTTTAGAATATTACATAAACTTGGTTGATAAAGCAGCAGCAAGGTTTGAAAGGATTGCCTCCATTTTTTATTTATTTATTTATTTATTTTTGTAGTTTTAGGGCTGCACCTGTGGCATATTCCCAGGCAAGGAGTCGAATACGAACTGCAGCTGCTGGCCTACGCAACAGCTGCAGCCAACACCAGATCATTTAACCCACTGAGCAAGGCCAGGGATCGAACCTGCATCCTCATGGATGCTAGTCAGATTCGTTTGCACTTAGCCACTACGGGAACTCTGGATTGCCTTGAATTTTGAAAGACCTGCTCCTGTGGGTAAAATGCTATCAAACAGCATTGCATGCTACAAAGAAATCATTCCTAAAAGGAAGAGGCAGTTGACATGGCAAACTTCATTGTTGACTTATTTTAAGAAATAGCCACAGCCACTCCAACCTTTGGCAACCACCACCATGAACAGTGAGTCACTGCCACTTACTTACTTATTTACTTACTTATTTATTTATTTGCTTCTTAGACCCACACATGCAGTATATAGAAGTCCCCAGGCTAGGGGCTGAATCAGAGCAGTCGCTGCTGGCCCACACCGCAGCAACTCGGGATCCGAGCCACGTCTGTGACCTACACCACAGCTCACGGCAATGCCAGATCCTTAAACCACTGAGATTGAACCTGTGTCCTCATTGGGTACAAGTCAGATTTGTTTCCGCTGAGCCATGATGGGAACGCCTATTGCCACTTTTTGAATGAAACTTTTTGTGATTGTGCAAATGCAAATTGATCTTCTGTTTGTCCAGACATCTAGAGAAATATTTTACATTATATACATAACATATACAAATAACTTCAAGTATGTAAGACACCTCTAATCTTATTTTCACTGTAAGTGTATAAATGTCACAAAGGCTGTGATTTTATGTATTCTATAATGGTTAGCCTAGTGCCTTGTGTGTAAAAAGCGCACATTAAATATTTGAGTAAATTAATACAGGCTTTAAAAATTATAATAAAATTTTCCAAAGAGATGTCATAAAATAGAAAGGAGACTGTGGCCAAAACCAGTAGACATTAGAACCAACAAAATATGCTCTCATCAACTGATAGCTATAGCCATTAGGAGCTAGACTTACTTAAAAATTATAGATCTTGGAATTCCCATCATGGTGCAGCAGAAACTAATCCAACTAGGAACCACGAGGTTGCGGGTTCGATCCCTGGCCTTGCTCAGTGGGTTAAGGATCCGGCATTGCCGTGAGCTGTGGTGTGGCAACTTGGATCTGGCGTGGCATTGTATAGGCCAGCAGCCGTAGCTCCAATTAGACCCCTAGGAACCTCCGTATGCTGCAGCTGTGGCCCTAAAAGGCAAAAAAAAAAAAAAAATCTTTAGATCCATGTTTTTGGTCACTTATTAGAGTTTCTACTTCTACTTCTATTTTCTTGACCAGTTTTCTGTTCCCACCAGCCTTGTCTTTTTTATGTCATTGAATATCTTATGAGGAAGAATTGTGACTTATTTTAACGCACATTTTAAATACTGTTAAATTTTCCCCTCGTATCTTGTACTTTTGAAGGATTTGACACTGTGATAACATGTACAGTAGGGTATTGGTAAAAAAAAAAAATTAGCCCTACTTATGTCATTCTTATAAAAATAGAAGAAACAGCTTACAGAAGCAAGTTTGTCAATACTGTTTTAGGTGCAAAATTTCCAATCAAATGGACAGCTCCTGAGGCTGCACTATATGGTCGATTTACAATAAAGTCTGATGTCTGGTCATTTGGAATTCTACAAACAGAACTGGTAACAAAGGGTAGAGTGCCATATCCAGGTAAGCTTGCATTTCATGTAACTGGAGTGATTAGGAGCAAGAGGGAGAGGGGAAGGCCTTTTCTTCTGTCTCTCTCTCACCCCCCCCCCTTTTTTTTGGCATTGAATGGGGAGCGATCTAAGTCAAAATCCTGGAGCTCAGGCAAGGTGTGTGCAGCTTCCTTTCTTTAGGGCATTTTCTAAAAGAGCCTTTTAGCTCTTATTCTCCCAGGTGATAAGCCTGTCTAGAGCTCTCAGGGCATCTCCTTCGCCTCCTCCCCCAAGTAACTGAGAGTATACTTAGCCTGGGATAACACAGGGTGAGCTGCTCATGAGGTGTGTGGGATAACACAAGTATACAAGAAAGGAACTGTGTAATAACTTGAAGAAAGTCAATCAGGTGACATTAGATAACAAAACTGTTTAAGGGAAGTGACTCTGATATAAAGTAACATAATTAGTATATTTGGCAAAACCAGGACTTGAACTCTTCTGAATTCCTATTTAGAAGTTCTTTCAGACACTATCTTGCTACTGTTCCTTTTTAGCCCAGGTTTGATCATTATTAACTGTTAATATCAGGAAACATCAGTACCTCAGAGTAGCTCTCTGATGTCTCATTAATCAAATGGAGTCGGCTTTTGAAAGCATTTGTGTTAAAAGCAAGATTTTAGGAAGTTCCCGTAATGGCTCAGAGGGTTATGGATCCGGTGTTGTCACTCAGGTTCAGTGGCTTGGGTTCAGTGCTTGGCCTAGGAGCTTCCATGTGTCTTGGGTATAGCCAGTGAAATGAAGAATATTAGATATGTTGAAACATGAGCATTTTCTAAGCTCTTGTTGATGTACTTTGGCATTTAAAGTTTATTTCTTTGTTGAAAGGTTTCAGTAAATAAACGCACTCAAATATACCTCAAAATAGTTACTGGTTAAGGGATTTGTTCTGTTTTGCTGGTGGTGTTTGGTATCTTTTTTTTTTTTGATGTGTGACTCTTGTGTTAGGTATGGTAAACCGTGAAGTGCTGGAGCAAGTGGAACGAGGGTATCGGATGCCTTGCCCTCAGGGCTGCCCAGAATCCCTGCATGAATTGATGAATCTTTGTTGGAAGAAGGACCCTGATGAAAGACCAACATTTGAATATATCCAGTCCTTCTTGGAAGACTACTTCACTGCTACAGAGCCACAGTACCAACCAGGAGAAAATTTATAATCCAAGAAGGCTATTTTATATGCACAAATCTGCCGAAATGTAAAAGAACTTGTGTAGACTTCCTTACATACAGGAATCAAAAGAAGAAAATCTTCACTCTGCATGTTTTTGGTGGTAAACTGGAATTCCAGATATGGCTGCACAAAACCACTTTTTTTTTCCAAGTGTTAAACTCTAAAGTACCAATGATGAATTTCCAACTTATTTCAGGGTCCAAAGAAAGTATAGTTAAGATATTGATGACAGTGTGCGTGATAGCATGACAATGAAGAGCAACAAGTCTACTGTTTATAAATCACTCCCTTTCTTTCATTCCCCAAACTCATAATTAAGAGAAATTTATCAATCATTATAGATAAGACTTTGGAGATTAAAAAGTTATATACCATAATAAAATCCAAAATGAAGGAACTTCATGGGACCAAACAGTTTCATTCCAGTTTTACAGAATTTCTTGCATTTATTATCCTCAAGTTTTTTTAAGTTAAACAGTTAATATGCAATCTTAATATACGCCTCCTTCTGCGTGGAAATGGGCCAAGTTTTTAGAAGCAGAAAGGAACGTAAACAGCATCTAAAATTTGATTAAATGTTACACAACAGCAATGGAATTTGAAAGTATAATGTACTGTGTTAATACTCAGTGTACTCATAGAACTGGAAAGTAAAGAAATTTTTCACTTTATTCGTTTTCTGAATAGCTCAGTTTAAAATAATGAAGGTAACTAGAAAGTGAGTTAATATTTTATAAAGTTGCATTGATTTTTTTTAAGGAAATACGTAATTGAAATCATACTATCCATTTGAAGAGGAGATCTTTTAATCTTTAGATAGCATGAAAAAAATAAACCCAGCATTTCAACAGTCCTTTTTTAAAAACAGACTGTGAGATATTGCTGATATGTACTTAATGATGATTGATGGGTGCCACAAATATAAAATATCACTAGGTCAGGGACTTAAATGCACTTTTGCTTTTACTGAATATAGAGTAACAGAAAAATGTATTTAAAAGAAATATGAGAGAAGAAGATGTGGAAGTTTTACAGGGAGAGAGAAGGAATATTATGTTTAATGTTGATGTTATGGAGTGACAAAATGGCTTTGCTGGCACTCAAAGCTCCTCACATATATTTTCTGAGATTTTAAGAGTTATAAGGATGGCTCTAAAACTAATCTGTCTTAACATAAACACTAAATGAGTGTTATAGCCTCAAAATAGTTAAGGCTTCCCACTAATTCCAATGATACAGCTTTTACGCAAAACATTTTTAGAACTCTAGTTTTCAAATCCATTCTTGAATCTACATTCACTTTTTAAATATATTTAATGATGATCATTTTTACCCTTTTAGAATTTAGTTGATTTGGGGAGGAAAACTTACTCAGAACAATGTCAGTGATGAAAAGGAGGGACAGCTTTTATCTATTTAAAGTGCAGAAGTGACGCATACAGGTTAATACTGATTTTTATGACTAACTCAAAAAGAAAATTCCAAAATATGATTTGGAATAGCAGCATTGCTGGTTTAAGTGTTTAGCAAAGGAGCTGAATCTGACAAACAAAAGTTTGGTATTTATGTTTTTAAATACGCTCTTTAAGTCACACTTTAAATAAAGCAACACATCACGTCCCAGTACTTGGGGAATATTATTTCCAACTACCGTCACTTACCTGATTTTATCATGAAATTTAAAATTCTGTGCTGTGGTATCTTATGTTGAAATTCAAACCATTTAAAATGTGACAGATGAACTTGATGCAGGATGGCAACAACTCTGGTACTAAAAATCATGGTGGTTTCTTATGTTTACGTGACCTGCTTAGTATTGAATCCCTGTTCCAAGAGGATCTTCCCAAGAAGACTGCAGACATCATTTACCTTTAACGTCTACAACCTGTGACTTCAGATTTTTAAAGGGCTTTGTGTGAACTATGATATTACAATTTTTCTAATCATTTTAAGAAAGATAAAATTGTACATTTATGTACTAATTCTCTTCAGAAAAACATGCCAGAAAAAGTTGATGGTATTCATTAGGTTTTAAGTGAATGGAGCAGTTCCTCATAATATCAATTGTATAGTTAGGAAATAAAACACTAACTTAATGTGTATTCAGTTTAAATGGTTATGTATTTTTTAACTGCTGAGAAAAATAAACAACTTTGTATATTTGAAGATTTTTTTCCAACAGCTTTTCTTCTTCAACATCTTAATGTGTTTTCCTTACCAGGAAAGGAAGTTGGCAAAAAACAACCCTCTAGCACAAACACTTTTTTTACTGAATAATAGTAGCCTAAAACTTAATATTTTTACAAAGTATTATTATATTGTTTTGTGGATAATTGAAATAAAAATTCTTATTGAATGCACCCATTTATCTTTTTAGCCACTATTTATACTTTCTCATCAGTTTTTTTAAAAATTTGTATTTAAAGCAAATTAAATGTTTCTTCTTCCATTAGAAAAAGTGTTCAGTTATGACTCTTGAGCAGAGTTAAATCAGTCCTTTATTAAATTTTGAACATTATTATTTTTTTTTTTTTTTTGCCTTTTAGGGCTGCACCCATAGCATATGGAGGTTCCCAGGCTAGGGATCTAATCATAGATGAAGCCGCCGGCCTACGCCACAGCCACAGCAACACGGGATCCAAGCCGCGTCTGCGACCTACACCACAGCTCACGGCAACTCTGGATCCTTAACCCACCGAGCAAGGTCAGGGATCAAACCCGCAACCTCATGGTTCCTAGTCAGATTCTTTAACTGCTGTGCCACGACGGGAACTCCCAAATTCTGAACATTGCTGAACTCATTCTATATGGTTAATTTTCTGTCAGGTGAGTGACATTATAAAATTGTATTAGCATTTGCAGTTTCAATGTACAGAGTAATCGAAGTGATTTAAAAATGTGAAGCTATTCACAGAAAATTTGTGTGAAAGATATAAAATAGAATAACCACTTTTGATCATAAGGGATTTAACTTTCTAAAAATGAAAAGTCTTATTTTTGTGTTTTATACTTCTATTACAGGTATATTGAAAATAAGATTATATAAATTATAATGACCAATCAAAAGCATTTGTTATTTTCAATAAGGTAATAGTATTAATTGCCTTTTACTATTATGTAAAATCATTAGCTTTGTTTTCCCCTAATAATTTCAGAAGAGTAACATTTAATCAACAAACACGTGATTTAGTAAACATTAAATATTTTTATACAGCATAGTAAGATTCCCAACTTAAGAATGCTTTCCTAGTTTGCTGTTTGTTTTTTAATTTTGCATGTAATTTTTTGACATTTAGGTTGTACATTTGTATGTCAAATCTTTTTTATGCTTAAAAAATTCTTTGCATCCCAAGATTAAATACTCATCTCATCTGTTATTTTATGCTTTTGTGTTTTACATTCATTAATTCATTTGGAAGTTATTTTGGTATAAAATATAACTTAAGGGTCCAGCATGATTTTTTTCCCCATACATTTAATTTTCCCAGCACCAGTTATTGATTAATCCATTCCCACCCCATTGATTTGGTAACTTCCCTTTACTACCCATGTCTACACACATCTGTTTTATACGATTAACTTCCCATTCTTTTGTCAGTATAGCAATTTCAACACGACTAATCACTTGATAATGTATTTTAATACTTTAATAATTGAGCTGTAGCCTTTGCAGTTCCTTTTTTTTTTCTTTCCATTCAGGCAAATTGTTGATGAAGTTTCATATTTCATCCAAAAAATTCAAATGAGAGTTTGGTTATCATTATACTATGTTTATAAATTAATTTGGTAAGAAATAGCATTTTTCCAGTCTTCTCATCCCATTTATGCAAATCCCTTTTCTTGTTTTTATTTTTGTTTTTGTCTTTTTAAGGCTGCACCCACAGCATATGGAAGTGCCCAGGCTAGGGGTTGAATCGGATCTGTAGCTACCGGCCTATACACAGCCACAGCAATGCCAGATCCTTAACCCACTGAGCAAGAGAGACCAGGGATCGAACCTACATCTTCATGGATACTAGTCAGGTTTGTTACCACTGAGCCACAATAGGAACTCCACGATGAGCTCATTTCTTATCTGATTATACTGTTCTAAAAGATGCCACCCCAGCCCTGCTGGAGACCAGGTCCCCACTTAGATAGTAAGCAAACCAGCATGCAGAGATATGGAAGAAAGTGTGTTCCCCAACAGCATTTATTTCCCTAAAATCAGCTCCTCTCCAGCCTTCCAGTTTCTTTCCTTTTTCTTTTCTTTTTTTTTGGCTGACCTGCAGCATGTGGAGTTCCTGGAGGTCTCTGTTCCAAGCCACAGTTGCGCCCTATGCCACAGCTGGGGCAATGCAGATCCTTAACCTACTGTGCTAGACTGGGGATTGAGCTTGTGTCCTGGTGCTGCAGAGACACCACTGATCCCATTATGCCACAGTGGGAGCTCCTCTCTCTTTTTTAAAGACATTGAGTTTCTGGCACAGCAACCAGAGTTCTAATTAATTAATATTCAGGTTATCAATACAGAAAATACTTCTGGAGTTCCCATTGTGGTTCAGTGGGTTAAGAACCCAACTAGTGTCCATGAAAATGTGGGTTCAATCCCTGGCTTCACTCAGTGGGTTAAGGATCCAGCGTTCCCACAAGCTGCTGTGTAGGTCAGAGATGCAACTCTGAATCTAGTGTTGCTATGACTGTGGTATAGGCTGGCAGCTGCAGCTCCAATTAAACCCGTAGCCCAGAAACTTGACTATGCCACAGGTATGGCCCTAAAAAGAAAAAAGAAAAATTTGTGATTAAAATGAACAACTAGTTCTTGGTATCATCTGTCCATCCTTCCACAGCCCGTCTCTGCTGGAAGGCTGACCTGCTATACTCACCAGGGTCTTCCCTTGCTCTGGACCCCTCTTGGGCCAGGCCATCGAGGAGCTCCAGCAGAAGAACAGAGGAAACCTGAAAGGTCAAGGTATTTATTCCCCAGGTCCCCTACCTGTGAGTTGGGCCATCTGTGTCCTCATTCAAAGCTTCCTTTCAGCACGACCTCCTCTCTCCAACTGGGACTGTTATCAACTCTCATCCTCTGTCTTTTCTGCCTTGGGGGTGCTTCTGCTCGCTTTGGTCACTGCCTTAATTCTTGTGGTCCCCTTATCCTACCCTCCTCTCTGATTTATCTCAATTTGAGTGTGTCATCTATTTCCAGTTGGAACCCTGACTGATACTCATCATGCTACCACTAGCTATGTCAATAGAAAGTAGGAAACTCTTACATCATTGTGCCAAAGTGAGAGTTTACAGAAAGCTAGCAGTTTTGGTATAGTAGCAACATACAACATTCTGTGAAAGCTAAAATTAGCTGGAGAGAACACAGCAAATGTTGAGCATATTCAGAACTCCAGTTTCTTTTTTCTTTTTCTTTTTTTTTTGTCTTTTTGCCTTATCTAGGGCTGTACCTGCGGCATATGGAGGTTCCCAGGATGAGGGTCTAACAGGAGCTGTAGCTGCTAGTCTTCGCCACAGCCACAGTAACACCAGATCTGAGCCACATCTGCAGCCTACACCACAGCTCATGGCAACTCTGGATCCTTAACCCACTGAGCAAGGCCAGGGATTGAACCAGCAACCTCATGATTCCTAGTCGTTTTCGTTAACCACTGAGCCACGATGGGAACTCCTCTTTTTTCTTTTTCCATTTTTTTTTTTTTTTGGTCCTTTTAGGGTCACATCCACAGCATACAGAAGTTCCCAGGCTTGGGGTCTAATGGAAGCGCAGCTGCTGGCCTACGCCACAGCCACAGCAACACGGGATCCCAACTGCTCTTCGACCTACACCACAGCTCACAGCAAGGCTGGATCCTCAACCCACTGAGCAAGGCCAGGGATGGAACCTGCATCCTCATGGATACTAGTTGGGTTTGTTACTGCTGAGCCACAAGGGGAACTCCCAGAACTGAAGTTTCTAAACTGTAATCTTAAGAATTTTTCACTTAAATTTCTGTTGTGCAAAAGTAGGTAAACCAGGGTAAAACTCCTTTGAACAGAATGGTTAGATGTAACAGTCCAAGAGTGAAGGAATTATTCAGTTCATGAATGGAGTGAAAGATGAATAGGAAGGAGGGGGTGGGAATGCTGAGCAAAGAGGAGCTGGAAGAAAAAGAAGGTTCCCAGAAAATTAGTAAAACAATGAAAGGTAAGTTAGACATAATGTGAAAATCCCCCAGTAGTAGGAGTGACTTTTTAAGAAACAAGATGTCTAAGATTCAGCCATTTTTTTATTTTATTTTATTTTTTGCTCTTCAGGGCCGCACTCCCGGCATATGGAGGCTCCCAGGCCAGGGCTCAAATCGGACCTGTAGCTGCTGGCCTACGCCACAGCAACAGCAACGCGGGATCTGAGCCACGTCTGTGACCTACACCACAGCTCACGGCAACACTGGATCCTTAACCCACTGATCAAGGCCATGGATCGAACCTGCAACCTCATGGTTGCTAGTCAGATTCGTTTCCACCACACCACGATGGGAACTCCTAGGATTCAGTTATTAGGTACTTGGTCAGATCTCCTGTTAACCACAAACTTTCCTTCAAATCTGCTACACATCCTGTGTCGGTGGCATTTAGTTAAGGCTTTAGAGGAATGTCCAGAAGGGTTGCCAAGTATGAAAAAGTGGAGAAGTGGACCTCCTACGTGAGAAGAGTTTAAATGTAGTAAGGAAATAAGGAATTCAAAGGCAGAAACTGAATGGAGGAGGTGGAAGGAAAGTCTGCCAAGCTCTTTGGAGACTCAGGGTCCCACATGCACAAGGTAGCAGTTAGACCAGCTTCACGCACATCTCTAAAGTTCAAGTCACCATGAATAAGCTGGAGGACTTTGGGAATCCAAAGTGAAAAAATTGCCTCCAGGCTAAGTGATGATAGGGATGCGAGAGGTAAAAACTTTGTGGTTGGCCGAAAGGAGTGACAGTGATCCTAAGAGAAAAACTGAATTATTTAAAGTGGTATGTCCCTTAAAGGATATCAAAGTCCTTTTACTCACTTATAATTGCACTGTTTTCAAGGACAGCCTTGTCTCCTAAAACACTGAGAGGACATACTGTGGAATTAGACAGGAAGCTACACGCATGATTTTATGTCTCCTGTTTCCAAACCCTTTGAAAGGATCGAAGCTCTGGGTTGTTGGTTTGTTTCTTTTTATAATTCTTACCACAGCTAGAAAATTAGACTGACATCAGCCCAGAAATTTTGATAAACTCCTGGAACCAGAAGAAAGTCGAAAACCAATACAAGAGAAAATTCTTGCAGAGCTTTTAATGAAATTCTTGAGATTCCAAGCTCAAAAATCAGCAAGTATGAAGAGGAAGAGGGGGCCCCAAAACA
>PVHT021183608.1:12543516-12586931 GCA_004024745.2 Catagonus wagneri | reverse complement strand
AAAAAAAAAAAAAAAAAAAAAAGTAAAATTAGATGAGTCTTGACAAATGTATGCAGTCATGAAACCACTACCAAAATCGTGGTCTACAACTTTTTCATCATTCAGATAAGTTTGCTCGTGCCCCTTCACACTCAGTCCTCTCCCTTCACTCCCCACCCTGGTAACCGCTAAGAGCTCCCTGCCCCTAGTTCTACATTTCTAAAATTTCACATCAATGGAATCATGCAGTATGTAGTCACTTGTGTCTGGCATCTTTCACTGAGCACAATGCTTTTGAGATTCATCTTTTTTTGTTTTTTGGGTTTTTTTTTTTGCTTTTTAGGGCCACATCTGTGGCATATGGAGGTCCAGTCGGAGCTACAGCTGCCGGCCTACACCACAGCCACAGCAACGCCAGATCCGAGCCGTGTCTGTGACCTACACCACAGCTCATGGCAACGCCGGATTGTTAACCCACTGAGTGAGGCCAGGGATCAAACCCGCAACCTCATGGTTCCTAGTCGGAGTCATTAACCACTGCACCACGATGGGAACTCTGATTTATGGCTCAAATATTCCATTGTACGAATGTACCACAAAATTTGGTTTTGTCCTTTTACCAGGTGATAGCTGTTTGGGGCTATCATGAATGAGGTTGCCATGTTAAGAGTCTTTTCATAGCTTATTTAAAAATTCATACATCTTCTCTGATGGAGTGTCAGTTTTGCAGCATCTTTTTTGCTTTTTGTTTTTTCCGTCCGTCCCCATGAGGAAATTCCTGGGCCAGGGTTCAAGCCTGCATCACTGCAGTGACCTGAGCCATAGCGGTGACAACGCCAGGTCTTTAACCCCCTGCACCACCGGGGAATTCCCTGACCCATCTTTTCATACCAATTTGTCTTCTTATTATTGAGTTGTAATTCTCTCAATATTCTGAATACAAGTACTTTAAAAAAAAAAAAAAAGAATATTTGTGATTAAAATGAGCAACTAGTTCCCAGTATCATCTGTTCATCCTTCCACAGCCCGTCTCTGCTGGAAGGCTGACCTATACTCACCAGGGTCTTCCCTTGCTCTGGACCCCTCTTGGGCCAGGCCATCGAGGAGCTCCAGCAGAAGAACAGAGGAAACCTGAAAGGTCAAGGTATTTATTCCCCCGGTTCCCTCCCTGTGAGGTTGGGCCAGCTATGGCTCCCACTCAAAGCTTCCTTTCAGCATGACCTCCTCTCTCCAGCTGGGACTGTTAACTCTCATCCTGTCTTTTCTGCCTTAGGGGTGCTTCCGCTAACCTATACTCAGAGCTGCGGCAATGCCGAATTTTTTTAACCCACTGCACCAAGCCAGGGATTGAACCCACACCTCACCACACAGACTGACCTGAGCCACCACATAGACTATGCCAGATCCTTAACCCACAGCACCACGGTGGGAACTCCTCTTTTCTGCTTTTAGTCCAATAGAGTATATTTTTTTTAATCTCAGAAATTTTAGCTTTCAGTTTTTTTCTTTTTTCTTTTTAGGGCCATACCTGTGGCATATGGAAGTTCCTGGGCCAGGGGTTGAATTGGAGCTGCAGCTGCCAACCTATACCACAGCTCTCGGCAACACTGGATCCTTAACCCACTGAGCAAGGCCAGGGATGATGGATACTAGTTGGTTCTTAACCCAGTGAGCCGTGACAGGAACGCCTCATTTTTTTCTTTTCTGTAGTATCTTTTATACCTCTCCTACTTATGTGTATATTTTCTTCTCTGATCATGATTTTAGGACTGTTTGGTCTGTTTCTCTTCACTGACCTTTCTCTTGCTCATGTGCTATATGTCCTTTCTTTTATATATGCCTAGTAAATTTGATATGGTGCTGGACACTATAAATTGTAGTTTTCGGTTGCTAGAATTTGGAGTGGGGGGATTCCTTTAAACAATGCTGAATTTTGATTCATGTACACTTTCTACTCTGGCTGGTAGGGACGGGAAATATTCTAAGCCCTGTGCAAACTCCAGGGTTTATTTTATCTGTTCTTAACATGGAATCAGTTGAATCCTTACAGGGTTTGCATTCAAGCTCTGTTAGATCCAAAGCAATCTTTAGTCTTTAGAGAATTTATTTCCACTAATAAGGCAATACCCTTTTGAGGATTATACCTGATGCCCCATGTATTACTAAAGCTTACTGTGGCTGGTAGGGACAGGTAATATGCCTCACCTTGTGCCACTTCCAGTAATTTTCTTGCCTATTCCTCTCTGATGGCTCTTTCCTCAAACTCGAGTAGTTTCCTCTCATTCATGTGCATAACTACACTCAGCCAAAAATAAGAGATCCTTTGGGAGTTCCCATTGTGGCGCAGCAGTTAATGAATCTGGCTAGGAACGGGTTGTGGGTTCGATCCCTGGCCTTGCTCAGTGGGTTAAGGATCCGGCATTGCCGTGAGCTGTGGTATAGGTTGCAGATGCGGTTCGGATCTGGTGTTGCTGTGGCTGTGGCGTGGGCCAGCAGCTATAACTCTGATTAGACCCCTAGCCTGGGAACCTCCATATGCTGCGGGTGCAGCCCTAAAAAGACAGAAAAAAAGGAAGAGATCCTTCTCTGCCTCCCAGATTATAGCCACTCACACTAATATGAGTCTTCTCAAGTTAGCAAGACTGCTGGGCTCTGATTAGGATCCCCCCTACCTACACACACCTTGCACTGTAGCCTGCAAACAGATTCTAGACAGCAAGCTGGAACAACTGCAGGGTGCTTTGTCTGTTTGCCTTTCCTCCAAAATCACAGTTCTGCTCTCCTTGTGGTCCAGTGGCTGAAGTCTCTCCTTCCACATATTTTAGCTGACTTTCTAGCTGTATAATATGGGAGTATAAATCCTGTCCCTTTTACTTTAGTTTTCTTAGAAGTAACAGGGCTATTAATTATAGTGATTTTTTTTAGGGTCATTAATTAAAGGGCAGCATTTGGAATAGCTGGGTAGCCAGGCTTCTCCCTGTATAATAAACTGATAACAGTACTAACCATTTTCTAAACAAAGTTCACAGTTTGTCTTGGGATATTCCTAGATGGACTCTGGGGGCTGGTGATGAGAGCAGAGTAGATCCTCCAGTAGATCCTAATCATCACGAAGAAAAGAGGAAACAGAATAGTTTATTCTGACCTTTCCCCTTGGAGCCAGCCCTGAACACAACCCTGAAGTGAAAGCTCAGAAGAGACAAACCCATCTTCCATAGAAGAAAAGCCCCACCTACCACCCCTTCTGCACAATCACCAGTGACAGCTTTTTAGGATCTAACTTCACAAAAAGGCAAAATGTGATTCTCAATAGTAAATACCAACAGGCTAATGTGAAGAAAACCAGGAAAAGGGAGTTCCCGTCACAGCGCAGTGGAAACGAATTTGACTAGGAACCTAAGGTTGCAGGTTCGATCCCTGGCCTCGCTCAGCAAGTTTTGGCTCTGGTGTTGCTGTGAGCTGTGGTGTAGGTCACAGACCCGGCTTGGATCCTGTGTTGCTGTGGCTGTGGTGTAGGCTGGCAGCTACAGCTCTGATTAGACCCCTAGCCTGGGAACCTCCGTATGCCGCAGGTGCGGCCCTAAAAAGCAAAAGAAAGAAGAAAACCGGGAAAAGAACTAAAATCAACAATAAGAACTAACACTTGAGGAACCAGACTTAATAGAGGAAACAATGTTTTTTTGTTTTCAGTGTAAGGAAGTTCCCAGGATTGAATCTGAATTGGAGCTGCGACCTATGCCACAGCTATGACAACATCCGGACCCCTGAGCCCCAGCTGGAACTCCAAGGACACAATGTTTTGAGAATATAATATGGCATCCATTTTTTAACAAGGAATGATGATACTATAAAAAGAAACCTTAGAAATTTAAAATAACACCAAAGAAAAATTAAACAATCGGGGTGAAACTGTTGCAGATCAAATCTAAACTGGAATATTAGACCAAAGATGTACCCAGAACCAAAATGAGTCAAAAAGTTTTGAGTTGTTTTTCTTTTAAGTTAAGGCATGGATGATAGATTCAGAGTTTTAATATCAAACCAATGTAAATTTCAGAAGAAGAAAACAAAAGAACGAAGAGGAAGAACTAATGAAAGAAACTAGAGAAGATTTTCACACAGAAATGCATTGCTTCTGGTTTGAAAAAAATCCATCAGTTGTAGAGTAAGGTTATTTAATGTTTAAGTTAATCATAAATATATATTAGTAATTTTTTAAAACCATAAGGAGAAATGTTTTCCAGAGAGTAGGGGAAAAAAAATCCCTCAGCTTATTTTTTAAAGAATGGGACTTGACTTTTTATTTTTTTTAGGGCCACATCCATGGCATATGGAGGTTGACACACTAGGGGTCTACTAAGAGCTATAGCTACCGGCCTACACCACAGCCACAGCAACACCAGATCCTTAACCCACTAAGCGAGGCCAGGGATCAAACCCGCAACCTCATGGTTCCTAGTCTGATTCATTCCTGCTGCTCCATGACAGGAACTCAGACTTTACTTTTAAAAGAATTCATTTGAACTAAGAATTCTATACAATAAAACCATTCAAATCTGAAAGAAAAAGACATCTTCAGAACACAAAATACTCAGAATGTATCACCCAGGCCAGAGACCCATTCTGAAAAAAATGAATTGAGCATATATTCCAGCCACGTGCGCCCCACCACCAAAAAAAAAAAAAATCAACAAGGCAGGAAATAATGGTAAACAAATAGGTAACACAATTAAGAATTAATAAATGTTGATCCATATGTAAAGTTAAGTCTATATGGCACGTGGGTAGGCAGGACAAGGGATGAGAAGGGCTATTTCCTATTAACATTTGCATTTCAGACTTTACTTGGAAAATGGGAAGATGCAGCCATCTGGCCTCCAGTTCTCACAGGCTCATAATGAGCTGGAGCTGACTGGCTACCCCTTAGGTGCAGTACCTGCCTGTCTCTCACCCCCTTGCATCCTGGTGCCTACCTAGCCCCTGTAGGCATTTTGAGTTAACCATCTTGAGCCAAGGAATGCATCCAGCAGGGATATATGTATGCATCCTTGAGCAGCAGATGACATGGGTATCCCTGAGAACACCCCTGCCACACCCTCAGGAACACATTTCAATGAACTCTTTATATAACGTTGCCTCCCCAACATTTAACCCTGCAAGCAGTCCTCAGAATTAGGAACCTGAAAGGTGGTGGTACAAGGCAAGGGGTCACAATACCCTCCCACCCCCTCCGCCAAATGGTATGAAAACTTACTGTGTGCACCTTGGTGGGGGGAGGTGTCCACAGCCTCCACCGTGTTGTCAAAGGGATGGGTCTATAGCTCTGAGCCTCAGAGTCCCTACAACCCGAAGAACAGGTTTGCAGCCAGGACACTTAACTGGCAATGGGCCTTGGGCAAGTAATTTGCATCACTTAATCTCTCTGAATCCCCAGTTCACCAATAAAATGGGCATGACCTGCCTTCCTTATAGTGTTAGGGGGATAAGAGGTAATGCATTCAAAGCACTGCATCAGCAGGGGTGTAATAAATAGTGACCCGCCTCAATTTATCAAACAGGCTAAGGTCACTTAAAGACACAAGATTTTCTAGCACGAGGCTGTCCTGGCTGAGCGAGCGGCATGGACCTGCAGACTGAGGTCAGAAATTCAGCCCATGGCCGAATCTGCTGATTGCGCTCTGACCAGACTTGGCTTCTTCCTCCAGGGCGCTGCTCCGGGTACGGTCGCTTTGCTAGTTTCTAGTCTGGGTGGAGCAGGGTCCAGCCGGGGCACTGACGCGGTGCGGGTTCGGAGGGGACCCTGAGAGAGTCCACCAGGGGCCGGGCGAGTCGGGGTAGGGGGAGGTAGGCAGCACTCCCACTGCGGGAGGGGAACTTGCCGCAAAGGATCTCGAGTCAAGCTGGGCTGGCCCCTTGGTACGGCCAAGTTCTCGAACGTGGCCACGCCCCCGGGCTGCACGGCCAATCAGCCCCCACCAAGCCCGGCTGTACACCCCTTCCAGCTACACGGCTGTCCTGCAGGGTTGGCGGCTCCCCGAACACAGGGCGACATGGTGCGTGGCAGGATTTCCCGGCTCTCCGTCCACGACGTGCGCTTCCCCACGTCGCTCGAAGGCCACGGCTCAGACGCTATGGTAAGTGCTGCCCAGTGCCTTCAGTCTCACTGAAGCCAGGGCCCTCTTAGGCGCCAGGCACCCGGCAGGCCTGGGAAGGTTCCCCACTTTGAATCTGTTGCTTTTGTGAGTGGAGAGGCCGGTCAGGGGAATGAAAGTTTCTAGAGATTCCTACACCCGCCTAGGTTCTATTTTTTTCTTACTGTGTTTTGCTTTGCTGGCGTTTAGTATTTCCTGTTTTTACTTTTATGACTTGCATTTTGCTGGCAATGGTAGGGTGCGTGATATCTAACAACAGCAAAACAGTGGTGTTGTCTCCCCATCAGACCTTAGAGCACAGGGCCGACTTGGTCTCAGCTGAGAACCTGACGCTGATCTCAGTGGTGGAGACCAGAGAGCCCCGGGCAGGGTGATTTAGGTGGGGATCCTGCCTCTGCCACAATTTGCTGTGACCAGAAGAAGATCCTAACCTCTCTGTGCTTCTTGGGCTCATCTATGAAATGAACGATTCACAGTCTGCCTGGGAGACCAAAGGAACTCCTAGTAACAGGTGGTTTGAGAGGAGGCTGAAAACATGAATTGAGAGGATGTGTCACTGTAAACAGTTAAGCACATGACAATCTGTGGAAATGCAGTAAAGTAAGCACTGAAGGGAGTTTTTGCTCTGAGACACCCCACACCATCACCACCTTCAAGTGCAGTATTTCCCAAACAGGTGAGCCCAGTGCAGGGTCTCCTCCAGCCTGTCCCTGGGACACTGCCCCTCCAGGCCCACTGGTGCAACACTAGAAAAGTTGCAGGGTTATGTAACGAACATGGGAAACATCCAATTTAGGGTAATGATTACCTGTTACTTGTAGGGGGTGGGGAATGGATACCTGTGGACTGATTTTAGCTGTACCTTTGAGCTGGGTGGATGTTGCTTACATTCCTTGTACTTGATGTGTTTGAAGTGGTCTCTTGTTAAAAAGTGCTGAAGTTGGAGTTCCTGTCATGGCTCAGTGGTAACAAACCGTACTAGGATCCATGAGGTCGCTGGTTCGAACCCTGGCCCCACTCAGTGAGTTAAGGATCCCCCAGTGCTGTGGCTGTGGTGTAGGCCGGCAGCTGCAGCCCCAATTCAACCCCTAGCCTGGGAACTTGCACATGCTGCGGGTGCAGCCCTAAAAAGACAGAAAAAAAGTGCTTAAGTTCTTTCCTTTTTTTTTTTTAAACACATGACGGCACTTGCGGCATATCTCCCAGCCAGGGATCGAATCACAGCCACTGTAGAAGCAACACTGAGTAGTTATGCTGTGAGCCACAAGAGACGTCCTGAAGTTATGTAAAATAATGTCTTTTATTCTGAGAATACATTCTTCCTGCTTTAAAAATGCTAATGTGTCCTTGCTCATGTGATATTATGGTAAATGACGAAAGACCACATCTTTTGTGAATCTCCAAACAAATCTTTTGAAAGTTTATGGGCTTGTCAAATGCGAAGACCTGACCTAGTGCAGCCCCTTCCACCCTTCTGAGGTAAGGGGGCTGTGGAGAAACCATACAATCTCTCCAGGCCTAGGCTTTCTCATCTGTAAAATGGGTGTAACTGTATCAGCTTTCTACATGCAGATGAGATGCACGTAGAGAGCCCGACACAGAGACGACCATCCGTACCTGTGGCTATAATTACTGTTTACACATGAAGAATCTGAAGCAGAAGAGGCCCTGAACTCTACTTTCCTCTTTGAATTTGTGAAGTGTTAAGGCTGCTTACTCTAGGATAAGAAATGAAATTTTTAAGAAATAATAATGGAAGAAATGAAATTTTTCTCTGGCCTGAGTGATTTATGACCTCGGGGTCAGGAGACCTTGTACTTGATACCTGCATTGCAAGCTCATGGATACTAGAATATTATCTCCTGGAGGTATGGTGTGTGCTGTGTGCTGGTTCTCACATGCCTTTTTTTTTTTTTTTTTTTTTGGCTTTAAGGCCAAACCCACAGCATGTGGAAGTTCCCAGGCAAGGAGTTGAATCAGAGCTCCAGCTGCTAGCCTACACCACAGCCATAGCAACTTGGGATCCTGGCTGAGTCTGCAACCTACACCACAGCTCATTGTCTCCGCTCCCAGATCCTCTGTGCCTCCCCCACTGCTGGGTCACTCCTGTCCTCAACCCACCAGCTCATGAGGCCACCCGCTAAATGAGGCCAGGGCTCAAACCCGCATCCTCATGGATACTACTAGGGTTTGTTACCAATAAGCCACGACAGGAACTCCCCCATGTGCCTTATTAATAGAAAGTGCTGCTTGGCCATTTTTAGTGGTGCTGCTGGGACCCCTGGGATGGCTCCCTGCACCCTCCCTGCACGCTGGATTCAGCGGTTCAGCCCTCGCCGCACTTGGCAGCAGAGCAAGGCTTCCTGATCGCAAGTAGGACGTTTTGTTGTTGTTGTTGTTGTTGTTGTTGTTATTTTTTAGGGCCACACTCAAAGCATATGGAGGTTCCCAGGGTAGGGGTCGAATCAGAGCAACAGCTGCCAGCCTACGCGACAGCCACAGCAACGCCAGATCTGAGCCGCTTCTGCGACCTACACAACAGCTCACGGCAACACTGGATCGTTAACCCACTGAGCAAGGCCAGGGATGAAACCTGCAACCTCATGGTTCCTACTCAGATTCTTTTCCGCTGCGCCACCACGGGAACTCCAAGTAGGGCATTTTCATGGAGGAGCCTTGAAACTGTTCCCCATATTTGTTCAAGCACAGGGTCCCAGTTATGATTTCTTGCGAGCCTTTTAAGAAACAGGGAGTGCTCAGGCCTGCAGTGTTCATTATTCTGAGCGCTTGCTTGTCCAGCCACTTACCAAGGGTCTGGAGGGCCCACCTACAGCTGAGCCCGCCACCTCCTGGCCATACTTTTTTTTCTTTTCCAGTACGTATTTTTTTTTTTTTTTTTGCCTTTTGTCATTTTTGGGCCACACCCGCGGCATGTGGAGGTTCCCAGGCTAGGGGTCTAATCGGAGCTGTAGCCGCTGGCCTACACCGCAGCCACAGCAACGCAGGATCCGAGCCGTGTCTGCGACCTACACCACAGCTCACGGCAACGCCGGATCATTAACCCACTGAGCAAGGCCAGGGATCGAACCCGCAACCTCATGGTTCCTAGTCGGATTCGTTAACCACTGCGCCACGACGGGAACTCCTCCAGTATGTATTTTATTACAAGATACTGAATACAGTTCCCTGTGCTGTACAGCAGGACTTTGTTATCTATTTTATATATTAGTCTGTATCTGCTAATCCCAAACTCCTAATTTCTCCTTCCCCCTTCTCCCACCTCTCCCCTTTAGTAACCATAAATTTGTTTCCTATGTGTGTGACTCTGTTTCTGTTTTGTAACTAAGTTCATGTACATCATACTTTAGATTCCCAGAGCATTTAATCCTGGAGTCTCCCTCTGAGCCTCGTGTCCCAGCATCTCCCTCGGGAACCTGATGGCCATACCCAGCTGGTCGCCACCTCTTGGGTGCTCTCCCAAATTCCCTTTCTGTCCCTCCGCTGCCCTCACTGCCACCATTACTTCACCTGAGATGTTCTCCGCTCCCAGATCCTCTGTCCCTCCCCCACTGCTGGGTCACTCCTGTCCTCAACCCACCAGCTCAGCTTCTCCTTTCATCAGAAAGTGTCCTCCAGCTTTGAGAGCGTTCGGCCATAGTGCTCTCTGCCTGGCTTCCATCGTTCACATCTCTCCCAGAGACTTGCCATGTTCTGCCTCATACTATTAGAGGTTCTGTCATCATAGCTTCTAAACTCTAACTTCCCCAAGTCAGCAACCTGGACGCTCGCTGGCTCAGCAATGCATCCACAGAAGCCCCTTCCCTGTGCCTCCAGCCGGACACAGGGCAGACTCTCCCTCCCTGAACTTAGGGATTTAAATCCTGCCTCTTGAAACTCGGTCTCCTCACCTGTAACATAGGGATGATAGCATCTGCTTTATAACATTATTGTGAAGATTAAATTAAGTCATGTAAAGCTTTTAGAATGATGTACCTGGAACAATAAATGTTATATTAACAACAGCAACACTAATAAAATATCATATCTCTGTGAAATTATTATTATTATTATTATTTTTTGTCTTTCTGGGGCTGCACCTGGGGCATACAGAAGTTCCCAGGCTAGGGGTTGAACTGGAGCTACAGATGCCAGGCTACACCACAGCCACAGCAACGAGGGATCAGAGCCGAGTCTGTAACCCACACCACAGCTCACGGCAACAGTGGATCCTTAACCCACTGAGTGAGGCCAGGGATCAGACCTGAATCCTTGTGGATACTAGTCAGATTTGTCACTGCTGAGCCACAATGGGAACTCCTACAAAATTCTTTTTAAGCAAAAAAAAAAAAAAAAAAGGTTACATCTACATTTCTGTTTTGTTTTGTTTTTTTGTCTTTTTGCCTTTTCTAGGGCTACACTTGTAGCATATGGAGGTTCCCAGGCTAGGGGTCCAATCGGAAGTGTAGCCGCCAGCCTACGCCACAGCCACAACAACGCAGAATCTGTAGCGTCTGCAACCTACACCACAGCTCATGGTAACGCCGGATCCTTAACCCACTGAGCGAGGCCAGGGATCGAACCCTCAACCTCATGGTTCCTAGTCAGATTTGTTAACCACTGAGCCATGACAGGAACTCCACATCTACATTTCTTTATCACTGCATTCCGATCCTCTGCCTGGCTTTGGGGGTCCCTGTTGTCCGCCCCCACACCACCTGTCCAATATCACCTCCATTCCCTGCAAACCAGTGCCCTCACAGCCTTTTCTGACTCACAAGGCCTCAGGTTTGTATTGCTCTCCTCGCCTGGGCCCCTTCACCACCCCTGGGCTCCTCCATGTGTCCTGGTCCCCTGCTTCCTCTTTGCTCTTCTCCCTTGAACTTCCACGGTACGTCCAGCTGACCACACATCCCTGCATGGCCTTGTCCTGCCTTAGCAACTGTGTATACTTGGTTCTCATGTGTTGGCTTTTCCTCCCACCTTATGAGAAATCTCTGAAGATAGGCTTGTTTTTCACTCTGCATCCTCTGAATTGACAAGTAGTGTTGAATTTCATAATAATTGGTCAGTAAACCCATTTTAAAAATATAGTAGGAAGTTTAAAGAAAAGAGCAAAACAAAAAAAGGGTTGTCTTGAAGTTGTTTTTATTTTATTTTTTTCTTTTTATGGCCGCACCTGCAACATAGAGATGTTCCCAGGCCAGGAGTCGAATTGGAGCTGCAGCTGCTGGCCGACACCACAGCCACAGCACTTCCAGATCCTTAACTCACTGAATGAGGCCAGGATGGAACCTGCATCCTCACAGAGATAACCTTGGGTCCTTAATCCACTGAGCCACAATGGGGATTCCTGGGTTGCCCTGAAGTTTTAATTCTTTGTTCTCCCCCAGTGATCTCTGAACTTGTGTCTTTTTGGCCCTACTATAAACAATGAAGATAAGTCCAGTTTTATGTAAGAGCTTTCTAAAACCTTGGCTTGCTCAGTTCGAAGCTGCTTGTGCATGTAACTCTGTTCCAAAAGCTGACAGAAACAGCTGCAGGTGCAAAATCCTGGGTTTAAGAGTGAGCTGACTGTCAAAGGAGACCTAACTGCAAGCTGGCATTAAACACACACACTGTACTTGGTAAAATAATTTGAATCCTTCAGGAGGACATTACTTTTGTCTATTCAGAGTTCCCTTTGGGAAACATGAATGCTTCTATCAGATTGGAGCTCTTCTTGGGAATTCCCATCATGGCTCAGCGGGTTAAGAACCTGACATAGTGTCTGTGAGGACTCCGGTTCGATCCCTGGCCTCTCTCAGTGGGCTAAGCATCTGGCATTGCCACAAGTTGTGGTGTAGGCCACAGACATGGCTCAGATCCGGCATTGCTGTGGCTGTGGTGTAGGCCGGCAGCTGCAGCTCTGATTTGATCTCTAGTCCTGGAACTCCCATATGCTGCAGGTGTGGCCCTAAAAAAAACAAAACAACAACAACAAAAAAAAAGATTGGAGCTCTTCTTGCATTTTCTTTTCTTTCATGATGTCACTCCCAGGTTTATATGGGGCTTTCTCACATTTGCGGGTTTGTTTGGGGCCTTTCCCCTGCAGCACACAGACCCCGACTACTCGGCTGCCTACGTTGTGTTGGAGACGGATGCAGAGGATGGGCTCAAGGGCTGTGGACTCACCTTCACTCTGGGAAAAGGCACTGAAGTTGGTGAGTTGAACCTTCTCTGGGGGTTCATGAATGCTTCAGTTTCATTTGCGTTCCAGTTCTGACCATATTTTTCTCTGTATTTACATTGCTTGAAGTGATTTGAAACAGTGTTTGATGGTTTATTTATTTCATTGGGAAATAAGATAAAAAATGGAAATAAAAATGGCAGAATTTAGCCTCTGTCCTGGCGGTTACCCGTAGACTGCAGGACCACTCTTGAATCTCGGTCCATTTCTCTGCAGAGCTCTGAGGACCTGACTGGGTGAGTGGCTGAGGGATGTGAGGGGGAAGCTGTGCGTTCATGGAACACGGCTTCGTGCGCACACAGTCTGCTTGCTTTCTGAATACTCCACACCGAGTTGGTTTCAAGTTCACTGCTCTGCTTGGCAGCAAAGGCCGTAGGTCCTGCCCAGATTCCAAGCTCTCATCTGGGAAGAGCAGACAGCTAGGCTGCACACTGAGCCAGGAGTAAGCCTTTTTTTTTCTCAGAGCTGGACAAGGGCTCAGTGGAGGTCTTGAGCCTCTTCATTTTTGGAGATAAGGAAATTGAGGCCCAGACAGCACCTTGGCTATTCCTGCGGAACCTCCTGATGGCCCAAAGTGCTTTCTTGTTTTTTTTTAATGCAGAACTTTTTTTTTTTCTTTTTAGGGCCACACCCATGGCATATGGAAGTTCCCGGGCTAGGGGTCGAATTGGAGCAGCTGCCGGCCTACACCACAGCCACAGCAGTGTGGGATCTGAGCCGCGTCTGCCACCTCCTCCACAGCTCATGGCAATGCCAGATACTTCACCCACTCAGAAAGGCCGGGGATTGAACCCATGTCCTTATGGATACTAGTCAGGTTCTTTACCACTGAGCCACAACAAGGAATTCCAAGGGAACATTTCTGGAGCTTTACATGGACACCATTAGGCCACTCCTCTCTCTCCTGTCTAGTCACGCCATCGGCTGGCCAACCACAGACCCCTGGGTGCTGCTGTGTACAGGTGCTCTGCCGAGCTCCGGAGAAGTGACTTTCAAAAGAGAGAAAGGAGACAGAGTCCCATATACAAGGAGAAGGAATGCACAGACTTCTCAGGGAGACAGACATAAAGAAACAATAATGCAGTGTAAGAAGGACTGTTTTATTAAAAGTGCATACAGGCCTACACGGAGGGTTAGTTGTTTGTCCAGGAGGGTCAGGACAGCTTCAGATTAAAGTGAGACTTTGAGTTGAGTCTTGAAGAGTAACTGGGAATTGGCCGGGCAGAAGGAGGCCACTCGGCCTTGATTCCTTGTCCCCCTCCCCAAGTAAACCATTCCCTGTTGCTTTTTTGTCTTTGTTTTCTTTTTGTCTTTTTAGGGCTGCGGTGCAGCATATGGAGGTTCCCAGGCTAGGGGTTAAATCGGAGCTGTTGCCACGGGCCTACGCCACAGCCACAGCAAAGCGGGATCCGAGCCGCGTCTGCAACCTACACCACAGCTCACGGCAACGCTGGATCCTTAACCCACTGAGCGAGGCCAGGGACCGAACCTGCAACCTCATGGGGTTCCTAGTCAGATTCGTTTCCGCTGGAGCCATGACGGGAGCTCCAACCACTCCCTGTTGTTAACGTTTCCCCAAGGCGGTGCCCACTGACCGCCCCATGTTGGTGAGGCGGTGCCCACTGACCGCCCCATGTTGGTGAGCTGTGTTTCAGCTTCTCCTGGCTTTAATTCTCTGGTGTAAGTTGCGCACTTTATGAAGCTGCATTCTCCATCCTGCAAGCCAGACAGGCAGCCCCCAAAGGTTGCACAAAACTCAGCAAGCTTACAAAACACGTTCTGGGACAGGCCACTGCACAGAACCCCTCCGTGGTAACAGCCAAGACGTGGAACCTGCTACCTTGGGCGCAGTGGAGGGACCCTGCCCTCGTGTGTGGTCCTTGAGATAAATGTGAGGCGCTTTTCCGATTGGCTGAGTTCAGTGCCAGAAGTTCTCCCTGCCCTTTCCCCCTGCTGACAGGATAGGCAGAGAAAAAGTTCCATATCTGTGTTCCTGGAACAAATGGTGCTTTTGTGGTGATGTAGTTGGCTTCCGCCTGGTTCAGACCACAGCAGGAGAGAACCCATTTTAATTTTAGCCTCGCTGCATGTTTCAGGTGACTCACTACTGTCTCACAGAACGTGTTACATGGTGTTTGAATTTGAATTCCAGTTGAAAAAAATTCCATTAGCTCATCACAGTTCTCCTGGGGCTTTTGTCAGCTTACTCACCTAATCATTTTTTTTATGATCCAAGAAAACACTGTTTCCTTCATTACTGTGAAGAGAGCAGTTATATATGAGAGAGAGAGAGGTTGTGCCTGTTTTTTAATATACACAATAGCTCAATATAGTTTTTAAATTTTTTTATTTATTTACTTTTTGGCTATGCCTGCAGCACACCAAAGTTCTCAGGTCAGGGATTGAACCCACGCCACAGCAGTGACCCAAGGTGTTGCAGTGACAACACTGGACCCTTAACCTACTGAGCTATCAGGGAACTCCCTATAGTTGTTTTTTGTCTTTTTAGGACCACAATAGGGACTCCTGCCATTGCTAAATTATTAAAATCTTTTTTTTTTGTCTTTTTGCCTTTTCTAGGGCCATACCCGTGGCACATGGAGGTTCCCAGGCTAGGGGTCTAATCAGAGCTGTAGCCAACGTCGTGGTTCAGTGGTTAATGAATCTGACTAGGAACCATGAGGTTGAGGGTTTGATCCCTGGCCTTGCTCAATGGGTTAAGGATCAGGTGTTGCCATGAGCTGTGATGTAGGTTGCAGACGCAGCTCGGATCCCGCGTTGCTGTGTCTAGGGGTCTAACAGGAGCTGTAGCCGCCGGCCTACACCACAGCCACAGCACTGAGCCACGACGGGAATTCCATTATTAAAATCTTTAGGTTGTTTCATAGGGCCCTCGTAGAGGTGCAGTTTTCCTATCAGATCTTAGGAGAAAGATGTTCTGAAAGCACTTGAAACACGTTCTGGGATGTGCGTGGCCCTCTGTTAGAAACAACCCTCTGAAGATTCATACTTGCTCACATATGGATCCTTTAGGGCTGACCCACATCTTCTGTGTTTTCCGGGGCTTTTGTGAATGGGATGCAGAATGATTCCAGGTCAGGTCTTCATCCCCCAGAACTGTGAGTGACAGAGTCTTCCTTGCTCCTTAATGATTGGTGCTCTTGGATTAAAGATGCCTGAAGACTCAGAGAGACAGGAATCCTTGTCTACGTCAAATCTCGGCCTCATGGAGGAGGAGATGGTTAGAAGCCCCGGCTGGTTCGCATCACAGTAGCAAATACATTTATCAGACATCGAGGATGGGCTCATCGTTGTGACTCTGAGAGATGCTCGAGCAACACTAATATTCTCATCTAGAGGATGTGGATCCTCCTTGCTCAAACTGAGGCCACTGCAAGAAGTTTACTAAAATTTGATGCCTTCCACAAATATTTGGGTTGTGGTGGTCTGACTTCATTCTTTTCTCTTTATTATTCTTTTTTGGGGAGTTCCTGTTGTGGCTCAGCAATTGACGAACCCTACTGGCATCTGTGAGAACACGGGTTTGATCCCTGGCCTTGCTCAGTGGGTTAAGGATCCAGCATTGCCGTGAGCTGTGGTGTAGGTCGCAGACGCGGCTCGGATCCCACATTGCTGTGGCTGTGGTGTAGGCCGGCAGCTACAGTTCCTGTTAGACCCCTAGCCTGGGAACCTCCATATGCCGCGGGTGCAGCCCTAGATAAGGCAAAAAGACAAAAAAAATTCTTTTTTTGGAGTTTCGGTTGTGGTTCAAGGGAAACAAACCTAACTAGTATCCACGAGGATTTGGGTTCAATCCCTAGACCCGCTCAGTGAGTTAAGGATCTGGCATTGCTGTGAGCTATAGTGTAGGCTGAAGATGCAGTTTGGATCTGGGGTTGCTGTGGCAGTGGTGTAGGCTGGAGGCTCTAGCTATCATTTGACCCCTAGCCTGGGAACTTCCATATACTTCGGGTGTGGCCCTAAAAAGAAAAAAAAAGTATATACTGAAGCAATGGCTACACCAGAGAACAAGGCAATCGAATTTTTAAATAATATATTCACTGTTGAGTTTCTGCTGTGGCGCTGTGGGTTAAGAATTTGACTGCAGCAGCTCAGGTCACCACCAGGCATGGGCTCTATCCCTGGCCTGGCGCAGTGGGTTAAAGGATCCAGCATGGTTGCAGCTGTGTCATAGGTCACATCTGAGGCTTGCGTTCATTCAGTCCCTGGCCAAGGAACTTCCATATTCTGCGTGTGAGGCCGTAAAAATAAATAAATTAATTATATAAATTCATTGCCTTGGGGCTAAATTGATGACTTGATTATTTTTCATGTGGACTGAGTGTTTTCCAGACTGAGCCAAGGATAGAAGGGGTCTTTGCCATACAGTTTGTTACTTGTTCTTCATCTGAGATAATCCAACAAAGCCTCTTTTAAGTAAAACACCAAAAATAAGTAATTGATGGTAATGTTGACCCAAATGAAGATTAACCTTCAAATTAGTTATGAAAACTGTAGTATGTCATAAGTCAGTGGTAAGAGATTTAATGTTTATGAAAAGTGTTTTCATGTACTATGGATTATAATAATACTAATATGTAATTATTAAAGATGAAATGAACTGCAAATTCATTTCATCTTTAATAATTATGTTGTGAATTCAAAATATTTTCTATGCTTTACAGTGATGAAAAGGCATTTTAGAAATTCTGTAAATCATCTTACTTCTGGAGTTTCCGTCGTGGCACAGTGGAAATGAATCTGACCAGGAACCATGTGGTTGAGGGTTTGATCCCTGGCCTTGTTCAGTGAGTTAAGGACTCAGCGTTGCCATGAGCTATGGTGTAGGTTTGCAGACACGGCTCGGATCTGGTGTTGCTGTGGGTGTGGTGTAGGCCGGTAGCTGTAGCTCCAATTAGACCCCTAGCCTGGGAACTGCCATATGCCACAAGTGTGGCCCTAAACAAAAGACAGAAAAAGAAAACCTATATAAATCATCTTATTTCTTAGGAACAATGAATAACAAGGTTTATTTTTTTGTTTTTCAGGGCCACACCCAGGCATATGGAAGATCCACAGCTGCCAGCCTATGCCACAGCCACAGCAACACGGGACCTGAGCCACATCTGTGACCTACACCACAGCTCATGGCAGTGCCGGATCCTTAACCCAATGGGTAGGGCCAAGGATCGAACCCACATCCTCGTGGATACTGGTTGGTTTGTTACCTCTGAGCCACAACAGGAACTTCGAAAGGTTTGGTTTTAAAGCTGACTGTCCAGACACTTTACAAAGTGAATAGGAAAATGGTTTTGGAACATGATTTAAACTTTCAGGTCTAGCGTTCTATTTTTTTACATGGCAGACAATCAAAATGTCTTTGCTCTATTCAGAAAAACTCAGTAAATGGAGTAACATCTATTCTACTGTGTGATACTAGTTATGACAACCACAGAAGACATATTTTTAAAGGCATATACTTTTTTGTATTTAAAATTGCTATTCTAGGAGTTTCCATTGTGGCACAGCAGAAACGAATCCGACCGGGAACCATGAGGTTGAGGGTTCTATACTTTGCTTTTCTCAGTGGGTTAAGGATCTGGTGTTGCCGTGAGCTGTGGTGTAGGTCGTGGACGCAGCTCGGATCTGGCGTTGCTGTGGCTGTGGTGAAGGCTGGCAGCTGTAGCTCTGATTAAACTCCTAGCCTGGGAACCTCCATATGCCGTGGGTACGGCCATAAAAAGAAAAAAAGAAAAAGAAAATAACATAACTTTTCTAAAATGTCCATATTAGACTGTTATGGTGCTTGCATGTCTTAATTTATTGACCTCCCACCAAAACCAGCTAAGAATTAAATCCTCTTTTAACAGTTGTCTGTGCTGTGAACGCCCTGGCCCCCCACGTGCTTAGCAAGGACCTTGGGGATATTGTCGGTGACTTCAGAGGCTTCTACAGGCAGCTCACCAGCGATGGGCAGCTCAGATGGGTAAGGTGCCTGTTTTGTAACATACATCTACAAATAATGTTATTGAGGTCTCAGATGTTCTTTGATCACAACAATTGTGAAAATAGAAACAGGTTTACAATTTTTTTTTGTCTTTTTTAGGGCCTCACCCTTGGCATATGGAAGTTCTCAGGCTAGGGGTCCACTGGTCAGATCTGGGGCAGTTCAGGCATTGAAATAAATATGGTAGCCATGCCTTGTAAATCCTGCAATAACATGAGAATCCATGAGTCCATTCACACGGCAAAGAACCAACCAACAAGGGAGAGCTTATCATTAAAATAGACTATAAACTAATATCACAGGAATGGTAACATTAGAAAACTACCATATTGTAACCTTCATAGCTAAAATTGATTAAGGCAGCAATTATCAATGGGTGTTAAACCTTGGAGGCAGTATTAATCTCCTTACTTAGAAAGAGAAATGGTAACCTCACAGTGGGGAAGGCTAAAGGATACTAATTTACCCGTGTTCTAAAAGATAATAGCCCTAACAAAAAAAAAAACAGAATGGGGAATTCCCATCGTGGCGCAGTGGTTAACGAATCCAACTAGGAACCATGAGGTTGCAGGTTTGATCCCTGGCCTTGCTCAGTGCGTTAAGGATCCGGTGTTGCTGTGAGCTGTGGTATAGGTCGCAGACGTGGCTCGGATCCTGCGTTGCTGCAGTGTAGGCCGGTGGCTACAGCTCCGATTAGACCCCTAGCCTGGGACCCTCCACATGCTGCAGGTGCGGCCCTAAAATGACAAAAGGCAAAAAAGGAAAAAAAAAACCAGAATGGCAAAATCACAGTCTAATCATGATGGGGCTGCAGACCAGCCCAGACTGAGGAACACTGTGTAACTCAACTGGCCTGTACTCTTTAAGAATATTGATATCTTTTTTTTTTTTTTTGTCTTTTAGGGCAGTACATGAGCAGCACATGGAAGTTCCCAGGCTAGGAGTTGAATCAGAGCTGTAGCCTTCAGTCTGTGCCACAGCCACAGCAGCACAGGATCCGAGCTACACCTGTGACCTACACCTACAGGTCATGGCCTGTAGGTGATTGAGGCCAGGGATCGAACTTGCATCCTCAAGGATACTAGTCGGGTTAGTTACTGCTAAGATACAACGGGAACTCTGATATCATTTTTTTTTCTTTTTAGGGATGCATCTGCGGCAAATGGAGGTTCCCAGGCTAGAGGCTGAATCGGAGCTACAGCTGCCGGCCTAGGCCACAGCCACAGCAACGCCGGATCCTTAACCCACTGAGCGAGGCCAGGGATCGAACCTACAACCTCATGGTTCCTAGTCAGATTCGTTTCCTCTGTGCACGACAGGAACTCCCTCTGCTATCATTTTTAAAAAGAAGAAGATATGTTCCAGATAAAGAGAATGTGACATGTCAGCCAAAAGCAACATGTGAATAAAAGAAAGTACATTTTTGGATTATTGATGAAATTTGATTATAGACTGTCTTTGTAGGTAATTGTGTTCTATCAAAGTTATATTCCTGAATTTGATCATTGTAGTGTGGTTGTGTAAGAGAATATCCTTTTTGGAACTAAACCTAAGTATTTAGGGTTAAAGGACATGACATCTGTAACTTCCTCTCAAATGGTTCAGTAAAATGAATTTATATTATATATTTTATTTATCTGTATGTATACGTAGATGCCTATAAACACATATAGATATCTATGTAGATATATTTGGGGGGAGAATATGCAGTTCATTTTTTTTTTTTTTTTTTGGCAGGAGTTCTTTGTACTATTCTTGCAAATCTTCTATAGGTTAGAAAGTATTAAAGAGCTTAGGGAGTTCCCGTCATGGTGCAGCGGGAACAAATCCGACTAGGAACCATGAGGTTGCGGGTTCGATCCCTGGCCTCGCTCAGTGGGTTAAGGATCTGGCGTTGCCTTGAGCTGTGGTGTAGGTCACAGATGCGGATCGGATCTGATGTTGCTGTGGCTGTGGTGTAAGTGGCTACAGCTCCGATTCGACCCTAACCTGGGAACCTCCATATGCAGCCGGTGCGGCCCTAAAAAACAAAAAACAAAAAACAAAAAAAGAAAAATGGAAGAGCTTAACTTGTAAGTCAGTGTGCATTGCTGCCTTTTAATCCATGAACCGTATCCCTGGCTAGGAGACTTGAATGTTTTTTCTGGTGTGTTTTGCTTCCCAACCAGATCGGCCCTGAGAAGGGTGCAGTGCACTTGGCCACGGCGGCTGTGCTCAATGCCGTGTGGGACCTGTGGGCCAAGCAGGAGGGAAAGGTAATGCTTGGAGCTGCACCTCTGTGACTCTGCGGAGCCACGCGAAGGGCCACAGAGGAGCAAACACTTCTTCCGGGAGCGAGATACAGGAGGCTCCCCAAGAACATACGGAGATGAGCTGAGAGATGGGCAGCAGTCAGGGCGTGGTGGGGGTGTGTTCGGAAGGGCTGGGAAGGAAGGGGCGCCGAGGCGAGGTGCTCCAGGGCCGGCGTTAGTCTGATGGTGGGAAACTGCCACTCCCGCATTCACTGTGGGGAAGCCGTGGGTACTTCGCACGTGTTTTACAAATCTCTTCTTTTTTCCTTCAAGCCTCTGTGGAAGTTGCTTGTTGACATGGTAAGTGAATTCACTGGTATGGTAATTGTTTCTGTAAGTGAACCAATCGGACCTCATGGATTCCTTGCCTTTTGATAACCAGTTAATACATTCAGGACTGCTCTGGATCAATCGCTCGTGCTGACCAAGCAGAACCCAGTAAAATGAGATATTCTTCTTGGAATTTGAAGTAACCATGAGCTGTGCTCACGCAGGCAGGGTGTTCACATGTGAAGTGCCGAGATCGGTCCCCCCACGCCCAGCTCTGGGCTTTCCTCTGCAGTGATGCAGATCTCCAGCTGCCATTTCCTAACCGTGACAGGGATAATCATAACTGCCCTGAGAAGGCTGTAGAATTGGAACAAAGACCACGTAAGAAGAGTGCTTCACAAGCTCTGAAGAGCAGAATGTTATGATTAAGATATCTGGTCACCTTGACTCCAAAAGCAAATGGAAGCCACCCAACAGTGGATTCTAAAGATACACACCTGTTGTTTTGCCTTTTCTTGGACCTGTTTATAATAGAGTTAGGACCTAACTCTAACCCAGCCCTAACCCTAACCCAACCCTAAACCAAATCCTAATCTGTTTATCTTGGACCTGTTAAGCATCTAGTTGCCGAGGTGGAAAAAACTGGGCAAGTTAAGGGGAGTGAACTTCAGCCCCAGGAAGGGCTGGCTTTGAAGATGGGTCCCACCATTTTCTGGCTGTGTGATTTTTTTTTTCGTCTTTTTAGGGCCACACCCAAGGCATATGGAAATTCCCAGGCTAGGAGCTGAATCGGAGCTGTAGTCACCGGCCTACACCACAGCCACAGCAACACCAGATCTGAGCCATGTCTGGGACCTACACCACAGCTCATGGCAACGCCAGATCCTTAACCCACTGAGTGAGGCCAGGGATTGAACCTGTGTCCTCATGGATCCTAGTCAGATTTGTTTCCACTGAGCCATGGTGGGAACTCCCTGGCTGTGTGATCTTGGGCATGCCACATAACCTCTCTGAGCATCAGCTGCCTTGGGAGGATGCCTTCGATGGCTGTTGAAAATCTGGTGGTCAACAAGCAAAGGCCCTTGTTATTTGCCATTGCGATTAAGGAAAAAGAACACCAAGGCTTTGAAGACTGCTGGACAGCGGACATTGTCCCTTCTCTGGAGGAAAGCGCAAACGAGAGGACATCACCTCATTTCTTTGACGTGGTTGCTGGTGGCTTGGGGGCACCATCTGAAGCGGAAGGACGGGGACCTTTTGAGCTACCTACGGGCTCTAGACTAGCCTCTCAGAGAGGTACCCTAGGCGGCCCCCAAAACTGAATGATTTGAGGGCACTAGAAAGGGACCAGAAATCCCGCATGCGGACTTTTCTTTCTTTTAGATCCTGTTCCCTATTTCAATGCCAGTGGTCTCGCTTGGTTCTTGGTTTTGAAAGCACTCTTAGGATGTTTAAGGGTCACCGAGGGGGACTGCTGGTCTCGGTACAACCTGAGTGGGGGTGGAGCTGCTGGGTGCTTCCGCCCAGAATGTGGGCTCTCAGGGAGGCCGGGGCTCCAGGCTGGGGCGGGGAGGGGAAGGGCAGCCTGGGATGCTCTGGGGAGTCTTCGCACCAGGCTCGCTCACGTTTAATCCTCTCTTTCCCTTTTGGTGAAGTGAATTGTCCCTGTGTGGCAGAAATGTCCTAAGGTCACGCGGCTAATAAACTGTGGGCACAGGTCTCACCCTGGGTGGCCTGGCTGTGAGACCGGCCCTCTCTGTCCCCTGCTAAACTGCCCTGGGATCAGGTCAGCCCTGAAGTGAGTGACACTAGGCCCGTTGGCCGTTTGACTTGTGCTGACTGCTTGCCTCCCTCCAGGCTGTCTTTCTAGAAGCCCTGTTAGCTGCAATGGTCAGAGTCTTTGTTCCAGGGAGGGAGCGAGGGCCGGGTGCCTGAAGGCCTGGTCAGGAGGCAGCAGCGAGTCCTTGAAGGATGCTGCACCAAGGGAGGATAAAAACGATCACAAACCCCAAAGGTCCTTCCTCAGTCAGATCAAGCCTCTAATTCTGCCTACGAAGATTCTTAGACACATGATCCGCTGGGGAATTGACGTCGGCCTCACCTACCTTCTGTCCCGCCCCAGGACCCCAGGACGCTGTTATCCTGCATAGATTTCAGGTACATCACTGATGTCCTGACAGAGGAGGAAGCCTACGGTGAGTAGTCTCCAGGCAGTGGCACTGGGGTCCCTGGTCCATGCCAGCCTGGCAGCAACAAGGCCGCTGCTTTGTCATCTAACGGTAATGATGATTTTTTATTTGTTTCCAGAAATACTGCAGAAAGGTCAAGTTGGTAAAAAAGAGCGAGGTGGGTCGTGAGGACACTCCATTATTTCTTCCTATCATTGTACACTTTTGAGTGTTCCCGCCCTGCGGGGGATCCCACCCCCACCCCCGCCAGCAGCAGGCCCTCTGAGTCTGGAGGAAGCAGCCTGCTGTGACCTTGGGCGTCAGAGTTCAGTCTGGCCGCTACTAAGGGCAGGGCTGGCTTTAAGGTGACCCCCGCATGGCACAGGAGGGCCCTGCCAGCGGGGTCATCCCAAAAGCCATCCTGAGCCCCCGGGTGTAGTAGGAGGGACAGGCTCGGAATTTGCAGGGCAGGGCCGAGGGTGTGCGAGGCAGGGGTGGCAGTGCTTCAACCGCAGGCAGCTCTGAAGCTAAAGATCCCCGCAGATACAAAACATTAACAAGCATCGTGTTTCCACAGAGGAGCAGATGCGGACGCAGGGCTACCCTGCCTACACCACGTCATGCGCCTGGCTGGGGTACCCAGACGCCACGCTGACGCAGGTGCGTGCTGGAATCGGGTTTCGGAGGGAGACTTTCTGCAGGAGACAGTGTTTTCCTTTCTTTTCTTTCCCTTTTTTTTTTTTTTTTTTTTTGTTGTTGTTGTTGCACTCACAGCATGGGAAGTTCCTAGGCCAGCGATCAGACCCCCCACCACAGCAGTGACATCACAGGATCCTTAACTACTGGGCCACCAGGGAACTCCCTGTTAGCCTTTCTGCATTCATGGATCCAGCCTTGTTCTGGAGGGACTTGTCCTGGAGGGGCCTGTCCAGGAGCAAAATCATTCCTTTTTTCTTTTTTTTTTTATCTTGTTGCCTTTTCTAGAGCTGCACTCGCGGCATATGGAAGTTCCCAAGCTAGGGGTCTAACTGGAACTATAGCTGCCAGCCCACACCACAGCCATAGCAACACCAGATCCGAGCTGCGTCTGCAACCTACACCACAGCTCACCACAATGCCAGATCCTTAACCCACTGAGCAGGACTAGGGATCGAACCTGCAACCTCATGGTTCCTAGTCGGATTTGTTAACCACTGAGCCACAGTGGGAACTCCTCCAGGAGCAAAATAAAGCCATTTGCTGGGCTTGGTCATGTAGGAAGAGCCCCGGGCTCTGGTGAGGCTGATTACGGGCGGCAAAAGCAGCGGTGTCATGCGGTGCTGTGTTACCCCTCATGGTGCTGAGTGCGGCTTCCTCACCACGCAGAGGGGCAGTCACTGCTGTCAAGGGTGCCTTGGAGGATCCCCATAAACGTTGCAGGAGATGTGACCCTCACAGCACGGGGTGGCAGGGGTGACAGTCAGCCCCTGGCTGGTTTAGTCCCCTTTCTCATCACCCTGCACACGCTGAAGCCGAGGGGAGGAGAGGGGGGACCTACTTCTGTTTGTTATTCTTTCATCCATTAGATCCATGGACGCCACAGAATAGCCCAGCTTTAAAAAGAGGTACAGAAATGCCCCATTCCCCATCCAGGAATGTTGTGTCAGTTTAAGAGATGGTTCCCATAGAGACAGGGAAAGAAAGTCACCAGTGATGGACTAGGCTGTTTCTGCTCTGAACTTCAGCACCACATGGTTGTTCCTCTGGTTCATGGTAGAGCCAAATAAGAGATTACCAAGGAGCTGCTTACACCTAGGAGGGTGTGTGGTGATGGCTGTGCTCCTTTCCCCACAGCTCTGCAGTGAGGCACTGAAGGACGGCTGGACAAGGTAACTTACTTGGGTGGCAATGAACTTGACTCTCCCAGTTAGCAAGAGAGGCTGATCCATGGAGAGGAGCCAGCATCCAAAGGTACCAAGGAGGCCAGGATTCGCCCAGAAGCATCCTGACATGTAGGGACACAGAAGAGAAATTTCTACTGAGGCCAGGCTCTTTCTCCAAAGATGCCATGTGAGTCGAGGTAGAATCGTATAGCAACAGGAATTCCCGTCATGGCTCAGCAGTAATGACACTGACTGGTATCCATGAGGATGTGGGTTTGATCCCTGGCCTCGCTCAGTGGGTTAAGGATCTCGCTTTGAGCTCTGGTGTGGCTTGCAGATGTGGCTCAGATCCTGCATCGCTGTGGCTATGGCATGGCTGGCAGCTGCAGCTCTGATTCAACCCCTAACTTGGGAGCTTCTATGCTGTAGGTGCAGCTCCCCACCCCCCGCAAAAAAAGGAAGGAGAATAATCCTGGAACATCAGAGTTGAAAGAGGTCATTGATTTCAAGCACCAATCTAGACTAGAAATCCACTCTTTACTAGAGTAACAAGCATTGATTTAGCTTCTATGTAAAAACCACCAGAGGCAGCAAGCTTTGTAGGGCACTTGTGTATTGTTTCGTGTTTGTATGTTTTTTTGTCTTTTTAGGGCTGTACCTGCAGTATATGGAGGTTCCCAGGCTAGGGGTTGAATCAGAGCTGCAGCTGTGGTCCTACGCCATAGCCACAACAATGCAGGATCGGAGCCACATCTGCGACTTACATCAGCTCACAACAAAGCCAGATACTTAAACCAATGAGCGAGGCCAGGGATCGAACCCTCGATCTCATGGATCCTGGTCATGTTCTTAACCTGCTGAGCCATAACAGGAACTCCCTCTTGTGCATTGTTTGAGGGCTCTGTGTGTTAGAGCTTCAGTGTGGGGAACCCTTTGCTTCCATATAACTTCTGGCTCCTGGTCTCGATAATTCTGCAAGTTCTCCCAGGAGCCAGGCTCGTCCACTTCCCCAGGCCACCTCCTCTCCAGACTAACCATCTGCACTTCTCCTGTCCCTCTCCTGTGTGGTTACGGACCCTGGGCAGCAAGGGACAGGCTGCTGGCCTCCTCCGTGTGGCAGTGTCACCTTTAGCCTGACCACGCTCTCCTGACGACTGAATCTGTGTCCTGGGTCATGGAGACAGGTGTAAGACCTGGTCTCAAGAACAGTGGGCCACTCAGATGGAGGGAGCCCCCTGTGCCATGAAGGAGCCTCAGGCCCAGCGCTGCAGGTCCCTCGCCTGACCTCTGCTGTGGTGGGTTTAGGACAAGCCCTCTTGTCAAGAGCCAGACAGATGGAGGTACTTGATCAGTTGTTCTGTGCACTCAGGATGGAGCGGGACACTCCCTGCGCTACCTTCCTAGTCTGCTTTCCTCTGCAAGGCTGAAAATGCCTCTTCCGGTCTTTATTCCTTTTCATGGCACAGCGGAAACTCAGTTAATGCTGTTAAAGATCCGGCTGCTCTCTCTGTTCCTGGACTTGAGGTCGGCAGGTCATTCAGCTGTTGCCTTGGTACTGAGTAAAGAGATACCACTTACAGTCTTGGTTTTGTGACTTATCTGAAGATTGATTGATTGGGAAAGGGGAAGAGTTTACTAGAAAACGTGACTTATAAATTACTGACAGAAACAGTCACTTCTGCAGAAAATTCAAGTCAGGGGACAGATCTAAATTACGAGACCAATTTTATTTTACAGGTTTAAGGTAAAAGTTGGTGCTGATCTCCAGGATGACATCCGTAGATGCCGACTGATCAGACACATGATCGGACCCGAGAAGACCCTGGTAAATACCCTCCTGGGCCACTGAGCAGTGAGCAGTAAGCAGCCTCGAACAAGGAGCCTTTGTCCAGGGCCAGAATACACTCATTTCAAACAAGGATGAAAGAACTGGGGATTTTTTTGATTTTTGGTCTTTTTAGGGCTGCACCCATGACATATGGAAGTTCCCAGGCTCAGGGTCAAATTGGAGCTGCAGCTGCCGGCCTATGCCACAGCCACAGCAATGCCAGATCTGAGCCACATCTGTGACCTATACCACAGCGCGTGGCAACGCTGGGTTCTTAACCCACTGAGCGAGGCTAGGGATTGAACCTGCATCCTCATGGATACTAGTTGGGTTTGTTATCCCTAAGCCACAATAGGAAGTCCCAGAACATTGGGAATTTTAACACCATATGTCAGAGGAAGTACAGCTTTGTGGTCTTAGAGTAGGGGAACTCCTTATGTGTAAAATATTTTCATAAAAGGAAGTCACACACACACACACACACACACCCAGAAAGTAACAAGGAGCTCCTGTTGTGGCTCAGTGGTAATGAACCTGACTAGTATCCATGAGGACATGGGTTCAATCCCTGGTCACTCAGTGGGTTAAGGCTCTGACTTGCCGTGAATTGTGGTGTAGGTTGAAGACATGGCTCGGATCCTGTGTTGCTGTGGCTGTGGTCTAGGCTGGCAACTGCAACTCTGATTAGACCCTTAGCCTGGGAAACTTCCATATGCTGTAGGTGCAGCCCTAAAAAGACAAAAAAAAAAGTCACAATAGGATGTTTTTAAGTAGTTTTGGAGGCATGTTTTCATGTATTAAAATAGAAGTTTGAGTCCTGGGCCTAGGATCAGAAGTCCCATTATTTATGCATGAATTAATGCTACTTTTGTCTTATGAGGTCATCCTCATCTAAATAATTTACGATAGAAATTGATTCTGGGCATTCTGTCCTCTGGTTCTCACAACGTCCCATGAGGGACCTCTTAGCACTAAGCATGTTCTAATGGAGAAATCCATCTCTCCTCCAGGCTGAGGATGTCAGGGAGGGGGAGGCCTTTTCTTCTCTCTGCACACCCACCGCCTGGCTTCCGGGAAGGCTTGCTGTGCACAGAGCCAGGGCCTTGGAGAGGCCTGAACTTGACTCACCATTTACTTGACTTACTGTCCGTGAGCAAGTTACTTCTCTGCATGTCAGTTTTCTTATCTGTAAAATGAGTTACTGTGAACTGCCTCATTATAAATATGAAATGGGACAAAAATCCATAAAATGTCAGGTGGAATAAGGTGCTTAATTAATGGTAGAGTTTAGGTTATTATTGCACGAAACACATAGCAGGCAATAGCCAGTTAAGTGCCTATTGAACAAACTCAGGATTAACTGTGCATTATTGAGAGTGTGGTGAAACAGTTTCTATGAACGAGTCCTGAAATGTCAGCGGGGCCATGGACAGAGAAACGAGAAACCAAGGCGTTTTACCAGGAAGAAGTGTTTATTCGTGCCGGCACTGGCTCAGCGGATCAGTATCCAGAGGCTGAGCTCCGAACACAGTGGGGTGCTGCCTTATACACCCCGCTTGTTTTTCCCCTTACATCTAAGTTTCTTTGTTCCCCTTAGCAGGTACACCATAAATTTTAGGCAGACAACTACAGATGCGCCTGTGCTCAAGGATATACATTATCTACATGACTGCAGAACTGCGCATGCGCGCAGATGTTAGCTGTGCTGCGCGTCTCCTTCCCTTTGATCTGGGAGGGCACGGCCCCCTCCCACTACAGCAAGACAAACGTATTTGGGTGGTTTCTAAATACAGACAGGCTGGAGCTCCTGCACCAGAGAGCACCTCAGGGCCCAGCCTGGCGCACTTCCACCCCTCACAGTGGCTCCCTGAGTGATTTGTGTCGCCTCTGGTGACACTGTCTGGAGCCAGAGTTCCTCTGGTGGCTGCTCTCGGGCTCCCTTTGTCATGGCTGTGTGCTGGGCCTCCGCAGTGGGTGACCTATCCTGCAGCGAGGCCGGCACCGGGCAGACCTCCCCACAAAGGTCTCTCCTTGCAGATGATGGATGCCAACCAGCGCTGGGACGTGCCCGAGGCCGTGGAGTGGATGGCAAAGCTGGCGGAGTTCAAGCCGCTGTGGATTGAAGAGCCCACTTCCCCCGACGACATCCTAGGACACGCCGCCATTTCCAAGGTAGAAAAACTGCTGCCACCAGAGTGGTCGTGATAGATCCTAAGGTTCCTGGGCTTATTCCTTTTGACATTTCTATGCTAAATGAGAAAGCAAATTGCTAGAAGTTGAAAGGTTACCAGCCATCCAAATGTTAATAGACCTGGTTCCCATACTTTGTAAACATAGAAATCTGACTGATATTTAAGTATTTTACTCAGCCAGATTGAAATAAAGTATAGATTCTTCTAGCTGATGTGCTAGCAAAGGTTTGCTTAGCTAACCTCAAGGTCGGACTCCCCATAAGGCTGTTCGTCTGCTGCCCTAGAGCCCTGAATCAGGGGTCGGCTTCTCTCCCTTTCAAGGTGTAGGAAGAAGCCGATACATCAGAACATCTGAGAAACATCCCGTCTCTCAGGGAGAGGCTCCCATCAGCCAGGCTCACAGCACTGATCTATAAAGCCAGTATGTCAGGTGGGTCCCACATAAAAAGTACAGCTTCTGGGAGCACTAGATTTTTGTCTTTTTAGGGCTGCACCTGAGACATATGGAAGTTCCCAGGCTAGAGGTTCAATGGGAGCTGCGGCTGCTGGCCTACGCCACAGCAATGCCAGATCCGAGCCGCATCTGTGACCCATAGCTCACGGCAGTGCTGCATCCTTAACGCACTGAGCAAGGCCAGGGATCAAACATGCATCGTTACGGATCCTAGTCAGGTTCTTAACCCGCTGAGCCACAATGAGAACTCCTGGGAGCACTGGGTTTTTGTCTTCTCAGAGCGAGCTCCATGAGTAGCCATGTTAAACCAAAGACTGTGGGTAAGAGAGGTCAGGGCAGGGAGGCTGTGGGGCTGATGTGCTGGCATCGGACCAAGAGCGCCTGGCCCATCCGTCTGACAGCAGAGCGTTACCTTCTGGCTCCAGATGTTTCTCACAGTAAATCAATGCGTGGTCTCCTTAGATTGGATGCTTTACAAAATCCTGTTTAGGGAACTTGACACTTCACAGCCTGGCCTAGGAAAAGCTAAGACATTGAAACACAGGCAGGGAGTCCCCGTTGTGGCGCAGCGGAAACGAATCCGACTAGGAACCATGAGGTTGCAGGTTCAATCCCTGGCCTCGCTCAGCAGGTTAAGGATCCGGCATTGCCGTGAGCTGTGGTGTAGGTTGCAGACACGGCTCGGATCCTGCGTTGCTGTGGCTGTGGCCAGCTACAGCTCTAATTAGACCCCTAGCCTGGAAACCTCCATATGCCACGGTTACGGCCCTAAAATGACAAAAAGACAAAAAAAAAAAAAGGAAACACAAGCAGGAGAGTTCCCTTAGTGGCTCAGTGGAAATGAATCTGACTAGGAACCATGAGGTTGCGGGTTCGATCCCTGGCCTCGCTCAGTGGGTTAAGGATCTGGCGTTGCCATGAGCTGTGGTGTAGGTTGCAGACGCGACTCAGATCCCTAGTTGCTGTGGCTATTTTATAGGCCAGCAGCTGTAGCTCCAATTAGACCCCTAGCCTGGAAACCTCCACATGCCCTGGGTGTGGCCCTAAAACAACAAAAGACCAAAAAAAAAAGAAAGAAAGAAAAAAGAAACACAGGCAGGTGGAATTCAGGGCAAGGGCGCAAGTGTGGGAGGAAGTTTATTGGTGGGGAGATGGGTGTGAGGGGCAGGGAGGAACAGTAGGGTGACTATAACTCAGAACGAAACCTTCCAAGGAGTGGGTCCACGATGAGAATCTGGGTGGGAGGCCATGGGGAAACCAAACTTTTTGTCTTGGGTTCCTGTGGAGCAGCTTCGGGATGGGAACCTCTGCCTGTCCAGTGTCCCCTCAGAAGCTTTCTGGGCTTGATGCACCCCCCCACCCCAAGGTATTGTTGGCATCGAGGCGGCCATCCTTTCCGGAGGCATCCAAGGAAGGGGCAGATGAAGGGGAAGCTGCAGAGACAGCAGCACAGGCAGGGGCTGTGGGAAAGGTTGTGGAGTCCACCTGCTCGGAAGAGGCAGACACAGTGAGCCACTGCGGGTTCTTGAGTGAGAGCATGGAACCAAGGGGAACTGGCTGGTAGCAACATGCGGGATGGATGGAGAGGGTATACAGGTGAGGAGTAAGCAAAAGGAAACGAGGCAGGGCTAGGAGCCTGGGGGCTTCCCCAGGAATCTGGGGAGGGAGAGGGGGGAGATGGAGAGACAGGGTGGCTAGAATAGAGCAGATCCCCGAAGTACTGGATAGGCGGAAGTAACATCTGGTAACCATTCAGTGCTAGAAGCACACAAGCTTTTTTTAATTATTATTATTTTTGCTTTTTAGGGTCACACCTGAGGCATATGGAGGTTCCCAGGCTAGGGGTTGAATTGGAGCTGTAGCCACCGGCCTACACCACAGCCACAGCAACTCGGGATCCAAGCCGTGTTTGCGGCCACCACAGCTCATGGCAACGCCGGATCCTCAACCTACTGAGCGAGGCTAGGGATTGAACTCAAGTCCTCATGGATAGCAGTCGGGTACGTTAACCACTGAGCCGCGACAGGAACTCCCAATGCACACAGGCTTTAAAATGCTAGAGTGAATACATCAAATGGCTATAAAAAACCAAGTACACTTGTGGTCAGAAGTTTCAGGAAGCATGAACTGATAGCACCAGAAGGCACTCAGTGACCATCCAGTCTGACTCCTGACCTGTGGGCAAGAAGCCCTGGCCTCAAGTGGACCATACCTCGTCCAATCCACACAGCCCACAGGCAGGACAGGTGGCAGAATTGGGGACACTTGGCACCTAAGTTAAGGAGGTCTCTGCAAGGCAGGTGGCCCACCAAGTGATTCAGATGCTGGCTCTGGAGTTGGCCTAGGGTTCAAGCGCCGGCTCTTCCCTTTCTGGCCTTGTGATCCATGGACAGTTACTGACCCAGTGGGTGGTGACGAAGTGTTTTAGTTGGAGTCTTGCACGCTGCCGCACGGGTGATAAGAAGAGCTTGGGAAGTGTCAGCTGTTAGTGTCATCAGCTAAGGCGAGGGGAGTGAGTGCCACTGCAGCCTGGTGGGGCGCAGGGCCATGGCCCAGAGCCCTGGGGGTCGGGGTAGGGCAGGTGGGAGGACAAGGAGTAGCAGCGCTGAGGAACGACTGAGCTGAACGCCCAGGATCTAAGGCACCCCCTGGGCTTGAAGGGAGAGGATTTAGAATAACCACCAAAGGGTCTTCAGGGGGGCAAGGGGATAAAGGGAGAGATGACCTCCAGGAAGGAGTCAGCCAGAGGCTGGACCCCTGAGCCACCGCGGAGTGGCCGTCCCGGAGAGGAGGAGGAGGAAGGCGAAGGGGCTCAGAGTGGAGTGGGAGCAGGAGCCAGGAGGCCGCAGAAGAGAAGCCACAGCCCCAGCCCGGAGGGGAGCCGAGAGCGGAGGAGGACAAGCGGGCCTTCTGCTCTGCACACACTCGGCCCCCCGGGGCACATATCCCCTTGACTGCCTTTGGCTCCTTCAACCTCACATGGCTTGACAGCAGGGCTGCTTCCTCTTTTTCAACATTAGGGGTCTCAGTTCACAAACTCAGGAAAATAACTTCAGGCTGCCTTCTGTCTTACAGGCACTGGCCCCCTTGGGCGTTGGTGTAGCCACCGGAGAACAGGTAAGCGACATCCCTTTGGGGTCGGCACACGCTGGCCACTGCCTGAAGACATGGGCGAATGTTGGGCTATTTCACCTGTGTTATTTTGATCTGGGAAATATTCTTAAGCTTAGAAACCAGGTCATTTTACAACACTTCATAGTCTGGAGTAAGATGTAGTCAAAAGTTTGTATATTTTTCTACAATTGCTACGACTAAGGTCATTTATCTTTTCCAAAGTGTCTCATTGAAGCTTACAAGGCTGCAGTTTAAGGTGGCAGGGTGTAAAGGCAGCATGCTGTTTTAAGGAAGCCAGCTTCCAAACTGAATAAACAGGAGCGCGTTCCCTTTCTGTGCTTATACAAGAAGCACAGCGCCTGCCAAAACCCGCGGCAGGCAGCCCACAAGCAGAGCCATGAGAAGGAACAGATTTCCAGCTCCCCTAGCAAAAGGAGCAGCGCTTCTGTTTTGTCGCCTGTGCCACCTGCTCATCACTGTCCTCAGATTTCATCCTGATGCTCATCTCCCACTTAGCAGTCACCGCGGCAATTATGCCCTGATACACGGTGTGCGGTGTGACTTTTATGTGACACACATGGTTCCGCCAGCAGATTTGTAACAAAGTGAGCGGAAGGTCCCCACCTGGCCTTGCAGGCTCACCTCATGCCAACTGAGAACGAGGAATGAGTGCAGTCCAGGCTTCCTGGAGGCCACTGACAAGTGGAAGAATTGGCATAGGGTCAGGTTTATAGATCCTGAAAGCCAAAGCTGACTCTTCTGTTGGTTTTATTTTAACTCTTATTTCCAGTGCCACAATAGAGTGATATTTAAGCAACTCCTACAGGCGAAAGCCCTGCAGTTTCTCCAGATCGACAGCTGCAGGCTGGGGAGCGTCAACGAGAACCTCTCCGTGCTGCTGATGGCCAAAAAGTTTGGAAGTAAGCGCATGGAGGAGCCGCGGGCCAGACACCATTTCCTCACCCATCACACTCCTGTGATTCCCTCTGGAGTTTGCCATTTTGTCTTTTTTTCTAACTGATTTAGGCTTAATCAGGGGATCTTTGATGATTTCCATCCTGGAATTTCATTCCTAACAGTTGATTTAATTCCCCGCATATATATTATTCTCTGCTACAGGTTCTTTCCCACTCCGTCTCTGCCCTACTTGGCGCTAACAGAAATCTGTCTTCATTTTTAGTTCCTGTGTGCCCGCATGCTGGTGGAGTTGGCCTCTGTGAATTGGTGCAGCACCTGATTATATTTGACTTCATCTCGGTCTCTGCAAGCCTCAAAGACAGGTCAGTGATGTGGCGTCAAGTCTAGTACTGTCTCCCAACCCAGGCCCGAGCCCTGGCCACCAGCTCATCCTGTATCGCAAAAGCAGTTTTGCTTCCCCTTTGCCACATGGGGCAGTAACAGTGGAGACCCACCACTGAACAGAGTCTGAACAGAATCCTTTTTCTTTCAGAAGGTGGGTCCCTGGTAGCCAACTCCCTGTTTTCTAGGTACATAAGCGGGTGCGGGCGGGCAGAGTTTGCAACCAAATGAAAACCAGAACCACCTCCTTTTCTGATTTTCTAAAGCTCTGCTTTCATCGCATGTACATTATTTTCTGCTTCTGTCCAATTTCTTCCCTATACTGGAATCTCTGTGACCTGGGCCTTTTAGTTCCATTTTATTTCCGAACATGCTCCAGGAGATCTTTGAATTAGGACAGTCTCCTTCCAGTCACCTGCAGACATACAGCTTTCTTATGCCTTTTCCTTCTGGAACTAAATGTGGTACTGCAGAAAGATCGCTAGGAGTACACAGTGAAAGCAGAAAGACATGCGTGGGAAGTTGACCATCAAGTTCAGTTCCCCTGCTCATTCTTCAAGGCTCGCTGTCCTCTGCCAAGGGGCCAGTGCTTCATCAGTACCCTGTTCTTTAGAGAATATACCCAGCACATACTGTCGTGGACACCCTGGTTGTCAGCCTCTGAAACCATAAGGCCCTCTCGTGCCAGTTCCTTTCCCCAGCTCTGTGCATGCAGCCTGCCTGCCACAGCTGTTCATTAACTGATGGCTGAATTAAGGCAGTAGAGGTAGGTCCCTCGCTCAGGCCACAAAACTAGAAAGTGGCAGACACCTGTGCTCTTCTGAACCATTCATGTAGCTGGCAGGATGGCTTTGGTGACTTTATTCATTAACTTTAGGCGAAAGGCACCCAAATAATCCCAGATACTTATGGAGTCTGCACTGATGCCTTTGGGTCACAAAGCCTTTAGTTAAAAGGGAATCGTGGTTTATCTCATCCAAGTCCCACCCGTACTGTTTTACAGATGAGAAGAACCTGAGGGCCAGAGGTTGAGGGATCTGCATAGAAACACAGCATCTGCCGGGCCTCAGGCGCGTCCACCTCTCAGTGCTGCTCACCCTTTGCCTTGACAGTTAGCACAGGACTTCTGACTGTTGCCCCAACCCCGTTCTTCCCTCCTAGGATGTGTGAGTATGTTGACCACCTGCACGAACACTTCAAGTACCCTGTGGTGATCAGGAAGGCCTGCTACATGCCTCCTCAGGTGAGCCGGGCCAGGGAGGCGTCCCGGGGGAGCGCTGCCAGCCCTGCCGTCCTCCCCGTGAGCTGGTTCCCGGGGCACAGAGCTTTGTCTCCTTTGAGTCTGTTTTCAACATCTAGAAACAAACGGCTCTTCAGTTCCTCAGGCCTGATTTGGGGGTGAAACGGCCCGTGACAAGGTTTCTCTGAATGTCAGTCTCCCTCACCAACCGGACCTGAAAACATCTACTCCTTGCCCCCACCCCCCACCCCAAAAAAACTCCAAAGAAAACTGGCAGCACCTAGCAAGTCAGTTAAAACTGCTGGGTTTTTACTGCGGTTGTGTTACGAGGGCTGTTTACCTTCCTGTCCAAGAGCTCGGGGCTCATTTTCACCAGCAGAGGTTGAACTGTCAAAGGAAGTATCACTGGTTAATCCTGAGACGGAGACAGTGTCCTTCTCCCCCATTTCAAACCATCTGAAAACCTATTTTTTAAATACTAATTCAGTTGCCTCTGGTCTAGATTTAAAAGTATATCTGGGAGCTGCAGAAATGCATAAAATAAGTGACTTTTGTTCTAGGTGGTTATTCACACGACTCCATTTTTTGTCTTTGCTAGGATGCTGGTTATTCAACAGAAATGAAGGAGGAATCTGTACGGCAACACCAGTATCCAGATGGAGAAGTCTGGAAAGAGCTCCTGGCTGCTCAAGGGAATTAAGCATATGGCTCGAACACGTTCTGCTTTACGTGAAAAGGCTTAAAATTTCTTGGGTATGGTTTTACAAAAAAATAGAAAAAAATCATCCTACCAATCAAAACAAGTTCGGCTGAAAGTCATACCAACCTCAGGCATCAGCTTAGTGGTCATTATGTGTTGATTTGCTAAAAGAATCAAGTAGTCTCCTACATAATCCTTAAGCAAAAGCAGAGCCAACTCAGAGTCCAGGCAGACTACCTTAAAATTTCTATCAGGTACTGGCACCCACACATAAGCAGCATGCTGGAATAATGTACTTTGAAAATAAGCAGCATGTTGGAATAATTCCTTATTCTTAAAAAAAAAAAAAAAAGTCATAAATTAGCATATACCCTATCTAAGTAAGCAGCATCCAAACAAGAACATAGCACATGTGTTTATTTAGGAGGGTTCAGTTAAATCTATTTTAGGCAGGAAGTAAGCAGATAAATGGCAATATGGAATTAAAAAACAAAAACAGATGAATACAGAACATTTATTATAGCAAGATATAAAACAAATATAGTTTGAAATGTTCATAACCAAACTAGGCATTATCCTAATTGATGGTGTTATTTGAATTTGCTCAAATTCTTGAAATTTGAGTTTGCTCAATTTCTTGAAATTATAAAACATCTTTATAAAAACATGAAGTTTGAATTGGGAAGTTTGCATAGGGTATTGAGAAGCATATACGTATTTTTCTTAAGAGTATATAAATTCTATTTCCTGTCTTCATTCACAATCTGGACATTGTATTACATTCTCAGTGAGCTAACCAAACTGGAGGCCTTATATTTACTAAGAGAACCAGGAGAGTTCTAGCTGCCAGTGGCAACACCCTGAAAAGTTAATGAATAATAACTGATAGATCACCAACAGGTTTTCGACCTAGCTCCTTCCTCCTCTAGAGCAAAACGAACTTTTACCTGGGCGTAAATATCCTTCAAACAACTCCTTTAAAAGCACTCTAAACAGCCATTTCCATTTTGATAGTCGGATGAGGATTGTAACCTTCGATCTGAAAGTCTTCAGCCTTGAAGTCATCAATTTTCTCAACTTTACGAAGGATTTTGAGTTTCGGGAAAGGCCGTGGTTCCCGCTGAAGCTAAAACCAACATTAAGACCATTATTTTGCCAGATCCATACAAGCTGCTTTAATTTTGCTCCCTGTGTCCCTTCATGAAACAGAGTATTTTACCAACAAAATGTTATTCTGAGAGTTCCCATCGTGGCACAGCGGAAACAAATCCAACTGGGAACCGTGAGGCTGCGGGTTCGATCCCTGGCCTTGCTCAGTGGGTTAAGGATCTGGCATTGCCGTGGGCTGTGGTGTAGCTGGCACACGCGGCTCAGATCCCGTGCTGCTATGACTGTGGTGTACGCCGGCAGCTGTGGCTCAATTGGACCCCTAGCCTGGGAACCTCCATATGCTTCAGATGTGGCCCTAAAAAAAAAAACCCATAGGTGTTATTCTGCAGGGGTGGAATTAATACTGCAGGCGCCGTGTCCCTGGCTGGTCGGCACTGCTGACCAGTCCTCTCGCCCACGTAGAGAGTGAAGGGTATTCAGTGGGATCACTGGTCTCAAGGGCCTTGGTGGCTCACCAGGTTCTTATAATCGACGGTTCTTGGTATACTCACTGAGGACAGGAGGGACAGTCTCTTACTTTAATGAAAATAGTTACAGGATGGTGACTTGAGTCCCATGATCCCCATCCCAACTATCCCTGGCAGAAAGGACAAGGCAAGATGACACGTGTTGATAACTAACAGAAAGGAATGCCAGCCAGGATTCTTGAACGAAGAGACAGCGGCAATGAGGACCTGGCCACAGGTCATCACCTCACGGTATTCTGTGCAGCATGACCGGAGCAGACCGAACAGGCTGCCAAAAGTATCTGGATGAGCCCAGGAGTCACCTCCCAATAAGGGTAGCCAAGCTTCCTCAAATACTCTCCAAATTCAGATCTAATCTGGAAGGAGCTAAGAGGTTCGGGGTTTGAATTGTTTTTTCTTGGGTTTCGTGAAGCACAGAAACCCGTATTTTTATTGCCATTTCAAATCATCCTTTGTTGGCTGCTCTAACTTGGAGAAGTGAACACAAGACTTTTGAGAGTTCAGACCGAAGTTCACTTAGCATAAAAAATTAAGGGAAAACATTTTCATTTAAACGCTCTTCCAAGTAAAACTACAAGTTAAAATGCCACCTCTGGGAAGGTCCCAAACCTTCTGGTCCCAAGATGGCCCTTCTTCTCTGATTCTGTACTTAGTACCTCACAGCACCTGCAATGTTAAGGTCTCTGGCTGTGGAGGTGTGTGCCCTGTCCCTGCCCACTGCTGTCCGAAAACAGGGCCAGCAGTGGGTGCAGGTCCTCGTGTCTCCGTCAGAGTGCTAATGAGAACGCCTTACACGAGGAGTGTTTCCCACATTGATCTTTTATGAAAAGAAGGTACCAAACTCCAAAGCGCGACACATGCATTTCTTACCTGTATTTTCAGCGGCTCAATGTGATTCAGGTAAATGTGGGCATCTCCCAACGTGTGTACAAAATCACCTGGCTAAACGCCACGGGAAAAAGCAAAACAGTCAGTGCCTTAGTTTGAATTCCTTTAAAACATATCATGTAAAAAACTCATGATATAGAATATGCAGACATCCCAAAGCTTTTCAAAAGGAATATAACCAGTGTCACTTTTGAGAAGTTGACTCATAAAATTTATAATAAATAACCTATACGATCCCATTAGTTTATACAGAGCATGAGGACTGAAAGCTCTAAGGTAATTACAGTGACCCAGGTCATTTCTCATTTACATATATCACATTTAAAGAATCATCAGAGGAGTTCCCATCATGGCTCAGTGGAAATGAATCTGACTAGCAGGTTCCATCCCTGGCCTTGATCAGTGGGTTAAGGATCCAGGGTTGCCATGAGCTGTGGTGTAGGTCACAGACTCAGCTGAGATCTGGTGTTGCTGGGGCTGTGGTGTAGGCCAGTGGCTACAGCTCCAATTCGAACCCTAGCCTGGAAACCTCCATATACGGCAGCTGTGGCCCTAAATAGACCAAAAAAAACCAAAAACAAAAACCCATCAGAGACAGAATTCTCTGCAATGAGTTCTTTTACATTACAGGATATAAGCGCTCAGAGCTTTAGCTGGAGACGGCCGTCCCTCCCCGAGAGCAGCCTACCTTCAGGCCTGTGATGTGTGCGATCATGTAGGTGAGCAGGGAGTAGCTGGCAATGTTGAAGGGCACGCCCAGTCCCATGTCTCCTGACCGCTGGTACAGCTGGCAGGACAGCTCCCCATTCACCACGTAGAACTGGCAAAGGGCATGGCATGGGGGGAGGGCCATGAGAGGGAGATCTGAGGAACCAGCACAGAGGAAAGTCAGGAGGCATGATGGTTTTAAAGAACACAGCCCTGGGTAACTCCTAAAGGGGAAGATGGTGAGAAAGAGCCACAGGGCCAGTGACTCAGGGATGGCATCAGGCCAATGGAGACCTGTCCATCAGTGTGAGACTTTGGTGGACATGCGGTGACAGCTGGAGCAATGCTCTCCCATTCAAGCCGAATGAATTACTTATGCTACCTTTGAGGCCCCAAACTATAAGTACAGGAGCAATGAATTCACATGCAGGGGCCACAGGATATTGACATCTCAGGCACACCCTCCTGTATTCAAATTCTCTATCCTAAATGCAAATATTCCATTCTGGGTATTTAGGACACCTTGGGAGAGTTTAGATTTTTACAATGTGAAAACAGTGAGATGGAGGTGATCTCAAATTTCATCTGCCCCAATTTAAAATGTTTTCACATATATTTTTATAAGCAATTTAAAGCCCATAAATACACAAATTTATTTGGGCCCAACCCCCCCTCTAAAGGTGAAAATGAGACCACGTGTGACTTGCTCAGTGTCACCCCAGCAGCTATGCAGCGGGGGGCAATTCCCAGGCCACCTCCCACCTGGTGTCTCTGCAAGAGGCATAGTTAGGACAAGGGAGGATGGCTCTCGACCTTTCGGATTCCAGGCACACATGATGATTCTTCTGTCATTGGGGTTGGTTTTAATTGTGTCGATCACTTTTTGCAGTTGGTCTACTCCTTGCCCTGAATAATCTGCAGAATTGGCAAGAAAAGAGAACACCACACATGGTAACTACAGCTTCCCATGAGATGGCCTCAGAGGTCACGGATCACACTGTCCCCCCACAGCCCCCCGTTGCCCATGGTTATATGATACCCAGTGAACCATACAAATTTCTCAGACTTCATTACGTTATGTTGAGTTTGGGCCCCTAGGTCTACCCTCTGGAGCCATAACAAAGTCCATTTTCTTATCTACTTAAGAGTCCTTTAAATACATGGCCGAGCCGTCCATCATCCTTCTTCTCCTTTGCTAACCTTCATCCTTGACAAACTTTCTTCCAGGGGTCCCCATGGACTTAAGACTCTACACCATCAACTACTCTTGTCACAGTTCACTGCCGGCACAGCACTGCAGCTTCAGTGGATTGTACCTTTCACATGCACGGTCCAGCTAACAGAGGACAGCAACTCCTTTCTGCCCTCCAGACATCACCCTTACTACACTCCCCCTTAAAGTTGCAGTTTAACAGCTAAACACCTCTTGACTTGTAAATATCAGGAAACCTCCCTAATTATTATACCACCTTGTACTTTTCTCCCATTTCTGGTCTCTGGACTTTAATTCCTTGCCTCCTTTTGAAATGGGACTGCAGTTGAGCTGTGCAGAACTACTTATTCCCTGTGGTTAAACTTCTGCTTATTGGGAAAAAAAGTCCTGTCCCAACCAGGTTCCCAAAAAGTATCAAAGATTTTTAAAAAGAGGAACTGAGAAATGGGACTAAGACAGCAGAGCGGAAGGACTGGGGCTCACCTTCTCTCATGAAAACAACAAAATTAAAACCAACTGCTGAACAACCATCAACAAAACTGACTGGAAACGACAAAGAAAGATTATCTTGCATCAAGAGACAAGCCACATCAAGACAGTAGAAGGGGGAGATTGGATTAAGATGGCGGAATAGAAGGACTGGAGCTCAACTTGTCTCCCAAAAAACAACAAAACTACAACCAAATGCCGAACAACCTTCAACCAAATGGACTGTAAACTTGCAAAAAAGATATTCTGCTCCAGAAGACAAAGAGGAGACATCAAGAGGTAGGAGGGGGCGATTATGTGATAGAAGCAACCCCATACCTCCCAGGTGGGAAGCCCCACAGACTGGAAAGTAACTGCATCACAGAGACTCAGCTACAGGACTGAGAGTTCTGAGCCCCACATCAAATCCCCATGCCTGGGGATCTGGCACAGGGAGAAAGAGTCCCTGGAGCATCTGGCATTGAAGGCCAGCGGGCTTCTGTGCAGGAGCTCCACAGGACTGGGGGAGACAGAGACCCCATTCTTAAAAAGGGACACACAGACTTTCACGTGCACTGGGTCCCAGGGCAAAGCAGTTTCCATAGGAATCCGGGTGGAACCTGACTGCAATTCCTGGAGGATCTCCTGGGAAAACAGGGGTGACTGTGCCTTGTTGTGGGGGAAGGGCATTGGAGGTGAAGCTCTCGGGAACATTCATCAGCCTGCATTTCTCTAGAGAGGGCCATTTCTGGGAAAAATCTGGTCCCTCCCATCAGTGATTGAGAAGCCCCAGCCCAAACATTAATCCAGGTGGGATCTCAACCCCACCCATCAGTAAACAGGCTGCCTAAAGACCCCTCAGGCACACAGCCAGCCTCTAATCTCATCCAGAGACAAAGCCCCACCCATCAGAGGGAGAGGAATCAACCCCACCTACCAGTGAGAATCAACCCCACCTACCAGTGAGCAGGCATCACTCTCTCCCATCAGGAAGGCTACAGCAAGCCCCCTCCATACCAACTTTAGCCACAGAGGAGGCAAACATCACAACTAAGAGAGGCTACAACTCTATTGTCTACAAAAAGGTCACTACACCAAAAACCTATAATAATGAAGACAGAAAACTATAACTCTGATAAAAGAGAAAGAGAAAAGCCCAGAAAAACTGCTCGGTGATGAGGCGATTACCAGCCTCCCAGAAAGAGACTTTAGACTGTTGATGCTGAAGATGACGCAAGGCATTGGAAATAGGCTGGAGGCAAAGATTGATCATTTACAGGAAACACTGAGCAAAGAAATACAAGATGTAAAAATTAAACAAGAAGAGATGCAAAATACAATAACTGAAATAAAAAATTCATTAGAAGCAGCCAACAGTAGAATACAGGAGGCAGAAGAACAAATCAGTGAGGTGGAGAACAGATTAGTGGAAATCACTAATGCAGAAGAGAAAAGAGATAAAAGTTTGAAAGGAAATGAGCAGAGTCTCAGAGAACTCTGGGATAATGTTAAATGCACCAACATCCGTATTATAGGGGTGCCAGAGGGAGAAGAGAGAGAGAAGGGGACAGAAAAAATATTCGAGGAGATTATAGCCGAAAACTTCCCTAATATGGGAAAGGAACCACTCACTCAAATCCAGGAAGCACAAGTACCATATAAAATAAACCCAAGGAGGAACACCCTGAGACGCATATTAATCAAAATGACCAAAATTAAAGACAAAGAGAAAATACTGAAAGCAGCTAGGGAAAAGAAACAAATGACATACAAGGGAATCCCAATAAGGTTATCAGCAGATTTTTCAGCTGAAACTGCAGGCCAGAAGGGAGTGGCATGATATACTAAATGTGATGAAAGGGAAAAACTTCCAACCAAGATTACTTTATCCAGCAAGGCTCTCATTCTGATTTGACGAGATCAAAACCTTTACAGATAAGCAAAAGCTAAGAGATTTCTGCAACACTAAATCAGCTTTTCAGTAAATCCTAAAGGAACTTCTCTAGGCAGAAAAGAAAAGGCCACATCCAGAAACAAAACACCACAAATGACAAGGCTCACCAGTAAAGGCATATATACAGTAAAGATACTTAATCATCCATGCACAATTATGCTACCAAAATCAGAAATCATGAGAAGAGAGCAGGACACTGGAGAAGCACATGCAATTAAGAAACCAACAACTTAATACGATCTCATTTATATATAGACTCCTATATCAAAACTTCAGGGTAACTGCAAACCAAAAATCTACAAATGACACACAAACAAATAAGAAAAATCAACTCAGATACAACATTAAAGATAGCCATCTTGTGAGAGGAGACAAGACAATAAGGGAAGAAAAAAGAGCAACAAAAACCCAAAACAGTAAAAAAAAAATGGCAACAAGAACATACATATCAGTAATGACCTTAAATGTTAATGGACTGAATGCCCCAACCAAAAGACACAGACTAGCTGAATGGATACAAAAACAAGACCCATATATATGCTGTCTTCAAGAGACCCACTTCAATTCTAGAGACACATACAATTGAAAGTGAAAGGATGGAAGAAAATATTCCATGCAAACGGGCATCAAAAGAAAGCTGGAGTAGCAATACTCCTATCAGACAAAATAGACTTTAAGATGAAGAACATTTAAAAAAAAATTAATTAAAAAAAAAAAAGGAGTTCCCTTCGTGGCTCAGTGGTTAACAAATCCGACTAAGAACCA
>PVHT021183608.1:12505244-12535273 GCA_004024745.2 Catagonus wagneri | reverse complement strand
ATCGCATTTCTATATACTAACAATGAAATATTAGAAAAAGAATACCAAAATATTTTACCTTTTAAAAAGCACCCCAAAAAATCAAATACCTGGGAATAAACCTGACCAAGGAGGTGAAAGACTTATATGCAGAGAACTACAAAACATTAATCAAGGAGATCAAAGAAGATACAAAGAAATGGAAAGATATTCCATGCTCGTGGGCCAGAAAAATTAATATTGTAAAAATGGCGATACTACCCAAAGCAATCTACAGATTCAGTGCAATCCCTAATCAAATTACCCATGACATTCTTCACAGAACTAGAACAAACAATCCAAAAGTTTATATGGAATTACAAAAGACCCAGAATTGCCACAGCAATCCTGAGGAACAAAAACGAAGCAGGAGGCATAACTCTCCCAGACTTCAGGCAATATGTCATAATAAAGATGGTGTGGTACTGGTACAAAAACAGACATACAGACCCATGGATGGACTATAGAACCCAGAAATAAACCTGAGCACCTACAGTCAATTACAGGGCCACAGTAATCAAGACAGTGTGGTACTGGTACCAAAACAGACATACGGACCAATGGAACAGAATAGAAACCCCAGAAATAAACCCAGACACCTACGCCCAATTGATCTTTGACAAAGGAGGCAAGAACTTAAAATGGGAAAAAGACAGTCTTTTCAGTAAGCATTGCTGGGAAACTTGGACAGCTGCATGCAAATCAATGAAACTAGAACACACTCTCACACCATGCACAAAAATAAACTCTAAATGGCTTAAAGACCTAAATATAAGACAAGACACCATTAAACTCCTGGAAGAAACATTGGCAAGACATTCTCAGACATCAGCCTTACAAATGTTTTCTCAGGTCAGTCTCCCAAAACAACAGAAATCAAAGCAAAGATAAACCAATGGGACCTAATCAAGTTGACAAGCTTTTGCACAGCAAAGGAAACCAAAGAGAAAACTAAAAGACAGCTTACAGAATGGGAGAAAATTGTTTCAAATGATGCAACTGACAAGGGCTTAATCTCTAAAATATACAAAGAACTGATGCAGCTCAACCGCAAAAAAGCCAACAACCCCACTGAAAAATGGGCAAAGGACCTGAATAGACATTTCTCCAAAGAAGATATACAGATGGCCAACAAGCACATGAAAAAATGCTCAACATCATTGATGATTAGAGAAATGTAAATCAAAACTACCATGAGATACCACCTCACACCAGTCAGAATGGCCATCATTAACAAGTCCACAAACAACAATTGCTGGAGTGGGTGTGGAGAAAAGGGAACCCTCCTGCACTGTTGGTGGGAATGTAAGCTGGTACAACCACAATGGAAAACAGTATGGAGGTACTTTAGAAAACTATACATAGAACTACCATATGACCCAGCAATCCCACTCTTGGGCATATATCCAGACAAAAATTTTCTTGAAAAAGTCACTTGCACATGCATGTTCATTGCAGCACTATTCACAATAGCCAAGACATGGAAACAACCCAAATGTCCATCAACAGATGACTGGATTAGGAAGATGTGGTATATATACACGATGGAAAACTATTCAGCCATAAAAAAGGATAAAATAATGTCATTTGCGGCAATACGGATGGAATTAGAGACCCTCATACTGAGTGAAGCAAGTCAGAAGGAGAAAGACAGATGCCATATGCTATCTCTTTTAACTAGAGTCTAATATACTGCACAAATAAACCTCTCAACAGAAAAGAAAATCACGACCTTGGGGAACAGACTTGTGGTTGCCAAGGGGGTGGGGGAGGGGATGGGAAGGAATGGGGTTAACTAGTGCTTCGGTGATGCAAAAGCAAGGAGATCCAGCTGTATAGTACAGGGAACTATGTCCAATCACATGTGACAAATCCATATGTACAAGTAACCGGGTCACCACGCAGTGCAGTTGGAAAATTTGACAGAAATCTGTAAACCAGCTATAATGCAAAAATAAAAAATAAAAAAAAAGATAAAGTTTGTTTGGAAGCACAAAAAACTCAGAATAGCCAAAACAATGCTGAGAAAGAAAAATGGAGCTGGAGGATTCAGGCTCCCTGACTTGTGACTACACTACAAAGCTACAGTCATCAAAAAGTATGGTACTAGCACAAAAACAAAAACATAGATCAGTAGAACAGGACAGAATGCCCAGAATTAAACCCACGCACCTATGGTCAACTAATCTATGACAAAGGAGGCATGGATATAAAATGAAAAAAAGATAGTCCCTTCAGTAAGTGATGCTTGGAAAATTGGCCAGCTACATGTAAAAAAATGACATTAGAACACTCCCTAATACCATACACAAAAATAAATTCAAAATGGATTATAAACCTAAATATAAGATGAATACTGTAAAACTCCTGGAGGAAAACATAGGTCAAACACTGTCCCCAACATAAACCTCAGCAATTCTTCTCAGATCCACCGCTTAAGAGTAATGACAACAAAGACAAAGATAAACAAATGAGACCCAATTAAACTTAAAAAGTTTTTGCACAGCAAAGAAAACCCTAAACAAAACGAAAAGACAACTCACGAATGGGAGAAAATATCTACAAATGACAAGGGATTACTTTTCAGAATACATAAACACCTCCTGCAGCTCAATACCAAAAAAACAAGCCCCATCAAAAAATGGGCAGAAGACCTAAACAGACAGTTCTCCAAAGACATACAGATATTTAACATCACTAATTATTAGAGAAATGCAAACCAAAACTACTGTGAGGTACCATCTTACACTAGCCAGAATGGCCACCATCAAAAAATCTACAAACATTATTGCTAGAGAGGGTATGGAGAAAAGGGAACGCTCTGACACAGTTGTTGAGAATGTAAATTGGTGCAACCATTACGGAAAACAGTGTGGAGATTTCTCGAAAAACTAAAAAAAATAGAATTACCATACAATTCAGCAATCCCACTCCTAGGCATGTATCTAAAAGAAAACCAATATTTAAAAAGATACATGTGGGAGTTTCTGTCATGGCTCAGCGGAAATGAATCCGACTAGGAACCATGAGGTTGCGGGTTCGATCCCTGGCCTCACTCAGTGGGTCAAGGATCCGGCATTGCTGTGAGCTGTGGTGGAGGTTGCAGACGCGGCTTGGATCCCGTGTTGCTGTGGCTGTGGCATAGGCCGATGGCTACAGCTCCAGTTAAACCCCTAGCCTGGGAACCTCCACATGCCACGGGTGCAGCCCTAAAAAACAAGATACACACACACACACACACACACAAAATACATGTACTCCTCCAATGTTCATTGCAGACTATATACAATAGCCAAGACATGGAAGCAACCTAAACTTCCATCCACAGAGGAGTGGATAAAGATGTGGAACATATATACAATGGAATATTACTCAGCCATAAAATAGGAATGAAAAATGGCATTTGCAGCAACTGGATGGACCTAGAAATTATCATGCTAAATTAGACAGTGAGACACAAACATCATATGCTATCACTTATATAGAGAATCTTAAAAAAGGATACAGTGAACTTACTTGCAAAACAGAAGTAGACCCACAGACTGAAAAACTTTTGGTAACCAAAGGAGATAGGCTAGCAGGGTGTCATGGACTAGGAGTTTGGGATGGAAATGTTCTAAAATTAGGTTGTGATGATGGTTGTACAACTATAAATAAAAAAAAAAGATGAGCTCCTGTTGTGGCTCAGTGGAAATGAATCTGACTAGTATCCATGAAGACACAGGTTCGATCCCTAGCCTCACTCAATGAGTTAAGGGTCCAGTGTTGCCATGAGCTGTGGTGTAGGTCACAGATGTGGCTTGGATCCCAGGCTGCTGTGGCTGTGGTGTAGGCCAGCGGCTACAGCTCCAATTCGACCCCTAGCTTGGGAACCTCTGCGGGTGCAGCCCTAAAAAGACCAAAAAAAAAGAAAAGATGAACTGTGATGGAACAGTTCTGTATCTTGTCTTTTTTTTTTTTTTTGATCTATTTAGGGCTGCACCTGCGGCACATGGAGGTTTCCAGGCTAGGGGTCTAATCTGAGTTGTTGCTGCCAGCCTATGCCAAAGCCACAGCAACACCAGATCTGAGCTGCATCTACAACCTACACCCACAGCTCACGGCAACGCTGGATCCTCAATCCACTGAGCGATGCCAGGGATCGAACCTGCAACCTCATGGTTCCTAGTCAGATTCGTTAACCGCTGCGCCACGACGGGAACTCCCAGTTCTGTATCTTGATTGTAGTGGTGGTCACTTAAGTCTACATGTGCTAAAACTGCACATGGAAATGATCACATGTAAAACTGGAGAAATCACACAAGTGCTGTAGGTTTGACCAATGTTAATTTCTGTGAGAGTTTACAAGGTTTTTTTGTTTTTCCAGTTTCCTGTGAATCTATTAACTATTTCAGGGTAAAAGATTAAAACAAAGAGACAAATTCTTATACTGAAATCCAACAGCTACGCATTCATACAACTTGAAAGTCATTTTTTCACTCGGCCCTTCAAGCTAGAATAATTGAACACCAGGCAGGATTTAAGGCACCATTAAGCCAGGGGTACAGCCCCACATCCTGAGGGGTGCCTAGGACAGACTGACCCCTGGACCACTGACCTGCACAAACAGTTTGGCCCACACAGCTTTTTTTTTTTTTTTTGGTGTGTGGCAAAATTTATATTACATTCATCATTTTAACTGTTTTAAAGTGTGCAGTCGGTGGCATTAAGTACATTCCCAATTTTGTGCAACCATCATCACTGTTCATTCTAGATCTTCTTAAACAATGACTCCCCACCCCGCCTCCAAGGCCCTGGCAACCACCTTCCACTCTCAAGTCTCTGTGAATTTGCCTAAACCAGGTTGGCACAGCATTTAACTTACCAAAGTCGTCAACATTCCAAAGATCTTAGGATTGCACATATAATGCAGGTATTAGGCTTTTATTGAAGAATTTGACATCAGACCCAGATCCCTCCAGCTGGCTAAAGCTAAGTGACTGTCCCATTTAGATGAGGTATGCTCTCCAGGTCACTGCCAGGCCAGCAAACTGTTACTTCCTGTGTGCATGTGTTCATGCATTCACACACTCACACACACCCCGAAGCAGGCATTTGCTTTTACAACCCCTGACTTAAGGACGGGGGGGCCAGGAAGAGTCAAAGGACCTAGGCTGTGTTCTGTGACACTCAGCAAGTGGTGACATCAAGTAACGGAGGGAAGACATTGAGGAGTGAGGTGTTTCATATTCCTCCATCCCAGCAGGCCAGGGAGGAGAGGGTGATCGGAAACTGGTGCTGTCAGTGAGCACCACCTAGTGTGCTGGGTGGCTCAGTCTTGAAAAGGGAGATCAATCAAGGTGGCCATGAGGCAATCCCTGGGACTCTCACTCCCCCAACACAATGACCAGCTACCAGCCATGTCACTCACTATCTGCTAACGAAACAAGGTACGGAAGCTGCCGCGACCCAGCAAGTGTTAAACAGCAAGCGTGGGAGCCCAGCTCCTCACAAGGTCAGAGTTACACTGCTCCCTATCCCCCAGACTTCACCTGTAACAGTAAAGCAAACTCAGGCCCCGACAGGTACTCAGCAAATCCAAGACCCCACTCTCGCCTCACCTGAATTCATATCTTTGTATTCAGCTCCAAAATGCCTCCACTGAAAGCCATAAACAGGGCCTAAATCCCCTTCTTCTCTGGAGGAGAATCCCAGGCTGTCCAAGAAGTCTCGGGACCCGTTGGCGTCCCAGATTTTCACTCCCTTGGAGGACAGTTCCTTACCGTTTGTGGATCCCTGGAAGAGACGGGAGAGCATAGGCATGTGGTGACTTCTGTGCCATTGGGAGTCAATCCCCAAGAGCCTGCGAGCCTGTGCTACAGAAGGGAGACAGGCACCATCAAGCAGGCCGGTCCCAGCCCGAACTTTCTGAGGGCCCCAGTCAGTCTGATCCTTTCTTTGGAATCACCGTCTCCAATCTTTTTTCCTATTCCCCTCAACTAAATTTTATAGACTAAATATCGCCAAGTCCTTTAACTAGTCCCATTTCATCTAACAGTTCTGTGTCTTAAGTGTGACACCCCGGGATGAATCTAATGCATCACACGCAATCTGCTTGGTGTATAGTAGGCCTGGTGTATAGGATCTTTCCACCAACTGGCCTAATCAGTATCAGCTTTTCTGGAAAATTTACCAGTCCTGTATCTTACAAGTGCCACTATCAAGTTATGCCTGCCCCCCCCATACTTGCAAAGTTAACTTGTGTTTTTGGAGGGGTTTGGGGGGTGCTAAGTACAAGCTTTGTTTCTTTTATGTATTTCATCTCATTAGATCTGGCCCATGCCATCCTAATCTGCAACTTGATCGTGCATCCAGATCAAGGACAGAGCCCACTGCCCTCTGGGTATGATGTGTTGTAATGGCTACAAGCAAGGCTAGGAGGATACACACGCCTGGGCTCCACGCATGCCCTCTCCTCCCTTCTCTTCTGAACAGCTCCCTGCCCCCTCTAGCCTGACTGTCTGCATCTAAAAAGAACATGGCAGTAATAACCACCACACATATCACAAGGAGTAAGGAGTAGATGAAATACAAGCAAAACGCTTGGCACTCGACAGATGCATTAACTAATGCACGGACCTGCTCCATCTTGCCCAAAGATTCCAGCTGAAGTGTACATATGTTCTGACTCCTGTATTTTTTGAGTCACCCATGGAATGGCTCCATCGGAGGCAGATCTGGTATGTTTCTGGTAAGGATTTATTAGAATCCTGCACTCAAGCTTTAAAGTAAAACAAGCAAATATATTTTATTTCTGGGCATCTCAGTTTCTCACTAACACTTAGTTCATACCAGCTTTTTTTTCCCCCTCACTTCTAACAACTCATTTCTCGATCTTTCACATGTTGCTTCAAAATTCTCCCCTTCCCATTCACCCAGACGGGGCTCTAGGTGGTTTACAGATGTCCTCTTCTGAGATTTGTGATGATGTATTTGGATGTTAAGGCTCACTGTCAGATGAGACAGGCCAACAGGTCTCACTGTCAGATGAGACAGGCCAAGAATAGAGAACAAAGGAAGATTAAATTGGATTCAAATCTAAACCTTTTCTAGGAGTTCCTGTCATGGCTCAGCGGAAACGAATCTGACTAGTATCCATGAAGATGCAGGTTTGATCACTCAGTGGGTTAAGGATTTTGGCATTGCTGTGAGCTATGGTGCAGGTCGAAGACGTGGCTTGGATCCCGTGTTGCTGTGGCAATGGTGTAGGCCAGCGTCTACAGTTCCAATTCGACCCCTAGCCTGGGAACCTTCATATGCCATGGGTGCGGCCCTAAAAAGACAAAAATAAATAAATAAATCTTTTCTAAAGTATGTTAAGAGGTCTTGGATCTGAGTTGGCCCAAGACTGTACAAGCCACAAAAGTGCCCCCGACTTCTAGCCTGGCCCAGAACAGAGCCCATTTCCTCAGGCACCCTCTGGCCAGGTTATCACTGCCCTGAACCAGGAGATGAAGTGAGAAGAAGCTCAGGTGTGGCCACTGCCTGTCATCACAGCACTGTGGCTTCTTACTCAAGACCCTTCTAGCTTTTACACCAACATGAGAACATGGCTGGGATCCATATTCAGTGATCAACCCATGCTGAGTGCCTACTCTGCAGCACGTTGAGTTCTAGAGGATGCAATAGTGGACAAAAGAAACTCTCTGCCCTCACAGAGCTTATAATACAATTTACTTATTTATAGCATATATATAGGATGATGCTGTTTCCCTACAGAGGAAACAAGGAGGGGTGGGAGGAGGGGTACGTGGGGGGGGTGATCACAGTCTTAGATGGAGAGGTGGGGAAAGTTACCTGAGCAGAGGCTTGAAGATGAGGGAGTGAGTCGTGCTACATATGGGGTGGGGTCCATGGAGCTCTGAGGGTGCCCGAGCCCCAGGTGGGAATGTCCCAGTTTGCTCGAAGACTAGCAAAGAGGCCAGGGTGGGAGAAGCAGAGCGAGCAGGATTCTGGCTGTGGCCAGAGCCAAGGCAGGATGGGAAGGACCTTGTCTTCTACTGAGTGAGATGGGAGCCAGGAAGGGCTTTAAGCAGGAGTGATATGATGTGACTTCTCAAAGGATCTCACCGGTGCTGTGTTGAGAACAGACTATTGATTTCCAACAGCAACAACTTCTTTACCTTGATAAACCACAGCAACTCCTCCAAAACACCTTTCCAGAAAACACGTTTGGTTGTCAGCAGAGGAAACTGATCTGGAAAACAGATTGCCACATAATTTCAAGACGGAAAAACAGAACATGCCATCCACCTTTCTTCGTGGAAGCCAAATGCCCCAGGACCTAAGGCCCTGGGGTGACCACAGAGCAGCTGGAAAACTGTAATAACTTCTGCCTCATGGGCGCCCCTGGGTCAGAGTGGAACTCCCAGGCTGCAGCTTCAAGTCAGTGACACAATTCAGACCGAGACCACCCGACCAGGGAATTCCACACAGAGAGATGCGGCAGGTGCCAGGCAGGGATGCCCATGTGGACAGGGAAAGAGCTATCACCTACCACCCAGTAGCGTGAACCCTTCGTAGAGGTGTGAGGACAACCCACAAATGTGCCCCAGGACAAAGCCTGAAGGCCCCTATTCTCTGACCACCCTGCCAAGGAAAACTTGCTTGCCACCAGGGGGGTAGCAGCTATTGCCCTGGCCAAGTAAATTGTTTTATAAAGTATATGCAAGGAAATCTAACCTCTGTTTTGTTTTTTTTTTTTAAGTATACTAAAAACAGTTACCTAGGAGTTCCCATGGTGGTGCAGCGGAAACGAATCTGACTAGGAACCAAGACATTATGAGTTCGATCCCTGGCCTCGCTCAGTGGGTAAAGGATCTGGTGTTGCCCTGAGCTGTGATGTAGGCCTGATGCGACCCCTAGCCTGGGAACCTCCATATGCCTCGGGTGCGGCCCTAAAGAGAAAAAGTAATAACAATAATAAAAAGTTACCTGTTTAAACACTTGCTATGCATGATCCTAATCAATCCTCAAAACAACCCTCGAGGCGCCATCACCTCCATTTTACAGGCACCAGGATGTTAAGTTTGCATCATCCAATACAGACAAAAGTAAAAGCTTATTTCTAAATTCAGTACCTATTCTGCCCCTATTCAGTCCACGTTTTATCAGCTGGTACAGCTGATATTCATGTAACAAGGACAGTTTCTTCCAGCACCTATTCCCCTCCATTTTGAGGATTATTTCCTCCATTTTGAGCGAAATGAGGAAGTCGAAGATCGGAGAGGTTAAGCAACTTGCCCAAGGTCTAAGCGGAGAGGCTGGAGGAAAGACAACGTCTGTGGCTCATGGGAGGCCACTGAGCTGGAGCAGCGGGAAGGTGGATCCCTGTGCCCAGAATAAAAGCCCCCCAAGCCGCCCAATCCAGAGCGACCACTGCAGCCCTGCATTTTCCGGTCTCCAGAATGGGTGTGCGGTGCAAAGTTTCTCTCCTGACCGGAGGGAATCTGCTTCAGTTAAGAGGGTTCCCCCACTCAAAACCACCCTCCGCACCTGTCTCACCGACAGAAGTCCGGTGCCGACCGCCATCCTGTCCCCTGGTGCCCTGAAAGCCTGACCCTAACAACCCCAAGACACACTTCTTCCCTGAAGCCGCCCCGTTCAAAGACAAAGACGAACAAGAATGCCCACTAGGACTCTCCCGCTCCAGTTTCAAGGTTTAAGAGGGATCAGGTGGGAAAACGGTCCCGAGCCACAAGTTCCCGCACCCGCCTCCTAGGCCCTTCCTCCCGCGGCGGCCCCGCCCACGTCATCCTCGCTTCAATTTTTAAAAACTTTGCAAAGCCGAGCGGCGGAGGCGGAGGGAAAAGGAGAGGCCTTGCAGCCAAGGCCTGGGTCAAGCCCGGGCAGATCCTCTCCCACCCTCTAGTCTGGGTCAAGCACTGCGGGGTCGTGGCCACTGTGGGGAGACAGCCTAACAGGGTGATTAAGAGCCAGAGGACCAGGTTTTACCGCCCAACTCTATCCCTCCAGGGCGTGTGATCCTATGCAAATCAGTTCTCCAATCCAAGCCTCAGTTTCGGGGGCCAAGGCCGCTTTCCCTCCTCACCGAGTTGAGGTTAGGGCTAAGCGCGGGCCCCGGGCCTGGCCTCTCCCGCCCGCTCCCCTCCCCCACCGCAGCACCGCGCGCACCGGGCGCGCTTGCCCGCCGCCCGCCGGCGTCACCTCTCAGGCTGTAGCGCGCCTGCATGCCGAACACCGACACGGTGCCCGTGCCCGTGCGGTCGTCCTTCCGGAAGCCGCAACGGAGGATGTGCTCGATCTGCCCCAGGTACTGGAGCTCCCCGTGCGGCTGCGGTCGCGGCTCGGCGCCCTGCTCCTGCGCGGCGGGCGGCGATGGCGGACGCGGCAGCTCGGAGCCGGCGGCGGGCATGGCTTGGGGTCTGGCGCTGCTGTGGGTACCGGACGGCCGCGGGCAAAGAGAATGGATCCTTTCCCGAAACGCCTCTTTTCCCGCCAAAGCTCCGTAGACTCCTCCTCTTCCCGTGCAATTGAGACGTTGGCCCCGCCCCGAACCCGTAGGGCCCCGCCCCTCGCGCCCGAAGATAGTTTAGAGCCGTGGCATTCATCTCCTTTTACAAGGCAAAAGAAGCCAGAAAGAAAAAATGTCAAAAGAACCTTTGGTCCAGAAGGAAACCCTAAAGCTGTCTCTTGGCGCACTGACTTAAAAAGGACGCTCTGTTTGGAAAGTGTTGGGGTCGACCCTCTTATTTTGATGTGTATTTCCTACAGCTGAGGGGGGCCTGCTGCAGGTGGTTAGCGTCTATGTTTCCCCGCATCTTCATTTAAGGCTGGCAGCTGAAGCAAATGGTATAACCCAGCGTTTTTACTTGATTAATGACAGCCAGTGGCTTAAATTTTCGAATGCCAAATTTTACAATTTTAGTGAAATGTTTATTACAAGAACACTCGTGAGTAAGAAATATTTGATAATGACTTTAAGGGGTATTAATACATGTACATGCAACAGCAGTCTTTGGAATCAGCAACTGTTTGTTGAGCACATAGTAGTAGATGCTCGATAAATTTTTTTGATGTCACTGCATCTGAGGTTGTGAAGAACCAGATTATAGGCTGAAACAAACCAAACACTATGTCTTAGCATTAAATTAAGTCAGTGGTATTGCTTGTTTTGCCTTTTTTTTTCTCCCCTTGTGGTTATCTCAAGTTTATGGTCCCTGCAAGATTCTGGAGTCTTTCTGTTAAAGGACACTCCCAAAATTCAAGGTTGAAATTGTAACAAGAAAACATTCTGAGTGGAGATAAATGTTTTTTACCGGCAGCTCTGCCTGATCTGCTCAGCAAAAGCAATGTCGCATTTGTGGGGCACAAAGCCTGAAATCCAACCCGGAAAACAACTGACAAAGTAGCTGGCCATTTAGGTTAATTGGAGGAGGAATCTAACACAAAGAAGAGACGGTTTCAGGTAATACCTCACAAGCTTCATAGTTGGAATGCTCTTGCTGTTTGGTTGTATGAGCACTCACAAAGGGTAAACCGAAATGTACAGTTAGCACATTTTAAATCTATTTAATCCATCACCTGCTAGGCCGGCCTTTCTTAGGTACGCTAGTTTCTTGTCCCCTCCCCCAGCACCTCCCCCCCCATAATAATAGCATTAAAACGCCACCTGTATCTGCCTGGGGAATGATGGCCAGCCTGTGTTGCGCTGTACTGTGTAGATAGTACTGTGCTGGGCTGTCTCCAGGCGGGGTGGGCAGTCTTCCTGATGGTCATTTGGGAAGAGATTGCTCAAATGGAAAACCTGAACTCAGAAAACAGACTTTATGGAGTTCCCATTGTGGCTTGGTGGGTTAAAAATTCAACTAGGGGAGTTCCCGTCGTGGCACAGCGGAAACGAATCCGACTAGGAATCATGCGGTTGCTTGGAACCATGAGGTTAACCCTGGCCTTGCTTAGTGGGTTAAGGATCCGGCGTTGCATCAGCTATGGTGTAGGTCACAGATGCAACTCTGATCTGGCGTGGCTGTGGCGTAGGCCGGCAGCTGTAGCTCCCATTCAACTCCTAGCCTGGGAACCTCCATATGCTGCTGGTATGGCCCTAAAAAGCAAAAAAAAAAAAAAAAAGTATCCGTGAGAATGCAGGTTTGACCTGATCCTGGCCTCAGTCAGTTCTGCCTGGTCCGTTGGAGTTTCCGGCTGGGATCTAGCGTTGCTGTAAGCTGTGGTGTAGGCCGGCAGCTGCAGTTCCAATTGGACTCCTAGCCTGGGAGCTTCCATATGCCAGACGTGGCCATAAAAAGAAAAAAAAAGAAAGAGGCTTTAGACAGGAATGGGGCCTTTCACAATTGTCTGCCGCAGCTTGAGAGCACGCTCCTGGTGGAATAAGCTAAAATGCCATGTGGAGGCACAGACTTGGCTGCGCAGGATCGTGGAGCACATTAATTACTGCAGGGCCCGCGCAAGGACAACTAAATGCAGATATTCCCCCAACCCAGAGCAGACCAGCCATGTACAGGTCTCAGGCTGAAAATCTCCCAATTGTTTTTATTTTCCTTTTGTTATTTTGAGCCAAGGCTGTCCTACCCACGTGGAGATTTCTTTACCTTTATGGTATTTGGAGGATCTTGGTTTGACGATAATGGGGAAAGAATGGTTCCTTTCCCGATGGCTGCTCTATTAATGAATGATCCTCTCAGACAGGTGTATCATTCATTCATTCATCCTACAGCATTTACCTCACAGTGCCCACCAGGGGTGATGGAGGAGCAAGACAGACAAGGTCCCTCTGACCGAACTGGTGGTACTCTAGCCAAGAGAAGCATTGTGAAGTCTGGGTACTAAGGGTACAAGATGCCTGCAGGTAGTGACAAGTGCTGTGTCGATAACATAACTGGGGTCAGAAGGACTATTTATTATTATTATTATTATTATTATTATTATTATTATTGTTATTATTTGCCTATTAGGACTGCACCCATAGCACATGGAGATTCCCAGGCTAGGGGTCTAATCGGAGCTCCAGCTGCAGGCCTACACCACAGCCACAGCAACGCAGGATCCAAGCCATGCCGGTGACCTACACCACAGCTCACGGCAATGCTGGATCCTTAACCCGTGAGCGAGGCCAGGGATGGAACCTGCAACCTCATGGTTCCTAGTCGGATTCATTTCCACTGAGTCACGATGGGAACTCCAAGAGCGATTATTTAGATATTTGAGGAGGTCACATTTGAGCTGAGACCGAACAGTGAGAAAAAACCAGCCGGGGAAGTTTTGGGGAAAGAGCATTCCAACCTTGAATGCATTATACCAGCCGGTTTTCACAGTGCTTTCATCTATAAAAACCCAACGTGAGGATGATATTGATGCTGAATCCGATCTCACTCTAGGAAGAAATAACAATATGAATGTATCCATTAACTTATTGTGGGGGGAAAAGCTCTTTTTAGTAAGAGATCTGTTTCTGTTGGACTTCCCTTGTGATCCACAGTATTTCTGTTAAAAATTTCAGTGTGGAGTTCCCGTCGTGGCTCAGTGGTTAACGAATCCAACTAGGAACCATAAGGTTGCGGGTTCGATCCCTGGCCTTGCTCAGTGGTTTGAAGATCCAGCGTTGCCGTGATCTGTGGTGTGGGTTGCAGACACGGCTAGGATCCCGCATTGCTGTGGTTGTGGCGAGGGCCGGCAGCTGCAGCTCCCGTTGGACCCCTAGCCTGGGAACCTCCATATGCCGCGGGTGTGGCCCTGGATAAGGGAGAAAGGCAAAAAAAAAAAAAATTTCACCGTTTATGTTTAATAGTCATAGAAATGTGTAACATTTATTTTGATCAATTATGTACAAATAATAAATTGCAAAGATAACTCAATCCAGAATGAGTATTTGATGCTTAAATTTTTTTTGTCCCAGAAAATGTTTTAAATTTAAGAACATTGGGAGTTCCCACTGAGGCGCAGCAGAAACAAATCCGACTAGAAACTGTGAGGTTGCGGGTTCCATCCCTGGCCTCACTCAGCAGGTCAAAGATCCGGTATTACAAACGCAGCTCAGACCTTGCATTGCTGTGGCTGTGGCGTAGGCCGGCAGCTGTAGCTCCGATTTGACCCTAGCCTGGGAACTTCCATATGCCATGTGGTGTGACCCTAAAAAGACAAAAAAAGAATAATAATAAGTAAATAAATTTAAGAATATTTACATTTTATTGATCAATAAAAATGTTTAAGCATAAAAACCTATTAATTAGAATAAAATTCCCTGAAGAAAAAATGAAAATATATAAGAGTTTAAGGAGAAAATGGAATGAGATAAAATTTCTCACTGTTGAAGATAAACTTATTTGTATTATTTGTTTAAATGATTGATACTGAGTATCAAACTACCATGATGCATGATAAGTAGATTCCATTGGGTACTTTTGTTTGTTTGTTTGTTTGTTTGTTTGTTTGTTTGCCATACCCAGGGCATGGGGAAGTTCCTGGGCCAAGGATCAAACCCACAGCACAGCAGCGACCTGAGCCACAGCAATGTCAATGGGGAATCCTCAACCCGTAAAACAACCAAGGAACTCCTAATGGGTTCATTTTAAAGAGGGATGAGATTGTTGTTGTTGCTGTTTTGGAGATAGTTTTTAAGATGCTAACATTTCCAATATACGGGAAATTAAAATTTCCTATTCTTTTAACATATTGAAAAATCATGTGCAAGCACATATACACATTTTTCAGGTTCCTTTTAGGGTGCCAGCTTTCAAAAATGTTGGCACAATTAGGTAAAGGAAAGCAGGAAACTAAAATTTCAGAGCCAACTGTGAATTACCTACTAAATAATAATAATAGGAGTTCCCTTGTGGCACATTGGGTTAAGGATCTGGTGTTGTCACTGCTGCGACTTGGGTAGCTGGATAGCTGCTGTGGTGAGGGTTCAGTTTCTGGCCTGCGAATTCCACGTGTGATGGGCATGACCAAAAAGAAAAAAAAATAATTTAGTATTATTTATATAGTCAAAGCTGCCATCTATTGATGCTTGTCATTATGAATTATTTACTGTAGTTCTCACAACTACCCAATAAAGCAAAAACTATTACTTTTTTTATCATTTTATAAAGACACTGAGGTTTGGAGAGATTCAGGATCTTGCCTAGTCAAACACCTAGAAAATCTGGCAGCCAGGATTAAAATCTAGGTCAGTCTGCCCACAACGGCTTCTTTCTGCCCGCCGCTTTGGGCCCAATCTCTCGCTTTCCTTTCTTCACTCTACAAGTTTTTGATAGCACATCGGCTATAATAAAATAGGTTCCTGCTGTAACTTGTTTTTAGGCTTCTCTGACAAATATATCAAATGTATGGTTGAATAGGTTCTGTTTATTTGAGGTTTACTGTACATTAAGGAATCCAGTTTCTTTCAATAGTATCCCTTTTTAAAAAATAGCCTTCAGTTATGATAAGAGAGGCTTTGTCTTCATTTGAAATTTTTATATTCAGTAGGTGGCCTTGGAACTCTGTCTCTCTGGCAAGCTACCAAATAGCTCAAGACAGGGTGAAAAAATGCTTTAAAGGTTTTGAGGAGTTCCCTTCATGGCTCAGAGGTTAACAAACCCAACGAGGATCCATGAGGATGCAGGTTTGATCCCTGGCCTCGCTCAGTGGATCAAGGATCCGGCATTGCTGTGGTGTAGGCTGGCAGCTGTAGCTCTGATTTGACCCCTAGCCTGGGAACCTCCATATGCTGTGAGCGCGGCCCTAAAATAGCAAAAAAAAAAAAAAAAAAAAAAAATTTTTTTTGAGTCCTCTCTTTAATTATATTTCTTTTTATAATTTGAAAGACTAACATAAATATATCCTCAAAGTAATCCTTAATGACATATATTGGCAAATGACTCTCTTTGTGTTGCACCAATGTCCAAATTCTGAGGTCAAGTAAGCGTCAGCCAAAAACATCTTGTGTTTTATTGTAAAATATGTATGGCCTTGTTAAAAGAGAACACTGTTATGTGTACGTGTGTGAGGGGGTTAAAATGGCTTTTCTTTTTAAAAATAATTTACATTTTATTTTATTTCTTTTTTGGCTACCCTGTGCCATATGGAGTTCCTGGGCCAGGGATCAGATCTGAGTCGAAGTTGCAACCTACACCACAGCCATGGCACTGCTGGATCCTTTAACCCACTGTACTGGGCCAGGGATCAAACTCCTTGATACCACCAATCCCCTTGTGCCACAGTGGGAACTCCAGTTAAGCTAATTTTTAAAAGAAAGTCTGCAGTGCACCTATTCACATGGCAGTACAGTGGCCAAAAGATGGAAACCACCCAATTGTCCATCTCCAGATGAATGGATAAATAAACTGGAATACACATATAGAATGGAGTACTATTCAGCCTTAAAAAAGAAAGAAATTTGGAGTTCCTGTCATGGCACAGTGGTTAACAAATCCAACTGGGAACCATGAGGTTGCAGGTTCGATCCCTGGCCTTGCTCAGTGGGTTAACGATCCGGCATTGCCATGAGCTGTGGTGTAGGTTGCAGACACTGCTCAGATCTGGCGTTGCTGTGGCTGTGGCGTAGGCTGGCAGCTACAGCTCTGATGAGACCACTAGCCTGGGAACCTCCATATGCTGTGGGTGTGGCCCTAGAAAAGACAAAAAAAAAAAAAAGGAAATTCCAGCATATCCTACCACAGGGATAAACCTTGAGGACATTATACTAAGTGAAATAAGCCAGTTGCAAAAAGACAAATACTGTATGATTCCACTTACATGAGGTACGTAGAGTAGTGAGATTAATGGAGACAGAATGGTGGTTGTCAGGGGGTGGGAGAAGGGGAGAAATAGGAGTTACTGTTTAATGGGGACAGAATTACAGTTTGGGAAGATGAAAAAATTTCTGGAGATAGATGATGGTGATGGCTGCACAATAATGTGAATTTACTTAATGCCACTAACTGGACACTTAGAAGTGGTTAAAATAGTAAATTTTGTTATTCATATCACAAAAAATCTATGCAAAAGCTATAGATTTTTACTAAACAAGGAAAGAATTACAATTTTTTTCAAAAAGTCAAATATTATATATTCTAAGCTCAAAAGCAAATTGGAAGAAAACATCTTTGTTAATTAGAAAGTGGGGAGTTTCCATTGTGGCTCAGCAGTAACAAACCCAACTGGTATCCAAGAGGATGCAGGTTCGATGCCTGGCCTTGCTCAGTGCGTTAAGGATCTGGGTGAGCTGCAGTCCCAGACGCAGCTGGGATCTGGCGTTGATATGGCTGCAGTGTAGGCAGCTACAGCTCTGATTCAACCCCTAGCCTGAAAACTTCCGTATGCCAAGGATGTGGCCCTAAAACACCAAAAAAAAAAAGTGGTAATTTTTTTTTTTTTGTCTTTTTCCTTTTCTAGGGCTGCACCCGCGGCATATGGAGGTTCCCAGGTAGGGGTCTCATCGGAGCTGTAGCCACTGGCCTACACCACAGCCTCAGCAATGTGGGATCGGAGCCATGTCTGTAACCTACACCACAGCTCACGGCAATGCTGGATCCTTAACCCACTGAGCGAGGCTAGGGATCGAACCTGCAACCTCATGGATACCAGTCAGATTCGTTAACCACAGAACCATGATGGGAACTCCAAAAGTGGTATATTTATGTAGAAGCAATAGAATACAGACAGCTTAGTGATTTAATATTTAATATACAAACTACTAATATACCATAGGATACAATAATATTTACCTTTGATTTTTTTAAAAATGAATTTTCATTTTAATTCAATTTGAATAGCTATTAAACTACCATTCGACATAAGAAAATTAAAAATACTTTACAATATATAACTGACATACTTTCCTGCAACTACATTTACTGCATTATCTTATGTGTTCAGGATTTTCAGGTCTCAGGTGAAGAGGTAATTCTACTTGCTGGGTATAGGATGCATCAGTTCTCACCTTTAAAAAACAAGTATCAATAATCAAAATGTTAATAAATTACTTATAGACTGAATGTATTTTATTTTTTGCCTTTTTTTTCTTTTTCTTTTTAAGGCCACACTCAAGGCATATGGAGGTTCTCAGGCTAGGGGTTGAAGTGGAGCTACAGCTGCCAGCCTACACCACAGCCACAGCAATGCCAGATCTGAGCTGCATCTGCATCCTACACCACAGCTTATGGCAATGCTGGATCCTTAACCCACTGAGTGAGGCCAGGAATTGAACCCGAAACCTCATGGATCCTAGTCGGGTTTGTTAACTGCTGAGCCATGAATGGAACTCCTTGAATTTTTTTTTTGAAATAAAGTCCAGAATGAATAACAGAATACTCTTAATAATAATACCTAGCAAAATAACAGAAAACCCATCAATATGGGTTTTTGCTTTTTTTTTTTCCTTATGGCCACATCAGCGGCATATGGAAGTTCCCAGCACAGGGATTGAATTTGAGCTGCAGCTGTGACCTAGCACTGTGCAATAGCTGGGGATCAAATCTGCACCTCCACAGTGACCTAAGCTACTGCAGTTGGATTCTCTCTCTCTCTCTTTTTTTTTTTTGTCTTTTTGCCTTTATGTAGAGTCGCACCCGCAGCATATGGAGGTTCCCAGGCTAAGGGTCTAACAGGAGCTGTAGCTGCTGGCCTTTGCCACAGCCACAGCAACGCGGGATCCAAGCCGTGTCTGCAAACTTCATGGCAATGCCGGATCCTTAACCCACTTAGCAAGGCCAGGGATTGAACCCGCAACCTCGTGGTTCTTAGTCAGATTCGTTAACCAATGAGCCATGAAGGGAACTCCTGCAGTTGGATTCTTAACTCACTGCACCACAGCAGGAACTGTATGGATATTTTGTGTGTGTGTGTGTGTGTGTGTGTGTGTGTGTGTCTTTTTGCCTTATCTAGGGACCTCACCCGTGGCATATGGAGGTTCCCAGGCTAGGGGTCTAACAGGAGCTGAAGCTGCCGGCCTACACCACAGCCACAGCAACGTGGGATCCGAGCTGCATCTGTGACCTACACCACAGCTCACAGCAACGCCAGATCCTTAACCCACTGAGTAAGGCCAGGGATCGAACCCGCAACCTCATGGTTCCTAGTCAGATCTGTTAACCACTGAGCCACGACGGGAACTCCTGTATGGATATTTTTAATAACACCCTTTGAAGGGGTCTTCTCAGTTCTCCTAGTTCACTGAATCTCTACGATGGCCCCTGCTTCTAATGTGAAGATACAGCACTTATTATCTGTCCTCCATGTACATGTATTTATTCAATAAATTTCTATTGCTTACAATGTTACTTTATTCAGTGTGTTTCCTACATGTGCCTTTCATTCTGATAATGATGGAAAGAACCAATCATCAAATACTTACGGATCCTTGAGGTGTTACAATCCGTAACTGTGGATTCAAGCTGTGGCAGCTCTGAAAGTTTGAAATGTGGACATAAACACATTGTAGACTGGAACTTTCCATCATGGTGCAGTGGAAATGAATCTGACTAGTGTCCACGAGGACGCTGGTTCAATTCCTGGCCTCGCTCAGTGGATTAAGGATCTGGTGTCGCCATGAGTTGTGATGTGTGTTGCAGACACGGCTCAGATCCCGAGCTGCTGTGGCTGTGGTGTAGGCCTGCAGCAGTAGCTCTGATTCCACCCCTAGCCTGGGAACTTCCATATGCCTTGGGTGTGGCCCTAAAAAGCAAAACAACAAACAAACAAATAAAAAAACACATCATAGACCAATCAGGAAAATCAGGCACTTAGGATGCTAGATGACAAGGTAAGAATTCTAGAAGAGGGTTTTCAATGCATGTTCTACCCTATAAAACTAGGATTCATGTTTTAGTGAGCTACATTCTTGACACGAGGACACCTAACAAATATTCATATGATTGGAAATGACAGAGGTGAACATTTTCACCCAGCTTTCCTGTTATTTTCCTTAGAATGTTTCACTTTCACTGTTGGCAATTTGAGACCTTGATGAGTGGATTTAATGAGAACACTGACAAAATCTTATTCACCATATTGAATAGGATGCTTCAGAGAAGAAATTCCGGTTGTAAGCAAACATGGAAAAAAAGTTCATTCTCACAAATAATAAAAAACATAAAAGTTGTAATAGAAAGAACATTTTCGTTTATTGGTAAAGTTTTTAAAATTGAAATACTAGTTAAGATATGAGAAAGTAGTACCTTAGACATTACTGTTATCATATTTCGCAATAAATGTCAATAAAATGTGAACCTTTATACAAATAGTCCTATTTCTTGGAATCCATCTAATAAGTGGAAAATGTGAATAACAAAAAAATAGTAAGGAGATCCTACTGTGGCACAAAGGGATTGGCAGTGTCTTGGGGAATGTTGGGACACAGGTTCGATCCCCAGCCCAGCACAGTGGGTTAAGTATCCAGTGTTGCCATAGCTGCAGCTTAGGTCACAACTGTGGCTCAGATCTGATCCCTGGCCTGGAAAATCCATATACCGCAGGGTGGCCAAAAAAGGGAAAAAAATGTAAGATGCTAACAGCAGTTTTGTGAAGATGATGGGATGGTGGATAATTCTTACTTTCTAAATTTTTGGAATCTGTGATTTTATTACTTTCAGAATTAAAGAACTATGCATTAAAAAGGAAAACATTAATGTTGCCTTTGTTTTGCTTTTTTTTTTTTTTGTCTTTTTGCCTTTTCTAGGGTCACATTCGTGGTATATGGAGGTTCCTGGCCTAGGGGTCTAATCGGAGCTGTAGCCACCGGCCTACGCCACAGCCACAGCAGCGCAGGACCCGAGCTGCATCTGCAACCTACACCACAGCTCACGGCAATGCCGGATCCTTAACCCACTGAGCGAGGCCAGGGATCGAACCCGCAATCTTATAATTCCTAGTCGGATTCGTTAACCACTGAGCCACGATGGGAGCTCCAGTGTTGCCTTTGTGAAAGATCACTTGGCGAGCCTTACTAGTAAATAATCTGTTTACTATCTCAGTTTTTCAGCCTATCATTTCACATTGTCATTGCAGTCTCTTCATTCCAAAATCTGTGAAGAGGTTTTATTGAAAATATTTTTATTGTTTAATTATAAATAAATTGTCAGTACCTATTTGAGCACTAGCACACTGCTTCCTTCCTCAAAACCCTACAGAGTTTGAGCCCCAGGCCTGGCTGCCCAGCTTCTCCACTGATTTTCTGAGTCAGATGGTATTTTTCCATTTCTTTTAGTTGAGTTGGTCTCGGTTGCTTACAACTAAAGAAAGAACCCAGATTCGTCTAGGGGGAGCTTCCTGGGCAGAGGGAGTCGGGAACCCCTATTCTGGTTGAAGGAGACTAGTTTAATAGGATTTCTTAGCATCTCTAGTAATTAGGCACTCCGGCTTTTCGTCCCCATTTGCTCACATTTCCCCCTCTTTTTGGAATTGATTTTGGAATATTCTAACCTTCGTATCTGATTATTATATATAAAATGATCAAATATTATTTAGATAATAGATATGATCAAGTATACATGATATATATCACATATATTTGGGGGGGGTGAAGGGAGAAGCAAGTGGGAGAGGGAGGGAGGGAAGGAAAGAGGAAAAGATGAAAGGGGATAGAAGGCTGATAGGAAAGGAAGAGAAAAGAAAGGAAATATATCATATTGAGAATTTTCTCCCCCACAGGAAAATGAAGACCCTCCCCTCAACTCCCGGAAGCCCCCCTTGGGCACTCACTAAATGCCTCCTGGCCTTACTGTTCTCTGTGTCACGTACCTCTCAATCCATCATTTTCTCCTCCACAGAGCTGGGTCCTGTGCCTTCACTTAGGAGATGCTAAAAAGCTATTGGCTGATTGACAAAACTTAAACAAGAACTCCAATATTCAGGAGTAAAAAAAGAGTCATCTAATCCAGTAATATCCAGCTGAATTATACATTGATGGTGACCTACTAACAAGATACCTTATGAATAATACCTTAGGATTAAAATTTAATTATTCTTTAAAATTGACCATATCACCACAGGAGAATATTATGAACAGTTTTTTCTTTCTTTTTTGGCCAGCCCATGGCATATGGAGTTCCTGGGCCAGGGATCAGGTTGAAGTCATATGGCAATGCCAGATCTTTAACCCACCATGCCAGGCGGGGGATAAAACCTGCATCTTGGTGCTGCAGAGATGCTGCTGATCCCTTTGTGCCAGTGGGAACTCCTCTTTTTTAATTTTTGTGCACAGTTTTAATCGTGTCATCCTAAATTTAAGTGACTCATGTATTCCTGAAATGTCATTCAGTCATTTTCCCTGACGACTCGATAGATCTCCATTTTCTCTCTACAGGATTATCATGGAATGGAAGTGTTTATACTAAGGCTTAAAGATGCACAACACATTGATATGTTGTTCTATCTACTTTTACCTAGTTATTTTAGCAAAGTAATGTCTTCTTTTTTATTTTTTTAGGGCCTCACCTGCAGCATGTGGAAGTTCCTGGGCTAGGAGCTGAAACAGAGCTGTAGCTGCTGGCCTGCGCCACAGCCACAGCAACACCAGATCCTAGTTGCATCTGTAACCTATGCTGTAGCTTGTGGAAACAGTGGATTCTTAACCCACTGAGCAAGGCCAGGGATCAAACCCACATCTTCATGGACACTGTGTCAGGTTCTTAATTCACTGAGCCACAATAGGGACTCCAAAATAATATCTTCTAATATGCAATCTTAACATTATTTACTACAGAAAATTGTAAAAAAATTCAGAAAATGGAAAGATTTTTAAAAATCATCCATTTCCCACTGTAATTCATGCCAATTCTTTCTGTTTTTAATGCAAATTTTAGATTTTTTGTTTTGATCATGATATTTATAGATTTTGTATTTTGCTTTTATTTAAAAATAATTTTGGACCAAATGTTCTAATAGGAAGCAGTATAATGTAGTAATTATGAGTCAGAGAGAATTGAGTTAAAATTTGTCTCTACCGCCTACTGACTTGAGTAATTCATATAACCTTGGACCCTAAGTCTCAAGTTCTTTTCTGGAAAATGGTAATAATAATATTTACCTCATAGATAGGCTTATAATAAACCCTTGTTCCAGGAGTTGTCATGTCATTATTTAAATTTTGTAAATATTTTTAGTGGTTTCATAAAATTTATTGAGCATATTTAGCCATAATGTTTTAACCTTTCTTTTATCTTTAGACATTAAGATTGCTTTTAGCATTTTACTCAAATAATTTTGCAAATATAGATTTTGGGGTGGGAACTTTTAATCAAATTTGGACTGATTCCAGAAGTGTAATTATTGTGTCAAAAAGAAATTTCATAGACTCCTATGGTCAATTAATCTTTGACAAAGGAGGCAAGAATATAAAATGGGGAAAAGACTGTATCTTCGGCAAGTGATGCTGGCAAAACTGGACAGCTGCATGTAAATCAATGAAACTAGAACACACCCTCACACCATGCATAAAAATAAACTCAAAATGGCTTAAAGACTTAAACATAAGACACCATGAAACTCCTAGAAGATAACATAGGCAAAACACTCTCTGACATCAACCATACAAATGTTTTCTTAGGTCTGTCTCTCAAGGCAATAGAAATAAAAGCAAAAATAAACCAATGGGACCTAATCAAATTTACAAGATTTTGCACAGCAAAGGAAACCAAAAAAAAAAAAAAGACAACCTATGGAATGGGAGAAAATAATTGCAAATGATGCAACTGACAAGGGCTTAATCTCTAAAATATACGAACAACTTACACAACTCAAGAGCAAAAAAAAAAAAAAAAAGCCTGTTGTAAAATGGGCAGAAGACCTAAACAGACATTTCTCCAAAGAAGATATACAGATGACCAACACACACATGAAAAAATGCTCAACATCACTAATTATTAGAGAAACACAAATCAAAACTATAATGAGGTACCACCTCACACAGATCAGAATGGCTATCATTGATAAGCCTACAAATAACAAATGCTGGAGAGGATGTGGTGAAAAGGGAACCCTCCTATGCTGTTGGTGAGAATGTAATTTGGTACAACCACTATGGGAAACAGTATGGAGGTACCTCAGAAAACAAAATGTAGAACTACCATGTGATCCAGCAACCCCACTCCCGGACGTATATCCAGAAATAAACTACAATTCAAAAAGATATTTGGTTGTGATGTTTGTTGTAAACCTATAAATGTAATAATAAAGTTCATTAAGTAATTAAAAAAAAAACAACAAAAAGATACATGCACCCCTATGTTCATTGCAGTGCTATTCACAATAGCCAAGACATGGAAAAAACCTAAACGTCCAATGACAGATGAATGGATTAAGAAGATGTACATATACACAATGGAATACTACTCAGCCATAAAAAGAACAAAATAATGCCATTTGCAGCAACATGGATGGAACTAGAGATTCTCATACTAAATGAAGTAAGTCAGAAAGAAAAAAATAACATATCACTTATATGTGGAATATAAAATATGGCAAAATGAACTTATCTACAGAAAGAAAGTCGTAGACATGGAGAACAGACTTGCAGTTGCCAAGGTGGAGAGAGAGGGAGTGGGATGGACTGGGAGTTTGGGGTTAGTAGATGCAAACTATTGCATTTTGAGTGAGTAAGAAATGAGGTCCTGCTGTATAGCACAGGGAGCTATATCCAATAACTTGTGATGGAACATGATAGAAGATAATATGAGAATAAGAATATATACATATGTACAACCAGGTCACTTTGCTGTATAGCAGAAATTGACAGAACATTGTAAATCAACTACAAAAAAATTTTTATAAAAAAGAAATGTCATGAGTCCCGACATGTATAATTGAGCAGTTTTTTCAAAAGGCAAAAAACAGTTTATGTTCCTGGCAATAATATATGAGAATTCTCATTTCATCACATCCTATCAGGACTTATTTCTTTTAATCTGCAAATTTAATAAGCAAAAAATGCTATCCTGTTTTGGTTTTCATTTCTTTGATTATTAATGAGGTTGAAGGTATTTTAAAAGTAGTTTTGTTGTTTTTTCCTCTTATGAATCATCTCTTCCTGTCAATAGGCATTCCTAATCAGGCACTCTACTTACCGAGTTTTAAAATGTTCCTTAAACTGCTGTACAGTTTTTGCTAGCATGTGGCTAATGAAGTTAGAACTCTCAGCACGTTCTTCAAGAGGGATGGTGAGTGTGAAATTAGGGGAAGGCAGAACGCTTAAGTCTATCCTCATTTCATCTTGTTTGGAAAAATTTCCTTCGTGAACATCAGGAACTACCTAAGAAGAAGGATAATACAATAAAAGATTACTCGATTCCAGCGCACATTCAGGATTAATTTAATACCATATTAGTCAGGATAGACTAGGTTGCACTGAGGTAACAAATTAGCCCTAGCATTCCAGTGACTTCAAAAAACAAAATTTAGAAAATTTTCTTAAAATTTTATTCTTTTCCTAATTCCTCACAAGAATGTTTCCTCTCTAAATTAAAAGTGTTCAACTATATCAAATTATTTTACTCTCTTAAGAGTATGATCTGTCTAATTAGGTAATAGAATCAGAGAGTCAGCTGGGATTGAAAAATACCCTTTATAATCTCTTGACTGTGGTCTACAGTTTCAATTACATTTCACATCATGATTCAAAAACATACCTCTTATGTGCAATCATATTTATACACACATATACACACACATCATGGAACAGAATGCTCCATAACAAGTGATATGGCCTATTAAATGCAATGCACCTTAATGTTTTCTCTTCTAGTCTGTCCTATTCCAGTTTTGGGTTTTGTTTTAATGTTCTAGTTGTGACACTCTAACCTTATTTATCAAATCACACATGGGCCACAGCTTTGCAGTTCGAAAGAGAGTGAATCACTAGGATACAGAATATCTTAGGTCAGATTCCCTAGAAGCCGAGCTTGAGACTCTGACACAGTGACGGATTAAGGAGGCTTTCACGTGAAACTTTAAAGGGGTCGAGGCAAGTAAGACGGAGAAGAGGGAGAAGCTAATCAGGGAGATGGCTTCAGATGACCTCAGCCTGATCCTTCAGGGAGCTCTGGAACATAAGTGGCCCCAAGGGCAACCATGTGGAGAAGGTTGCAGGGGTGAGCAGCTTGCAGTAGCACCAGTTGGGGCTGGTAAAGTGATCCCGGGGAAATGGGCAGGGTACCAACATTACATGCTGCACAAAAGATTGTACCTTCAACTGCTCTACCTGTGGGTTTTTTTTTTTTTTTTAATTGCCACACCCTCAGGATATGGAAGTTCCCAGGCCAGGGACTGAATCTGAGCTGCAGCTGTGACCTACACTGCAACTGTGGCAACACCCAGTCCTCAACCCACTGCCCTGGGCCCAGGATCAAACCTGCACCTCCACAGCAGCCTGAGCTGCTGCAGTCAGATTCTTTACTTACTGTGCCACAGTAGGAACTCCTTAACCCTGTGATTTTTGTAGCCAGATCTTTTTAGGAGTCCACCAATACAGACCTCAGTAGGAATCACTAGCAAATTCAATCACTTCTATGTTACGCAAAAAGAAGTTTTCTTTTCTTTTTTGGTAACACCCCATAGCATGTGGAAGTTCCTGGGCCAGAGATCAAACCTATGACACAGCAGTAACCAGAACCACAGCAGTAACAATGCCAGAATAAAACAAACAAACAAACAAAAAAGGTTACCTGTATCAGTCACAGCACTTTAGCTCTAAACAGAATTAGCCATCTCTGGATTAGAAAATATTTTGTGTTTTTAATTGGTTTTATTTATAGAATTTCTTGTTTTCCAAAGACTAGGCGCTACATTATATCAAGTGAACTTGAGTACAATCAAAATGGAAATACAAATATCCTCCTGCAGCTTGTTTTCAAATTCAGCTGTATTTAATAAGTAAACTAACAGAAAAATCAATGTATGTACACATCATCTCCACATCTGTTCTCGGGCTTCTCCATTACCTTCACAGAATTGAAGATGTCCTGGGTTCCTGGGGTCTGCTTTGCCAGTTCCGTCACCCAGCCAAACTGCTCTCTCATCTTCTCCATCAGATACGTGGTGTCCTCCAAGTGATTCTGGGTCATCTGAAGAATCTGGGTGTATTGCTGATTGGACAGGTTCACCAACTCAAGGGCCTCATCTACTTTTGTGTGTAGTTCAGGTACATTAGGACAATCTAGAAAAGAAGAGAATAACATGGTAAAGGAAAAGGTGCTTGGGATTTGGAGTTGGGTGCTGCGGATTTAAATCCCAGCTCTTAAGCCTTCTACCTCCAGCTTTTCCTTTCCTTTCCTTTCCTTTCCTTTCCTTTCCTTTCCTGTCCTGTCCTGTCCTGTCCTGTCCTGTCCTGTCCTTCCCTTCCCTTCCCTTCCCTTCCCTTCCCTTCGGCTGCACCCATAACATGAAGAAGTTCTGGGGCCAGATATCAAACACTCACCACAGCAGCCACTCGAGCCACAGCAGTGACAATGCCAGATCCTCAACCTGCTGTGCCACCAAGGGAACTCCTACTTCCAGACTTTTGATCTTGAGTGAGCTTTTGACCAGGTACAAAGGTCATGAACAAACTAACACTGTAAAGTGCCTAATCAAAGGGTCAGCATACCCTAAAGATTTAGCAAATGTTCCTTTTCCTTGTCTTCCTTTCCAGAGTGTCTCTGAAGGTCATCAGGTCCACTCACTGATACTCTAAGGACACATAGGAGTCTGCACTTCCCTGCCTCCTTGAAGTTAAGTGTGGCCATCTTCAAAGTGATGTGTCCCACTGCTGGAGGAAGCCTGTAAGAACGGTTTAGGATTTATCACGCTCCCTTCCCCGACAGTGGAACTAGTTTTGCTCCATATGGGGAGGCCCCATCATCCTGAGTGAGATGTGTAGCAGGGCCCTCGTGCAAGCTGTAACTGACATGTCATAGAGTGAGGAAGAAACCTTTGTGCTTACAAGTCACTAAAATCCTACAACTCTGTGTTATCATTGCACAATGGTCCACCTGAACTGAAACAGGGTTATAGGAACTTTACAGCTGTGCTGATGAGCAGTTCAATACTGTGTGAAGATTACCTGCAGATGACAACGGAAGTGTCTCTGTGTTAGGGCATCAGGGATCATAAGAGATTATTGTGGGAAAAGACCATCAACTCTCTAATCTACATCTTCTGGGAGGGGGAGTGATGGCCTGGGAGTTTGAGGTTAGTGGATACAAACTATTGCATTTAGAGTGTATAAGCAGTCCTGCTGTGTAGCACAGAGAACTATATCCAATGTCTTGTGATAGAACATAATAGAAGATAATATGAGAAAAAGAACGAATATATATATAACTGGGTCACTTTGCTGTACAGCAGAAATTGACAGAACATTGTAAATCAACTATAATAAAAAATTAAAATAAATAAACTACATCTTCTACAGTTTATTAAAAACCATGCCTTCAAAAAGATGGGGTTGGGGAGAATCCACCAACCAGAAGCCAGGTGACTACCTCATCTCAGCTCTTAAAAATCAGTTTATTAGTTCTTTTTGATATGTAGAGATATGTATGCAGGATTCTCCACTCCTCACACTTTCCCAAAAATTGTTTTGGGATCTTCAGGCGAGGGAGAACTTTGTACTTGCAAGTAAACAAAATTGCAATAGAAGTTCCCCTCGTGGTAGGGTGGTTAATGAACCCTACTAGGAACCATGAGGTTGCAGGTTTGATCCCTCGTCTCACTCAGTAGGTTAAGGATCCAGTGTTGCCGTGAGCTGTGGGGTAGGTCCTTGACGTTGCTCAGATCCCATGTGTTCCTGTGGCTGTGGTGTAGGGTGGCAGCTACAGCTCCAATTCGACCCCTAGCCTGGGAACCTCCGTATGCTGCAGGTGCAGCCCTAAAAAAAAGGACGAAAGACCAAAAAAAATTTCTCAATAGTGTATGTTTGAAAAGTAACTCAAGAAAATATTTTGAGAACAAAGGGAGTCACAGCTAGCAAGATATAGTATACATTTGAAAGGAAATCCAAATATTCTTTTATTTTTATTTTCTTCAGACATTCTTTTAAAGTGTCTTCATTTGCAAGTTTAAAATGTCTTCATTTGTTAAATTTTGGGATAGTAATATAAATATTTTTTTAAATTATGGGATGAGAAGTTCCTGTTGTGGCTCAGTGGTAACAAACTCAACTAGTATCCACAAGGATGTGGGTTTGATTTCTGGCCTTGCTCAGTGGGTTTGGGATCCGGCATTGCTGTGGCTGTGGTGTAGGCCAAGAGCTGAAGCTCTGATTGGACCCCTAGGCTGGGAACCTCCATAGGCTGTGGGTGTGGCCCTAAAAAAACTAGAATAGGATAGGATAGAATAAAATAGGATAGGATAGGATAGGATAGGATAGGATAGGATAGGATAGGATAGGATAGAATAGAATAGAATAGAATTAAAAAATAAATTATGGGGTGAAAAGTGGTGATGTCCCTTTTGATCTTAGGCAAGGAGAATTCTACAGGGACACTCATTTACTCTTTTAGAGAGGGCCACTTGGGAAGAAGATGTCCCTAAAACAAAGATGAAACTTTGTGCAAAACACAATCATATGACAAAGGAAAAAGACCACAGATGCCGTGGTCTTGTATGTAGAAAAATCCTAAGGGATACATACATACAAAAGAACTATAAAAGTAAAAATAATTCAGCAGGGTTACAGAACACAAGATCCATATACAAATATCACTTGTATCTTTATGCTAACAATGAGCAAGCCAAAAATGAAATTAAGAAGACAATTCCATTCACAGAAGCATTAAAAAAGAATAAAATGCATGGGAGTTCCCTTCGTGGCTCAGCAGTTAACAATCCTAACTAGGATCCAAGCACATTTCAAGCTTCTACTTCAGTCATACTTGTCGCTGCCTTGTTGCTAAGGTCAGATCCATGGCTGAGCCCAGACTCTCAGGTTGGGAAAACAGACTCCACCTCTTGATGGGAGGGACTGCAAAATGTGGTGGTGATTTTGTCCTTAATCTAGTGTACATATGTCCCCTTCTGCCTGTGAGAGTTCTCAGTTT
>PVHT021183608.1:12372006-12501168 GCA_004024745.2 Catagonus wagneri | reverse complement strand
GTTACCACTCTGCAGGTTCCCTTATTAAATAAATGAAATAAATTAATCTTAACATGTCTTCATTTTTTATTTGTATGAATCATCTTTTTAAGATTAAAATTATACTTTGACAACACAAAAATTAAAAGCGTGTAAACCATTGCTACATTATGTAGAGCGGGTGCGGCTCTACATAAAAAAGGCAAAAAGACAAAAAAAAGAAAGATTAATAAGTATTGGAGATATAATACAAACACAATTAATATAATTTTTTTTTGCTTTTTACTGTTTAATTTTTTTGTCTTTTTAGGGCCACACCCAAGGCATATGGAGGTTTCCAGGCTAGGGTTGTAATCGGAGCTGTAGCCGCCAGCCTATGCCACAGCCACAGCAATGTGGGATCCGAGCTGCGTCTGTGACCTACACCACAGCTCACGGCAACACCGGATCCTTAACCCACTGAGCAAGGCCAGGGATTGAACCCGCGACCTCATGGATACTAGTCAGGTCCGTTAACTGCTGAGCCAGGAAGGGAACTCCCCACAATTAATACAGTTAACACTGGTATACGTTATGTGTGAACGTTGTTCAGAGAGTAAATCCTAAGTGTTTTCATAATTATTTTTATTTTTCTTTTGTTTTGCATTTCTATGAGATGATGAGGATCCACTAAACTGACCATGCTAATCATTTTGTGATGTATTTAAATCAAATCATTAAATGTATACAGTGCTATATGTCAATTGTATTTCAATAAAAATGGCAGAAAAAAAGGAAAAGAAAAAAAACCAAATAATTTCCGTGGTAAAGAGGATGTGATGTGGAAAGGGCAAGTGGGGGCTTCATCTATTATGATAATGTTTTATTCCTTATTCTAGGTGGTAGGCACATGGGCTTTTATTTTTTTAATTCTTTATACATTAATAAAACACATTTTATAATAAAAGTTTTAAATTGTATGGGATCACATTAGGAATCCTTTCCTTTGTGTTTTACCTTTGCAGCTATAAAGTTATACTCCTTGAATACTGTGCTATCTGATAGGTACTGATTATCCGATGCACTTATACTGTATTATCGGATTTATTTTGTAATGCCTTTGTCTAGTTTTATCGAGAAATAATTAACACATTATCATATAAGTTTAAGGTACAACAACATGATGGTTTGATTTACATATATTGTGAACTGCTGCAGGTTTAGTTAACTTCCATCACCTCACATGGATACAATAAAAAAAATCCTCCTCGTGATGAGGACTCTTAGGATCTATTCTTTTTCTTTTCTTTTTTTTGCTTTTTCGTTTTTTGGGGGCAACACTTGTAGCATATGGAGGTTCCCAGGCTAGGGGTCTAACAGGAGCTGTAACTGCCGGCCTACACCACAGCCACAGCAATATCAGATCCGAGCCGTGTCTGCGACCTAGACCACAGCTCATGGCACCCTGATCCTCAACCCACTGAGCAAGGCCAGGGATCAAACCTGTGTCCTCATGGATACTAGTCAGATTCATATGCCCTGAGCCACAACAGGAACTTCCGGCAGCTCTTAACAACTTTTCTAGGTCTCACACAGCAGTGTTACTGCAGTCATCATGTTGTACATTACATCCCAATACTTACTTATTTTGTAACTGGAAGTTTGTGTCTTTTGACCGCCTTCCTCCAGTCACTCTCCCCCTCCCCCCACCGCGCCATCTCCTCTATTATCTCATGACAGTCAGGGAGAGCTTATTGATCAAAGCTTTTAACTGGATGAAAGGAAGTTAATAATTCATAGGTGGGATGTTTGAGTGGGGCTATTTTTGTAAGTGGTCAGAACGCTAGTGCATACATTTCTGTTGTAAAAAATTCTGTCTGTGTCTGCATGCAATTTTGTAACCCTGACTTGAAAAGCAAACACGAATGAAAAAAATCATTAGTATTTTGGACATTTTCCTTAATTCTCAAGACACCTGTGTGAAATAGGAATATGAATTTCATTTTCCAAATGATGAAACCGAGGTTCAGCGTCACCCAGGGAGCGATTCTGAAGAAACAAGACCCTCATCGGTTCTGACAAAACAGAAGGTCCCGTTCATAGTCGGGCTCTTGCTCCAAATCTTAGCCACGCTTTTTAGAATTTCCTTCCCTTAGGGCTTTGGCGGGGTAAAAAGCAGAAGCATAGGGGTCGAAAGCTCTTCTGGGCTTTTGTAAGAAAACGGTTCTCAGGCTTTTGACGGTTGAGGGAAAGGAACGGACAGGTGAGGGGAGGAAAGGAGCACGGGGTGGCCGGTGGAGAGAATTTTTCACCTGGAGAAGGAATGAAAGGCTGCTCTTGGTCAGATGGGGTGGGGGTGGGGGCCTGTGACGAGAAGCCTCTATCACATTTAAATACCAATTAGTAATTAACCCACCAAATGGAAAGAGTGAATGCCACTTAAAAACAAAAACAAAAAAACGAACTCAATTGGCTAAAAATTTGCTCACACGCTGTGAAGACTTCTTCATGGGTGGTTTTCTGTCTCTTTGCAATAAGAAGGAAAAGTTTGTCCCAATTTGCTCATCATTCTTGTTTGGTCTTTAACCATAAAAAGTTTTCACAGGAATAATGAGGGAATTTTGAAAGAGGAAAAAGCGAGTTGACTCACTTTTGAATAATAACAGTTAGTAAACCTGCCCTGAGCACCCCCAGACAGCAATGAGCGCCCACAAACGTGCCGGAGGGGAAGCACGTGAATCTACCGCGCTTGTAAAAGTGAGATTTTTGACCTCTGACGAGAATGCAATCGAAACCTTTCGAAAATAATAATTATTTACCTTCCCATAGGAAATCCCGACACTTCTGGCATCTTGCATGAAATTGGAAACATTCTGACGCGTTCCGGCTGAGTTCTCCACACTGTCCTTGGCGCTGCACGGGCAACGTCGTGGCGCTCAGGCCGCCGTGGGCGGACCCTGCAGGTAACACAGCATGTTCACACCAGTGTCATTAGAGAGTCTGAACTTTAGAGAAGTGGCTACAATGTCGTTTCTATTGCTGATCAATGCTTTCAACATCTTTGTTCTGTACTCAGTTGTAGGAGTGCCTAGGGGTGCAACCAGTTGCTAGGACAATATGACATCTATTGAAAAGCACATATATCCTTTAATCCAGCAATCTCATTACTATCATTATTACTCATCATTACTATTATTATTCCTTGCTTCTCACACCCCCACCTCCAAACACACACAGGTTAATGCATATAATTTTATTTTCAAGAAGGAATCGTGAAGCATTATTAATAGTAGCTATCTTTGGGAAGAAAGACTTGGTGGGGGTGGGTGAGGGCAGATTCCATTTATTTTGTTCCTTTGTATATTTGAATTATTTTAAATTTAGTGTGTCTTATTATTATCATTATTATCCCTCATGTCATTGGAGTTAACCGGTTAGGGATTAGTAAGCTATTTTTCTCTTTAGAATTCTATTATTTTTTTCTGGTAATTATTTTAATTTCTTCAAGCTATAATTTGGATGTGTGTTGGATGCAAAAGATACTGGAAATGTCTATTTCTTAAACTGGGTGGTAGGTATTTATTACGATTCTTTTTTGTGTTTCACATAAATACTGTTATAAACAGTAGGTCAAAGATTTTGGAAAACATCTAAAGCAGATCAACTTTTAAGAAAATATTTTTTTTTTCTGGAAGAGTTAACCATACCTATAAAAATGATGATATAAAAAAGAAGTCTATCCAACAGAAAGTTGACAGGTCTCAGCTGAGTGAGTGTTTTATATCAGGAAAAATTTATTTTTTTTAATTAAATTTTGTTTTGTCTTTTCTAGGGCCGCACCCGTGGCACATGGAGGTTCCCAGGCTAGGGGTCTAATCAGAGTTGTAGCTGCCGGCCTTCACCACAGCCACAGCAACACAAGATCCAAGCCGCGTCTGCGACCTACACCATGGCTCACGGCAACACCAGATCTTTAACCCACTGATCAAGGCCAGGGATCGAACACACAACCTCATGGTTCCTAGTCAGATTCATTAACCACTGAGCCATGATGGGAACTCCTAGGAAAAATGTATTAACTTGTAATGTGATGATATTCTGTATATTAAATCCTTGATGTTAAAAAAAGAAATAGGAGTTCCCTGGTGGCCTAGTAGTTAAGGAACTGGTGTTGTCAATGCTGTTCAGTCCCTGCAATCCCTGGCCATGGGCACAGCGAAATAAATAAATAAGTAAATAAAGGGAACACTTCATTTTGAGATAAATTGTGAAGTGTGTTGTTTACAAATCTACACAGGAAACTATGCCCAGTCTCTTGGGATAGACCATGCCAGAAGATAATATAAGAAAGGGAATGTGGGAGTTCCCATTGTGGCTCAGTGGTTAACGAACCCCACCAGCATCTGTGAGGACTTAGCTTCCATCCCCGCTTCACTCAGTGGGTTAAGGATCCGGCGTTGCTGTGAGCTGTGGTGTTGGTCGCAGACGTGGACTCAGATCCCAAGTTGCTGTGGCTGTGGTGTAGGCTGGTGACTACAGCTCCTATTTGACCCCTAGCCCAAAAACTCCATATGCCACCAGTGCGGGCCTAAAAAGACAAAAAAAAAAAAACAAAAAAAAAACACTTGACACATTTTCCTCCCACTTCCTCTAGATTTAGTGGCATCTCCTTTTGCCCCACAGAACCCCTGTGCTTTGCCTCAGAAAATCTGTGATTTATGTGCTATTGGTATCTTCTTTATTAGACTCTGAGTTCCTTGAGAGAAGGGATTTGGTCTTGTCTTTTTTTTTTTAAGGGCTACCCCTGTAGTGCATGGAAGTTCTCAGGCTAGGGGTCTAATCGGAGCTGTAGCCGCTGGCCTACACCACAGCCACAGCAACGCAGGATCCAAGCAGTGTCTGTGACCTACACCACAGCTCACGGCAATGCTGGATCCTTAACTCACTGACCAGGGGCCGGGGAATACAACCCACATCCTCACAGACACTATGTTGGATTCTTAACCCTCTGAGCCACAATGAAAACTCCTTGTCATTTTAATCTTGTCGTTCTTCCACACAGTTTGTCATTTCAAGTAGAATATGGTAGTGTAATTGTCCACTGGTCTGTTTTCCTTTCTCTGGACTGAACTCCTAAAAATCAGAGGCTGTGTCAGAATCATTGTCTTATTCCCAGATGTCTTATTCTAGATAAATATCCAGTATACTCAGGTATGGCAAATTCCAGGTCTATGGGACACCAATTCCCCACCCTATACTCATGGCAGTAACCCATTACATGCTTCCAGCCGTGACCCAGCCTTGGGACCCTTCTAGGCAGTTACTTCTGGTGGTGCCATCGCTGATACAAATCATCTACTCTCCCAACTTGCCTGTTTCCCCCAAGGGAAAAGTAAGGTCAGCAAATACTTCAGGGCAGGATTAAAACCCAAACCTCCCAGGTCTCTTGGTGTGTGGAGCTACTGCACCCACAGTTTAACTGAAAAGATCTCATCTATTCTCACCAGGGGTTTGCAAGTCAGGTGAGGAAAACCGCAAGTCCTGTCTTATTCTGCTTCACCTCATCAGGAACCAAGGTCTAGAAAGACCAGAGTAGAAAAGAAATTCTCTCCTATGAAGACTAAAATAAACAACACTCAGTAAAGTAAAAATATTAAATAAGATTTCATTCCCTTTTTTTTTAGGGCCGTACTTGAGGCACAAGGAGATTCCCAGGCTAGGGGTCCAATCGGAGCTGTAGCCGCCGGCTACACCACAGCCACAGCAACGCAGGATCCGAGCTGCATCTGCAACCTACACCACAGCTCATGGCAACGCTGGATCCTTAACACACTGAGAGAGGCCAGGGATTGAACCTGCATTTTCATGGATACTAGTTGGGCTCCTTAACCACTGAGCCACGATGGGAACTCCCAGATATTTCATATTTTTATTTATTTTTTTAATTTTTTAAACCCTTGTGATTACACCTGGAAAACCCAGCGTCCTCTCCCTATTTTAAGATCAGCTGATTAGCAACCTCAGTTGCATTTGCAACCCTACTTTCCCCTTGCAATTTAACATAACATATTCACAGTTTCCAGGGATTAGGATATGGGTGTCTTCGGGAAGTTTTATTCTGACTACTCCAAGGGGCAAAGCTCAACATGTCTTCTCATTAGTTGGATTTTCTAGGGCAATGGGTTCATTCCTCACCTGTCCAGAAAAGTGATGGAAACTGCATGCAAACACCCACATCCCCAGCCTGTTTTTCCTAAACAGCACTTACGTGCTCATCTGGGAAGAGCATTCTCCTCCTTTGAGCTTGCTGTTGGGTTAGGGCAGGGATACTGGAGAAAGAAGAGTATAAAGGTGTAACAAAGCCTTTTTTTGTTTTCTCTTTTGCTTTTGTTTTTACTTTTTGTATTTGTGGGGGACCCTGAGTCTCCAGAGTGTCTCACCAAGGTGAAGGTGGTGTCGAGGGGAGAGGAGGGGGGCCCAGGAGCCAGATGAGAGCAGGGGCTGGTGCTGGGTGTGTGAATGGGAGGGACCTGGGGCCAACAGGTGGAAACCCACACCTCAGGAATTAGTGTCTCCAGTGGGCTGAGTTAGTGCCATCGGGGAGCGGTTTCTCCAAGGCCCTTCAGGGAGATGATGACCTTGACTTTCCTCTGCCTGACATCAGATTACAAGAGGAAGTCATGGTAGGTGAAGAAGTGACCGACCTGAACTGGCTGCACCAGGGAGTTGCAGTGGCTGGGAAACTGTTAGATTGTAATTGTGTCTGAATGGGGAACTCCTCTTTGAATGTAGCAACCCATGTATAAGATTGCTACACAATAGGAAGGCGGTGGGGGTAGGGGGGGATGTCCTTTTGTTTTAATGAGCACATTCTGCATATTATTCCAAGACAACTGATTTAAATCTGTTTAAAAAGTCAGGCAAAAATTATTCAGTATCATCCCAGGATAGATCTATTTAGTCTACTGCCGTGATATTTTTCCTAATATTTGGTGAATTTGGAACCTCAGAATGGAATACCAGAAAAACACCTGACTTACAAGAAAAGTCCACCAGACCCTGAAATAGAACCTAATGACAGTTCCAGTAACAAACCATCGTTCTCTGCCCGGGAACAATGGGGGCGGGAAGGATGTAACACATTGTTTTCTGGCTTCGGTCTCATACCTAGGAGATAAATCCCTCCTATATAGGCCAGTTATGCAATGTCCTGGCCATTTTATCAGTTTGATTCAGGTGTTGCCAGCTACAAATGATATGAGAAAAATAGCTGGGAGGAGCCCATTTTTTTTCTACATACCAAAAGCTGTGTATAATTAATATCTACAAGTTGACGAGTTTGGACATAGGTAGACACCCATGAAACCACCACTGCAGTCTATACCATAAAACTATCACCCCCATCCACTCATCACCTTCCAAAGTTTCCTCCTGTTCTCTTTTAAATTATTTAAATGGTTGTTGCTGTTAGTGTCGAGAACTCTTCACAAAAGATCTACCCTCTTAGAATAATTAAGTGTATCGTACAGTATTAGATTGTGTAGAGTTGAGCTCCAGGACTTATTCATCTTGCATAACTGAAACTTTGTACCCTTTGACCCAACATTTCCCCATGACCCCTTCCCTTCAGCCCCTGGGAACTGCCAGTCTGCTCTCTGCTTCCAAGAATTTGACTCGTTTAGATTCCTCGTTTAAGTGGGCTCGTATAATACTTGTCCTTCTCTGTCGGGCTTATCTCACTTAGCATAATGTCCTCCACGTTCATCCATGCCATTACAAATGGTAGGGACATTCTACCAATGGGCTTTCTAGAAGGAACCCATTTCATTTTTACGTGCCAGAGGGAAGCAGACCTGTTCTTGACCTACTAGTCCATAGTAGAAAAATGCAAGGAAAAACAGGTTCTACCCATGGCCCACAAGGCAACTCTCATTTCTAAGATGCTAGGTCCCAATTACTCCACAGAAACCCAAAGAAGTAACCTCTTTCTGCCTTAAAACAAAAAGCAGCATTGTTTTTCCATCAGGAAGTATCAGGGGGTATGATTGGCATTAGTAGAAGGTGATTCTTATCTTTTACAGACATTTCAATAGTTTTGGGTTAGTCTATGAGCATTTTCTCCGGTTTTGTGCATAAATGTTATGATTAAGTGAGTTACGGTGGCGATGCAGGGGAGGTCATGGGGGGCACTAAATATGACCTGGTTTTATAAGGCACTAAGTTTCCTCCCAAATGGGAGTTGAGAGCTGGACTGATTTTAAGGAAACTCCATGATGTTCAAACAGAATACAGTTGAGTATTAATATTGCCTGAGTTTTAATGAAGGAGGCAACCATCTTTTTCAAGTTCTCACCTTACTAGATTTTTTTTCAGCTTTGAAAGTTTGCTTTAAAAGGAGAGAACAGCCCCATCGAGCTCTTGACAATGATAGGAGAGGGCTGGTATTTGGCAGACTTCAAAGCTTCTTCTGGAGTTCCCGTTGTGGCTCAGTGGTTAATGAATCCGACTAGGAACCATGATGTTGCGGGTTCGATCTTTGGCCTTGCTCAGTGGGTTAAGGATCCGACATTGCTGTGAGCTGTGGTGTAGGTTGCAGACGTGGCTCGGATCCCGCGTTCCTGTGGCTGTGGTGTAGGCTGGCAGCTACAGCTCCTGTTAGACCCCTAGCCTGGGAACCTCCATATGCCATGGGTGCAGCCCTAGATAAGGCAAAAAGACAAACAAAACAAAACAACAACAACAAAAAAACAAAAAACAAACAAACAAAAAGAAAACCTTCTTCTAAGAGACTATGAGACTTTTTTTTTTGTCTTTTTAGGGCTGTATCCATGGCATATGGAGGTTCCCAGGCTAGGGGTCAAATTGGAACTGCTGGCCTACACCACAGCTACAGTAATGTGAGAGCCAAGCCGCGTCTGCGACCTACACCACAGCTCATGGCAATGCCAGAGCCTTAACCCACTGTGTGAGGCCAGGGATCGAACCTGTGTCCTCATGGATACTAGTCAGATTCATTTCTGCTGAGCCACATGGGAACTCCTGTGAGACTTTGATGATCCATAAACCAACACTCTCAGAAACGTCATATAATGACTTAGACATGGCTACCATTTCTGAAGCTAAATAAACCTTGACTTTACTATAGACATCTAAGTAAAAACCATCTTTTAAGACTTGCCTTTGACTTGTTTTGGTAAATCTTCTATTGCCTTCAGCATCTCAGTAACTGTTGCACTGACACGTTGATAAATAGAGAGACTGAAATTACAAAACTGCTGGAAGAAGCTGGGAAGGTCCCAACTTTGCACAAGATGTGCTTTTTTCGTTGGCTCTCTGGATAAAGCTGGAAAAAAGTAAGGCTCGATAAAGTCTGTATCTGACATGAAATATGATTGAAAAGCCTGGTCAAATTCTTGCTGCATCTGTTTGAAGACATTGTAACTCCTATTATAGAGAAATCTCACATCCATGGTCAGTTGGCTGAACACATTCTCTATCTCGGTCAGCTGTGCATCTTCCTCAGTGAACTTCTCACGCATGGGGAGACCTTTTTCATTATCTCCATGGAAAGGAAACAGAAACTGATATATCTTCCAGATAAACTGTTCAATCTGTGGGGTGGAAACAGAAATGAAACAAATTTGTGTTTTTTTCTGAACTATTTGTTGTTATATAAAGTCAACTGACAGTAGTCATTCCAATGCAAGAACACTTCTGGGCAAACTAGGAAAAAGTGATCTACTTTGAGAAAACTGATTTACACCTGGCTTTAACTTTATGGAAGCAGGTCCGAAATTTCTCCTGGTGTCTGTTTGCCTACCAAAGGCCTAAGAAGACCAAACTTTTGATATTGTTGACAAGCCACAGCCCTGATGTACCGGTGGTAGCTGGCATGCATAGTTTTTCACTGTGCAGATTGCCTGAAAATTGTGAAGGCTTTTGTCTTTCACTTCTGCCTTAGTATCTTCGTTCTTTTTCTTTTTTCTCCCTTTAGTGGAATGTTATTTGTGTCTTTATGCTCTCCTCTTTCTCATCTCATAAATTAGTTCATGGAAAAGAAAAGATCAATACAGCCACACTGAAATACAGAGGCTTAATACAGTTAAATAGGTTACTTGGTGATAGTTACAAATTTCCAGTGATCAAAGCTCTCGTTGGCTGTAGTCAAAGGAATGAAGCTCTAATTATAAATGTTCTACTCAGGGGGAAATCGTCCAGTAGTCATACCACGCTCGCCTTCATCTATGTGACACATAAGTTCACGCCAGAACATAGGTGCCCTATGTGATAGTGATATGGCTATGTTGTGTGTTATGAGACATAGCAACCACCAAACATCACTGCTGTTGCCCCCCAGTGCTATTCAAAGAATTCTCTAGGAATTCTTAGAGAATGTGTGCCTTTCTCAAAAAGCCATCTGGGTGGATCATCTGCCTCTCCCTCTGCCAGCTTCTGTTTCTCTGAATCAAGCCACAAAAACAAAACATTAAAGGCCCAGGAAACTGTCATAATGTCACACAACTGGCACAGATAGGAATGGTCCCCAAACTCATCTCTTTTAGCCAGAGCTCATTCTCCCATATTCTGGTGTATCAGAGAGTGGCTATAAAAATAGAGCAGATGCAATTAACAGTGGAAGCAAATTAACTTGGCATATAAATTATCCTGAGGGTTGCTTCCTCTGTAATTGGGAATGGCACTGCCAAGCCAGGCACAGACTCTAATTAGTGCATTCTCTGATATGGGGAGGGGAATTTCACTGCCTTTCATACCCAGCCCACTTCTTGAAGGGGAAGGGAAATTCAAACCAATAGAATAAGAGCCTTTTATGGGTCAGAGCTCATTCTATTCAGGTCACCACCCTCTGTGATTTCCTCTGTCCAAAAGAGAGCCAAAGGGGACAAAAAAGTAATCATGGCAGTCCTACAGGATGTTCATGGATCTGGGTACAGGGACAAGAGTGCGGGCGTGTGTGTGCACATGCACATGGGCACTGCCACTGGGGGGCGAGTGCACTGAAGGAGAGACTCAGGGGGCTGAGAATCCTTCAAGGGCATGGCCTCCAGGGAAACGATTAAAGCAGGTTGAAATCAGAGACTATAATACTGTTATTCAGAATGAAATTCAGCAAATATTTATTGAATACCTATAATTCTTAAATGAAGGCAAACAAGAAATGGTTCCTGCCCTCAAAGAGCTGACAATCTCGTGGTAAGATATTCACAAATAACAAATACAGGGCGGAAAGAGGGTATTTCTGAGAGATATATACAATGTCATGCAAGAGAGGGACAAAAATTACATAGTCACAGGTGATTCACATAGGCATGGATGCCAGATCCTAGCGTTTTGCTAGGATGCAAAAGGCCAATATCAGGTCAGCTACCTCTATTCTAAATGTCAACATAAATTAATTTTTAAAAGTAAGCTGAAGCAGGTACCTTAAGTTAGGAATCTTGAGCTCTATTTTTCCCTTACCGTGCTTTTCATAGAGGACCAACTGTTTTGACAGGTTGTGTAAAATCTCATGCAGTTACTTTCCAGGCAAGATTTGCATTCATCCCAGGAATCTCTTGAAGACACCTGGCATAGTCTTTCTTCTTCTTCCAGATGTTCTTGAACTTCATTCATAAGTTTCAGGGCCTCCTAATTTAAAAAGTAGAAACATATATCTTATTTCCATTTCATGACTCTATGTGTTGTCCCTTGGTTGATTTCACTTTTAACAAGACCTGCATGCTCTAAACAAAACCTCATTCCTTCCCCAGGCCCTTAGTACCTGACAGATCTACCCTGAAGCTTTCTGTTAGGTTAAGAAAAGAGCACTGATAGATCCTGAACGAAGGCTGCAGTTAAGAAACCCACCTGTCCATTAATTCATTCAACAACGATTTATCCACGTTCTTTGGTTCGTTCATTCATTCAACTACTTGCTACAGACAGACTTTGACCTCCCCCGGGTCAACCGACCAGATCGGGGAGAGACTGCAGTGGGTCTGTTTACTTGTCTGTCTTCACTTCTAGTCCTTGGAGGATGTGGAAGATGGGTTTTAAGGCTTATAAAGTTGATATTTATTTCCTTCCTTTAAGCTGCCTTTACGTTCTTAGACACTGCAGGGAAACACAGTTCCTAAGTATTTCGAATCAAGTTTTCGCAGGGAGTTGCATTCTAGCGGCACAGACGCTGTAGCCCGAGCGCTTCCTTCTTCTCGTCCGTATTCCCAGCACGCCCCCTTGCGGTGCCTGCTGCACTCGCTCGGGTCCCGTCCGGCAGAAGCGACCCAGTCCCCGAGAACATCAACCCGACCCCCGCCAGAGCTCCCCCCGGCCCGCACACATGCAAGTGTGGCCTTCTGCGCACCGGCTCCCCGCAGGCCTGCGACGCAGTTGGGGCGGAATGAGGACCTACAATGTACCAGTCGGTAAGAAGATAGCTTCTGAGCTGACAGCAACTCCTTTAAGGGAAAAAAACACGATAGAGCACAGTTTCTAACCCCAATTTAGTGTGCACTTTTATCTACTGAAAGTAACTGCATGAGATTTTATAAAGAAATCATCCTTCCCTGGCATATTAAGTCCAAAGACGCACCTGGGCACTGACAGTCTCTGACTTCTCTGCTGGACTCCGAGTTTTCCGCTGCCCCTCTGGCAAAATCCTGGGGCTAAACTAGGTGCCACTGGCCATGTCCCACATAAGAAAACTGGCAGGGCCCCAGCCTGCCAAATGCACTTCGTGATCCTGGCAGGTTTTACTTGTCTCTTTAGGCTCTGCCGAACAATTTTGGAATCCGACATCTTCCCAAGAAAGGCCGCCTCACTGGGTCAGGCAACCGTACTGCCCAGATGTCCTCAATCTAAACATTCTGCTCATTAGCCCATAAACCAAAATCCCAATATTTCCTTTTTTTTTTTTTGTCTTTTTGCCTTTTTTAGGGCCACGCTCGCGGCATATGGAGGTTCCCAGGCTAGGGGTCTAACAGGAGCTGTAGCTGCTGGCCTTCGCCACAGCCACAGCAACGTAGGATCCGAGCCTCATCTGCAACCTACACTACAGCTCACAGCAACACCACATCAACACCCATTGAGCAAGGCCAGGGATCGAACCCACAATCTCATGGTTCCTAGTCGGATTCGTTAAACACTGAGCCACGACGGTAACTCCAGAATCCCAATATTTCCAGTTACAAACTACACTCAATGTGGACCCTTGGGCAAATTACTTAACCTCTCTGAGCCACTTAGCAAATAGGAATAACTGTAGGATCTACCTCTTAAGGGTTTGTATTGAGATGAGCAAGCAAGGCTCATCAGTTATCTGATTTCCATCACTTACCTCTAAAAGCAGAACAAAACCAATGACCAATCAAATGTCCCGAGTTTTGGCTGTGAACCGTTGCCATGGAGGAAGTTAGTTTCTGGTTTATAAATGCCCCGTTCATTCCTTCTGTTTACCCCAAATGTCCCATCCACTGATAGATCCCGTACTTAGAACTCTCAGCCTGCAGTTTGTAGCTTATTAAAGTCCCAAATAAATCTGGATGAGGGCATGGGTAAGGAATCACTTTAAGCTACTTTAGGGTTCCCTGCTTTAGTAAGGGCAATTTTCAGATACTCTCACTAAATATAAACAGGGAGAAGCTGAGGCAGGGGTCTGAGATTATGCTGGGTCACCCGAGCATGGGCACACCGCCTAGTGCTTTGTACTGGGAGGATTGGGGGCTCATATCATATTTGCACACAAATTCATATTTGCATGAAGTATCCTTATTTTAGGTTTAAAAATCATTTTAGGGAGTGAGACTCTGGGTTAAACAGGTCTTTCCTTTTTCAAATTAATTTTTCAGTGAGTGCCCAAACCTTAAAAGTAAAATTCAATGATTTAAAAAAAATAACTAGGTCTTCGGAAAAAAATAAAAATTTGACCAATTCCTGGATTCTTCAAGGTCAGAAATGAAACTCACACTTGCTTATCTGACCTGCCCCACATTGAGCATTCTTTTCATAGTAAGTGCTACACCCTTGGCTTGCCGGGACGCCTGGGAAAGGGAGAAAAACAAAGTTACTGGGTCCCATAGTCTCAAAGCCAGCCGACTTTCTCTTGGGTCAGTCATTACAGGGTTAACACATTAATTGGCATCTCAAAACTCAGTTTCCTTGGCTTAAAAAAAAAAAAAGTACTGGTTTAGCTAGGTGCTGGAAAGATTACACGTGCTAATATGTTTTATACAGGGCCCGTAACTGATATCTAGTGTGGTTCTTCCTGGGGGCCAGACTCACCAGCCAGCCAGGGAAGACCAGCTAGTGGGGCTCCCACAGTCTCCTCGCCGCAGTGTTGCTGGTTTTGATTTCTTCAGTCTTGTAATTGCTGCCCAAAGGGAGGAGGGCTTGAAGCTGCTGGTCAAGCAATCTTTCCTTCCAGCAATCCTGTGTGACGGCCACAGGGTCAACCAGCCTGGTGACAGGCTGACTACAACTTTGATGTCACGGCCTGTGACATAGCCCTTCTCCAACTGCTTGGTGGCCACCCGGTGGCTCCCGTGCTCAGAAGTGAATTCTAGCAGTTCCTTGGAACTTGGTGACCCTCAACTTTACAGGTCTATGGTCTTGGTGTAGGACTAGGGAGGAGATATTAGAACTTCTATTTGTATTTTTTAAATGTAAAAATCAAAGATGGGGAGGAGAAATGGGGAGTTGTTTAATGGGTATAGAATTTCAGTTTTATAAAATGGGAAGAATTCTGGAGATTGGTTTCCTAATAATGTGAATGTATTTAATACTATTGAACTACACATAAAATGGTTAAGATGGCAATTTTTTTTTCTTTTTATCTTTCTAGGGCTGCACCTGTGACATATGGAAGTTCTCAGGCTAGGGGTCTAATTGCAGCTACAGCTGCCAGCCTACACCACAGCCACAGCAACGCAGGATCTGAGCAGAATCTGCAACCTACATCACAGCAACACCTGATCTTTAACCCACTGAGTGAGGGCAGGGATTGAACATGCATCCTCACAGATACTTTGTTGGGTTCTTAACACGCTGAGCCACAATGGGAACTCCCAAGATGGCAAATTTTATGTTATATACATTTTACCATAATTGAAAATGTTTAATAAAAATAAAATTCAAAGTAACTCTCAATGTTAAATTTTAAAATATTTTCCTTTTTTTTTTTGTCTTTTTGCCTTTATGTAGAGCCGTACCTGCGGCATACGGAGGTTCCCAGGCTAGGGGTCTAACAGGAGCTGTAGCCGCCGGCCTACACCACAGCCAGAGCAATGCGGGATCCGAGCCGCGTCTGCAGCCTACACCACAGCTCACGGCAACGCCGGATCCTTAACCCACTGAGCAAGGCCAGGGATCGAACCCGCAACCTCATGGTTCGGATACGTTAACCACTGAGCCACAAAGGGAACTACAAATATTTTCCATTTTTTAAGGAGAATCTTTCAAACGTTTATTTATTTATTTAAACTGGGAGTGGCTCCTCTGCTTGTTTTGCTTGTTTGTTTTGCTTTTGCTGTTTTCTTTGGTCACAGTGTGTAGTGGCTTGATGTGGGATCTCAGTTCCCAGACGAGGGATTGAACCAGGGCCACAGTGGTGAAAGCACTGAGTCCTAACTACGAGGCCAACAGGGAGCCCCCCTCAAATAATTTTTGTTACATTTTTGATATCATCTTCAATTTAAGGGTATGTTAGAAAAATTAATTTTTAGAAGTTTTAATTGTTCTGAGTGTCATGTTAATGGTTTATGCTATTAAACTATGAGCCATGTGATATTTATAATTTAGAAATGTATTGAGCTTTACAAGTTTTAATATGGCCCATGGACATCTGAATATATTATATATTCTCCATTGATAAGATACATAGTTTTGGCAACAGCTATTAAGGAAAGGTATTTGAATTTAAAAAACTGATGAGGTTGATGTACTATTTCTCTCTTTTGTTTTTTGTTTGCTTGGTTTTTGTTTTGCTTTTTAGGGCATCACCTGAGGTCTATGGAAGTTCCCAGGCTAGGGGTCAAATTGGAGCTGCAGCTGTCAGTCTACGCCACAGCTACGGCAATGCCAAGTCTGAGCCACGTCTGTGACCTACACCATAGCTCATGGCAATGCCGGATTCTTAACACACTGAGGGAGGCCAGGGATTGAACCCGAATTCTCACGGATACTAGTCAGGTTCATGTAATATTTCACATGCACTGGTGCTCATGTCAGGCCATTTGCATGTGGCCAGCTATGCGTGAGGACCCTGTGGAAGAGGGTCCCTCCATGTTCCAGAAGCATCAACATTGGTTGCCTCTCTCTTTGTTCACCTGAAGCTGATTGCAATGACTTCATTTAAGAGGACTCTGGTAAATTAAGATTTTCAACTATAAACTAAACTAGCCCTCACTGAAAAGACAGGAGGCTCTAAAGTTTTCTTGGGGGGAAAAACCCTATAAGATTAGAAAAAAACACGGAGTTCCCATTGTGGATTAGCAGTAACAAACCCAACTAGTATCTGTGAGGACTTGGGTCTGATCCCTGGCCTCGCTCAGTGGGTTAAGGATCCGGCATTGCACTGAGCTGTGGTGTAGGTTGAAGACTCGGCTTGGATCCCAAGTTGCTGTGGCTGTGGTGCAGGCTGGCAGCTGCAGCTCCTTTTGACCCCTAGCCTGGGAACTTCCATATGCCACAGGCATAGCCCTAAAAAACAAACAAAAAAACCCAAGCAAACAAAAACCATGAATAACTTAAGCTCAGGTAAACAAGAAAAAAAAAATGGCAAGGCTGCCACTTTTTCATTATGAGCTCTTTATTGGCCCTGTGTCAGTAAAAATAGGATGATCCAATCAGATCTTGCTATCAGCTAAAATTTTTTCAAAATACCTAAAAGATTATTTGAAGTGTGGACTTACATCCATTCAAGCTAATGAATGGTGAACCTCACCCTAAGTGTATTTTGTACTTTGAATTAATCATGGTGATAATCCATAGGTCTAATTTATAAATAAATTAATATGCATATCTTCAGGAGTGAAAACTAACAATAATTATGGTATTAGGGATGGGAGAGCAAAAATCTTTGGAGACCACTGATCTAGCTGAAAACTCCCCAAACAATTGAGTCAGCATTTCCAACTAGAAGGGACCAAGAGTAAAGGATTTTTAAGAAAGCAGCACTTCTCAGGGAAGTGGCTGAGAAGTAACAAACCCCACTAGTATCCACAAGGATGAGGGTTCCATCCCTGGCCTCACTTAGTGGGTTAAGGATCCAGCGTTGCCCTGAGCTGTGGTGTAGGTGGCAAAAACAGCTTGGATCTCACATTTGCTGTGGCTGTGGTGTAGGCCGGCAGCTGCAGCTCTGATTCAACCCCTAGCCTGGGAACTTCCATATGCCACAACTGCAGCCCTAAAAAACAAAACCAACCAACCAAAAAAAAGGAAAGCAGCACTTCTCAAACAACCAAAATCCCCAAATTCTCAAGTTGGGAGTTTTGGAAGGCCTATTCTACAAGGAATATGTTCTTTGAAGAAATCTGAAATATCCTTCAAATTCTTCCTCCAATAAGGGCTGCTTTTCAGAAAACCTATGATCAGGGTAAGTACCTAATTCCTCCACTGCACGCAGACGTGCACTATTCCTGGTCCGTATATGTTGAAGGACAGGTATGAATTCCAGGGACTGTACCTGCTTTTCCTCTCTGCATTTCTTCAGGGTCCTCATTAGGCTGCTGTGTTCCTCCTCTCTTCTTTCCATCAGGATTTTCATCCGCTTCATGCCAATCAAAGCCTTCTTCAGCTCTTCATCTACATCTATCTCCCCAGCCTCAGAAAAACCTAAAAGGTTACATTGTAGGTTTTTTCCCCTTTAAGATCTGATTAGATTACAGTGTATCAGAAAACAAAAAGTTCATTAATTTTTTACAGTCCCCCCAACAGAGGCTTAATTTTTGTTTTTGTTTGTTTTTTTTTAGGGCCGCACCAGCAGCATATGGAGGTTCCCAGGCTAGGGGTCTAACAGGAGCTGTAACTGCCGGCCTTCGCCACAGCCACAGCAACGCGGGATCCAAGCCGCGTCTGCGACCTACACCACAGCTCACGGCAACGCCGGATCCTTAACCCACTGAGCGAGGCCAGGGATCAAACCGCGTCCTCATGGATGCTAGTCGGGTTCACCAACTGCTGAGCCATTAAGTGATCTCCTTAATTTTTTTTAAATAGCATCAAACTCTGAAAGCAGATCACCATGATTCAGCTCTCAGGTGCCACGTGAACTCGGCTACTAACCAATAGTACCTTCTGTTCCTCACTTTAGAGCTTCTAGCCAAGTCAGAGTCAGTTTAACCCCATCCTTATCATTTTCCTCAGAGCCTGTTTTCATTTATGGAGTTTTTTTTCTTTCCTTTAAAACCCAAGTGTGTTTAGATCAGAAAAAATGTTGAATTTTCTTCACAGACAATTTATATTAAGTGCCAACAGGGAGCTTCAAACACATTGAACACTTTCCCTTTCTTTCAGCTTCAGTTACCTTCCCTGGAGGCATCAAATCTAAAAGTATCTTGTATAATGCAAAATTCTTTAATAACCTACTTGACATCTCTTACGCCCTTTTAATAAGCATTTAGTGGGTATGAAATTCATTGCCATTGTCTCTTCACAATAGCCAATGTGGCCACCAAAGAAGCTTAATCTTGCCTCCAAATTTAATTATATAGATCCCCAAAAGGAAAACTTGAACTCATTTATTTTTCTAAGTGTTAGGTACCCAAAGCATTCATCAAGCAAAGGCCACACATTAATGAGCACAGACCAACCGAATTCGATGTCGTTATAACCCATTCTTTCACTGTCTCAAGACTAATGGCATGGATTACTTTAATTGTTTAAATTTTTCAAATGCTAGAAAAGAATTTCACTGTTCATTAAAAACTGTGCTCAGAAGACACCAAACATCTGGATGAGACCAAGCAATGCAGCCGAAATGTTGGCAAGTATTATCTCTGTGATAGCAAACATCTGGCTATGTGATAGCCATTGGAATGTTCTATTTTAATCTAGATGTTGGGTGTCGTGTCTACTTGGCTTAAGTGCCTGGAGAATGGCTCACCGTGAAACCAGAGGGAGTCCTAAACACAGTTATCTCTCAATTGTAAATCACTGTGAATGCCAGCAGGACATGCAAACAGGCACACAGGACGCGGCGCAGATAAAGAAACCAAACCTTACCCTTCAGGTTTCCACGGATGGCAGTTTTGTCCTCCCAGATTGGTGCACAGCAACAATCTTTCAACCACAGCCGATACACAATAAGCACCAAGAGTGGCAACTTCATGGTTCCACAGTTACTGCAAAGGAAAAATAAACCTGCATCAAATGCCTTCAGTTAAGTTAGTTTCTTTTGGCAGCAACTGAAAACACATGATGATCCAAAGCACTTTTCTGTCAGTTTTTCTTTATGACTTGAGACAACGTATGCTGATATGGCTGAGACATAAGGAAGCTTGAAATCTAAATACATTAAAAAAAAAAAAGACAACACAGGTCATTCTTTTGTTTACATTTTTCATAACAGTTAAATAAGGTCATCATCTGAAGCTTTTGAAATTTAAGGCAATCAACAGTGTGGATCACAGCCCCATAGAAGCCAAATTTCACTTTATTTCCTTATCAATAGCAAACATCTCCAAACACAGAATTAATTAATTAAAATGTCAGAGGGATTGCTTTTCCTCTGAGTCCTCAATTAATTGTTCACTTAGATGGTTTACTACTTATTTTTTTGTGAAAGCAGAAACAGCCTCAGATTTTTCTCATACACCTTATAAAACCCATCAAGATACAGTTAAATTTTTTTCTTCTCAGGTAATCAATTTTCTTTTAAATTCAATTTTATATACATTAGCTGTAAACATTCCAAATAATGATGTATGCTTTAATAAAGTTATATCTGTAAAATAAGTTAGATTATCTTGACTCCTCCCAAAGGGGATATTTATCTATATTCGTTATTTTGGGAAAAAAATCCTCCATTATTTAGTCAACACTTGGAATGTCTTTTAAACATACTAGCAGTTACACAGCTATTACATTTTACATCTACATTTACCATTTGAACTAATTCTTCTCTTTCTATGAAAACCCTATTTACCAGATGAAATTTTAGTATATTTACCACAAATTTTGCAGGCTCTCCCCCAGTGAGTTTTCCACCAGCTTCTGGAAGGACCTTCACTTTTCTCTTATTTAATTTTCATCTGTGTCAGGGATTTACCCTTGTTCTATTAATTTGATGACACAGTTCTTAATCCTATTAACCTAACATTTTGAGATTAAGAGTATGGTTTAAAATGTGGTAGGGTTTAGAAAGAAACACTAGAGGGCGGGCTGTCTACATGATCAGTAACAATGACCTTGAGATACTTTACACACAAATTTTTTTTTTTTTTATATATGGATCGATTGGCAAAATTTGCCAGTCATCCTTGCACAGGGACCATGCTAATCTTCTCTGTATCGTCCCAATTTTAGTATATGTGCTGCCATAGTGAACAGAAACAAATATATTTTGATAGACCTCATGAAAGCTTTAAAAATTTATTTTAATTTGAAATGTATTGGAGTTTCACTGTAGTGCAGTGGGATCGGTGGTGTATCTGCAGTACCAGAATGCATGTTCGATCCCCAGCCCAGCACAATGGATTAAAGGATCCGGCATTGCTGCAGCTATGGAGTGGGTTGCAACTATAGCTTGGATCTGGTCTCTGGCCCAGGAGCTCAGTATACCGAGGGGCTGCCAGAAGAGAAAAAAATATATATTATACATATATTTTTATATAGGCCAAATAAATTTATTTGATTGGAAATATAAGCAAAAATAAACTCTTTGATAAAAAAACAATTTGAGGAGTTCCTGGAAATGAATCTGACTAGCATCCATGAGGACACAGGTTTGATCCCCGGCCTCGATCAGTGGGTTAAAGATCTGGCTTTGCCATGCGCTGTGGTGTAGGACTGCAGACTCGGCTCCAATCTGATGTTGCTGTGGCTGTGGTGTAGGCTGGAGGCTACAGCTCCAACTTGACTCCTAGCCTGGGAACCTCCACATGCTGCGGGGTCGGCCCTAAAACAACAACAACAACAACAATTTGAAGATTATATACACAGTTGTCTGGCATTTAAAAAAATACATACAAACACATTTTAACTAGCTAAAGTGATACAATCTAGCATATAAACTGTGTAATAGCTGAGTATTTCACTACAATTTGGTAATGGAGTCATTGAACTACAAATTCAGAGAATGATTTGTTTAAAACCAATTGAAGAGAGTCACCGTAGCTAGGGAGAGTCTGGGCGCCTGGCGACTGAAATCTCAAGACTGTCTCGGGCCACCTTTGCAACTTTTCAGAGATTAGCCAATTAATACTTATTATATGCTCATGCTTTCTGAGCAGGTCCACCCACTGTTCTGAACTGCTTCACATGCCTTTCAGGGGCCATTAGAAGTTGGTCCTTGTGTTTGAGCAGCCTGCAGCCTGCAGTTTATCGTTGTTTGCTGTTCAGCTTGGGCACCTGATGGGCAATTACAGGACATACTGTTGCCTACACCCCATTTCAGCTGTCTCGACAGCTTGCTAATTCTCTCTTTTAGTTAAAAACCTCTTAGCTCTGCCGGAAAACCAATCAGCTCAGAGCAAAGCTTGAGCTATTATTATTTAAGTAGCCTGGTGTCTCTTTTGAGCGACTACAATCCACAAACAGAGGTGTCCTCCTGAGAGGTGATCTGTTGGCCAAGGGAAGAAGCAGAACTTTGGGTATTTTTCTCAGGAAGAGGAGAGCACCGTTCTGGAAAAGTCAGTCATAGGAAACGGTGCAGCATCACTGCAAACTCTGACCCTGAGAACCTTTCCTGTTAGTTTGCTGTTGTCCAGGTTTGGGCCCCTTTTGAAGTCATGGCTGGCATCTACATGCTCTTTTTCAACAAACCCACATTTTGTTGAAAATGGTACCAATGTTTAGGAAGCTCAGGGTCTCATCCTCTAGATTTTTTCTGTATTCCATGTTCCCCCTAACTGTAATTTCCGAGAACAGAACTTTATTGCTAACTGGTACTAATTACTTTTTAACTATCCCCAAGCTTCCAAAACATTTCTTCCTCTAATTATTTCATCTGTTTTCACAGCTGCCATTTTGTTCTTAAGATTATGCAATACTTTGTGTGAATCCGGCTACTTTCATAATTATGACATCATTGTGTTTTAAGTAGGTTGTAAAATATTATAGATAGTCTGGTGGTAACTAAGGAAACCTAGAAGCAAGATCATCTTATTTAAGAAGGGCAATAAGAAGATGCCTGAGGTGGTAACTGAGAAATAGAGTCAGGCAGATGGATTTCAAGATGTCAGGCTTGTTGTTGCTAAGTTAAGGCTTGGACAGAGCTTCTTAGATGTGTGGCCATGATGGAACCGCTACTGTGTTACCCCTGATTAGATCTGCCCTCAGCCACTGGTATAGCCAGACTACCTCTGGGCTTCCCTTTGGGTACCTACTTGTCAGAGAGCAGACCGGGAAGCCGGTGCCATTTGTGCTACTTCCTACGTGGAGCCCAGCTCTGGGACACAGTGTCAATGGTGCCTGGAGTTGTGCGACCCAGAAGCCCTGTGTGTGTCCTGTGGATGAGCTGGGATTTGCTGTCTTGCACCAGAAAGATCAGAAAGGAGAAGAATGAGAGCAAATCCCTAATGCCTTCCTCACAACTTGATGATAGCCATGGACAAATGGACTAAAGCATTCGCCTGTGAGTCAAATAACCCTCTCCCACTTGGGAGGGAGTGTTAGTTACTCTGGTAGAAGTCCCTTCTTCTCCCATAAAACAAAGAAAAAAATAAGGAGGGAATGCATAAGAGAAGTAAAATAAAAGACGGAAGCATAAAGGTCCAAATAAATGATTAATGTAGATTATAGTGAAACTGTGGGTAATTATTAGTCAAATCCATTTTACCTGCCTCCACTAATCAAGGTCATTGCATGTCTTCCAACAGCATGCAGCCTAAGCAATAAGATGTTTGCCCAAGTCATTTTTTCAGGAACCTGGAGTCAGCTGTGTCTAGTTGGAGCTGAGCTGGATACGACCACTGGCTCTCCAGCTGGGCATGTGCCAGTGTCCACTTGGTGACCCTTTGATGTCAGAGGCTGAAAACTCCACCCTTAGATCATGCTAAGTGCCTCCATTTTTGGATGTGCAGAAGCCTTTGCAGAATGACAGTTACCACACCTTTTTCCAAGCATTTTTCCTTCACGTTCCCCATACTCCCCACCCCTCAGACCATCCAGCTTCTTTATTCTTTATCCCCGAAATTCCCCCAGCCCCTTGCCTTTTGGGAGGTGGGTCTGAGACTTGTTCTCCCATCTTCTCACTTGGCTGCCTTGGGAATAAACCCTCTCTGCTCCAAATCTGGGTGACTCAAATGTTTTGACTCGCTGTGCGTCGGGCAAAATGACCTGGTTCAGTAATAATAATGGTAATTAATTTCACTGGATCTATTTTCTGCCTCCCTCTCTTTTCCTTCCTTCCCACCCTCTCTATCTTCATTTATTCAGCCATTCATTTAATAAACTTAAAGATATAATTCACATCAAAAAGCAAAAATTTAGAAGTAGAGTGTTAATACTCTTTTTTTTTTTTGGTCTTTTTTTTGTCTTTTAGGGCCACATCCACAGCATATGGAGGTTCCCAGGCTAGGGATCCAATCGGAACTATAGCTGCGGGCCTACACCACAGCTACAGCAACGTGGGATCCAAGCCACGTCTGCGACCTACACCATAGCTCTGGGCAACACCAGATCCTTAACCCACTGAGCGAGGCCAGGGAACACACCTGAGTCCTCATGGATGCTAGTTGGGTTCACTAACCGCTAAGCCATGATGGCAACTCCTGAGTGTTAATACTCTTAAAAATTTCCCTCTTTTTGGGGAAATGTTGGCTAGCTCTCTAATGGAGAAGACCAATGGAGATGTCTAAAGTTCACTGATTTAAGAATCAGGTTCCATCAAAATCCTTGTCACATTCTGGGCCCTGATTTCTCTGTGTCCTCATCTAAAAATGAGAAGTTATTGGAAGAAATAATTTCAACTGTTACTCCTAGCTCTAAATTTCTGTGATTGTTATTCATTTATTCTCATCAAGCTCCAAAAAATTTTGAGTCAAGCTGTAAAACAATATATTACAGGGAGTTCCCATTGTCGCTTAGTGGTTAACGAATCCGACTAGGAACCATGAGGTTGCAGGTTCGATCCCTGGCCTTGCTCAGTGGGTTAAGGATCTGGCGTTGCCATGAGCTGTGATGTAGGTCGCAGAGGCGGCTCAGATCCTGCATTGATGTGGTTGTGGTGTAGGCCAGCGGCTACATCTCTGATTAGACCCCTAGCCTGGGAACCTCCATATGCCATGGGTGCAGCCCTGAAAAGGCAAAAAGACAAAACAGAACAAAGAGAAAAACAATATATTACAACTACCTTATCTCTTGTATAGAGTTGCTGAACAAACTAGTTAATACAAATTAGTACGAATGAAAATATTCTATTGAGCCATAGAGCACGATGTAATTGGAAAGCAGACCAAATACCTCTTTTAAAAATTCAGACTAAACTAAAATGATTATTTTAGGCTCAGAACATGGGCAGCAAAAGCAGGCATTGAACCCAGACTTCAAAGTCTTTCGTAAAAAAAATCAACCTTGACTACAACACGAAGAAATTGTATCCATTTAACCTCATCATGAAATCAGACAGAATTTATCTGTCTAGACCAGTGCTGCATAAACTTAATCACTGATCAGGATGTACATAAATATCGAACACATTCTATAAGTTCCATCACGAGAAAGCATGGTTCCTTTCCTGCTTCCAGGGAGTTCAGTCTTGGACCAACTCCTTCAGCAAATGTGTGTTGGGCGGATTACTCCGAGGCACTGAGGGTGCGGGGATAGAAACAGATGGTCGCTGCCCTCTAGCAGCTCCTGTTACATCCCAGGGGAGGGAAGTGGACACGATAAGTAGGGAAGCAAGAACACATCAGAGAAGGAAAGTTTATGAAGAAAATGAAGCAGGCGAAGGATTTTCGAGGAATGTGGAAAGTGGGGGCGACTCTAGGCTGGGTGGCCAAAGGAGACCCCTCTGAGAAGGGGACCTCTAGCTATTACCATCGCCGAGAGCAGGGCCCAGTGCCAGATGGGAAGGGGAGGCCGAGCCATTCAAAAACGAATTCTGGAGCTCCTGTCGTGGCGCAGCGGTTAACGAGTCCGACTAGGAACCATGAGGTTGAGGGTTCGATCCCTGGCCTCACTCAGTGGGTTAATGACCGGCATTGCCATGAGCTGTGGTATAGGTTGCAGACGCGGCTCAGATCTGGCGTTGCTGTGGCTGTAGCGTAGGCCGGCAGCAACAGCTCCGATTCAGTCCCTAGCCTGGGAACCTCCATATGGCACAGGTGCAGCCATAAAAAGCAAAAAAAAAAAAAAAAAGAAGAAGAATTTCAAGATGCCACTGGCAGAGCATAATACTGATATGGAGCGTGGGGTGCAGGACACACGTACAGGAACCCGGGCCTGCCTGAAAGACAAGAACAATTTGCAAGGGTAGGAATCAACCCGGTGCATTGGAGGAACTGAAAAGCGGCCCACGTGGTGGAGGCGGCGGGAGGAAGGGGAAGTGGGATGTCCAGTGAAGAGGAAGACGGGGGACAGGCGGGGTCAGCATTAACGACTGTTTCTAATAACGGGATCACTGGGGAGGACTGTACAAAGGGCAAGGATGTGGTCAGGCTGCCTGATTTTAAAAGACCACTGTGGAGTTCCTGTCATGGTGCAGTGGAAACGAATCCGACTGGGAACCATGAGGTTGCGGGTTCGATCCCTGGCCTCCATCAGTGGGTTGGGGAGTTGCATTGCCATGGTGCAAGTCTCAGATGAGGCTCGGATCTGAAGTTGCTGTGGCTGTGTGTGGCTGTGATTCTACCCTTAGCCTGGAGCCTCCATGTGCCTCGGGCATGGCTCTAAAAAGCAAAAAAAAAAAAAAAAAAGAAAGAAAAAAGAAAGAAAGAAAAAAAGGGAAAAAGAGGCTACTGCGGCTGCTGTGAAGGATGGTTTATAGCACAGTCGGGTGGCAGGGCAACCAGTGAGGGAAGCGGTTTTGCGTCACCAGGACGGATGGCCACACAAGGGTGGCTCCTTGGGCAGAGCGAGAATGGCCTGATTCGGGCTTATCTGGGAGGCAGCGCTGGACTGTAAGTTGAGGGAAAGAGCAGAATCATGCGGGGAGGGCTGCGGGGACGGCTGGGGTTGTGATGAGCTGGGGGTGGACAGCGACACCATATCCCCATGAGAAAGGCTGGGGCGTGTGGCCCTCCCTCCCCTCCCCTCGCCCCTGCAGCTTGGATTTCACTCTCTTTGCCCATGGGAATTTTTGTTGCTAAAGGCACCAAGGAGCCACTGATAACTGAAATCGCAGCTCACTTCCTGTCCTCCTTCTGGTCCTCCATGTGGCATTTGGCACAGTTGACCAGTAACTTTTTTTTTTTTTTTAATTCTATGGCCACACCTGGGGCACATGGAAATTCCTGGGCCAGGGATTGTATCTGAGCCCCAAGGGCGGGGTTGCCTCTCGATCCTTTAACCCACCACGCTGGGCAGGGATTGATCCTGACCCTCCACAGCCTCCCGAGCCACTGCAGTCGGGTTCTTGACCCTGAGCTGCCACGGGAACTCAGCAGAACTTTAATTTTTTTAAGCACCTGGTCTTTGGGTATTAGTGAACCATTTTCTTGGGGTTCTCCTCTTACTTCTCAGACTGCCCCCTTTATTTGTAGCAGGATGGAGTTGCCTTCCCCTTCTTTCTTTTAATTCCACCTAGTCTCACAGGGTTCTCCATCCTCTAAATCTCCTTTATCTTATCCATCCCAACCCCTCTGTAGGAAGAGGGTCTTTTAGGATAATAATGAACCGCAATTACGCTATGCGAGGCGGGCTATACTGTTCCCACCTTGGAGGCTGGAAGGTGTGATGACATAGGCTGGAGCGAACAGATCTCTGGGGTGAACTAAGCCAGGACCCCAGAGAAATGGAGAAGAGGCAAGTGTGAGGCAGACCAAGGAGGAAGGGGACACGGGCAAGCGATGTGGACCAGCACTAACCAGAGTGTGATCTGAGAAGAGCAGTCAGCACGGCATCCGTGAACCTCTGGGTCCAGGCACATTGCTGATTGGCTCTGGGTGAGAATGGGCTGGGCCTGTTTGCCCACCCAGCCCCCTGCAGACCGTGTTCCATATTCATCTGACAGAGTGCCAGCTATGGCTGTGCCAGGCACTTTATCAGACACTAGACATCTGCTCAATCTTTTTCCTGACCCTCTTCCTCTGTCCCAGCCTTCGATGTTTATATTCCCCCCGCCCCGGGGATTTTCTTCTTGGGGAAAATGCCAAGGCCCCCTCTTTGGCCTGTGTGACCTGGAACCTCTGACACTCAGAGCCAACCTTCTGCTGGCAGGTTTCTCGGACCATGTGGCCCACAGGCATTTCAGACTCAACAGTGCCTAGTACAGCTTTTTCTCCTCAAGCTCGCCTTACCATGATTTCCCTGTCACCAGACCTAGACATTTGGGAATTAGCCCAGACTTTGCTCCTTCCATCAGTCCAGGGGCCAACCCAAGCAGACTGCTGGACGATGTGTTGTATCTGGGCTCACGGAATGTCAAGACCCATGTGAGTTAATGGTTTTAGAAGCATTATTATTGATAAACTAAAGAATGCAGGAATCAGCAGACCATCAGAGCAAATAAGTGAAATTAAACATAACTGAAAATCAACCCTTTCTTTAAATTCTGGCCACATTATTATGACTCTGGCAAATGTGTTTTAGTTTGGTTCTCAATCTCCACGGCAACAGAATGGGTAAAAATACTGTAAGTATTGGACGACAACTGTAGCCTATCTCAGTGACCTGTGAAAGAGTAAATCATTCTACTGGAGTTGTGAATTAATGTGATTATTTCCTTATGGTAGGTGAAAGTGAATACTTTTTATGTATTTATTAATTTTTTTGCTTTTTAGAGCCATACCCGCTGCCTACGGAAGTTCCCAGGCTATGGGTTAACTTGGAGCTACAACTGCTGGCCTCTCACAGCCACAGCAATGCCAGATCTGAACCACATCTGCGACCTACACCACAGCTCACGGCAACTCCAGATCTCCAACCCACTAAGCGAGGGCAGGGATTGAACCCACATCTTCACGGATACAAGTTGGATTTGTTTTTGCTGCACCACGATGGGGACTCCCAAAGTGAATGCTTTTTAAAAATTATGTGTCCACGTAAGAAAAAAATCCCAAATCTAGTCTCTTGGGATAGAATATGGTGGAAGATAATATAAGAAAAGGAATGCAGGAGTTCCTGTTGTGGCGCAGTGGAAACGAATCCGACTAGTATCCATGAGGATGCGAGTTTGATACCTGGCCTCGCTCAGTGGGTTGGGTATCCCAAGTTGCTGTGACTGTGGTGTAGGTTGGCAGGGGTAGCTCGGATTCAACCCCTAGCCTGGGAACTTCTATATGCTGTGGGTTCAGCCCTAAAGAAAAAAAAAAAAAGAAAGAGAACGCATATATATGTATGATGGGCTCACTTTGCTGTACGGCAGGAATTGGCACAATATTGTAAATCAACTATACTCTAATAAAAAATGAAAAAAACAGATAGTAAAGAAAAAACCCAACACCTCTCTGATCACCAAGATCAAATAATAACCTAACAAGAGTTGTGTATCACCTGTTCTGGCCTTTGTGTCTGTCAGAATCCTGGAATAAAATAGACTTCATCTTACAGGATTCAGATGAAGAGACCCTAAGGACAGGTGCTCTTCAGTTACCTGGAAATTCATGACCACCTTTGAGGCTGATGCAAGGAGGGGCCCCGGTGGTTTTGGTGAGCAGGACAGGGGCTACCTGCTGAGAGAGGTGGTCCTGAAGGGGGACCCCAGGGATCCATCAGTAAGTTGAGGATCTGGCATTGCCGTGAGCCGTGGGGTAGGTCACGGACGACACTCAGAACCTGCGTTGCTGTGGCTGTGGCACAGACTGGGAGCTGAAGCTCCGATTTGACCCCTAGCCTGGGAATTTCCATATGCCGTGGGTGTGGCCCTAAAAAGGAAAAAAATAAAAAAATAAAACAAAGCAAGAGTTCCCATGTGGCTCAGTGGGTTAAGGATCCAGCATTTTTACTACTGTGGCTTGGGTCGCTGCTGTGATTCAGGTTTGATCCCTGGCCTGGGAACTTTCCACATGCTGTGGGTGAGGCCAAAAAACAAAACAAACAAAAGAAATAGAAAGTATCCTGAAATGGGTGATGTAAAGTAAAATGCATGTTTTCCTGAAATGTGTCCATCATGTTTTTTCCTTTTTTTAAATGATTTTTTAAAAAATTAGTTGATTTACAGTGCTGTGCCAATTTCCACTGTACAGCATAGTGAGCCAGTAATACATATATATATATATATATTCTTTCATATATTATCTTCCATCGTGGCCTATCCAAAGAGACTGGATATAGTTCCCTGTGCTGTACAGTAATGTTCATAATTTTCATTTTTGACACCTTCTATTACTGTGTGAATGCCCTTTCTTCAAATTAAAACAAATTTTAAAACTCTCTGAGGAACACTGATACAATTGTGCTTAATAATAATGACACGTTACAGAATAGGAGCTCAAGTAACTAACAAAATTGAATTTGTAAAACATCAGAATTTTTAAAATGCCAGGTCACAATGAAAACCATTCTAAATTTCAATATTTAAAATGATGGTCCTGAGAGCTATTGTCTCGATGTTGTCAAGTTTCACTTTAGAGTTTTATTTTATTTTATTTTATTTTATTTTTTTTTTTGCTTTTTAGGGCTGCACTTGCAGCATATGGAGGTTCTCAGGCTAGGGGTCTAATGGGAGCTGTGGTCGCCGGCCTATGCCACAGCCACAGCAACGCAGGATCTGAGCCGCGTCTGCGACCTACACCACAGCTCACGGCAACACCAGATCCTTAACCCACTGAGTGAGGTCAGGGATCGAACCTGCAACAACATGATTCCTAGTCAGATTCATTTCTGCTGCACCACTATGGGAACTCTGAGTTTTAATTTTTTTTTAATTTTCCATTTTTTTTTTTTAGGGCTGCATCTGTGATCTACACTGTATCTTGTGGCAATGCCGGATCCTTAACCCACTCAGTGAGGTCAGGGATCGAACTCGCGTCTTCATGGATACCAGTCAGATTCTTTTCTGCTGAGCCATGACAGGAACCTCCTAGAATCTTAAATTCACAATTTGGCTTTCTTAAATTATTATTTTAAAAGATATCAGATTGTTAATAAAAATATATATAATATGTATAATATACATTATATATATACATTATACATATGAGACATAATTCTTTTTCTAGTGCTTGGTGCTGCATGTGCATTGGACTCATTTTTTACTAATTATGCCAAGCTTCATTCCTTACAGGTGGTCACTACATCCTCAACATTCTTTTTTTTTTCTCTCTTTTTAGGGCTACACCTGCAGCATATGGAAGTTCCCAGGCTAGGGGTCTAATCGGAGCTATAGCCGCCAGCCTACACCACAGCCACAGCAACGCCAGATCCGAGACACATCTGAGATCTACACCACAGCTCACGGCAATGCCAGATCCTTACCCCACTGAACGAGGCCAGGTATCGAACCCTTGTCCTCATGGATAATAGTTGGGTTCATTATCGCTGAGCCATGACAGGAACTCCCATCACCTACATTCTATCTTATTCACTCACTCAAAAAATGTGTCAGTTGTACACAATTGTTCATAGCAGCTTTGTTCATAATAGCCCCAAACTGGAAATGCCCCACATGTCTTTTAGTGGGTTCAATGGGTTGAACTGACACTGGTACATTCATGACATGGAATACTACTCAGCCAAAAAAAATGGGGTGAAATACTGATACACACAACTTAGATGAGTCACAAGAAAAGCTAACCTCAAAGGATCCGTGATAACAAGATTCATTTATATAATGTTCATTAAATATAATTATAGAGATGAAGGTAGATTAGTAGTTTCCCAGGATTAGGGATGGCTTTATGGCTATAAAGGGGTAACATGATGGTTTGAGTGTGTTGGTTATGGCGACAACATTACACATATGATAAAATTACATAAATACATACATTTACACCCAAGTGTGTATAATGACAAGTTTTTGGAATTTTTTTGTAACATAATTGTATGAGATCTGAACACTGGAGGCGGCTGGGTGAAGGGTACATGGGATTTCCCTATACATTTCTTTCTTTCTTCCCTTTTTTTTTTTTTTGGCTGCACCCATGGCATATAGAAGTTCCCAGACCAAGGATCGAATCTGAGCAGCATCTGCAACCTCTGCCACAGCTGCAGCAATTGTGCATTCTTAACCCACTGTGTCACAGCAGGAACTCCCCTATACATTTCTCCTTTCCAAGTACTAACCAGGTAAGACCCTGCTTAGCTTCTGAGATCAGACAAGATTGGGCGCCTTCAGGGTGGTATGACCGTAGACTTCCCTATATATTTCTTAGTAACCTCCTGTGAATCTATAATTATTTAAAAATTAAAAATTAAAAAAAATCTAGGGGGAGTTCCCGTTGTGGCTCAGTGGTTAACGAATCTGACAAGGAACCATGAGGTTGTGGGTTCAATCCCTGGCCTTGCTCAGTGGGTTAAGGATCCGGTGTTACTGTGAGCTGTGGCGTAGGTCACAGATGCGGCTCGGATCCTGTGTTGCTGTGGCTGTGGTGTAGGCCGGCAGCTACAGCTCCGATTAGACCCCTAGCCTGGGAACCTCCACATGCCACGAGTACAGTCCTTGAAAAGGCAAAAAAAGACAAAAAAATCCTAGGAATTGTTTGCATAGTCCTGGGCATTGTTCTCCTTTTTAATTTCCTTTTTACCTGTTTTCACTTTTATATCCCTACTGCTGCCCTGTTTCGGATCTCCCACCTCTCTCTAATTTGTCCTACCTGCCTCAAGTTTATCTGTCACGCTCCTGTCGGAGGATCTTTTAACTAAGTGCTTTCTAAACTCTGCTGTGCAAATGAACCATGTGGGATGCTGTGAAAATGATGCAGATTCAGACTCAGTATGTTTAGGTGGGACCTGGAATTCTGAACGTCTAACAAGTTCCCAGGGATGCCAGGGGGGCTGGTCCTGGACCACACTTTGAGTAGCAAGGATCTTAAATACTCTTAAGTACTTTCCCCACCCGCCATGGAATCCTTATGCTTAAATCTCTCCAACTAATTCTTACCTTTTTTTTTTTTTTTTGCTTTTTAGGGCCCCAGCCTGGAGCGTATGGGAATTCCCAGTCTAGGAGTTGAATCAGAGCCGTAGTCACCAGCATGAGCCACAGCTGCAGCAACACCAGATCCGAGCCGTGACTGTGACCTCCATCACAGCTCATGGCAAGGCCGGATCCTTAACCCGCTGAGCGAGACCAGGGATTGAACCCGAGTCCTCATGGATACTAGTTGCATTTGTTACCGCTGAGCCACGGTGGGAACTCTTCTTACTTTGCACAAAATAAAGTTCAGTCAGAGCTCAAAAATCTCTAATAGCTGCCCAACTCCCTCGGAGTAAAATTCAAAGGATTTCCAATAGCTGATGAGGCTTGTTCAGAACCTCCTGTTCGGAAACTCTCTGACCTCACCTCCCCTTACTCTCCTTTTCCCTGCATCTCACTGGCCTTATTGATGTCCCTGGACTATGCCAGTCATGACCTTGCATGAGGCCTTTGCGCTGGCTGATCCCTGTGTCCAGAGCTCTTCCTCCAGATATCCGCGTCCTTAACTCCCTCCACTACTTCAGCTCTGCAAAAATTAAATTCTCAGTGTGGCCTGTCCAAGGAGGCCTCTCTGAAACTGCAGCTGACCCCCTCTGCCCCATCCCGATCTTCCTTTCCCTCTACTTTTTCTTTAACATAACATATCGCCTCCCAACATATGATTGAAAGTATCGTACACCGTACATACTGCTCATTGCTTGTGTTCTCCTAAGAGTAGAGAACATGGTTTTATTGTCTAATGAATCTCAAGTGCCTGGAATAGTGTTTGGAACACAGTGTGTAATGAACAGAATCGGCTAGCAGACTTCCAGGGCCTGACCCTGGCCTGTTTCTCCACACTACCTCCCACTGCTGACTTCCATATACTTAGCGCTCCAGCTTCCCGAAGCTGTTAACAGTTGCATGAATACATCCTAGTTAATTTTCTCTCCGTGCTAGACTTTCCCTCTTCCAGGTCTTTCTCCCACTTGGTACTTATCTATTCATGTTCAGATCAAGAAGCATTCACTTACCCCCATTCTCTGGACATTCTCGAGAGTGTCCTTTCCACCATCATTCCACTGGTTTCTGCCTCTATTACTTTACTTACTTGCCTTTACTTCAACAGGATATTAACCTATTGAATCATTCAGTGTTTGCCCAGGAAACTGAAGGCACACTCAGGTGAAACCATGAAAATAACTTTATGTCAGGCCTATTCACAGAAGTGGGCAGAGGCAAGGAAATTGGTTCTTGGCTTTGGGAGTGAGTGCTGGAGGCTTGCAGGAGGAATGATCAGGGCTTCAAGCCGAAACAATGCCTCGCACTGGCTGAACTCAGCCAGAAGCCACAGAACAAGACAGTCCCCCAGATGAAGGTCATAGACATCAACTCGTGAAGCTTGGGGCGAGACAGAGAGACATAGAAAATGGATCTGGAGATAGTGGAAAATAGAGACCAACCAACATATGTTTATCTCCCCATTAGAAGGAATGTTCCTGAGGGCAGGACCATTCTTCATTCATTCTTTTGGGGTGGGGGACACACCTGCAGCTTATGGAGATTCCCAGGCTCTGGGTCGACCATCGGAGCTGTAGCCGCTGGCCTATATCACAGCCACAGCAATGCCAGATCTGAGCCGTGTCTGCAACCTACTCCACATCTCAACACCGGATCCTTAATCCACTGAGTGGGGTCAGGGATGGAATCTGTGTCCTCATGGATACTAGTCAGATTCGTTTCCGCTGAGCCAGGATGGGAACTCCCAATTAGATATTTCTTGATGTCATATCTAACTTAGATGAAAACAGCACAAGCAGGACAGAGTCCACTGGAAAGTTCATTTTGTCCTGCTGAGTTCAGTCTAATAGCTCCCAAAGCAACACAAATCTGGAAATAGAAGTATCCATGTGGGGCTCTTAGAATAAGACACAATGCGTGAGAACCACACAATATTTCAATGTGTGATGCTTGTCCAGCAATTGCACAACATCATCTCCAGATCATGGCCCCAGCAGGCAATGAATAAAAGCTTGCTGATCGGAGTTTCCGTAATGACAAAGAAGAAACAAATCCGACTAGTATTCATGTGAGGATGTAGGTTTGATTCCTGGCCTCACTCAGTGGGTTAAGGATCTGGCATTGCTGTGAACTGTGGTGTAGGTCGCAGACTCTGCTCGGATCCCGCATTGCTGTGGCTGTGGTGCAGGCTGGAGGCTATGGCTCCAATTCAACCCCTAGCCTGGGAATCTCTATATGCCCCAGGTGCAGTCCTAAAGACAAAAAAAAAAAAAAAAAAAGATTTTGATTTCTCATAATATAGCTTCATTGAGGCATTATTCAGAGATGATAAAGCTATTCTAGCTTTTTGACAGTTATTTTGAGTTTTATTTATAAAACTTAGAATCTTCTTCACTTGGGGTCTGATAACTTTGCTGATGAATCAGTTTAGAAGTCCTAAGAAAGCCCTTCGCTGGCAGTATTTTCTTAACCCCAAACCTTAAAAAAAAACCTTAATTTAATTAATTCCTCAGGTGTAAAATCAAAATGTACTCTAGCATATTTATAGAAATAACAAGACTTTCTTTCCACTAGTTTCCTCAGGTTTCTGGATATGTTTCCAAACACCTCCCCAGCCTTGTCCTCTGTAAACTACTAGTCCCTTCTTCTAAGAGTCTACGGGAGGAATACGCACACAGAGCTATTACACCCATGATCATTTTTGGTCTTCGCATGTGCTAAGTGAGAAAGTGGTTGGGAGCTAGTTAAGATGTTTTACAGCAAGGCTTTAGCCTCAAATTTTTGGCTGAACTGTAGAAACTCAATACGCAATAAAACTGCCTGATTCTGGAACCAGATAAGTGCCTTTTATTAGTGAAAAACATCATATACATACAGATTTATGTGTCCTTTATGTAAGTACAAGGAAGTTTAGCCAGCATGTAGAATTTATAATTTATGAGAGACTTTTAGAAAAAAAAACTGGCAAATGGGTTGTTTTGAATCTTGGTGGGAATGGCTTAAGCTACTGAAGCAAGTTAAAAAAAAAAACCCAACTGCTGTGTACAGTGATGATAAGCCAGTGATAATAGGCCAAATGAGTTTGCAAATAAGAGGAACAGAGAAAACAGCCCCAAATTAAGATCTGCCTATGTGACATGACACTATGGGAAATAATTAATACTTATGATTTAAATAATTATTAATTCTTATGATTGTGGCAAAAATAATTTGGGATATACTTTAAATGAAGGAATTGTGTGGTATGTAAATTATATCCTTTTCTCTTCCAGTTTTTTTGAGATATAATTGACATACAGCACTGTGTATGCTTAAAGTGTACAACAAAACCCAGAATAGACAAAGACATCCTGAAAAAGAAAAATGGAGCTGGAGAAATCAGGCTCCCTGACCTCAGACTATACTACAAAGCTACAGTCATCAAAACTGTATGGTACTGGCACAAAGACAGAAATTTACATCAGTGGAACAGGATAGAAAGCCCAGAATTAAACCCACACACCTATAGTCAACTAATCTATGACAAAGGAGGCAAGAACATACAATGGAGAAAAGACAGCCTTTTCAATAAATGGTGCTGGGAAAACTGCACAGCCACATGTAAAAACATGAAATTAGAACACTTCCTAACACCATACACAAAAATAAACTCAAAATGGATTAAAGACCTAGATATAAGACCAGATACTATAAAACTCTTAGAGGAAAACAGAGGCCAAACACTCTCTGACATAAATGAAAGCAACATCTTCTCAGATCCACCTGTCAGAGTAATGACAATAAAAAGAGAAATAAAAAAATGGGACTTAATTAAACTTAAAAGTTTCTGCACAGAAAAGGAAACCCTAAACAAAACAAAAAGACAACCCACAGAATGGGAGAAAATATTTGCAAATGAATCCACTGACAAGGGATTTATCTCCAAAATTTATAAACACTTCCTACAGCTCAATATCAAAAAAACAAACAACCCCATCAAAAAATGGGCAGAAGATCTAAACAGACAGTTCTCCAAAGAAGACATACAGATGGTCAAACAACACATGAAAAGATGTTCAACATCACTCATTATTAGAGAAATGCAAATCAAAACCACTATGAGGTACACCACCTTACACCAGCCAGAATGGCCATCATCAAAAAGTCTACAAACAATAAGTGCTGGAGAGGGTGTGGAGAAAAAGGATCCCTATTACATTGTTGGTGGGAATGCAAATTGGTGCAACCACTGTGGAAAACAGTGTGGAGATTCCTCAGAAAACTCAAAATAGAATTACCATTTCATCCAGCAATCCCATTCCTGGGCATCTATCCAGAGGAAACCATGACTCGAAAAGACACATGGACTCCAGTGTGCATTGCAGCACTCTATGCAATAGCCAAGTCATGGAAACAACCTAAATGCCCATTGACAGAGGAGTGGATAAAGAAGATGTGGTACATACACACAATGGAATATTACTCAGCCATTAAGAGGAACGAATTACCAACATTTATAGCAACATGGATGGACCTAGAAATTATCATGCGAAGTGAAACCAGTCAGACAATTAGACACCCAATGCTACCACTTACATGTGGAAAGTAAAAAAAGGACACAGTGAACTTCTCTGCAGAACAGACAATGACTCACAGACTTTGGAAAACTTCTGGTTTCCAAATGAGACAAGTTGGGGGGTTGGGGGATGCACTGAGGATTTGTGATGGAAATGTTATAAAATTTGGTTGTGATGATTTTTGTACACCTATAATTGTAATAAAATTCATTAAGTAATGGGAAAAAAATAAAGTGTACAACATAATGATTTGACTCATGTACTACATTACCATAAGACGTAATGATTACCACAAGAAGCTTGGTAACGATCCAACACATTATACAGACATAAAATTAAAGGAACAGAAAAAAAATTTTTTTCCTTGTGCTGAGAACTCTTAGGATTTACTCTCTTAATAACGTTCATATGTAACATACAACAGTGTTAATTATATTTATCATGTTGGCCATTACCTCCCCAGTTGCTTGTTAGGGCCACACCCACGGCATATGGAAGTTCCCAGGCTAGGGGCTGAATCAGAGCTACAGCTGCCAGCCTGCACAGCAGCCACAGCAACTCGGGATTCCAGCTGCTTCTGCAACCTGCACCACAGCTCATGGCAAGGCCGGATCCCTGACCCACTGAGCGAGGCCAGGGATCAAACCTGCATCCTCATGGTTACTAGTTGGATTATTCTGCTGTGCCACAACGGGAACTCCCAATTGTTTATCTTATAACTGGAAGTTTGTACCTTTTGACTATCTTCATCCAATTACCCATTCCCCCAGCCCCTACTTCTCATAATTGCTAATCTGAACTCTTTCTATGCATTTGTTTGTTTTTGAAATATAATTAACCTACAACACTATATTAGTTCCTGGTGCACAATGTAATGATTTGATATTTGTACACATTGCAAAATGACCACCACAGCATTTAAATAATTTGAAAAGTCAACTATTTCTAAAATTTAAAAAAACTTGTCTAAGAATTTTTTTTTTTTTTTTTTTTTTGCCCGTGCCCACAGCAAGTGGCAGTTCCCAGGCCAGGGATCAAACCTGCGCTATAGCAGCAACCAAAGCCACTGTAGTGAAAACGCCAGATCCTTAACCCAATGCACCACAGGAGAACTTTGGTATAAGCATCTTAATCACCATTCCCAGATAATAAGAGTTGCTTTATTTTGTCTTTTTGCCTTTCCTAGGGCCGCACTCGCGGCATATGGAGGTTTCCAGGCTAGGGGTTTAATCGGAGCTGTAGCCGCCGGCCTACGCCACAGCCACAGCAACACCAGATCTGAGCCTCGTCTGCGACCTACACCACAGCTCACGGCAACACCAGATCCTTAACCCACTGAGCAAGGCCAGGGATTGAATCCACAACCTCATGGTTTCTAGTCAGTTTCATTAACCACTGCGCCACGATGGAAACTCCAATGAGACTTACTTTAATTGAGCATCTTATACCATGTCAGGTGCCCTGTTAGACATTTTATATACAATCTCATTTAATCCTTTCAACTCTGTGATGAGTTTGCCAAACCCATCTTATAGTTAAATCAAACAAGAATCAGAGAAGTCAAGTAATTTGCCCCATGTCACAAAACTGTTAAGGTAGAGAACTAAATTTCTATCCAGTCCAGATCTTTTTGTTCTTTCCATTACATCACACAATTCTCTTAAAAACAAACCAAAATCACTTATAAGGTATGTAAAAATACTATTCCAGTGACTATATTATTTTGCTTCTCTCTGTATAATTACATTGTATTTTGTAATTGAGCGAAGTTAAATAACACTTACATAGCGTTATGAGATCTACACTGATGCTTTTTGTGTATTGTTCAAGTATTTGTGCCTTGAATACTTGCTGAATGGTACTCACTAATTCTACTCATTTGCTAATTTGCTCATACATTTCTATTCTGAAAATGTTGCCAAAAGCGGTTAAAAGGGAACAATGGCCATATTTTAAAAGCTTAGTAAATCAAAACAACATGGGCACATGCTAAAGATTAATTTGGGATCATTTACATATATGGCATTCTGAAAAAAAAAAAAGAGGAGGTGCCTTTTTTTTAAGTGCAGAAAAAGGAATGCAGCCTATTTCTTGCAAGGGCACATGAGCGGGTCTCATATTCTCACACATGGCTTTGTTTTCAAATTCTTGAAAGTGCAGAAATTCTTTTAATTTAAAGGTGAACCCATGGAAAATCTGGAACAGCTGTAGAAAACCGTAGATGAACGCAGTGCCACAGCCACTTTTTCAGTCTGTGACACCACCCCAGGGAGATCTGACCCTCTGCTCAACACTGATCTAAATTATCAAAGAGGCACCCTGTCGCCCTCGCTACGAGCGAGATGCTTCCATGGAATTGACTGTCATATTAACTGCTCCTGCCTAAAGGCTGTTAAGTGTAAAGAGGAACTCAGACAACCCTTTAGATACAAGAGACTCCAGGCTGTTCAAGGAAGAAGGCTTAGAGCAGGTCTAAGTTCAGCCGACTAGATACTAAGACTTGAGAAAGAGTCATAGCTCAAGGACCTAGCAGAACAGTGCCATGACTTTCTTCAAGGTCATGCAAAGTTGAAGTGATTTTTACTCTCCCACATTCCAACGCGTCCTTCTCTGTCGTATCATTTCCCACGGTAGTTCATCATTCTTTATTTATGGCATCTTTATTAGGTAACAACGTCCCCTCTCTCTCAGTAATTGTGCTGCTGCATATTTTTGGAAACTTCCCCCATCACTATCAGGGACTAAGGGATTTTTATCAACGTTGAAAGGGGAGTTTGAAAATCTTGTTCTTGAATGAGACAAGTAAAAATGGTCTTACTAGGATTCCTGTTTTCAACTCCAGAGAAAAGTCCCAGGGAGAGACAAACCGATAACACAGCACTGTGTTGTCCACTATTAAGATCTGCACACTGAAAGTAGGCCAAGCTAGATAATCGGCTTAATCCAGACAAAAATAGTGTATGCAGATCTTTTTCATTAACATCATTAATCAGGGTTTGTCAGGAACCTGGGCTGAAATCACTGGTGCCTTCAGTTTCCGCTGATGCTGCATTTAGCAAACTGGGCTGAAAGTGTCATGAACTGCCTGACATTGATACACACACTTCAGCCCAATTCTTTTGCTGCCTGTTTTGTGTGTTTGGTGTTTTTGCTTTCGCGTTTTTTGTTTGCGTGTTTGTTGCTTTTTTTTGGTTGTTTGCGCTCTCTCTCTCTCTCTCTCTCTCTCTCTCTCTTTTTGTCAGTGGTTTTGTGGGGATCGTCTCTGCATCCACCTCCTCCTCCTCCCTAGCTGATTTGATACAGAGAAGAAATGGACTGGAATGGCCCAGGAGGTCACCTGAGTTTTGCGGGCAGCCTCGGAAGCAGCCACTAGTGTTTCCACGTTTCCTGGAAACAGGGGATGGCTTTGTTCTGCACACCCTGGAAAGGGCGTTCATCCACCGAGCCTGCCTGACCGAGAGTGGCTTTCTCTGGCTCTAGGTGACAAAAGAAATTTCTCAGTCCTGAAGGATGTCGTCCCTCACCTGTCACTCATATGCGTGCAAGTGCTGCCCCCTGGAGGCAACTACGCCACTAGCTGGAAATCAGACCTGTTGGCACTGAGCAGGGGCGTTCTGGGGATGAAAAACCTACCAGGCTCTTGGGCCCCGGGGGAGAACCAGGCCAGGTCTGCAGGGAGCAGTGAGCTGTTTGGCTCCGAATAAAATGCCCGATTGGAATGTGGGCTTACTGTGGAAAGAACATTCCGTTTTCCCAAAGATGCTAGAAATCTAGAAACGGAGATTCCTGCATGAAATCCCTGACTTTCAAACATGGCAACCTAATTCAGTCAAAAAAGAAAAACAAAACAAAAAACATTCTGAAGCAGGCCCATGAGTAATGTATATAATGATGTGTGCAAATTAGGGGGGAAAAAGAAAAGAAAAGCACCTCTCTGGGCAGATAAAGCAGGGAGAAAAAAAAAGAAAAGGAAAAAAAAAAGAAAGAAAAGCAATTCAGGCCTGTGTGCCAAGTAGAGGGAGCTTCCGGGCAGTTGCTCCCTGTGCCGGGTGCCGGGTTTAAGGACTGAGTCCTGGCCGGGTTTCAGCCACCACTGCCCGCTGGCTGCACGCTGCCTCGAGGTACACCCTGCACGGCTGCAGGTCGCTCCTGTGTGGCCGCTGAATGAGTCTGTGCAAGCCAAATTCTGCCCCTGGGCCTCTGGGGCCCAGGTTCACAAACTCTGGGCCATGGAGGAGGAGTTAGAAAGCAGGGAAGCCAACAGAAATTGCAAACCTGCCTTTGCTATATGGCCATAAAAATTTTAAATATTTTCCTCATACTGGATCCCAAACTTCCTCTCATTAGGGGTGGTGGGAGGGTGGGGAGTGGTGTGGTATGACATTTAGGCAGCATTTTTTTCTTTTTTTTATATAGTGATTTTTATTTTTTTCTTATAGCTGGTTTACAGTGTTCTGTCAATATTCTACTGTACAGCAAGGTGACCCAGTCACACATACATTCTTTTTTCTCACATTATCATGTTCCATCATAAGTGACTAGATTTAGTTCCCAGTGCTATACAGCAGTATCTCATTGCTTATCCATTCCAAAGGCAGTAGTCTGCATCTATTAACCCCAAGTTCCCAGTCCATCCCACTCCCTCCCTCTCCCCCTTGGCAACCACAAGTCTGTTCTCCAAGTCCATGATTTTCCTTTCTGTGGAAAGATTCATTTGTGTTGTATATTAGATTCCAGATATAAGTGATATCATACGGTATTTGTCTTTCTCCTTCTGACTTACTTCACTCAGTGTAAGAGTCTCTATTTTCATCCCTGTTGCTGCAAATGGCATTATTTTGTTCTTTTTTTAATGACTGAGTAGTATTCCATTGTGTATATATACCACATCTTCCTAATCCAATCATCTGTCAGTGGACATTTGGGTTGTTTCCATGTCTTGGCTATTGTGAATAGTGCTGCAATGAACATGCAGGTGCATGTGTCTTTTTCAAGGAAAGTTTTGTCTGAATATATGCCCAAGAGTGGGATTGCTGGGTCATGGGATAGTTCTATGTATAGTTATCTAAGGCAACTCCATACTGTTTTCCAGCTTACATTCCCACCAACAGTGCAGGAGGGTTCCAATTTCTCCACACACCTTCCAGCATTTGTTGTTTGTGGACTTATTAATGATGGCCATTCTGACTGGTGTGAGGTGGTACCTTATACATAATAGCTTTGATTTGCATTTCTCTAATAATGTGATGTTGAGCATGTTTTCATGTGCTTGTTGGCCATCTGCATATCTTCTTTGGAGAAATGTCTATTCAGGTCTTTTGCCCTTTTTTCAACTGGGTTGTTGGCTTTTTTGCGATTGAGTTGTATAAATTGTTTCTATATTTTAGAAATTAAGCCCCTCTCAGTTACATCATTTGAAGTTATTTTCTCCCATTCTGTAAGCTGTCTTTTTGTTTTCTTTTTGGTTTCCTTTGCTGTGTAAAAGCTTTAGACAGCATTTCTTGATCCACTTTGTTTTTTGGGATACACTTAGTCTATTATTATTATTATTATTATTTTATTTATTTTTTAGCTGCCACACAGTATATGGAGTTCCTGGGTCAGGGATCAGATCCAAGCTGCAGTTGTGACCTGAGCAGCAGCTATGGCAACCCATTGTTCCAGGCCAGGGATCGAACCTGCATTTTGGTGCTGCAGAGACACAGCCAATCCCATTGCGCCATCGTGGAAAGTCCCATGTATTATAAATTTTTTTTCCTTCTTAGGGCCACACCCCACGGCCTATGGAGGTTCCCTGGCTAGGAGTCAAGTCAGAGCTATAGCTTCCGGCCTATGGCACAGCCACAGCAAGGCAGGATCCGAGCCACATCTGCAAACTACACCACAGCTCATAGCAGCACTGGATCCTTAACCCACCAAGCAAGGCCAGGGATCGAAACTCCATCCTCATGGATGGTAGTCAGATTCATTAACCACTGAGCCATGATGGGAACTCTCCATATATTATAATTTTTAACGTCTTCCCTTTATTGGTCTACTATGGGTGAGATTCCTTAATAGAAATTATTTCTAACCCTGACAACGTCCAGACAAGATGCTGTTTTACAGATAAAGGTACTAAAGCTCAGAGAAGTAATATTTTTTCCCGCATAACCAGCTAGGAATTGCCTCTGTGCTGGGCTTCCAGCTTAGGTCTGTCTTGCTAAGAAGTTGTTGCTTCCCAAAGATGATCTGATGACTCTGTTACTTCTATCTGAGATGCCAAAGACTTTTTCTCCCTAATGTCACCTAGCGAAGATCTGTGCTATTCAAGTACATAAGGCATGGAAATCTCAATATTCTATGCCTTCTCTCTTCTCCTTTTTCTTTCTTAATAAATGCAAGAACAGTTCTTTTTATATAAAAGATGCATCTGTGTAGTGTATAACTTTGAAAATAACATCACTAGATGTACATATCCCAGTGAGTGTTGTTTCTTCAAAACACTGGGTTGCCTTGGTGATTAGAAACTTATTTCAGCAATGCTGTCATCAGTCACCAACTTTCCCGTGCTTCCCTTTTGGAAGGGACTTCAAGCCAGTTTACAAACCATTCAAAGAAATCAGGCTTATCATTTCAGTGGCATTGACAGTTTTAAACCTCAAATGATAATATTCAGCTTTTCCAGCCACTCTGTTCATCAGATTTGAGTACAAATAACTTGAGGCTCTTTCAAAAACTCAATCCCAGTCCCAGTGGAGTTAGGTTTGCCTATTGAGAATGTTCAGAAGAATTTGCTGGAGGTTTTCAGATTGTCTCCAGAAGAGGGGTTTCAAAAATATTGAGCTCAGTGGTACCACTGGTTAAACGTGACTTTTGAAGGGGACATGTGCATTGGATTGCAGAGGTCCTGTCAAGCTGATCAAACTAAAGAGTTAGGGTGGTGGAAAGGGTATACATTTTTAGTCTAGTCTTAGGAGTCAGACAGACTGGGGTCAAACCTTCCCTTTATCACTTACTAGTTATGTAACCTTGCACGGATTAGTTGATCTCTCTATGTTCCAGTTTTCTCTTTTGTAAAATGGAGATAATAATTGAATATGTAGGAGTTTTTAGAACAGTGGGTGTTTGCTATTGTTAAAGTCACACATATCACTTTACAGCGTCACTCTGAATTATAAATATATCAGGCAAGATCCATAACAAGGCAGACATTTCTGTTAGTATCATCATCAACTCTAGTAATAAAATATTCTTAGGTAGGAAAAGTAATTGTGTTTGGTTGTTAAAAAAAATGGTATTTGCCAGTCTAAAAGTCCTCTATCTAAATCCATTTCATTTCAGATTTAACCTTCAAAAAACCCCGAGCCACTATGCTTTACACTTGAAACTAACATATATTGTAAGTCAACTACAATTCAATAAAAATAAATAAATAATATGTTCCATTTCATTTTATATCCAAGAAACCCACACGAAAATGGAGATGCCTGGTATGCTATCACAGTATCAATAGCTTGGAATACCATGGCATCCTGGCAAAATATTCATCTAACCCATACCTCTGCAACTTTATAACAGGAACATAATCTTTACTCAGTGCAGTCCATCTTTGGACAGCTTTGGTTCTTGCCCAAAGACTTCCTGATACTAAACTGAGACCCCTTTCCTTTATCATTCCCTCTCTCTGAAAGTAAAAGGATGGAAAATGATGTATCTTGCAAAGTTTAATGTAAGGAAGCAGAAGCACTATATTTATATCAGATAACATAGACTTCAGAGCTCATACAATTACCAGAGGCTGAGAGAAATTTTATATAATATAAAAATGTCGATTCATTTTTATAAATATAGCAATCCTCTATGTCTGTGCCCCAAACAACAGAGCTGCAAAATACATGAGGCAAAAACTAATAGAACCGAAAGGAGAAATAGATAAACCCCATAATTGTAATTGGAGACTTTAATGTCCCTCTTTCAACAAATTGATAGAATAACTGGACAGAAAATCATCAAGGTTTTAGGAAAACTCAGCATCACCAACAACCAACAGAATCTAATCATCATTTAAATACTAGATATGCTAAGGGCACCAATCCAAAAGGTGGACATTATGAAAGAACAGATGTGTATGTAAGCAGAGAGATGGAAACTCTCCGAAAAGGGTCAAAAGGAAATGCTAGAAACCAAAAAGACTGAAATAGAAATGAAGAATATCTTTTGGGGGGGCGCATTAATAAACTGGACTTGCCAAGGAAAGAATTAATGAGCTGGAAGACAAAGCAACAGAAATTTCTAAAGCTGGGATATAAGAAGAAGAAAGAATGAAAAAGATAGCATTGAATGTGTAAGAACTGTGGGACAATTACAAAAGGAATGACACACATATAAAGGGAATACCAGAAGAAGAAAGGAAAAAAAGGAAAAGAATAAATCTTGAAAATAATAATGACTGAGAATTTTCCAGAATTAATGACAGACACAAACCACAGGTCCAGGAATGTCAAACAACACCAAAAATCTCCATGTAATTATCAAACTGTAGAAGCAGTGCTCCTTTTGTAATGCATAGAAATACTGAGTCACAATGTTGTACACATAGAACAAACATAGTGTTGTAGTTCAATATACTTAAATAAGTAAATAGACCACCACACTATGTTACCATAAAGAATAAAATAGGGAGCATTTGCAGACCCTTTTATTTACTTATTTATTTATTGCCTTTTTGTCATTTTAGGGCCACACCCGCAGCACACGAAGATTCCCAGGCTAGGGGTCTAATAGGAGCTGTTAGCCGCCGGCCTATACTGCAGCCACAGCAACAGAGGATCCAAGCCACGTATGTGAACTACACCACAGCTCACAGCAACGCCGGATCATTAACCCACTGAGCAAGGCCAGGGATCGAACCCACAACCTCATGGTTTCTAGTCATATTCATTAACCACTGTGCCATGGCGGGAACTCCTGCAGACCCTTTTAAAAATGTCTTCTTGGAGTCCTCCTGTGGCACAGCAGGTTAAGGATCTGGCATTGTCACTGCTGTGACTGAGGTCGCTGCTATAGCATGGGGTTTGATTCCTTGCCTGGGGACTCCCACATACTGCAGGCATGACTAACACCTCCCCCCAAATCCCCATCTTTTTGATTATTTTTGTGATTCTCCTTTATACGTTTAAATATGCATATCAGCTGAACACCATTTATTTTATTTTATTTTATATTTTTAGGGCCGCACCCTAGGCATATGGAGGTTCCCAGGCTAGGGGTCTAACAGGAGCTGTAGCCGCCGGCCTACGCCACAGCCACAGCAATGCAGGATCTGAGCCATGTCTCCACATACATCACAGCTCACAGCAACGCCAGATCTTAACCCACTGAGCCAGGCCAGGGATTGAACCTGCATCCCAATGGATACTAGTCAGATTCATTTTTGCTGAGCCAGGGCGGGAACTCCCCATCATGGTATTTTAAATACTTGTTACTTAGTTTTAAAATGTCCAAATATTTCTTAATATTTAGTTAAACTTAAGTTATGAAACTAAAAAATGGCACGTGCCAAAGACATTACAATTAAAACCTTTCATTACCAAAAATTTTTAAAAAACTGCAGAAAATCAAAGACAAAGAGAAAGTCCCCAAAGAGGCCAGAGGTGGGGTAGGGGAAACACCCTACTTGTAGGAAAACAAGCATAAGAATTACACTGATTTCTCTTCAGAAACCATGCAAACAAGAAGAAAGTGGAGTGAAACATCTAAAGTTCTAACAGTAATAAATCCTAACTTAGAATTCTGGGTTCAGTGAAATTACCTTTTAAACTCAAAGGAGAAATAAAGACTTTTTCAGAGAGGCAAAAATTGAGGGAATTAGTAAACCTATCACCAGGTGACCTGCTTTGTAAGAAAGAAATTCAAGAGAGAAGAAAAGTAATTTAAGTCAAGAGACTCAGAGCTACATAAAGAAGAGCATTAGATGTACCATGTGATTTCACTTCTATGTGGAATCTAAAATACAGAACAAATGCATGCATATGACAAAACAGAAACAGAATCATAGATACAGAGAACAGGTGGTTGCCAGAGGGGATGGGGGAGGGGGAGATGAGTAAAATAGGTGAGGGAAACAGAAGCAGAAATTTCCAGCTGCAAAATAAATGTCAAAGGGATGTAACCTACAGAGTAGGAAATGTAGTTACTAATAACATAATATTTTGGTATGGTGACAGAAACTAGATTTACTGTGGCAATCATTTTGTAATAATTGAAATTTTGAATCACTGTGTTGTGTCCCAGGAACGAACACAGTGTTGTAGGTCAATTATACTTTAAAAACAGACAAACTCATAGAAAAGAGACCAGAAGCACCTTAGAGAAGAAATAAATGAAGGTAAAATAAAATATTTTATTTTGGGAGTTCCCATTGTGGCCCAGCGAGTTACCAACCTGACTAGTATTCATGAGGATGTGGGTTCAATCCCTGGCCTCGCTCAGTGGGTTAAGGATCTGGCGTTGCCATGAGCTGTGGTGTAGGTTGCAGACATGGCTCAGATCCCACATTGCCACAAGCTATGGCATAGGCCGGCAGCTGCAGCTGCCGATCAAACCTACAATCTCATAGTTGCTAGTTGGATTTGTTTCCACTGCACCATGACGGGAACTCCTCAAACACTTTTACTTTATTTTATTTTATGTTTTTGTCTTTTTGCCTCTATGTAGAGCCACACCCTTGGCATATGGAGGTTCCCAGGCTAGGGGTCTAATCGGAGCTGTAGCCACCGGCCTTCGCCACAGCCACAGCAACGCGGGATCTGAGCCGCGTCTGCAACCTACACCACAGCTCACAGCAACACCGGGTCCTGAGCAAGGCCAGGGATCGAACCTGCAACCTCATGGTTCTTAGTCGGATTCGTTAACCACTGAGCCACAAAGGGAACTCCTCGAACACCTTTTAAAAGAAACTGACAGAGTTTATGAAAAAACAATACCCAAGTATATGTTGTCTATAAGAAATCTACTTTAAATATAAAGACACAGGTAGGTTAAGAAGTAAAGATTTTCCATATACTACTACTACTAAAAAAAAAAGCTGAAGTAATAATATTAATTTCAGGCAAGGCAGACTACAGAGCAAGGAAAATTATCTGGGATAAAGAGGGGCATTAATGTCAATTCTCCAAGAGGACATAAAAATTCTTAACACGTATGCACCTAAAAACAGTGTTCAAAATACAATGCAGAAAGCTGATAGATCTGTGTGGAGAAACAGGTGAATTCACTGTTATAATTGGAGACATTAACACGCCTGTATCAGAAACACACATATCGGGGAGGCAGAAGCTCAGCGAGGACAGAGTTGAACTCAAAATCACCATCAGAGAGTTCCCGTTGTGGCGCAGAGAAATGAGTCCAACTAGGAACCATGAGGTTGTGGGTTCGATCCCTGGCATCACTCAGTGAGTTAAGGATCTGGCATTGCCGTGAGCTGTAGTGTAGTTCACAGACTTGGCTTGGATCCTGCGTTTCCGTTGCTGTGGTGTAGGCTGGCAGCTGTAGCTCCAATTCAGCCCCTAGCCTGGGAACCTCCATATGCCAGAGCTGTAGCCCTAAAAAGAACCCACCCCCCAAAAATCACCATCAATCTGCTGGATATAACTGATATCTGTAGGCAAGTTTATCTGAGAACAGCAGATTATACATTCTACTCAAGCTCACACAGATCTTTCACCAAGATGGACTGCACTCTGGGGCATAAAACACACCTTGAAACATTGAAAAGAGCAGATCTCAAAAACAGATGCTCTCAGACCATAGAGAATTAATTAGAAAAGAAAGAAAAATAGCAGGAAAATCACAAAATGTTTGAGATTAAATAATAATACTACATGGGTCAAAGAAGAAGGCTCAAGAGAAATTAAAACATATTTGGAACGAAATAAAAATGCAGTGGGACACAGCAAAAAGTAGAGGGAAATTAGTAGCACTGAATGCACATGTTAGAAAAGAAGATCTAAAATTGATAGTGTAATCTGCCCCCTTGGGAAACTAGAAAAAGGAGTCGTCTCTCTGGCATTAGGCACAAGTGAGCCTACAGGGCCCAAGTCAGCTGCTTGATGGGTAATCTGTGTTATCCATCAGATGGTACCAGACCTGCTCCCTCAACTCATACCTGTGACCACACGGGAGCAGGGGGCCCCTTATGGCTAGCTGCTGGAGGAATAGAAATGCTAAGCTTGGTTCAGGCTAAGTCAGCTTGGCACAATGGACTATAGATGCATTACACTCAAAGGTAAGCAGTCAGAGAGGAAAACCTCCCAATGGGCAAGCCTCCTGATAGAGCAGAATCTACTTTGCATGGACAGAAAAGCAGCTTGGCTTTAGAATGTATGTGGACTCTGGCAGTGGTGACAATAAATTTGCTGATTGTTCAGGACCCTGGAAAAGGAAACATCAGGGATAAAAAGGTCTGGAAAAAAAGGCACGTAGAGGGATCCATGGCGAAGGATAGGAAGTATAAGGAACACCTATCAGTGTTTCTAGAGTAGAAGAGACACCTTACAACTAAGAAGACAGAATGACTTGGTCAGCTGACATCAGTCTGCTCTGCCATTGCCACCCCAGGGCTGGCACCGTATGCACGGGAATGGAGTAGTCATTGTGCAGAGACGAGGCTGTGCGTGGCTTCCATTCACAAAGGGTGATACAGCTACTGCTGCCACTGAATGTAGAGATGCACTGTGCCCCAAGGAGGCCAAGTGGTTCCTGGAGTCAGGGAATCTAATTGGATCCATTTGACCCTGGAAAGATCAACAACTCATCTCGCCTGGTCTTGACCCATGTTTCGGTCACGGGTTTGACTTTCTTGCCTGTGGAGTTCCAGTCACGACCATAGCTGAGTATTTACTCTATGCACATAGGATCCCACATAGTATTACAGGGGACCAAAGAACCCACTTTACAGGAAAGGCAACAGTGGGAAGACAGGCATAGAAGCTGCTGGTGCTTTCACACACAGAAACTTTCAACCTTCTGGAGCAATGGAAAAGCCTGCTGGAGACACCTCTGAGGGGCCAGCCTGGACGTGATAACCAGCGAGGTCAAGTCACTCTAAATCAATGACATTATATGGTGTGGGATCACGTGAGTCCAGCACGCCAAGGGTGGAAGTAGTTCGCGCCACAGTTCATACTCATTTACTCTTCAATTTGCGCTTCCCACCCCCACAACTCTGGGCTCTGGCCATGGAGAGATCTTGGCTCCCAGAGGGGGAATGCTCCCCTCAGTGGGCACAATGCGAGTCCCATTAAATTTCAAACTACGTGTGCTACTAAGTTATGATGGGTTCCTCATGCTGAGAGGACAGTGGGCCAGGGAAGACACCCCCATCGTGCGTAACTGCCCCTGGTCATCAGGCGGCTGAGCTGCGAAGCAGGACCTGAGGAGAGTAGGCAGGTAACACACTGGAATGTCTCTTGAGGCGCCTTCACTCCGTTTTGAGGGCAGAGAGCTGAGTGCAGCGACCAGAGCCTGAGCGGGATGTGGGGACGTGGTGACTGGGGGCTCAGAGTCCTCAGGAGGAGGCAGGTCACCTAGGTCAGCACAGGGAATCGAGACTGGATGGCTGCGGGGGGGGGGGTGATGAGTACCACCTGTGGCCTGGAGACCAGCTGCTGTGACAGGGCTGTTGTTTGTCCCTCTAGATTTCCTTTTGTAAGTTTCCCTCCGGAAGACCCATCCATCAGAATCCTGAATTAGCTTCTCTCAGAACTTATACAAAGTCATTGGATCTATGTGGGGTGGGGTAAGGTTTGGGCTGCAAATTGTGGGGCCCCCACCCAGATCTCCCCTCTGCCGGTCCCTCAGAGCTGATGTCACTCCCCAGGTAATGGGAGTCTTGACAGCTAATAATTTGCAAGTGAGTTCTCCTCCCTCCCAGTGATTGATTGCCCTTGGCTGAGGACAGCCACCTTGCTCAAGGTCAAACCCCTTTCTTAGGGACAGCTCAGGTCCAGTGACTGTCAATCAATGACAAGTATTTTTTGTTGTTTTATCTTTTTAAGGCTTTTAACTTCCATATGGCATATGGAAGTTCCCGTGCTAGGAGCTGAATCGGAACGGCACCTGCTGGCCTACACCACAGCGTGTGGCAATGCTGGATCCTTAACCCACTGAGTGAGGCCAGAGATCGAACCTGAATCCTCATGGATACTAGCTGGGTTCTTAACCTGCTGAGTTGCAAAGGCAACTCCCAATGATAAGCTTTAAAGTCCAAACCTCCTGGTCCCAATTTGGGTTACCTGCAGGGTCACCTTTGCTCCAGAGCCCCCGCTGAGATCAGCTGCGGCCTTTTCCATGACCACATTATAGCCCAGTTTCTCTCTCTGCCCAGTCTTGGTTTCCCTCTCCAGCCCCAGGTGATCCAGAGAACATGCTCAAACTTCCGGTACATAAACCTCAGACTCAGACTCTGCTTACCCTGGAAACCAACCTGCAACAATTTAGAGTCCAGCCCATCCCATCCTCATAAACATAAGATGCCTTTAAGAAAGAAAGAAAAAAATCCCTTTACTGGCCCCTGCTCACTTGGGGCATTCCTGTCTGGATAGCTATACAACATGGAGACTATTTTCACCCTTGGCCTGTTGCTCTGCTTTTCATTTGCTACATTTACCAGTAGAAAGCAAGGACTTATCAATGAGCTCTCTAGGAGTTTCTTTGGTCTGCTTCTTGGCTTCTTTACTGGAGCCATTTGTAATAACCCAATGACAATTATTCTTTTAGATCTTCCCAATATTTATAGCTGTGTTTACTTATCTGCAAAAGGCGTTTATAAATTTTCATTGGAATTTTTTTGGTTCTACTTGTGTAAAGACTAGGATACATGTCTGACCCAGCCAGACATGTATGATTACTTCTCTCAAAATTCAAACGTCATGGGAGTTCCTGTCATGGCTCAGTGGTTAACGAACCCAAATAGCATCCATGAGGACGCGGGTTCGATCCCTGGCCCCGCTCAGTGGGTTAAGGATCCGGCATTGCCGTGAGCTGTGGTGTAGGTCACAGATGCAGCTCGGATCCCACGTTCCTGTGGCTGTGGTGTAGGCTGGTGACCACAGCTCGGATTAGACTCCTAGCCTGGGAACCTCCGTATGCTGCGGGGGCAGCCCTAAATAGACCAAAAAAAAAAAAAAAAAAAAAATTCAAACGTCAATCTAGGCCTGCTCTAGCTGCCTCCTGTCACTGCTTTAGCCTCCATGCCCCAGAATATGAGCCAGCTGAGAAGACTGAGTGCGTCGAGAGGTTATTCCTCAGCAGTGGATGGGAGCCCCCTGCCTGTGTGTGGGACAGATTGTGTCCTTAAGGCAACCCTCTAAGTATGGGGCTACAGTCTCCGCAGTTGACCCCATGGTGTTTGGGCAGCCTGATGGCTGGGCTTCAGCCCTGGTTCCTGGTTTTCACTTCTATCCTTTGCTGGCTCTGGAGCCAAGATTGAACCCAGTCCAGCTGGCCGAGGCTCTGACCCTTTCTTCTAGTCTCTGACAACTTTGTTTCTGGTTTTCCTACCTTGATCTGTATGTAGATCCTTGGTCCAAGACTCGGGTCAATAGGATGCCAGGAACTCTTGTTTCCCAGAATGCCACACTCCTCCCCTGGCCCTCAGCTCAGGCTCTTTACACCGACACTGATCTCAGTAGCACCTGCATCCTCTGCAACTGCACCTGAATCCACAGTATCCCCACAATCCACCTGAATCCCTTGAACCTGAACTGTTAGCGTTTGCAGCCAGGGTGTGTCCCCCTGGCCTGTGGCAGTCACCTCAGCAAAATCCTTTCTCACAGTAAATGCCCACATACCCATCACTTCAGCTAGTACTGCTGCTTTGACAAATTAGTCCCTGTTAATGAGAATTAAACCCAGGGTAGTTGTTCCCCTAATTAGATTCACGACTCTCTGAAGGGTAAAATTGCTGGCAAAGCAAGTGAAAAATTTTCCAGGATTTCAGCATTTATTTTAATGGGACTTTGTATGAAGATTTAATATAGGCTTAGTTGTTACCAAAATATCTTGCTTGCTTAATGGTTTTGTTGTCTATTATCAAAACATTTGTCTAGGCCTCCATCTCAGTAGATACATTGTTTTCCCACAATTATGATATTTAAATTTTCTATAACTTCATATTTGTAGATGTTCAAAAGGTGAGGTATCTTATTTCAAAACAAGAAAGGTTTGGAGTTCCCTGGTGGCTTAGTGGGTTAAGGATCCAGCATTGTCACTGCTGTGGCTCAGGTTGCTGCTGGGGCTTGGGTTTGATATCCGGCCTGGGAACTTCCACATGCTGCAGGCACAGCCAAACAAACAGACAGACAGATAAAAAAACAACCAAGAAAGTCTTCATTTATAACAGAGGACAGGTAGTATTAACGTTTACACAAACCACAGTGAGTGAATAGTTCCTTGGGATTATAAAATAAAGAATATCTCTAAGCCAGACACTCTGGCATCAACTATATACTAGAGGTGGGGGAAATTAAGTATCAAGAACCAAAATGTTCTAAGAATTAGAAGGTAGACAGTAACTTATAATAAAGCAGTAATAAAATGACTAAATTATAGTTTAATCTAACAATTAAACACTAGCTGATCTTTCCAAGGACAGATAAGTAATTTTAAATGTACTACAGATAAATTTTTTTTTTTGCTGTTCTCCTGGCATGTGGAAGTTCCTGGGCCAGGGATCAAACCTGTGCTACAGCAGTGACTGCATCAGATCCTTAACCTGCTTCGCCAAAGGGAACTCTTACAGATGACTTTTAGTTTCCTAAACTGAGATCTTACATTTGTAAATATTTACTCAAAATCATTAGTTAGTTTAATCTCTTAAGCAAATTATACTTTGCTTGGGCCAGTATTAAATTTTGTTTTTATTCTGTAGCCCAAGAATGCATACATTCTGGCCCTGGAAAATCCACAGTAGATAACGCGTACACAAATGGAGAATCGTTTACATTTGACGAGGTCAGAGAATAGTCTAAGTTGCACAATTTACCACCAGTCAAAGGCAAGCCTATCCTTTAGAAAAGTATCTTTCTTGAGTGCAGTAAATAGCTGTGATGTTTTCCTTCAAACTGGGATTCAGTCAATGGCTAGGATGACCTGCTGACCTCATCATACAAGAACAATGATTACATTTAAGGAATTATATATGAAGCAAGATAATTTAAGAACACCAAAGAAACTCCAAGAGGACAGCATTGCTGTTTGTCCCAAGCAGCCACCTTGCCTTTAATGGATGTCCACCAATGCAGGGCACATGGCCTGGGGACAGAAATTTCAGGACCCTGATTCAACCGAAACTACTCCAGGTCTGCTCTTGGGAATTACAAACCAAAACTCACGTTAAAAGCATCTTTAAACTTCTATAATTGAGCTAGAGATTTGGAACTAGAACTATTTAGACAAATTGAGGGTAAGGAGACAGTGAGGTCCTCTAACTCAAGGTTTCCCCAAACAGAAGCAGGGAACCCAGCAAGTGACTCAATTTCTCTGCACGTGCTTGCCAGAGAAGCCACCGTTAATAGAGGTTGGTCTTTTTCATGACCCGAAGAAATTCTTCCTCGTTCACTTCGCCGTCTCCATCCCGATCCGCTTCGTCAATCATTTCCTGCAGCTCCTCATCCGTGAGGTTTTCCCCCAACTCATTGGCCACGCGCTTTAGATTTTTGAACGAGATCTTCCCGGTTTCATCATCGTCAAAGAGCCTGAAAGCCTTCAGGATTTCCTCTTTGGTGTCTTTCTCGGCCATCTTCTGAGTCATCACGGCCAGGAAGTCATTGAAGCTGATTTTCCCTGTGCCTTCTTTGTCCACCTCGGAGATCATCCTCTTCATCTCCTCCTTTCTGGGTTCAAAGCCCAGCGCTCGCATAGCCACCTTCAGCTCCTTCACGTCGATGGTGCCGCTCCCGTCGGCATCGAAGAGGTCAAACGCTTCGCGAACTTCTTGCTTCTGATTTTCAGTGAGTTCAGGCTTAGGTCCCACCTTTCTTTTCTGGCTGGTGGAGGCCACGTGTGGCTTCTTGAAGCTGGAAGCCATCCTCCGCGGTGGCGGTTGTTATCTTAACGCTTGCTGTCGCCGCGCTTGCGCTTGGGCGCCCCCTCCTGGAACGCGGGCGCAGGGCAGCCCTCGTGCCCTCTCTGGGAACTTCGAGATCTGATGCACCTTAACTGCCACAGTCCCCTCCATTATTACCCATTTTCATGAGCTGAGAACGAAGCTGGCAAGACTTGCTTGTATCCACTGCTGTGCTCTGTAATGTGCTGGCGTTTGTTCTTTCCAGGCCATTTGTCAGCATCCGTAGGACAAGGTTATTTGGAGGTTATCTTCCTCTCTCCTTTTCCATACAAATTTTAAAAAACCCTCTTGGCCTGAGGTTACCTAAGGGTAAGTTTAGGGTCATCAAGATTGAGTCTGATCCCTTGACCTAAAATGTGGGGGAGGAGGAGGAGAGTATATTAAAAGGCACACCATGTGCTCAACTTGACATAAATGGGAAACAGATAAAATGGAAAAAGTTATGTGGAAAATTTGTAGAAGTGTGTCTCCTGACATTATGCTCAACAATAATGAAAACTTCACGAGTTTATCTGGCGTACACTGAAATATGAGATGCAATATCCACATTTGAGATTTACTTTCAGTGAGTCCGTTTTACATGCTCAGTATAATTGCAGTTGAATAATGGTCATAGTTTCATTTGCTAGACTTTGACTTGGAGAGACTGGGGCTGAAATACTGCCTTCTGCTTTGGTAGTTTAAAAAATTCTATCAGCGTATTACTCACTGTTTATCACGTGGTTGGGGCTGTGCCGAAACCCACATTCTGATGGCCCTGCTTGGGCAGTGGACACAGGAGGAGGTGATACGGGACATGCTGGGACTCAAAATTGCCTCCTGAGAACAAAGGGGCAAGAGAAAAACTGGAGGCTTTTCAGGTGAAAAGAAAGAGCAAATTCACCAAGTCAGCCCATGAAGGGATTGTGTTTGGAATTGCTCTGTAGATGCAAGGACTCAGCAATTTTTTTTTTTAGAGCTAAGGCTGGACATCTTTGGGTTTTCCCTTCACATCAATGAAAAACGAATGTTTCTTTGCACATAATTAAAATATTCTGAATAAACCATTGTTGCTTCTGGTGGTTAAAATAAAAAAGAGTGCATTGCTCCTTCTTTAAATGGTTAAAAAAAAACCCAGAAAGTTGACTTTTTTTTTAGCATTTTTGCAAAAAAAAATCTCGATTTATCACTACTTGATCAGTTACAAGTGAGGGCAATTTCAAGAGTTTTAATTGAAGGGTATTGAACCCCCAGCATCTAGAGCAGTGCTTGACATATATTAAGTAGGTTAATAAAAATTTGTTGAGTAAATAAATGACAGCTAATGTTGGGCTTAAAATACTTCTGAATTGCCAAAATAAAACAAACAAAAACCCCAAAAGATTAAATTATGCTAGGAGTGTTTTTTAAAATTAGTGATCAGATATTGTTTACACGACATGTTTAATTAACCAGATCTCACTACCTGCCTTGGTGGATACATGACATAATGTACAGAGGGCCTGGGCACAGGCTTTCTAAAGGTCAAGGAAACTTATTGGGACATTCCTCCAACATCCACCCTCCCTAGTACTTGTCATAGATGGTGTCAACTCAAAGTCGACTTTGGCAAGTAGGAACTGCCATTGCCCATCTTCCAACCCTACAAATCCTCCTGCTTTCTTTCTTTCTTCTTCTTCCTCTTCCCTTTTTTTTTGCTTTTTTTTTTTTTTTTTTTTTTTTTTTTTTTTTTTTGGCTATGCTGATGGCATACAGAAATTCCCAGGCCAGGGATTGAATCCATGCCACAGCAGCAACCTAAGCCACAGCACTGACAACTAGTGGGTCCTTAACCCACCAAGCCACCAGGGAACTCCCAATCCTTCCTTTTCTTAACTGGGTCTAAGAGCTTGGGATCTTATACCTAACTTTATTACCACTGTGACCTTGAGAAAGTCACTTAACCACTCAGACTCAGTTGAAACATCTGCAAAATAGGCATACTTTGGAGTATGCTTACTGCATAGCAGGAACACAGCTTCCTACTAGGGCTCCTGAGAGCGTTCAGGGAGCTACTCCAGGGACAGTGACTATAGGAAGCTACTTCAGGGGCCACACAGGCCTGGGTGATTGTTAGCTGCATGCAAATTCGTCCCAGACACTGTGCATTTCTTTTGACACCCACTCTTCTACCCAAATTCAAGCCAAACTATGATGTGTTGGGAAAAACTGAAGGATAGAAGCTGCTTTATATAGGGCTACATTTGGGCCAAGCTGAGCTCAAAGCAAAACGGTTGTCATGGTTTCCAGATGTGTGTAATCAACAGTCACAGCTAAGGGCCACCAGCAGCTCCCTTCGCAGAAAACAGTGCCCTTGGCAGGAGTCAGCTTTTCTTAGGGAGTTACTTTGTGTTCATAGTCTGTGATCTGAAAAGAAGAAGGGAAGCTTGCATTGATTATGTGCCTAGCATTGGGCTTGCTCCTCTCATTTAATCCTCGTCATCATTTCTCATTTTGCAGATGAAAGAGAAAAAAAAAATGAGGCCTGGGAGGGGCTGTCACATATCCAGGAGTGCACAGCCAATAAATGGTGTCTCTGGGGTTTAAAGCTTGGTTGGTGTGCGTCCACTGCTGAGGCTTTGTTCATCACTCCACACTGCCTTCTTCAATAGTTGAGATTATTACCGAAGTGCAGTATCACTGGGAAGGCACGATACTAATTTTCTTCCCTTAGCCTAACAACAATTATACAGCTTGCCTAGAAAGATTTAACAAGATTTTGTAGGATCTCAGGCAGGATCCCATTGGAGCTGAGTCACTGAGAGGAGGAGCAGTATGCTTGGAATTTACATTTGTTCTTCAATTCTGCTTCACCGCATCCCTTCCAGATACGAGTTAAGTGTTAAGCAGTCTGGGCAAAGTGTCTTTGGTTGGCATTAGTCAGAGTCTACATAATGCTTGTGAAATTCAGCTTCATTGCTTTAAAGTCACTTTTCAAGTTCGAAGGAAACCAACATAAAGTAAATGAGATGTTCTGGAAAATCCACGGTTCTGAGCAGTTTTGTTTGGTTTTGTTCCTGCACCAAACATTTTCTGTACCACTTTGTCCTAGGTAGTACGCGAAATCAGTTGTTGATTGAGAGGGGGAAGAGGAGAGAAGGTTGTTTAAATCTGGTCCTGGGAGCTTAACAGCTGGAAGAGGGGAAAAAAAAAAAGAGGAGCTGGAATTCCACAGCAGGGTCCAGAGTCAGTGGAGAGCAAGCAAAAGGACCCATGCAGTTTGCTTATTCTAATTATTTGGTTTTCCATTTGACTTACAGTGGCTTGAAAAAGGTGAGGCCTTTTAAAATTTAAGTTGTGCTCAGCAAATTCGGCAAATTCCAGGTGCCACCCAAGGCAGAAAACCTGCATAATAAGGTTTCTTTATTGCTGCCTATTTACTTTCCAACAAATGCAGAACAGAGAAAATGCAAATACTTGACGCTTCTACTTGAGCAAGATTACTGTGTGTGGGGAGGGTTATCCCCAAACCAACAATAACAGAACTATTTATTCATGAATACATGGAGCCGTTTACAAGAAATGGACTCAGCAGCAACAAGTTTTACAATCCCGGTGGTCTCAGAGTGGGAAAATGAGGTCCAGTCCAGTGACTCAACCCAAGCCTTTTTGGCAAGCCCAGGAACAGACTAAAGTGTCCAGCCAACGGCTACATAATTTCTCCTCCCCGGACCCCAGAAATAAAGAAATACTCCTCTCAGATACAAAAGCAGACTGTGTTTCAGAAAAGAATTTACCAGAATCTCACAGTGCTTCTCAAACTTTCACCCAGATACTCCTAAGAGCAGAGGAGATTTAAAGCACTCCCTTGGTGATCCCGGGACATTTAGAAGAAGCCTACGCCCAGAATGAAATGGCATTTATTTATTTATTTATTTATTTATTTTTGTCTTTTGTTGTTTTAGGGCCACACCCACGGCATGTGAAAGTTCCCAGGCTAGGGGTCTAAACGGAGCTGTAGCCACTGGCCTACGCCACAGCTACAGCAACGCGGGATCCGAGCCGTGTCTGCAGCCTACACCATGGCTCATGGCAACGCCGGATCCTTAACCCACTGAGCGAGGCCAGGGATCAAACCCATGTCCCCACGGTTGCTAGTCAGGTTTGTTAACCACTGAGCCACTATGGAACCTCCCAGAAGGAAATGTCTTTATAATACTGTTTTCTCATTTTAAAAAGTGAATTTTGCTTTCTGCTGCATTGCACATTTGGTGGTTCTGTTACAGTTTGAAATGACTGACCATCAAGTAAATTTGATTGCTTCTCAAGGGGGAAAAAAAAAAAAAGCACCGTGTGCCACCAGTCTGTGCATGTGGATCGGGAGGAGAATTTCAGAGCTTGGATTGGGGTGACAAGAAAGAAGAGTTTATTGAGCATGGCCAAGTGTAGAGAAAGTAGAGTTTACTGAGATAAGAGACGCTGCAAGCACAGCAGGGTGACTTCCTGACAAGCAGGGAGAGCCAGCAATGAAAGCTCGGTCATGTCTGTTTTTATAACCCAGGGAGAAGAAAGGTCTTGCGATACACCTGCTGACCTGCTGATTGGTGGGGCAAAGAGGAGTCTTAAGACACACTTGCCGGCTAAAAGCGTGGGGTGAGGAGTGGGTCCCATGCCTTTCCCAGTAGGGGGGTAGCAAGGAGTAGGCCAGCTTGTTCAAAGTGGGGGAGGAGGTATTGCAATGATGGGGTATTACAAGCTGGGGCGAAGATAGGGGTCTGGTAATTCTCGTCTTGGCCAGAGGCTTTGAGTTCAATCTCCCTGAAGGGGTCTTGAAGCCCAACAATATGCTTATTTGGTGACTTTAAGGATACCTCCAGGGGCTGGGAGAACTTTGTATGTTTTATCAAACTCTAAGCTAATGTGGAGTTTGCAGTGAAAATGATAAAGACCAATAGTGTTTCCTGCTCCTACCCAACCAAGATCCTCTCCGCTTGTACATCATTTGGATTTGGGTGTCAAAGGAGAAGGAGGAAGGAAAAGGGTGAGGAGGGGAAGAAGGAAGATGAATGAATCTCTAGAGCATTTGCAACTTGAAAACTGGGGTGAAAGGAAATGCATCCATTGAAAGAATGTCTGCCCTCTGTTCCCAGAGCCCAAATCAGCCCAACTTAAGCATTAATTTGATGACAATAAGCTTGTAACTGAGGAGGACCCTGTTGGACTTCTGGGCGCAAAAGCCTTTCTGTGCCCCCATTTCTCGTTCTTAGGAAATGGGCCTCATTCAGCCACCATGACCTTCCCTGAGTTCCAGCGGGCAGGTTCCCACAGCTGTTCATCCGGGAAGGGAGGGGATGCAAAGACAAGGGAGGAGCAGTCAAGCAACAATAGTGTGGCCTTGGGACAGGATCCTAGTCCCCCCACTTCAAGCGATATGCAAAATGACAAATGACGTAGGCATCTTATACACCTAGGAGACAAGTTATATTCCTATGCTTCTTTTAGAAATGAATTTTTTTTTTGTCTTTTTAGGGTCAAACCCCCAGCATATGGAGGTTCCCAGGCTAGGGGCCTAATTGGAGCTATTGCTGTCGGCCTTCGCCACAGCCACAGCAATGCGGGATCCGAGTCGTGTCTGCAACCTACACCACAGCTCACGGCAATGCCGGATCCTTAACCCACTGAGCGATGCCAGGATGGAACCACAACCTCATGGTTCCTAGTCGGATTCGTTTCCGTTGCACCACTATGGGAACTCCCTAGAAATGAATTCTTTAAAATTGAGCTTGGAGCCCGTCCTTGTGCTTCTCCCTCATATATATAGGATTGTACTCTAACACAATCACCAATAAGCTAAAGATTAGGCACCCTGAGCACAGTTGCCTGTGGGCTAGAGATTATAAGCACATGATATTTAGCAGAAAATTTCCTAGTTTGTTCTAATCTCTGATTAATATGCTCTATTTGCAAGTACGGTTATTCTAGGTAATTACCCAGAGGACCACAACCAGGATCATGCTCAAATCTCCTGATGTCAGCTTCGATGACAAAGATTCTCCCAAAGAATGTTTGTCCCAATCCTGATTATTACCTGAAACACTGTTTTTCTCCTTCTAGACTATAAAACCCCCTACAGTTCTTCTCCAAAGGGGAGCACAGTCTTTAAGGCATTAGCTTGCTATGGTCTCCTCTGCCTGGCAAAGCAATAAAAGCTTTTTTTTTTGTCTTCAACCAAAACTCTGTCTCCGCATTTCTATTAGGCACCGGTGGACAAAGGCCAAATTTTGGCAATGAGGTGACAAGGGACACAATTTATGTTGACATAAACTCAAAGCAGAACCTCATGGGATTTACGATCCAGCAGTTGACTACCAAATTCGGGCACACAACAGAAAATGCAGAACCAAGAGGACCAGGAGTGGCTTAGCTGGATTTTTAAAATACCTCCTAGACTAAGCTATTGGTTTCCTCTTTGATCTACTTTCTTTCCTTCTCCCAGGCTGAGATTTCAGCATCTCAAGCTGATTCCTCTAAGGAGAACTTACCAGAGGCAAGAAGGTCAAAAGGCCTCGAGGCTGGTAGTGACACAAAATGAGCCAAGTGGAGCCAAGTGGCCTGCATGTTAAGGATGTCTTTAGGGATTAGCAGGGACCTGGAGAGTCTGTGCCCTTTGGAAAGACATTGAAATTCAAATTAAAAAAAAAAAGAAAAAACAAAACACCCCTAACAAACAATAACTGGGCAGGCCCAAGAAAACAGGTCTTGCAGAAAACAGGTCAGGCAGAACTTGGCCAATAGACTGCATGGTGTTTGTCTCCTCCTTGTATCAGCCACTTCTGCTGGGGTTCAAGCAGTACAGACACTTCTCAGAGAAAAGGACAGAGACCAAGGGAAGACTGAATTCTGACCCCACGGCTGTTCACACCCAATTCCTTCAGCACACCATCGATTGCTTTATTGCGGGATAAACTGTGCTCTAGGACCAGCCCGGAGGGAAAGCGAACTTCTGCAGAGGTAGCAGCATGCTATTTGATTTTCTGCCCTGAGTCGGCTGGGAAGGAGAGGAGCCCACGCTCCCCTGTGGCCTTTCCTAGCAGCACCCCTTTGGGAACAGATGGTCCCGGGGACTGGCGTCGAGGCTGACGCAGGTCTGGCCCCAGAGCCTCCTCCTGGCTCCCACGCTTGGCACAGCGGGGGAGGGGGCAGAGTAGCAGGGGACCGCCCCCCGTCCCCCACCCCAGGCCACCACGGCTTCTGGACTCACTGGGAATTATGGGCAGTGACAGGAGATGGTAGGGAAAACACATGCCTTTTAAAAGAAAGGATGTATTGGCCTTAGAAAAAAATTTCTGAGAAGTGGATTTCGACTCAAAACTCAGTTCCGTGACTGCAACATACATTTAAAGATAAGCTTCTGAACTAAATTACAGCTCCACTGCATTTCAAAGTTTAGCAGTTGTATCAGCAAACAAAACATCAAAGGAAACCAATAGGTCCTGTTAGTCTCCTCTCAAGCAGCCACTAGAAATCCCTTCATCAACAAGGAATCGTATTACAGCTCCTTCCAGTTAAGCCTCTAAATAGGAAAGGGGTGCAATCGGGACAGGAGAAAATGACGCCCCCCTCTCGTCCTTTCCAGGTGGCAACCAACTTGCCCCATGGAGGTTTTTCATTTAGTTGCTGGTGAAAACATCTATTGAAACTTAGGGGTTCATGACCTGGAGTTACTGACCCTCTGCTTTCCTTCATTTTCTGCATTTACTACTTTGCCTCTACAAAGTCCTTTCCAAATTCCTTTGGTTTCTGGATCATTCTTATCTGAAAGCCATGTTCTCCCCCCCACCTCCCCTTTGGCATTGGTCAGGGTTTCTTTTGCCCTGAGTGCTGAGCATGGGACAGAGCTTACAATGGAAACAAGGTCCTTAACTCATGGTCTTGTTCTCAGTTACACCTCATACAGAGTGTCTGTTTGCCAGGGTGATCTCAGGCTCCAGTGCATTAGGGCGAGCCCACCGCTAGTTAATTTTGAAGCTCCCCACATCCTCTAAGAACAGATTTGCTACAGGCACTTTGAATAATATTTTCAGGATGACAGATGGGAATGAGGCAAGAAGAGAAAGCTGACTCTCAGACATGAACTCACACTTCAATCTCATCTACCCATGTGGGTTGAAAAAGGTGAGGAGGATACACCTCACCACAGTCCTGTCTTTGTGACCTTATCAGAATTGTGCCTATTTAGTGAAACCTAAAAAAGTGACAGACATTATAGAGCTTCTCTTTCCGCTTTCAAACTGTGAACATCCTAACTTCTCAACACAGTTAAATTTTAGAGACTGGAGCTCCCACTGTGGCAAGTGCGTTAAAAATCCCACTGCTGTGGCTTGGGTTGCTGTGGAGGCATGGGTTCAAACCCTGGATCCTGTGTGGCCACAGATGTGGCTTGGAGTCAGTCCCTGGCCTGGGAACTTCTATATGCCATGGATAGAACCATAAAAAAGCAATGCAGCCAGGCTAGCCCACCCTCCAGGCTTCCCATCTTCTGTTCTGAGACTTCTCAGATGGTACAGTAAGTGCAAACTAGTGGTACAGAATTTACACCTTGGCCAGTGGCCATCAGGTATCAATGGATATTTCCCCATCAGAAAGTCCTGTGGGGCTGTGTGTGTCACCTATGACAGGGGCCAATTAATAACACATTCTTGCACAGGTTCTCCATTCTTCCTCGTCACACTCCTTCTTGTCACCTCACTCCTGCTCCCTGAAACCAATTCCCAAATAAGCCTGCAGTCAAGCTTTAGCTTTAGATCTACTCTCAGGGGAAACTCGGCTGAGAAAGGGGAGCACATAGTCCTTCTACGAACCTGAAGTTGTCCCATCCCTTCTGCTCACACTCTGTGGGCCACATGGAGCTGCAGGGGGGCTGAGGGATGCCTCCTTTGTTCTGAGTGGCCATGAGACCAGTTAAAATATCTGTCAGCGTGGAGGAAGTCTCTGCACATGCTTCGGGGGGCTATTTCTGTTTGACAAATTTGAATTTGCACAATATATCCTGGATAGACCAGAGAAGTGGGACCTGAGTTTTTGTCCTTATGATTATGATTATGATTATGATTTTGGCCGTGCCCACGGCATGCAGAAATTCCTTAGCCAATGCCAGTGACCAGTGACCCAACCCCCAGCAGTGACAACACAGATCCCTAACTGCCGGGCTCCCGGGCAGTGCCTTTGTCCACGTTCCTCTGCCCGTCTTCTCTGTGAACTTAAGCAAGTTGCTTAAGTCTTCTGGGCCTAAATTTCTTCACTGGTAAAATGGTGACGGTAAGAACTCCTTTCTCTGAGTAGTGGTGAGAAAAATGAGATTGCAGAGGGGAAAGTGCTTTAAAACAGACCAGAGACTATGAGATGTAGGTTGGATTTGCTTGCTGCCTAAATGTAAACTGTAAACCAGTAGCAGAATGCTCCCTCCCATTGTGTCACTAGATTACCAGACAGGTGCACCCCCAGCGCCACCCAATTCACCCCACAGGTGGACGAGCTCACCCAGCCCACCATCCCAGAAAACCGCCATCAGCATCAGGGAAATATTTGCTCCCTCAAATGGTGCAACAGAGTGGGTTCTTGCAGATAATCACACTTCATTTCATCTTCATTTCCTTCTCGTCCAAGAGATTATCTACCTCTGGAATTGATACTTTAGAAACAGTCATAGGAGTCCCCGTTGCGGCTCAACGGAAACGAATCAGACTAGCATCCATGAGGATGTGGGTTTGATCCCTGGCCTTGCTCAGTGGGTTAAGGATCTGGCATTGCTGTGAGCTGTTGTGTAGGTCACAGATGAGGCTCGGATCCCACTTTGCTGTGGCTGTGGTGTAGACTGGCAGCTACAGCTCCAATTGGACCCCTAGCCTGGGCACCTCCAAATGCTTCGGGTGTGGCCCTAAAAAGACACACACACAAAAAAAATTAATAAAGAGTAGTTCTCTTGTGGCTCAGTGGGTTAAGGCTCAGAGTTGTCACTACTGTGGCCTGGGTCGCTGTTGTGGCACAGGTTCGTTCCTTGACCCTGGAATTTTCACATGCTGCAGGCATGGCCAAATAATTATAATGATCGTAAAGAGAAGAAAGCAGAGAAAAGTCACGCTTGATATTTGTTACGTGAGCCTAAGGGAAGAAACTGCATTCTCTCTCCCCATCAATAACTACGCTTTCAAACATTAAGGATTCCTTCTGGACTATTTTAAGGAGCAAATTTATTAGTTCTATAGCATCTTGTAATCCTGAGGCATTTAGGAAAACTACATTCTTTGGATTCTATAACCCTGGCTGTTTTCCCAAAGCTACTTCAAACAATGGGTCTTTTGCTGACGGGGCACTCTGTGGGCCAGCAGTGTTGTTGAATTGTAAGTAAATAATCTTGAAACAAATCCGTGGTTGACACACTGTCATATTATGTTTACTGCTCCAAAGGAGGGATTTATTCTGAGGATATTGAAAAATTCCATTGCTGGTTGGGGGAAGTGACAATTGGGATCACTCATAAATTACAGTGACTGCCTTCTTATACCATACATAGGGTCCAAAACATTGAACATGCACTCAAATGTCATGTGCGAAATAGAACAGTGCTGGCTAAAAATATGTAATGCCACTAAGTAAAAACAGATACTGTAGATATGACAGATGTTTAAATTGCAAAGTTTGGCCATAGCTAGTGCTGTTCTTCTCCCAGGATTAATAAACAGGGAGATCTAAAGCGGAACAGAAATACTTTAGTTTGAGTGCATCTTGCTTCGCTTTAGCATAGATTTCATGATGTAATGTAGGTCAACTGTGGGTTTTTGGTTTTTTTTTTTTTTTTTTTGCTTTTTAAGGCTGGCATATGTAGGTTCCCAGGCTATGGGTCGAATCAGAGCTGCAACTGCCAGCCTACACCACAGTCGCGGCAACTCAGGATCCGAGCTACATCTGCAACCTGCACCACAGATCATGGCAACGTCAGATCATTAATCCACTGAGTGAGGACAGGGATCGAACCCGCATCCTCATGGATACTAGTTGGATTCATTACTGCTTAACCACAATGGGAAGTCCAACTTTTTGGTCTTGAATGGTTCAATATTTAATGAGACAGATAGCTCTTTTCTTATAAGAAGAGCATAGTACTGTAAATTTTTAAAAACCAGTAACTGCTCTGTCATCTCCCCCATGCCTGGCTATCTTGGGGACTGGCCTGGCTTTGCAGTTGGTGGGTATTGGTGAGGGAGTCTGTTTAGTGTGATGTAGGGACAAAGAGTGGGGAAGGCATACACCACAGTCCTTTATTTCAGCAGAAAATTCTCTAGGCTATCTCCATCTAAATCACAGCAATGTGCAATTACAGATCAAGAAGAACAAAACTAAGGTTAAAGTGCAACATCCCCTTGTACATATAATAACCTTCCTCTGATACCTATAATCTTTTTTTTTTTTTTCTGGCTGTGTCCACTGGCCTGCAGAAGTTCACATGCCAGGGATTGAACAAAAACGGCAGTGAAAACTCGAGATCCTTACCCCACTGAACCACCAGGGAACTCCCTTCTACAATCTTTTAAATAGTGAACGTGTGCTTTTTGAAGACAATTGATTGCCTTACGTATAACAATGTCCATAGAGATACCAAAAAAAAGGGAGCTCTTATGCAGTGGTGGAATACTTAGCAAAGGACAGGTCAGCAGGGTGGAAGAAACCAGAATTGCTGCAATAAATTATAGCCCTCTGCCTGTAGTCAGGGAGCACTTCTTGGAGGAGGCTCCACTAGGGCCCGCTCTAGCAGGATGATTATGAACCGCCCAGGAGCAGAAGGCTTTCAGGTGGAGGGAATAATGTGCAGAAGGGAGTAGGAGCAAGAAAGTGCACAGCAAATCCAGAGCTGCTAGTGGCCTTCCTGGTGGAGTATAGGCTGTGTGGTTGTGAATGTGAGGGGTGGGAAGTCGGGGATGGCCAGGGATGGAGGCCTGGGGCACTCGTGCTTGGAAGGCATTGGGGTGGCAGGCACGAGCCGTGGACGTCCTGGGAATGAGAACTGGAGTCATGGAATAGGATGAGCTGGAGAAGATATGGGTTTCCCTGTTGTCAGCTCCCCAGGAGAGGTGGCCTATGGCTGGTGTGGCACACCAAGCTGACCACAGCATTTCATTTGCTTGCGCCCTTTTTCTGGCCAGCCCAAAGGCCCAGATCCCCCGCAAGACCGTGAAGGTCCTCAGCAGCAACAGGAGAGGGGACAGTCTCCTGCACAACACCTAGGATGGTTCACGGCCCCCGGGGTGGTCTCACCTCCACCCACGCCCCACTGCCTGCCCGGCTGGCCCTTTTATGTTTTCATGCCTGCACATTTCATGTGCTCTAGCCAACTAGACCCTTCCCTACATGTAAAGAACTGGCAAGTCCCCCTTTCATCTGCTCCCCTTCCTTATTTTTATTTTTAATTACTTAATGAATTTCATTACATTTATAGGCTTACAAAAATCATCACAACCAAATTTTATAGCATTTCCATCCCAAACCCTCAGTGCATTCCCTCACCCCCCAACTTGTCTCATTTGGAAACCAGAAGTTTTTCAAAGTCTGTGAGTCAGTATCTATTTTGGAAAGTTCATTGTGTTCTTTTTTTAGTGTCCACATGTAAGCGGTAGCTTTTGATGTTGGTGTCTCATTGTCTGACTGCTTTCACTTCGCATGGTAATTTCTAGGTCCATCCATGTTGCTCTAAATGCTGTTATTTCATTTCTTTTAATGGCTGAGTAATATTCCATTGTGTATATATACCACATCTTCTTTATCCACTCCTTTGTCGATGGACATTTAGGTTGTTTCCATGACCTGGCTATTGCATAGAGTGCTGCAATGAACACTGGAGTACATGTGTCTTTTCAAGTCATGGTTTTCTCTGGATAGATGCCTAGGAGTGGGATTGCTGGATCAAATGGTAATTCTGTTTTTAGTTTTCTAAGGAGTCTCCATACTGTTTTCCATAGTGGTTGCGCCAATTTGCATTCCCACCAACAGTGTAATAGCGTTCCTTTTTCTCCACACCCTCTCCAGCACTTACTGTTTGTAGACTTTTTTTTTTGTCTTTTTTTTACCTTTATGTAGAGCCGCCCCTGTGGCCTATGGAGCTTCCCAGGCCAGGGGTCCAACAGGAGCTGCAGCTGCCGGCCTTCGCCACAGCCACAGCAACGCGGGATCCAAGCCGCGTCTGCAACCTACACCACAGCTCATGGCAACACCGGATCCTTAACCCACTGAGCAAGGCCAGGGATCGAACCGGCAACCTCACGGTTCCTAGTCGGATTTGTTAACCACTGAGCCATGACGGGAACTCCCTGTTTGTAGACTTTTTGATGATGGCCATTCTGGCCCGTGTAAGGTGGTACCTCATAGTGGTTTTGATTTGCATTTCTCTAATAACGAGTGATGTTGAACATCTTTTCACATGTTGTTTGGCCATCTGTATGTTTTCTTTGGAGAACTGTCTGTTTAGATCTTCTGCATATTTTTTGATGGGGTTGTTTGTTTTTTTGGTATTGAGCTGTAGGAGGTGTTTGTGAATTTTGGAGATTAATCCCTTGTCAGTCGATTCCTTTGCAAATATTTTCTCCCATTCTGTGGGTTGTCTTTTTGTTTTGTTTAGGGTTTCCTTTTCTGTGCAGAAACTTTGAAGTTTAATTAAGTCCCATTTGTTTATTTTTCTTTTTATTGTCATTACTCTAACAAGTGGATCTGAGAAGATGTTGGTGTGGTTTATGATGGAGAGTGTTTGACCTATGTTTTCCTCTAAGAGTTTTATAGTATCTGGTCTTATATCTAGGTCTTTAATCCATTTTGAGCTTATTTTTGTGCATGGTGTTAGGAAGTGTTCTAGTTTCATGTTTTTACATGTGGCTGTCCAGTTTTCCCAGCACCACTTATTGAAAAGGCTGTCTTTTCTCCATTGTACATTCTTGCCTCCTTTATCATAGATTAGTTGACTGTAGGTGCGTGGGTTTAATTCTGGGCTTTCTATCCTGTTCCACTGATCTATATAAGAAAGTTACATAATAATGGAAGGATTTCTAAACATACTGTGTAGACACTATTTTTCTCTAGTTTTTATCTTGGGTATAAACATTTTAGTAGGTTTCAGTTCAGCTGAAGCCTCGTACTGCATTATGGGTATTTCACCACATTTCTTTTTCTTTCTTTTTTGTCTTTTTAGGGCCATACCCGAGGCATATGGAAGTTCCCAGGCTAGGGGTCAAATTGGAGTTACAGTTGCTGGCCACAGCCACAGCAACACCAGATCCAAGCTGTGTCTGCAACCTATGCCACAGCTCATGGAAACACTAGATCTTTAACCCACTGAGTGAGGCAAGGGATTAAACCCACATCCTCATGGATACTAGTTGGGTTTGTATCTGCTGAGCTACAATGGGAACTCCCATATTTCATCTTAATCATAGTCATTTTGTGTCAAAAGTTGGATAGTGGGTAATTTTAAAAAGCTTATTTTTGTTTATTATCATTATTTATTTCTAATAGAGAGAGAGATTGAGAATATATCCGTTTACTGTCCTTTGTTTTTGAGCCTGGTGGCCTCAGTATTCACTTATATCCCTTAAAATGACCAAGTGTTTCAAGGTCACTGCCATGAAGGGCATTGGTAGCAAGCCCTCAACACGCAATGGTTGGGTGGATGTAGGAATGAATGAATTAATGACTTCTTGTTTGGCTTCCTCCACAGACCATGATCTGAAAGAAGGGACAACTTCCTATTCATTTCTTTATCCTAAAAACCCAGCGTAATGCCTGCACATAGTAAGTGCTAAATTTTTTCGGGAAGAAAGAAGCAGAAAGGAGAAAAGGAGAGGGAGAGTAACTATCTATGTTCTTATCTGGGTGTCTCAGTTCAAAGGAACGCTTAATAGATTTGGCCAGCTCAACTCTGACCTTACTTAAAGCCTTTCCACGCTTATTTTTAGTGAGAGCATCCAAAAAAGATTCTCAGGATGGTGATTATTTCTCTCTGCGTGAAAATGTTTTCCCCAGGGACAGAGGAACGCGTGAATTCGATTTTCAGAGAGTCTCAGGGCTATCCCTAATTGCCTTTGGATTGGAAAATATTCCTTTGTCTTTGATGTTAGTATTTCACTGCCTTTTCAATGATAAAAAAGGCAACAGAGGTGGGGGACTGGACGGCGCCCCTCCCACCTCTGCCCTGGAAGCCCACCGACGCCGGGACTCCAAAGGCAGAGCGAATGAAGCTGCAAACACTCAGCCGCGCCGGGTTTACATGAGGGATGCACCTCACCGGGCACTTCGCCTCATGCCAGGCTGTTTAATCAACGCCTCTGACCAAGTGACACGGTCACCTGCAGTGAGACGCTGGTAAGGCTTTTAGAAACCAACCCACCAGTGAGCTCTCGCTGTGAAGGTATTTCAATAATTAAAAACATTCCGCTATCAAAGGAGTCTCCTTCTGACAGCGGAATCCATGACTTCTGCAGCTTTTCTTTTCAAGGCCCTTAGATGAAAGAGGTGATTGTGTTTTGTGCGGCACCAACCGTTTGGAAACAAAAACAAAAACAAAAATGAAACGAGGCCCAACTTTGTTGAAAAACCTCATGGAATGAAATCTTAATAATCATAGATGGGGGCACCCAGCTTCTTGCTGGGAGGAGATGCGAGGTCTTGCTGGAGAAGGAGTGAGTGGCCTGACCGGGCTACATGAGATGTTTGTATTTTTTGTTTGGATCTTGACGAGCTGTTTTTGTTTACACAGGAAACTACAGGACAGGAAATCTCAGCAGCCGGGTCCAGGCTCAAATCTCTGAAGATCAGTGACGGGAAGCAGGAGTGTCTGAATGCCCACGCGCACGTGCGCGCACACACTCAGGCGCACAAAGGCTTTATGCCTTACTCATCGTGGAGGAAATACAAACAGCCTCAAGAAAGTCCCGGAGTTTTAAGACGGGACACATCTGGAGGAGGAGGTCAGGAGGAGGATGTGACCATGCTCCAGTGAGGGAAACACCACCTTCTGAGCAATTTTTTTTTTTTCAATGACAACAGCGATCACCTCCAAGACTGAAGCTATTGAAATTCACGCACACAGGTCCAGATGGTCGGAAGCCCGCTCAGAATGAAAGGACCCTGCTGTGGGGTTTCAGGAAACGTTACTGATGAGATTAACATGCCCCTGTAGCTATCAGAAGAAACAGGCACTATCGTCCTCACCGTTTTGTCCCTGAATTGTCACCCACAGTGAAGACTGGATGGAAAGAAGAAGGCGTGTTGTCATGGCAACAGAAAGCGATGGCCATCAGGGAACCTGGAAAGGGAAAGTCTGTCTAGGACACCGAGGAATTCTGATTTGGGGGGCAGGTTGCTTCTGCTGCAGAGCAGAGCTGGATCCAGCTGGATGCAGACCTCATCCGCAAAGAGCTTTTCAATCCTCCATCCTCCAGGCCAGCTTACATGGAAAGGTGGACCCTGCCCTGAGGGCCAAGTTGAACACCCCCCATGGCAGTCACATTGGCTTTCGTAATTGAGAGACGTGTTCCCTGTTCATAAATCAGTTTTCTCAAGTTGGGTTAGTGTAGACATTCATTCCCCAGACTCTAAGACTCCAGAGTGAACTGATGAGAGCAGGGTTTTCAACCAACGGGTAAATCTGAGGCCCGGTCTCCAGGCCTCCATGACCTCATGACCTCAGCTGCCCAAAAGTCAACTGATGGAAAGTGGCGCCGGGCACAGCTGTCACTTCAGCCACACTGAGTGCCCAGGGAAAGACCAGGGCAATAATTTTAAAGTCAGCTAGGTTACTTCAGTTTGTAATAAATTCACCACTTTGTGCCTTTTCTGAGCTTCGATTTCAGCTTTCAGTGTTAGTACCGTGAAGCCCACCTTCTTTTAGTCTGATTTCTGGCTCACCTTTATCAAGCACTTCCCCTTTGTAAAGCCTTTCACATTCATGATCTCATTTGGCCAAAGGAACCACCCTGAGTTGTAGGAATTGTCATTATTCCCATTTCATGGATGGGAAAAATGAGGCTCAGAGAGGCAAGGTCACTCACCTGTATGCCCTCTTTAGGCTCATAGGTAGTGGAGCTGGAACCTCAGCCCAGAAGTTCTGGTGTGACATGTTCGTTATACCCTTTTTTTTTGGCTGCATTTGCAGCATGCAGACGTTCCTAGGCCAGGGACTGAACCTAAGCCACAGAAATGACAGTGAGGAGTCCTTAACCACTAGGCCACCAGGGAACTCCTAGCCAAACTTTTTTGAGCCTTATATTCCTGTAAAAATATCTGAGCCTGTACTTCAAGCATATGTATGTTGACTTATCTATAAATTGTAAAATGTATGACCCACTGTTAATATATTAAGTACATTATAGAACATACAAAAAAATATATAATGAAAGGATGAAAAAAGAAACAAATTATGTTTTAGAAAGAATAATTCATTTAGTTTATTAATTAACCAGAAATAAATTTTACTCTAACTACAATTAATAGTGTTAAATTTTTGGGACACATTATGATGGTCAAGCCTCAGTATTTATGAAAACCTTGGATGAAGCCTTTGCGATGTAGTGCTTTTTTTGTTTGTTTGTTTGTTTTTGGCAGCACCCACAACATATGGAAGTTCCTAGGCCAGGGATCAAAGCTGTGCTGTAGGAAAAAATGTCCTGATAAAAAGGTAGAGAGGAGACACCCCGGCCGTGACGACTAAGCAAAGTCCAGGGAGCTGCCCCCAGCCACCCCTCCCCCACGCATCCATCCTCTCTGTAAACTTGCTTCCATCTACTCACTACCTTGCCTGTCCTCACCCGATCGGGTCCATCCCGCCAAGCACGGACCCAGAAGAACTAGCCCAGAAGAGCCTTGTGAAACCCTTCCTCAGGGCTCAGACTCCGGAGAGCGATCTCCTCTGAGCCCGCTGGCGTAATAAACCTGAGTTCTCCAACTCTCCGCGTGTTCGAGTGCTCCCTTGGTTTCCCGCCGGTCAAAGAGCCGGAGCTACAGCTGCCATAACAGTGCCCCAGTTACAGCCTGTTAAAGCTGCAGCAACCTGGATCCTTAACCTGCTGTGCCACAAGAGAGCTTCCTGTAGTGCTTTGAGAGGTTGATCCTCAAGTCAATACATTTTTTTTTTTTTTTTTTTTGCCTTTTGTCATTTTAGGGCCGCACCCGCAGCATGTGGAGGTTCCTAAGCTAGGGGTCTAACTGGAGCTGTAGCCACTGGCCTGCGCCGCAGCCACAGCAACACAGGATCCGAGCCTTGTCTGCGACCTACACCACAGCTCACGGCAACGCCGGATCATTAACCCAGAGGAAGGCCAGGGATCGAACCCGCAACCTCATGGTTCCTAGTTGGATTCGTTAACCACTGCACCACGATGGGAACTCCTCAAGTCAATATATTTTGATTTTTTTTTTTTTTTTGGTTTTTTGAGGGCCACACCTGGGGCATATGGAGGTTCCCAGGCTAGAGGTCTAATCGGAGCTACAGTTGCCGGCCTATGTCACAGCCACAGCAAGGCATGATCTGAGCTGTGACCTACACCACAGCTCACCGCAATGCTGGATACTTAACCCACTAAGCGAGGCCAGAGATCGAACTCACAACCTCGTGGTTCCTAATCAGATTCGTTTCCCCAGCGCCCCGACAGGAACTATTTTGATTCTGCTTTTAAAAAAACTTTTTCCTTTGGAATCATTTTAGATTTGTAAAAATTTGCTTGGATAGCGGAGAGTTGTGTATACCTTTCACCCCGTGCCTTCCCTTGTTAACATCTTACATTACTGTGGTTTGTTTGTCAAGCTTTAGAAACTGACATTGGTGCATTATTGTTAACCAAACTCCAGACTGATTTGGACTTCATGAGTTTTTCCATTAACGCCCTTTCTGCCCCAGGATCCAACCCAAAGACCCAAGTTACATTTAGTTGCTGTGTCGCCCAGTCTCCTCTAGTTTGTGACAGCTCCTCAGGCTCTCCCTTCTTGTTTTTTACGACCTTGACGGTCTCGAGACCTGTTAGCCAGCCCAGTACTCTGCACAAAGCCTCTCAGCCTGTGTCTGTCTGATGTGCTTCTCACCGTTAGATTGGGAGGATGGATTTTTGGAATGAGCACCGTGGAGGTAAAACATGCTTCTCGTTACATTATGTCAGGAGGACATGAGAGCCTTATGACATCACAGGGACGTCAGCCATCACTTGGTTAAAACAGTGTTTGCCAGATTTCTCTACCATAGCGTTACTATTTTTCCTTTCCCCTACCTATCCTCTGGAAGCATGTAAACCATACCAGGAGGAAATGATATTGGGAATTAAGCTCTACCGCCTGGGTAGGTAGGTTGTACCTACATACACAGTTTGGGATTCTTCTGGGAAGAAGACTTGTCTTTTCTCATCCTATTTATTTATTCAATCATTTATTTATATCAGCATTGACTGACTCATGGGTATTTATTTTATAGATGGGTTTATAATCCAATACTGTACTATCTATTTTGTTGCTCAGATTTTTTCTGCTTTGGCCATTGGGAGTTCCTCTATCCTTTTGCCATGCCAACACACTTTTTTGGGGGGGGGACAATTCCTTACTTGCTGATATTACATGATGTACCAGGCTCATCTTGGATTTTCCTCGCCCAGCCTGGAATTAGTCATTTCTCCCAGGAGTCCTGGTACCTTTTACTGGAGAATGATATTTAGAAGCCATTGTGTGCTCATTGCTGTTGGAATGTCATGACCTCTAGGCACATTCAGTAGACAGAACTAGAGCACACACACAGAGATGTGTGCACTAACTCACATTTCCATACATAATCATTGGTTTTTAATAACAACACAGAGAAAAAAAAAAAAAAGACCCACAATAGAAGAATTGCATCATTGGCTGAATTTTCTAAAACACGATACCTCATTTTCAATTTTATCCACCTGTTATGCAGAGCTTTCTGTTCAAATCCATCTAGCAAATGGATGGATTTATAATTCCTGATGTTAATCTGTTGGTTCCTGCAATTTAAAAAGTGTCATGGAGTTTCTGTTGTGGCTCAGCGGGTTAAGAGCCCAACTAGTATCCATGAGGATGCAGGTTCAATCCCTAGCCTCAGTAAGTGGGTTCAGGATCCGGCGTTGCCATGAGCTGTGGTGTAGGTCACAGACCTGGCTTGGATCTGGCATTGCTGTGGCTGTGGCGTAGGCTGGCAGCTGCAGCTCCAATTCTACCCTTAGTCTGGGAACTTCCATATTCTACAAATGTGGCCCTAAAAAAAATCCAAAACAAACAAAAAGTGTTGCATTTCTGTATGTGCATTCAAAAATGGATTAAGGGAGTTCCTGTTGTGGCTCTGTGGGTTATGAACCCGACTGGTGTCCATGAGGATGCAGGTTCAATCCCTGGCCTCACTCAGTGGGTTATAGGATCCTGCGCTGCTGTGACTGTGGCATAAGCCAGCAGCTGCAGCTCTAATTTGACCTCTAGCCAGGATGCTTTTATATGCCATGGCCGAGGCCATAAAAAGGAAAAAAAAAGATTAAAAACCCGCTGAAACTCTTAAAAAAGAAGCTACAAATTCTCTTTCCAAGTTTTTAAAAAGTGCAGACAGATATCAGAGTTTTAGAGATGACACATACTGTTTTCTGCATCAGAAATCTATGATCATGGAAATATTTCTAGACATCCAGTTTTGCAATGCTTTTTTCAGAGCACAAGTTGCATTTAGATAATATTTACTTTCTCATTCATTGTGAACATATCACTTTATCATGAAACTACAGAGTAAGAGTGTTTATTTTTATTTATTTATTCACTTATTGTTTTATTGTAGTAAAACCTATATAGCATAAATATTACTATTTTAATCATTTAAAGTATACACTTTAGGGGTAATATTCACACTGTTCTGCAACCATCACCACCTTCTGTCTCTAGAACATTTCAACTTGCAAATCTGAAAATACTACTCATCAAACCTTAACGGCCCATTTCCCTCTCCCTCCAGGCCCTAGCAACTGCCATTCTACTTTCAGTCTCTATTTGATTACTCTAGGTACCTCATGTAAATGGAACCATAAAATATTTGTCCTTTTTTAACTGGCTTATTTCTCTAAGCTTAATATCTATCTTAACATGCCATGTTGTAGCATGTGTCAGAATTTTCTTCCTTTTTAAGGCTGAATAATGTTCCATTGTACGTATGTATCATATTTTGTCTATCCAATCATCCATCTATGGACATTTGGCTAACTTCTACCTTTCGGCTATTATGAATAATGCCACTATGAACATGGGCAAATATACATTCAAGTCCTTGCTTTTACTTCTTTTGGTGGAATTGCCTAATCCTATGGTAACTCTAATGTTAAATTCTTTTGAGAATTTGATCATCATTTTCCATTTCACAACAATCTCGTTTTTATAAAATCACTCTCAACCTAGACATCTTTAAAACCCTGAAATATACTGAAAGTGAACCCAAAAATTCTTTTTGAGTAAATGGCTTGTGTGAACAAAGTAGTTAGTACTTGGATTCTGATAGCAGATTATGGTGCATATTAGGAAATCTTCATTTTTCTTGTTTTAATTTTTTATTTATTTTTATTAAAAAATTTTTTTTTTGTCTTTTTAGGGCTAGGCCCACAGCTTATGGAAGTTCCCAGGCTAGCGGTCAAATTGGAGCTGTAGTTGCTGGCCTGTGCCACAGTCACAGCAACGAGGGATCCAAGCCACATCTTTGACTTATACCACAGCTCAAGGCAATGCCAGATCCTCAACCCACTGAGTGAGGCTAGAGATTGAATCTGCGTCCTCATGGATACTAGTCAGATTCGTTTCTGCTGAGCTATGACGGGAACTCCCATTTGTCTTGCTTTTAAAACAGAATTTTATTTAATTTTTTAATTTTTTTTTGCTTTTTAGGGCCCCACCCGCAGCATATGGAGGTTCCCAGGCTAGGGGTCGAATTGGAGCTACGGCTCCCGGCCTACACCACAGTCACAGCAACGCGGAATCTGAGCTGCGTCTGCAGCCTACACCACAGCTCATGGCAACGCCAGATCATTAACCCACGGTGCAAGGCCAGGGATTGAACCCGCAACCTCATGGTTCCTAGTCACACTCAACTGCTGTGCCATGTCGGGAACTCCTTAAAACAGAATTTTAATAAAGGCATAAATCCTTTTTTTTTTTTCTTCTGCTATACCAAAGGACCATTGCTCTAGATGGCAGAGGAGGGAGCAGGGGTGGGTGATGGCCTGAGTCTGATTTTTGGTTTGCCTGCTCTGCCCTCTCCACCTTGGAAAGGTGTCACTACCTGCCATGGGGGGTTGGGGTGGGGTCACAAGTCCCAGGCCTCCCTCCCCTGTGTGCTCTGCTATCCTCACAGTTGTCACAACCACCATTAACCCTTTGGTATCTCAGGCCCTCAGCCTAAAACAGCTCGCTGAGAATTCACCCCTTTTCTTAATTTTCTCATAAGCCAACACAGCGGAAGGCTCTGGGCCCCTGGGGCACCTGTGATCGGATTGACAGTAGGAATTTGCTCAGTGAATTTGCCCCGGGATCGGCGCCTCCTGCCACTGTTGATATTCACTCAGAGTTTGCTAGAAGTTCTGGATTAATGGTTGTAAGTAGAAAAGCTCCTGCAGGGACCTACGTATAGGACTTTGGCTGGTGATACATGTGACAAAATAGCAACAAGCGGTTCTCACAGGCTTCTCATGGAACTCATTAGCAGTGACCTGTGGCCAGCACTGCACAGCCAGAGTGATGACTGTTTCTGTGTGTGTGGCTGTGTGCATGAATCCAGCTAAAATGTAGAACCGGGCCAGGCTTGGAATTATTCTACCGTCATGCTCTTACTTCATTTGGAAGGACAGCCAGTTTTAGGTGGTTCTGCGCAAGTACACTTATTGAAACTGTCAGACAATCCGAGGACTCACACTGGGTTTCCTTCAAACACCCTTGGTGCTTTTCTTGTAACAGGGTCTGCAGGACCCATATCAGCCCCTTCTCCCCTCAGATCAGTGCTGACGCTCTTTGGGGGTGAAAAAAAAAATGAATTTCTCATTTCAGCTTACTGATATGGCAGAACCACATGCCAGGTCATATAGAAAAGAAAGAAGGGGGTGTATCAAAAGGAGAAGAGGAGAACTGCTTCCTAATTAATCTAGATTAACATTTAATTAATAACAGCACTTCAGTTTTTACCCACAAAATAACACTGTGTCCCGCAAGCTGACATTTGGGGCTTCAACTGAGAAAGTAAGACTTTAAAGCAGGAAAGAAAAAGATGTTAATATAAAAGAAAGTACAAAATAAGTTGAGTTTTTTTTTTTAATGGTGACACCTGTGCCACATGAAAGCTCCCCGGCCACAGACTGAATCTGAGTTGCAGCTTCGACCTACACCATATCTGTGGCAATGCCTGATCCTCTAACCCACCGCTGTGCCAGGCCGGGGATTGAACCTGTGCCTCTGCAGTGACCAGAGCCACTGCAGTTGGATTCTTTACCCATTGCACCACAGCAGAAACTCCTAAGTTGAGATCTTAGTTATTGCTCTCTACTATGAAAGTGTGCCTATGGATTAAATTCTACACTGAACCACAAAAATCTACTTTCAAAACTGTTATTACCTATGTAGACATAATTTCCCCAGGTTTGTTTGTTTCTTGCTTTTCTTTTCTTTTTTTAGGGCCGCAACTGCAGCATGTGGAAATGCCCAAGCTAGGGGTTGAATTGGAGCTGCAGTTGTTAGCCTACGCCACAGACACGGCAACGCCAGATCTGAGCCACATCTGTGACCTACGCTGCAGCGTGCAGCAGTGCCGGATCCTTAACCCACCGAGCGGGGCCAGAGATCGAACCTGCATCCTCATGGATACTGGTTGGATTCTTAACCTGCTGAGCCACGACGGGAACTGCCCCAGGTTTTTTTTTTTTTTTTCTGATAAAAGTAACCTTCAGGAATGCAAGGAAGACTTCACAGGCACAGACTAACCTTCATTCACACATTCAGCTCTGGACGCAGGAGGCACGTAAGTACAGAGCTGGAGGGCACATCATTTCAGGCAGGGGATAAGAAACGATTTGGGGAGAAGGGAAAATAGGAGCTGGGAATTGAAAGGATGGTAGAAGTGGGCATTCGGGGTGCAGAGAGGCTTTTAGGCCGTCGGGGCCAGAGGGTAAACAGCTGACAGTGTATCCAGCCCGCGCAGAGCGTTGGGGGTGTAAGAAGGGCTTTCGGAACCAGATGCAGCTGCCCTTGAGTGTGAGGCGAGGGGGTTGTAAGGGTCCCTTGCAGATTTTTGAGCCTGAGAATGAAAATGCATTTCTACTTCCAGGACAAAGGACCCTAGTTTTCATGACTCCTCTGAGGTTGAGAAGAAAAAGCCGGTCTGACATGAAGAACTCCAGGAAACTTTATACTGGTTTCATGAAGTCAGGCAGGGGCAAGGCAGCACTCCAAGTTTAGCTCTAAGAAGTGCGTTTTGACAAAGGATTATATGTAAGGTAATCCCATTTTCTAAATCTACATTTGAAAGTGTGCTCTCAGTTCATCTTCCCATCATCGTAAAAAGTCACAGGAACAGGAGGAGCGAGCCTGTCGCCGTGACCTTTCCCCCAGTTAGATGCTTCTCCTTGTAGGTATCATCCAGTTACATTAATTCTGGGGGTCGCTCGGCTTCACACTTTTACTACCTGAACTCAGCCAAATCATGTTTGGAACTAAGTGTGGTATCTTGGTGCCGAGGCAGTTGTTACGGTCCACACATGTTTTCCCCAGTTTCAGCTTCAGTAGATCAGAACTCAACCAAAATTACATAAATGTGTCAAATCACACAAGGAAACATGAAAGCAACACCACACTCAGACAATGTGCATCATCACCCACTGGCTTTACCCTCCGATAGTCGGCAGAGCATGCTGTCTTTCCAACATCCATTCCCCTTTTTCTTAGTATCTATTCCAGTTGTAGTTTAAATATCTACCCAACCAAATGCACGCTTCAGAGGAAAAGATTAAACCCTTGCACAGAAGAACTGGGTATATGGCTCCGCTAATCACACAATCTCAGCCTCTGGTCAGCATTCCCAGTCAGAGATAGTCACATGGGCCTATTTGGGGCAATAGGAAACCAGGAAAGCTTGGTTGGGATCTTGGGAGAAGCACTCCTGGAGGAGCTGCCTGGCAACAGCCAAAATGGGAAGGCCCGGAAGAAACTGAACCTTATGGGAAAAGTAGTTTTAGGTATGATGATTTTTATTATTGTTATTATTTTTTTTTTTTTGTATTTTCAGGGCTGCACCAGTGGCATATGGAAGTTCCCAGGCTAGGGGTCGAATCAGAGCTGTAGCTGCTGGCCTACACCACAGCCACAGCACCTCGAGATCCAGGCCGCATCTGCAACCTACCCGCAGCTTATGGCAATGCTGGATCCTTAACCCACTGAGTGAGGCCAGCGATCGAACCTGCATCCTCATGGATACCAGTTGGTTTTGTTACCGCTGAGCCACAACGGGAACTCTGATTTTTTTTCTTTCACTCAACAAATATCGCATGACCGTCGTGTCCTGGGAGCCAAGTTCCTGCCCTTAGGACACACAGACCAGGGGGAAGCCTGGCTCATAAGTGGACAGTGACTAGACAAAGAGGTGAGGACGTTCATCACCGAGTGTCCAGGGTGGCGCCAGAGGACCCATAATTGATGGGATAGGAAAAGTTTCTGCATGAGGTTCCTGGTAGGTGTTGGTTGGGTAGAGCCACTTGAGGCAAGGCATGGGGTGTGCACAGGAGACAGATAAGGGGTGAAGGTGTTTAGAAGGAGAGGCTCTCACCCCAGTCTTTATATGGAACAGGGTAAGTGATTATCCCTGGTAATGTGATCAATGTCGGTGTCTGGGTGAATGACCCAGACCTCAGAAAAGACATGCTTCTCCTCTCAGGGAGGGAGGGTTGTAGGTGGGGAAACAGGAACGGTTCCCATTTCTCTCTCTCTTTTTTAATGCCACAGCAGGAACTCCTTTTTTTCTTTTATTTATTTTTAGTTTTTATTTTTAAATTTCAACGAATTTTACTGTATTTATAGTTGTACAACTATCATCACAACCTAATTTTAGAACATTTCCGTCCCAACACCCCAGTCCATCCCACCCCCCGAAATTGTCTCCTTTGGTAACTGTAAGTTTTTCAAAGTCTGTGAGTCTGTTAGTTCCCACTTCTAGAGTTCCTACTGTGTGCCTACTGTGTGTTCAAGGACTGTTAGATGTTTTACATATCTTGCCTATTATAGTTAATAATCACAACTATCCTCATTATCGGAAAGATGCACTTGAAATTCGGATAGTTTAAATCACTTTCTTAAGGTCACAGAGCCCTTAAGTGTTGGGGCAGGGATCGGAATCTAGGTCATTCCGGCTCTGATGCTCGACTCTATCCTTGGTTTTGCAGCTTATAGAGAATCAGCTTGAAACTTCAGTTTGAATGAAACCACGTGGTATTAATTAGAAGGAGAAATTGGCAAGTGCTGTTTTTCGATGCTTTGAACAATTCTCTGGAGAGCACATTAAATACCCCAAAGCAAAGCAAAAATGTATGTTAATAAGAACACAGCCATTCAAAAGGCAATTGTTCACCATCAGTTCCAAAAAGAATAAAGGGAGGGGGGTTCAATTTCTCCACTTTTCCATGCCAAGCGCTCAGGCTCCAAGTCTCCCTCACTGCTCCTTCTTCACCTCTTCTCCTTACACGTTACACGTTTTACGTTACAGCTTCATTCCAGAAGACGTACGCGGTATTTATAGGAAATGCTGATCGCTGCCAACGAGTGAATACTCCTGTTAAACACGATTTAAAACAACCTTCTCTCCAGTTGTTTATAATAACCTCTTGGAAGTTTGAAATTAAAATCTGTATCCCATCCAGCCCTTTTCCCGCCTCTTATATTACACCAAGCCAAGAACTTGCCCTTGAACATACTTCAACTCCCTGGCCCACCACCCTGACATGCTCTGCGGCTAATTATCTCCATCCCTAAATATTAGTCTTTTCTCTTGTCTTCTCTGGTTTCCTGGACATGATTCACCCTCCCTGGGTATTTCATTGTTTATGTCAATGAACAAACTCTTTGTCCCTTCAACAGATTCTTTCTTCTCCTTGCTCCATCTTCCTCCAACACCTTTGCAACAAAATGCTAGCGGAATGCTTCTTTCATAGGAAGAGACCCAGAAGTTGGGAGTTCAACCTCCTCATTAAAGAGACGAGGTCACTGAGACCCAGAGTGACGATGCCATGTACCTAAAGTCACACAGCTGGAAAGAGGATATGTCAAATCAAGAAGGCAGGACCCTTGGGTTCTAGTTCAATGTCCTTTTCACCACCCTGCGGCAACCCCCTGATCCACACCCTTCCCAACACTTTGTCAATCTTGTGTCGGATTGCATCTGCAGAGCATGGCCATTTTCACCCATCAAGTGACCAAAGCACGATGGAGTTGGTGCAGTTGCCTTGGGGAGTTTGTCTCATGGCCCAAATGCCACACGCTTGCTCATTGCTCTAAACCCAGCTATCTTCCCAAAGCCTACCCTCCCAAACCATTCCCAGGTGTACACCATCCCTCTTCTGAGCATGTCTGAAGGGGACAAAGTTTTAGCCTAAACATTTCAGAGAGAGAATGGTAAAGGCCAAGTGTGTGAGGGTGGGTGGCCCGGGTGGGACTTCTAAGGCAGGGCCCAGAATTGCTGAGCTAGGCAGGATCTGGGAGGGATGTGACCAAAAAAAGCTTTGCTTTGTTCCCATTGCCTTGGGATTCTTTGAGACTGTTGCTCTTTAAATGAACACAGCAAAACAGCACTCAGGGAAAGAAAGCAGAGAAGGCAGATTTCTCTTCAACGTGGGGTGTGGTTCTATGTGACACTGCCCTCAAGTCACTTAAGGTCACTCGGGCCATGACATCTGCCCAGTGAGGATATTGTTCTCTCTGGGCCTTTTAAGGCCTGAAAGACTTGTAAGCACTGCAAAAAGTTGAGCTGCTGCTTCCTCTTCTTCTTTTTTTTATGTCTTTTTAGGGCTGCATCCATGGCATATGGAGGTTCCCAGGCTAGGGGTCCAACTGGAGCCATAGCCACTGACCTACACCACAGACACAGCAACGCGGGATCCGAGCCACATCTGTGACCTACGTCAATGCCGAATCCTTAACCCAGTGAGCAAGTTCAGGGATCAAACCTGTGTCCTCCTGGACGCTAGTCAGATTCATTTTCCCTGAGGCACAACATGAACTCCTCAAGGTGAGCTTCCTGACATCCAGAGAGGTGGCCTTGGTAAGGAAGGAAAAGCCCTGGCCCCTGAATTTGGTGCAACAGGTCAATGGCTGACCCACCTCCAAGGCTGGCTGGCTTCATGGGCATGCAGGCAGGCTGTGCTTGAGGTAAAGCTCTGCCGTCACTGCCTGGAAATGCTTAGCAAGGTGTGAAATGAGTCTCACATTTTATTTTTATTTTTATTTTTTTGGCTGCACCCACAGCATGCAGAAGTTCCCAAGCCAGGGTCTGAACTTGCGCCACAGCAGTAACCAGAGCCACAGCAGTGACAATGCTGGATCCTTAACCCGCTGAGCCATGAATGCACTCCTCTCACATTTTATTTTGCACTGGGCCCCACAAGTCCTGTAGCTAGCCTGGCACCACACACCACACACCATTAGTTTCACGTATAACTTCCCTAAGTGAGACAGAAGGGACAATGTTCTGTCATTTTCGTTTCCCACCTGTGCCTAGCAAACTGCAAGTTATAATTAGACCATAGCTTTTTTTTTCCTTCCCGACCAATGCCCAACTTCATTCGTGCTCAGAACATCATTACTATCAAAGATCTACACAAGAGTCTTTAACCTTATTTCTAAACTTTTCCAAGCTCTGAGATTCTATGACTAGTTTTCCTTCTTGCTTGGGTGCCATTTAATTTTGGAAACAGGTTATTTACAGCAACTTCTCAAAATTACTTTCAGAAAGCTTGAGAGACAGGTTTATTTCACTCGAAATGAAAATAAAAATGTCTTACAAGATTGTGTCAGAATGCAAGATTTTCAAAACCTTTTTATGTAAGATGAATAAAAAATCAGAGTGTCATTTAAAGTTCACTTGGTCGATGGTAAACATTTTCCTCTAAGAATTAGCTTTTGGGCAATCCTCATGGACAAAAGAAAGTGCGTGGGAATACTACAGCTGTTGGGAATGAAAATAAATAGATCATTCTATTATTCACCATGTCTTTAATAATTAATTCATAATCATTTAATATGCATTAAGGCCTTATTAGGTTTAATTTTAACAGTAGCAAGGAACTGGGTAACTAGTAGCTAATGGCTTGAGTGGAAGAGACCCAAGACCAATAACAAAAGTAAAAATCAAACACGCCAACAGGAAAGATGCTTATATACAGTTTGCCGTAAATCTCAAAAGCATGCACTTCGAATGCAAGAAAGAAATTGAGATCCCTTGCTTCTTTTCTTCATTTTCAGAAATCATAGTGACTCCTGCCATTCATTATAGGTCAAACCTGCTCATCGTCTTAGCAGATGTGCACTGAAGAGTACTAAACACAAACCGCTGAGGGGTGCCACGTGGGCACCAAAGGAATCGACGTCATTGTTGCCTTTAAGGAGCTCATTCTCTAGGTGGGAAGACTGACGTGGAGCCCAACGCCTCATGCCACCATACAGTGAGGGTTTTTTGGGTTTGTTTTATTTTGGCTGCATCCTTGATATGTGCAAGTGATCGGGCTGGGGACTGAACCCCTGCCAGAGCAGCAACCCAAGCCACAGGAGTGACGGTACCAGATCCTTAACCCACGGCACCACCAGGGAACTCCTCAGACGTGAGTTTTGACCAAGGTGTGAGCCTGTCTTAAATCACTTTTTTCTCATGCACAACTAGCATAGGGCCTGGGATATCTAATGTACAATAAACACATCATAGCTGACCGGCTGAGTGAAGGAATGCATGAATACTCGTGAGTAAAGTACTAACCGGCTTCTCTTTTTCTTGTAAATACCAGCTCTCTTTAGGCGGTACCAGCCAAACCACTGAACGAGCGTCTTTCGGAGGAGAACATAGAGTCAATACATTAGTCTACATCCACCTGACCTTCTAGATGCTTTTTCACATTGCCCTCAAATAGGAAAGGAGTCATGACAAATGATTTAGATGTTACTGATGTGTTCACTTAATAACTCTAAACACCTTAGTTCTACAAGCTGGGATGGGCTAGACAAGATACAGTACCAACATAAAGTGGAATTCTATGCAGCTGTTATGAATTCTTATTATAGAAATGTAACTGTGGGCATGGAAAATTTTCATGATACAGCACCATGTGAAAAAAAAAAAAGCAGTTGAAAACTTAGGCCCACAAACCGCCCAAACATCACTTCTGAGTGTCCACAACTGTGGATCTCCAGGGAGGAGCCTGCAGGGAGCTCACTGGCCCGACCCTAGGAAGTGCTGGCTTGTGTTTTCCTACGTTTATTGTTGTTGCTGCTCTAGAATGTACCTGTGCTCCTTTTATCCTGAACTCCAATACGGGATCAGTGATGAAACAGAAGAGGCCTTAAATCTGGAATATACAGTTAGAGAAGACTTGGGGCCGCTGTGTCTGGATTGGCCATGGTGCTTACAGGCTGAGCCGGGAAGTGCTGTCTGAGCAAAGAGACCTTTCCCCAACCATTTTACAGGGCTGACCTCACATGTAAGAGATTATCACTCAAACCAGAAAATTTCTGTTAATATACATACATTGGTGTGTGCAAAATGGATCCTAAACTACAAGCATGAGAGAGCATAGGAAGACAGAGTGCAAAGCATTTGGTCCAAGACTCCAGAGTCCCAGCCTGGCCTGTCACTCAATAGCAAGTGATCCCCAGGAGAATATTCCTCTTCTAGCGCTTGCTGTTGTAGAAATAAAAGCCTTGTTATTGACAGAAATAATAGTAGCCACCTGGTCTCATTCCTGGGCTGGGTCTCATTTGAGAAAGTGCTTTGTAAAGCCTAGAACTTTGTACATGTCTAAGGTGTGGCTGTAACGAGATGATGGTGACGAATATCTCGGGGTTGGGAAATTTGGGTTGAATCCTTTCTCTAGTTGTGTGATAACTGGAGAAAGTAACTTAAGTTCCTCAGGACTGTTGACTCATGGTCAAGTGTGGAGTCTACCTAGCGCTTTCTTTTTTCCTTTTTCCTTTTTTTTAAGACCACGCCTGCAGCATATGGAAGTTCCCAGGCTAGGGGTAGAATCAGAGCTGCAGCTGCCAGCCTGTATAGCCACAGCAACGCAGGATCTGAGCCACATCTGTGACTTACACCACAGCTCATGGCAATGCTGGATCCTTAACCCACTGCACAAGGTCAGGGATTGAACCTGCGTCCTCCTGGACGCTATGTCAATTTCTTAACCCGCTGAGCCACAAATGGGAACTCTTGCCTTGGACCTTTCTAAAAATATTTCCAACATGAAAATTCTATGATGTTAAGAAAACCACCCTTGGAGTTCCTGTCGTGGCTCAGTGGAAACGAATCCGACTAGAAACCACGAGGTTGCGGGTTCCATCCCTGGCCTCGCTCAGTGGGTTAAGGATCTGGCATTACTGTGAGCTGTGGTGTAGGTCACAGACACAGCTTAGATGTGGCGTTGCTGTGGCTGTGGCGTAGGCCGGCAGCTGTAGCTCCGATTAGACCCCTAGCCTGGGAACCTCCGTATGCCACAGGTGTGGCCCTAGAAAGCAAAAAAAAAAAAAAAAAGGAAAAGAAAAAAATTACCCTTATGTTTCATCATCATTGTTAGTTTTTCTCATGTAATGGAAGACTGAGTCTTGAATTTGACTTTGTGAAGCTATTACGTGTGAGAGAGTATGTCTTTGGGGGAGGGGGTGTTGGGAAGCAGGAGGGGAAAGGAAAGGAGGGGAAGAGGAAATCGGAAAAGTGATAAGACAGTCCAACAGGCCTCATAGGTTAGAAAACCAGGTCACCCAGAGCTGGAGACCTCTGATTCCGTGTGCTGAGGAGCCAGGAACCCCAGGCTGGGGCGGAGTGGATGCCAGGACAAGCCCTGCTCTGGCCACGAGTGAAACCACCAGACTTTGCTCCCTCCATCCTCGGCTCCACCAGGAGCTGCCTCCACCACACCAAGTGTTCCTCAGACCTGGTTTTGGTGTGGTCTTTGGCTTTTCCAAATTCATTCTCTGAGAAAAATGACTTTTATCTACTTTGCACACAGTGGCTTTGATGAGTGGAGAAGCTCTTGGGAATAATTACAGACAAATCCACATTGAACTATGGACAATTTTCTACTGAAATAGCTTTCTTTCTACCGTTCCCAATTAAGATTCTGTCTTCTGGGATCCAGCTTCAATGTTTGCATTTTTCCCTTACGGAGGCCAAAAACATCCGGCTACAATGAGCATCTGGACAGCAAAAGACCTGACCACATCTGGCCGGTCCTCGCAGGCACAGGGTAGCAGGAGCCAGGGCGGCGCTGGCAGGTTAGGGAGGTCAGAGCAACCGGTGCAGTCAGGCAGACGCAAGCTGTGGGCTTCAACAATTCTTTTTGGGTGAAATCACTAGGGATTGGTTAACCCGGTACTTTGCTTCATCCTGCCTTTCTAGGTACATGTTCTTTTTTTTTTTTTTTGTCTTTTTGCCTTATCTAGGGCCGCACCTGCAGCATATGGAGGTTCCCAGGCTAGGGGTCTAACAGGAGCTGTAGCTGCCGGCCTTCACCACAGCCACAGCCACGCAGGATCCGAGCCACATCTGCAACCTACACCACAGCTCACGGCAACGCCGGATCCTTAACCCACTGAGCAAGGTCATGGATTGAACCCGCAACCTCATGGTTCCTAGTCGGATTCGTTAACCACTGAGCCACGATGGGAACTCCTAGGTACACGTTCTGACAAGGAAAATCAAGTGCCCAAGTTAAATTCACAAAACATGTCCCTGTATAAGGGCTTTTTCAAGATCTGAGATGGAGAGAGCTGGAGACCCTGGAAGAACAGTTTTCAGGGTCTCAGAACCTAAGTGCTAGAGAGAGTCTTCCTTTCCAATCAAGGATTCGTGGGGTCAGAGGAGTTGGGTGACTTGCCTAAATACCTCAAGACCAGGCCAGTGAGAGATATGACTCCTAGGCCATTTTTTAAAATATGTTTTATTTTATTAAAGTATAGCTGATTTACAATGTGCCGATTTCTGCCATAGAGCAAAGTGACTCAGTCATACATATATGTACATTCGTTTTTCATATTATTTTCCATCATGGTCTATCCCAGGAGACTGGATATAGATCACTGTGCTAGGCAGCAGGACCTCATTGCTCCCATTCTAAATGTAATATTTTATATCTACTAACCCCAAACTCCTACGCCATCCCGCTCCCTCCCTCTCCCCCATTCATCTTGTCTATCATAGCCCAAGGCTTGTTGAGTTAAAAGGAATTTAGAGCCTGAAACATAACATGTCAGAGGTAAGATTAAGAAAGATGTCATCAGGTCAATTAGATTAGCACCAAAATAAGACTTTGTTGTGAAGTCTGAAAAAATAAGTACAAAAGAGATCATCTAAAACATACTTGTTTCAAGAGAATGAAACTAGGAGTTTCCTTTGTGGCTCAGCAGTTAACGAACGCAATTAGGATCCATGAGGATGTGGGTTCGATCCCTGGCCTCGTTCAGGAGGTTGAGGATCGGGTGTTGCTGTGAGCTGTGACTGAGGTGGCGTAGGCCGGCAGTTGTAGCCTGATTTGAGCCCTAGTTTGGGAACTGCCATTTGCCACGGGTGCAGCCCTAAAAAGGGGGGGAAAAAAAGAAAAAGAAAAAGAAAAGAGCGAGAATGAAACCTTTAAGAACAGGCTGGTTCCAATTTCCATTTGTTTATGTATGTGTTTATTTATTTAAATAAATACATAGGCTAGTTACAGTAAACAACAGTAGTTAACTGCTACTGAATAACAGTAGCAGTTAACTAGCTAAAGGCGTGGGAAGGGAATGGGTTGGGGGAGTGCAGTGGAAAGTGGTGGGAAGGGGTCAGGGCTGGAGGGGGAAGGACAGGCCGGGGATAAGTGCTGAGCCCACTTGCTTTTTTATGATGCTTCCACACGCATTTTGAAAAATTACAGTTCCAATGAATTATGTTTAGTAGTTTTAATAAATGTACAGGTTAAATGAGTTGCCAAGTTAAAATGTGTCCTGTAAGTGACACGTGCCTAACTTTGTCTTGATCTTGGTTGGGGTTGAAGAGTGAGCCTCAAAGAATTACAATCTGGTTCATTTTGAATGTCAAAGGTACACGAAGAAAAAGAAATGTTCACCAGAGAGAGAAAGAGAGGTGGGGGGTAGAGGAAAGAAAGGAGAAAGAAAGAAGAAAGAAGGAAGGAAGAAAGGAAGGAAAGAAAGAGAAAGAAAGAAAGAAAAAGAGAAGGAGGAGAACGACAGAGAAAGAGAGAGAAAGAAAGAAAGAAAGATGGATGGAGGAAGGAAGGAAGGGAAGGGAAAGGAAGGAAAGAAGGAAAAAGAAAGAAAAAAGGAATGAAGGAAAAAGGCTGTTCTTTGGAAGTGAGAGTTTATCATGGAGACTGTTTTCCTTTTCTGCTTAATTTGTTTTGAACATTTTTCAGTGTTTAAGATTGAGTTCACTTTAGTTTTATATTGAACTTTTCGTGGTTGGTACTCAGATTCCTTCTAACGCTGTCAACAGTGAAAATGTGATTATATTATAGTTTCTGATTCTCACGGGCTATCTCGTGAAGCCCCGAGGAGTCTGATGAAAAACAAGCAGGACTAACAAAATCTTGCTCTTAAAGGACTGATTTTCACAGGCCTGTATTGCTTTTCCAAGCCATTAAGTCAAAGTTCTAAAGCTTGACTATCTTTCAGGTATCTTCAAAAGCCTTCAAGACACACTTGTGTCAGTAAGCAGCTCACTAGAGACCATTAGGGTTTTTTCTTTTTCTTTTTCCTTTTATTACTAATGGCTTTCTTTCTGAGGATGTCAAGATGCTGTCTTGATTGTCTCTAAAATTTAGATTTTGGAGATGTTAAAATTATTTAGAGTATGGAATGATTTCCAAACTTGGGAACTTCCAGATGGAAAAGGAGAAGGATTCTGCCTATGGCCAGAGCACAATGAACTTGCAGCCCCTAGAACATAATCACCTCAGCGGAGACTCCCAGGGAGACGCCTCCCTCCCACCTCCCCTCCTTACACATCTCCCGGCAGCATGGACCACACTGAGATGATCTGTTACCTGTCTGTCTCTACACTGGACCGGGAAATCCCCCAGGCGCTTTGGAGCTACCCTTGGCATCTAGAACACCGTCTGTTCCAATATACGCGTCAAGAAAAATGTGTCAATGTGTTAAATAAATGAGTCCCGACAACAGGTGACTATTGTCTGAGTAAACATGCTCCATTGTGAGACCCAACCAGCCATCTGTGTCTTATCTCCAGCTTGATCTAAGCCCAATGAATACATTTATGACATCATTTGAAGTGATACTCAGACACACACCTTTTATCTGATCACCAAGATTTCATCCTCTTGAACCACAGCCAAATATTTAATAAGTGTTATCATTCATCATCTCTCTCTTTTATCCAGCCGAAACCGAGGCGTTGACGTTTTTTTAAATCCCAAAAGTCAGCATCAGTATTTCTAGCCTTGCATTCAGGTACTTTTCACAATCATGACTCACGGTTTCTTTTCCCCTTTGGTGTATGTTGGCTCAGCTGTGACATCTGAGCAAGAAGGCAGGCTGTTTACCAGGACCAGGTCCGTGAAAGTGGCAGAGGGAGTCAACATCCGGGCAAGGAACACACCTGAGAGGACCAGGGTTACCAGGAAGTTTGGGTTGCGTCTCTAAGCAGATTAGCGGAGGAGCAAACGACAGCTGGGTATCAGCGAGAAGCCGTAGGCCATACAGCGGCCCGATCTGGGCTTAGTGCTGAAAGGTATCACAAAGCCCATCCGAGTGAGAAAGCCCTCGACAGCATCCGCTAGTGCCTGTGACAAGCCACCTGATGAGGATCCCAGTCACTCACGACTGTGGCTGGTCCTAGAGTGGAAACTAAGGCATAGGCTGCCCTGGTTTTTTAGGAATCAGGGAAGTAGTGGCCCCTAAGCAGGACAGGAGTGTGAGATGCAAAGAGCAGACCTGCTCATTCTGCGTAGCCACGGGGCTTACACCCTCTGGGTTTGAAGGGTGAGGACTCTGTGGCAGGGAGCAATATCATCGATAATCATAAACTATCAGGACTACAAATGATGAAGCAGTGCCCTCTGTTAGGCAAGATGGATACATTCAGCGCAGAGAAGATCATGGAACCAATCAGCCAACACTGCGGACATAGGCAGTTCAACACCACAAAGGTTAAGGGCTTTCAAAAGCATTGGAAAGACAGGCTGTCAGCAGTGGCTGACATTTATTGAGAGCTCACTAGGTTTTCAGCACTTTACACACGCATCTCACTTAATCCTCCTGGCAGTTCTGTAAGGGATATATTATTGCCCAGATTTTACACTTGAGGGATGTGAGATTCAGAGCCATCAAGCAACTTGCCCAGCATCACGCAGCTGACCAGTAGCATAACCAGGATTCAAAACCAGGCCTGCAGGACTTCACAGCTTGGGCTCCGACCCTGAGCAGCTGTGCTGTGACACAGCTGTGCCACAATCCCTTTTGATTCACATTTGCTACTCAGTGTTTCCCACAGCTGAGGGGCCACAGTGTGAGAAGTGGGGTGTGACTTGCAGTGCAGCTCACAGTAGAATGTAGTAAGACGCACATCCTACTGCCATCCAACACTGAAGAAAAATATGCTTATGGATGGGGGATTTTCTGGCGGTACTGGAAGGCAAGAGCTGGTCAGTAAATAGTTGTATGTATGTATGTATGTATGTATGTATGTATGTATGTATTTTTTATGGCCACACCTGCAGCATATGGAAGTCCCTGGGCTAGGAGTTGAATTGGAGCTGCAGCTGCCGGCCTATACCACAGCCACGGCAACTCAGGATCTGAGCTGGATCTGGGACCTACACCTGCAACTTGCAGCAACGCCAGATCCTTAACCCAGTAAGAGAGGCCAGGAATCGAACTCACATCCTCACAGAGACAATGTCGGGTGCTTAAGCTGCTGAGCCACAATGGGAACTCCATTAAATAGTTGTATTTATATAGAAACTTTGTTGCAGGATAGTCAATAGAATACCATGAGAGTGGTTGCATTAATGCCTGTACTTCAATCAATTTTTTTTCTTTTTTTTTTGGCCACCCCATGTCCAAGCCATAGTCAAAACCTAAGCCACAGCTGCAGCGACACCTGATCCTTAACCCACTGTGCCAGGCCAGGTATTGAACCCACGTCTCAGGGTTCCCAAGACAAGTCAGTTCGGCTGTGCCACAGTGGGAGGTCCTAATCATTCTGAATGTACTACCTAGAAATCTGTATTCATAAGTGCAGAGCAAACACAAAATTGAGACCTGTCTCTATTTTAGCACATTGCAAAAAACAACCAAGAAAACCAAGTCACCATAACGGAAAATCCAGACACAGAAAAAAAGGCTTCCAGAGAGGATTTCAACTAAATGAATTTCTTCTTTAAAAAAGGTGAGGAAATAGATCAAGAACATTTACACATTCTTGAGATAGTCCTTGTCTGGCATGTTTTCTTAAGAACCAGTGCAATTTCATCTTATCAAGAAGATAAATACTGTTGAAGTCATTGAAAATGTTTCAAGAGATTTTTAGCAACAATACGTTTTACTAATTTATAAATAAATGTATGAATAAGGAAACAAAGGGTGAGAAAGGACTGTTTTTATGCTAAAAATTCAGAAAAAATTTCAGATGAAAACATTTCAATGAAAAACTCTCCACCCCCCACATGCTTTTAAATATTATCACTATTTTGGGAGATATGATTTTAAATTAGAAATAACGCACATTCAATTAGTGAAATTTATATGACTATCCTGTAGTAAGCTTGTACTTTTGTAGTTAACATAGAACAAAAATTGTATTCATAGCTACAGATAAAAGCAACAAGAATTAAAATTGTATACTTAGAACAAATTCAAGGCATACATAAAGGGCAATGAAACACTTTCAATGAACACTACACTTTTCACTGTCCTTTTTTTTTGTAAAGAGAAAACCAGAGTACTCACCACGAAGAATCAAACGAGGATCTCAACCGCCTTTGAGAACAGCGGAGGGAAAAGAGTCAAAAAAACCCATCACCAGCTGCCTAAAATTCTCTGGCTCTCACTTCTCCCCTAAAGCAGCAAAGAAACCAGAGCACCGCTGTCTGTGCATACTGCACTTGCTTCCCACTAACCCCAAAGGGAGTCCTGCCGCTCGGATAACAGGGTTAAAAGCTGACCCTCCGAAGTCGGACAGCCACGGGTTTGAGTCCTGATTTTAACTCCGATCAGCTGTTGGACCTCGAGCAAGCTGCTTAATTTCTCGGCGCCTCAGTTACCTGCTAAGTGAGAAAACTAATAAGAAACAACGACGTGCTCAAAGCAGTCCTCAGACTGTTGGCTCACGGTATCATGAGCACAGCATATGACTAAATTACTTCTCCAGAAGGTAAGAGCCTAGAAAGGTGTGGGTTTGATATATCTTTGAAATTTCTACATGTTGCAGAGTCTTCCCCAGAGCAGCCACTGAGCCACTGAATTTACTGATTGAATTCTGGTTGCACCTGCTGCTTGCTGGTCGTCAGCCACTATGGGATTTCATAGTTGGGTTGGATCTAAGAACAGAGTTGGTAGAGCCAGTTTGTCCTCATGGCCCACCCAGCCAGTGAGTTTGGTTTGTTTTTCCCCCGAAAGATGCCTCATTTCCCTTCTGTGGATTCCCTTTGTAGCTGCTCCGCATGTCCCTGACCCATGAACGAAGTCATGGATTCCCCAAGCTGGGTCTTGTGTGTTTGGCTTCAAACTCTCACTAGCTTCAGTGGCCTGGAAAAATTAACTGTGAGCTCCCCTTTCTTTTCTAACCTTTTCTTGCTATAAATCCACCAAACATACTTTGATGGATCGCCTCAAAATCTAAAAAGCTTTTTCATTTATACACTTTTTAAAAGCCAAATTCCAAAATAACTGGTATAAACTAATTCATTTCCAAACGTCCTTTCATTAAGCTCCATTTTCACATTGCTCTCTCCTCTAAAGCTAGTTCTCTCTGGTCATTCTAGAAATTATATTTCTGGTAATATAATTACACGTTATATTAGAAAATGAGACAGGAGAACACTTCCTTCTGAGGCAGTGCAAAGTCCACTTAGGGCCAAAAGTGAGTGGCCAGTCTATTTTTTCTTTAAAATCAGTCCTTCTTGGAGTTCTTATTGTGGCTCAGCAGGTTGAGAACCTGACATAGTGTCCTTGAGGATGCAGGTTCAAACCCTGGCCTTGCTCAGTGAGCTAAGTATACGGTTTTGCTGCAAGCTCCAGCAGATGCAGCTCAGATCCTGTGTTGTGGCTGTGGGGTAGATTGGCATCTGCTTGGCTGTAGCTGTGGCTGTGGCTGTGGCTGTGGCGAAGGCCAGCAGCTGCAGCTCTGATTCAACCCTTGGCCCAGGAACTTCCATATGCTGCAGGTGTGGCACTAAAAAAAGGAAAAAAAAATAATCAATCTTTCTTTTTCCTTAGATGACCCTTCTTTGTCCTTTAGGACTTAGTGTCAATGCTGCTTCCTTCTGGAGGCCATCCCTGACTCCTCCAGACTGGTTTAGGGTCTTTAATACAAAACGGATAACTGCTAAGAGTGCATTGTCTTAAGCTCCATTTCATGTATTATCTCATTTAATCCTCAAACTAACCTGAGAGGGTAAGTTACTTTTATAATCTCTATTTTGCACATGACACAGCTGAGTGCAGGGCAGGAAAGTAAGTTAGCAGAACTGGCATTTGAACCCAGGCAATGTGATTTCAGGGGCCTTGCCATCCAATAGCATCCTGCCTCCCAAAGCACTATTTGCTCATAGATCACACTCTACTTTTCCTGTCTCAGCACCTGTAGTAAACATCAGTGGATTGCCTGCTCAACACCCGTTCTATCTTCCCTTTACAACAACTTTTTCTTTCAATCTGCTTACACAGTCTTCATCACTGGCCCCAGCGGTGAAATACGTAATGTAGACTAAACCAATCAACATATTCCCTCCCACTGCTCACAGTGATTGGCTCAGGGTAGGTGTATGGCCTAGGTTGGTCCAATCAGAATAAATCTTGAGACTTTTTCTGGGATGCTGGGACTGCTGGGCCACAGATTCATGTTTCCCTACCATATGTGAATGATACAGCCCACAGCTTCAGGACTTGCTTGGCGTCATCTTGGGATCATAAGGGGGTTCTGATGACAGAAAGCCTACATCATGGAGGTAATGCTGAGAAACGAAGAGAAAGAAGTGCTTGGTCTGGTCATGTTTTGAGCTGCCTCAATCAAGTCTTGCTAAAGCCAGCCTGTCTCTGAACTTCATAGGCCTATGTAAATTTCCTTTGCTGTCAACGCAGTTGGAGTTGAGTATTCTGCTACTTGCATTCAAAAGCTTTTTCACTCATCAGCACTTACACATAGTATTTTTCTTATTTAATCGCTCCTTTCCCCCAACTAACACTAAAATCCTTGAGGGCAGAAAACACTGTCTTGTCACTGTTGTGTTCCTAGTGCTTGATTCCTTTTAGACACTGCATGAATGTTTGCTGAGTGAATAAAATGAATGAATGGCATGTTTTAGTGGGTCATGAGTGATCCGAACCAAACTTTGTTTGCTTAGATTTCGTGCCATTTTTAGGTGCTTGAAATCTCCAACATGACAAGTTTGGGTTAGCCAAGCCAGGCAGAGACTGAAATGAAAGTTCTGATTCCCAAAACAGTTCTAACGGAAGTTTGTCATAAAGGGTGCCCAGTCCACAAGGACACTGTCGTCTCAACCTTTCCTCCTTTACTTTCTTTCACCATCTTTCAGGGAGAACCTTCTGCTTGATGGGGGCTGCATCTTTTGCACTTGCTCCTGGGGTTTCTCTTGTGTCCATCCGTAGTAAAGATTTATTCTAAGCCTGGAAACTTACCTCTGGGCCTTTCCATGAGAGGCTTATTGGCTAGACAATGGATCCTTTGAATTGGAAAAACTATATTTGAAAAAAAATTTAAAGAACATTCACCCTCAACAACTGTTTTACTGGTACCTATGGCAAGATCAAATAAAAGGTGTATACACAGAAGTATAACAGCCAGCCTTAGGGACTCCCTTCACAAAATGAAAGAACGGAAATTAGACTAAGAAAAAAAAAAGTTAAACTCCACACCAGCATAAATCCCCCCTGCTTAGGATCCAAAGAATTCAGCGTGCCACCTTTCAGCCTACCTCCTTATTTTATGTCTAAGAACTGCAGGTTCCAGAAGCTACAAATATCTACCAAAAAACAAAAAAACAAAAAGGCAAAATGTTCACTAAGCTTGTTTTTTGTCCTGAGAACTTGGCTTAGTTACCTTCAGGTCAGGGGGGCAGTGAGGGGGCTATAAAACATGGCTGGACAGAAATGTGGGTTGTGCTCTAGGGTCCTAGGAAATGGCAGCAGTTCTCAGGGAAATCACAGCAGCCATTAGAAGGAAGGTCCCCATTAGATAAGATCGTTTAAAAAGTGAGCTTAAAATCCATGGCTTCCAGGAGGTCCCATCGTGGCTCAGTGGTTAACGAATCCGACTAGGAACAATGAGGTTGTGGTTTCGATCCCTGGCCTTGCTCAGTGGGTTAAGGATCTGGTGTTGCCGTGAGCCGTGGTGTAGGTTGCAGAAGCAGCTCGGACCCCACATTGCGTGGCTGTGGCGAAGGCCGGTAGCAACAGCTCCTGTTAGACCCCTAGCCTGGGAACCTCCATATGCAGCGGGTGCGGCCCTAGATAAGGCAAAAAGACAAAAAAAAAAATCTAAATCCATGGCTTCCAAATCAAACAGAATGGGAGACCTATTTTAATTGGTATGCAAGAAACTCTAAAAGTCTTCAAAATTTCAGTTAGCTTCATTGAAAGATCTGTTGTAAAAGGCTAATGAAAAGCTTAAAGTCCAGGGAGCTGTGTGAGCGGGAAGATACTGAGACAATGTGACCCCCACTGCTCCCCTCTGGGCTTCTTTTTCTGAGTCCTCACATTTTATCAGTTCTCACCTGAGTTGCCTTTCCACTTGGAGGAGACTATTAAACAGTTGCCTTTGAAAATAAAATCACCTGAGGCTACAGGCAAGCTTCAGGCGGCTTTCACTCCTTGGTCAAAAGCTGAAAAGCTGGCCATAGTTAAAGAATTTCTTAAAACCAGGGAGGAGTCTCAAATTTTTGTAAATGGATCACCTCCTGAGATTAGTCAGTAAATAAATATAGCTGGTTTTCAGAGCCTGATAGAAAAATATTTTAGGCCTTCTCCCTTAAATTAAAACTGTGTACCTGGAGGGAAAGGACAAATTGAGGATGATGAAGACAGGTGGGTGAATCAATCTGTGATGTTATGTAAGTCACAACTCAATTCTTTGAGGAACTGAGAGCAACTGTCTTTATTTTACATCTTTGCAAAACTGGAAATGAAGCTCTACAAATGGTTCAAATTCCACCTATTCCTTTCCACCAAATCCAAACCTCCCATATCTATCTCAAAAGGCTCGTAACCTTTCCAGGAACTCTTATCTTAACCATTCCCAATTCCTAAAACTGAAAAAAAAAAGGAAAAAGAGCCTTTTTAAAAAAATTGCTATAGAAACACCTTTTCCCAAAATCTATTCAAGGACAAAGACAAATATTAGCACAAAAACCTTTAGCCATCTGAGCAGATAAACTTAACTTATTCCAAACAGTTACAGCTAGTGAGTTTTATATTGTTATACTTGATTCATGGCCAGACATTTTAAAATGAAAGCCACACAATCTCTGTTTGTGTCTGTATACTTAAGGTATGTCTATGTAGGTATATTATAGATATGATGTTTTCTAGCTCTGTATGGAATTGCCAAAATTAATTTCTAAAAAGTTCTATTTAATTGGTTTATAAACACATATAAACTACATTCTCAGAAAATATGATAGGAACTAATCCAAATGTTTTTCAAGTTCATGTGATCTAGGATAATTTTCATTACATAAAATCTAGTTTAAGGTCGTTGATTTAATTAATACAGACATATATTTAGAGTTATCAATATAAGCATACTTTTATTCTATGTAGGTTTCCTAAGTTAAATATGCTCATGTTATCTCTGTTGCAAATTTGTCAGCCAGAAAAATTACTTAGCATGTGACTGATGTTGTCTAATATCAAATGAAGCTTTTGAAGATAATCTAAACATGATTGCTAAGAATAAATTAATGTAAGAGTTTTTAATGTAAACTTTTAAGCAATGATTGTTTTATTCTATATCTACTTCAATAGTTTCCCGAGAGGAATTCACCAAAATCTACAAGTATTGCTGGCAAAGTCTGATGGTGAAATCTTGGCTTGCCAATTAGCCTAAAAAGGCATTTACTTCATTTATTTTTTTAACATATTCTTTTTAAAAAATTAAAAAATATTTATATTAAAGTATGGTTGATTTACAATGTTGTACTAGTCCCTGGTGTGCAGCAAAGTGACCCAGTCATACATATACATACATTCCCTTTCTTATATTATTTTCCATCATGGTCTGTCCCAAGAGATTGGATATAGTATTCTGGGTTATACAGGAGGACCTCATTGCACATCCATTCTAAATGTAATAGTTTGCATCAAATAACCCCAAACTCTAAAAAGGCATTTAGAAATCCAATCTAAAATCCTAAAAAGCTGTCAGAAAATATAGATCAAAGGTGAAGAAATGGCAATTAAGATGATAATTAAACTTCTCTTGAGCAGCGATATATGTCAGAAGCTAGATTGTTGATAGTAATTGACAATTTATGTTCTAGACCTTGATAAGTGGAGAAACAAATACTTGGCTTTTCTGCTTCTACAGTGGGAAGAACCATTGCCTCCCTTCAACACTTACCTGGTGGTGGGGAATTAACTGAACATAGTAGGGAGACTCAGGTGCTAAACACTCCGAAAGAATGACAAGTATCTACCACAATCCTTAACTCCATCAATAAAAAAAGTTTAAGAAAATTACACATGGGTTAGCATTCAACTAAAAACAAAAACTAGAAAAACAACAGAGTAAAACCAAAGAGAAGACATAATTAATATTAATAAGGATAAGAGCAGAGATAACAGAGAAATAAAACAAAGATAGATGATACAACATCAGCAAAACTGTTTCTTTGAAGCGGGCAAACCTCTAGCAGATAGAAGGTATAAATAATGTCAGGAACAAGAAAAGATATAAATACAGAGATGATATATATATATATATTTTTAAAGCAAAAGTGACTACTATGAACTTCATGCTAGTAAATTTGAAACTCTACATGAAAGGGAAAAGTTTTGAAATATCTAGTAAGCATTTGGACATTTGCGTTGGAGCTCAGCGAAGTCCAGGAAACAGAGAAGGGAGGAAACAGAGGTCATCAGAATGGAACATTATTGTTGTTTTCAAAAATTCTAATGGAGTATAGTTGACTTACAGTGTTGTGTTAGTTTCAGGTGTACAGCAAAGTGAATCAGTTATGCAGATACATATATCCATTCCTTTTCAGATTCTTTTCCCATATAGGTCACAACAGAGCATTGCGTAGATTTCCCTGTGCTCTACAATAGATCCTTGTTACTCATCCATTCCATATAAAGTAGTATCCATATGTGATGAAAAATTACAGAAGGAAAAGAAGCTTTTTTGGTTTTCAATGTCCCATTTCTGGCTCATAGTCAGCACTTGTTAATATGCACTGAATAAATAAATAAAAGGATAAATGCAGGAACTGAAAAAAAGAAATGGAAAATGATTGCATTACGGGAGGTAGAACTGATGGCAGGATCCTTGGGAGCGTCTTTACTTTGAGGCAAGGCAGATAAAGAGGAGCCACAGTAAAGACCAAGAGTAAAGAGTGATGGAGCTAGTGTGAGAATCAGAGACGTGATGACATCTACCAGAGGGAAGAGGGAGATTCAAGCAGTTGTGTCAACAGAAGAGAAGTTAAGGAGCCAAGGGTAGAGCTGGTTGCCCATTGGATCTGGTGGTTTGAATGGCCTGAATGACCTTGGTTATAGCAGGGCTGGTGCCACTGTGTGGCAGCAGAGGTGTGGCCATGTCTGAAGAGGGAACAGATCCTGGAAGTGGACACTGCAAGTGTAGCCGACTTCAACAGCTTGGCTCTGATGGAAAGAGGATTGGAGGAAATAAAGGCAGAAACTAAAGGAAGAGAGAGAGAGAGGGAATAATAATAGATGAGGACAGAAGGTGGATGGAGCCCTGAATGACAGATGAGACGCCTCTTCCTGGTGATAAGGACGGGAAGTGGTGAGGCCAGGTGCTGAGAGAGATAAGTTGTAGAGGGCTGGGGGCTGGGGGGAGTGCAGGAACTTGAGGGGCTTCTGCCAGATAACCTCTGATTTTCTGCAGAGGAGGAAATGAGGTCATCTGCTGAGAGCAGGAAGGTGGGCATCAGGCAGGGTCTTTGAGAAGAAGGCCAGGAGTAGTTGCTAGGAAAATGGGGAGTGAGCTGCCCAGGGCGCTTAAGTACCCAGCAGAGCCAACTATGACCAAGACCCTGGGTTTTGACTTGTAGGCAGTTTCCTTAAAGCTCCTTAGAATCTAAGATTCTGATATATGATAAAAGATTTCATTAGCCATTATTTTCTCATAGGAGGTATTAAATAGGATGTAAGAATGATCTTTTAGCTGGAGTTCCCATCATGGCTGAGCGGAAACAAATCCGACTAGGAACGATGAGATTGCGGGTTCGATCCCTGGCCTCGCTCAGTGGGTTAAGGATCTGGCGTTGCTGTGAGCTTGTGGTGTAGGTTGCAGACATGGCTCGGATCCTGTGTTGCTGTGGCTGTGGCGTAGGCTGGGAGCTACAGCTCCTGTTAGACCCCTAGCCTGGGAACCTCCACCTGCCGCAGGTGCGGCCCTAAAATGACAAAAAGACAAAAAAAAAAAAAAGAGAATGATCTTTTAGCTATCTGCATTCCTATGTTTCTGCAGCGTCGTATGTTTAGTTATAAAATCCCTATTTTTTTCTTTCCAGTCTCAAGTTTTTATTCAGCTAAACTGTAATTCTTGAAAATCATGCTTGTTTTGAACACATTCAATAGGAATCCTAATAGAAACCTATTCTTGACTTGAGCTTAGAAAAGTTATAAAACTCTTTTAGGCTTTAGCTTCCATTATAGGAAATACTAAAATATTTTAATTGCGTGAGACTGGAAATCTACAACTTAAAAAATCTGTAGAGCAGATTGACTTAATGGGCCATATAAGAATTCACTGCAGCATGGGAGCAATTGACAATGAACATCTTTCAAATTCAGAAAAAAAAACCTATGAAAAGATCTTATTTAATAAATTATTTGCACTTTTGTTTTTGATTTTTTGCTTCTTTTTTGCTTTTTTTTTTTGCTCTGACTCTGAGAAACCATGCTGTGACACAACTGTGCCACGATCTGCCCCCCCCCCCCCTTTGCTTTTGCTTTTTAGGGCTGCCTCAGCAGCATATGGAATTACCCAGGCTAGGGATCAAATCGGAGCTACAGCTGCCAGCTATGCTGCAGCTATGGCATTGGATCCTTAACCCTCTGTACTGGGCCAGGGATAGAACCCTCAACGTTTTGAAGACAACTCCAGATCCTTAATCTGCTGTGTCACAGGGGGAACTCTTTGATGCTCTTTAAGTAAATCTTTTAGAATGTTGATATGAGCTTTTTTTTTTTCTTTATAGGGCTGCACCTGCAGTGGACAGAGGTTCCCAAGCCAGGGATCTAGTCGGAGCTACAGCTGCCGGCCTACACCACAGCCATGGCAATGCGGGATCTGAGCCACTTCTGCGAACTATACCACACAGCTCATGGCAACACCAGGTCCTTAACCCACTGAGCGAGGCCAGGGATCGAACCCACAATCTCATGGTTCCTAGTCGGATTCGTTTTCACTGAGCCATGACGGGAACTCCCTGCACTATTCTTAAGTATAAGAAAGCACATTCAAGGTACAGTAAAATTTAAGTTCAAGTTAATGTATTTTCTCAATGAAAAATATAAATTAAGTGGAAAAAATTACTGGATCTTGACCTGGAATAAAAAATGTAGTGTAAGATATTTATAGGAATCAAAAACTCCAATGAAAAAAGCTAGTTATTTATAAGAAGTAAAGGGTAAAATACAATTTTGCCAATCTTGAAAGACTGTAATATCAACAGATAATGCCACATAGGAATAAAACTGCATGTGAAACCTCACCAATCTTGATATACTTATTTGGAATTTATAACAATTTTGACAAAGGCTTAGCAGAAGTTTACCTTTTCACCATTATTAATCAAATTATAGTATAAACAAAATTCATAAAGTTAATGTTTAAATTACTTTAGAGAACAGATTAAGTTCAAATATCTTGTGCACACCATACTTAGTAACAATGAACATGTGAATTATAAACATTTTAATCTATCTCTTAGGGTATTTCCTCTTAAGATCTCCACTATTTTTGTACTTGATTCCTCTTAAAAATAAAATTGTCTCTTTAAAGCTATTTCATCATTCAGATTGGAGTTCCTGCTGTGGCTCTTGGTGGAAATGAATCTGACTAGTATCCATGAGGACGCAAGTTCGATCCCTGGCCTTGCTTGGTGGGCATTGCTGTGACCTTCGGTTGCTGTGACCCGTGGTGTAGGTCCCAGGCAGGGCTCGGATCCTGCATTGCTGTGGCTGTGGCATAGGCCAGAGGCCATAGTTCTGATTTGACCCCTAGCCTGAGAACCTCCATATGCTGTAGGTGTGGCCTTTAAAAGTAAAAAAAAAAAAAAAACTAATCCATCATTCGTACTTTAAGTTAGTTTTACTAGGCTCTTTCCTACCAGCCAAATTGTTATTTTCATATAAAATAACTGAATGAAATTATTTTGCCTTTCTTCAATTTGGTCTTCAGTTTTACTTTAAAAAGCAAAATAGAAGGTGGAAAATTATGAGAAAACCGTTACCTGTTTCCTAAGGTACAGGTGGTATGTGAGCGATTTTAAAGTATTACCTCTAATCCCTCCCCAGAATATTGCAAGACAGTTATTTTTGTCCTCCTTTCTCAGATGAGTAAATTGATACTCAAATGCTTTCCCTAAAATCCTAAGTATTTTCTGAATCTGGTAACTAAGATATTGAGCATGAAGGGCTAAGCACTGGATCTACAACACAGAAAATAATAAGTGTCAGCTATAGCTACTGTTATTACCATAATGAAGGGGCTCATTTTAAAAATAGGTGAGAACTGATGGACAGATGAAACAGCTTCTCTGTTTCAGTTGTGTTTACATATTCATTCATTTAACCATTCAACAAACATGTACTGAATGCTTACTATGCACTGGGAATACCAGCATGAGTATATGGACAAAAGTGTAACTCTGAGCTAGTCCAATATTTTAAAAAGTGATCAGCTACATATATATGTATATATATGTATACACACACATATATACAAATCAGTGATCAGCTACAGCTCTATACACATATAAATAAAAATATATACACATATAAGTATACATATGCAGTGATCAGCTACAAATATATATATATGTATGTATACATACATATATATATAAACTATGTCTGAATTTCCAACTTCCACACTGTGTGTTTATTCTGTACTGAATAATATTTACATATATTTCATGTTAAGATTTTTAAGCCAAAAGGACCTTGGAAATGAGTCTAAAACCTTTCATTTTACAGTGAGAATACTTAGGCTTTGAGACGACAGAGGCTGCCCTAATGAGAGCAGCACCTATTAACAAAACAGGGCCCAGAGTCAAACTCTGTGGATTGCCAGATCATTACTTGGCTAAGCATGCTTCATCTCCACCAGAACGAATGAATAAGACCTGATGGAAGATAAAACAAGTAAGTCCCTCTCATCTATGCCGCCGTAAAAGACACACATTGCCTTAATAGGACAACAAAAAACTAAAGACCGTCTTCATGTAGGTAAACTGTCTGCTATGTCCAGGTTTAATACACCTGAAACCTAATAAGAAAACACTCATTAACATTTTGGGTTGGAATGGAGCCACTGGTCATCTGCCTCATACTTGGTAGGTGCTGATAAGGGGACTGTGGCTTTCCCTACAGTGTACCCAGGTCTCCAAGCTGAGATGCAGGGATCCCATTTCTGTTTCTCTCGGCCCTTGCCTTTGCACTGACTTTAAAAAGAGGCTCCTGGGAGTTCTTGTGGTTCAGCAGAAACAAACCCGACTGGTATCCATGAAGGTTTGTGTTTGATTCCTGACCTCACTAGTGGGTTAAGGATCCAGCATTGCCGTGAGCTGCAGTGTAGGTCACAGATGTAGCTCAGACCTGGTGTTGCTGTGGCTGTGGTGTAGGCTGGCAGCTGCAGCTCCGATTCGACCCCTAGCCTGGGAACTTCCATATGCTGCGGGTGCAGCCCTAAAAAGGAAACACACATATACCCACACAAATAGGCTCCTGTAGCAGTCCTGAGAACCGTCAGTGGCCTTACAGTGGATGAGAGAAACAATCGCAGACTGATCCTCTGAACTGTGAAACACGAAAGGAACAAAATATTGGCTTTTTGGTCAACCAGGGAAGTAGCTCTCAATCAGAACCTCCTTTCAAAAACCTTAAGTTTATTTAAAAACTAAGGAAACAGAAACGCTAGCTGACAAAAACTATAAACTTGTAAAGACCTAAAAGCTATTTCTTCTCAAAAAAAAAAAAAAAAAAAAAAACCCACCCCAGACTTCATGCAGATCTCAGGCATAATTACATCTCAGAGGATGGAAACGTAACACCTGGTGTCCACTGCAACGCCATTAGTCTCTTTTCAGGGTCAGAACATTTCAGTGGACTTGTTTAATTGCACAATGGCTCCTCTGGCAAGCACGGTTTATTCTTTGTCAAGTATGGAAGGGAATATGAAGTGACTCAGATGACCACGCTGTGGAAGCCAATATCCTTCTCAAAAAAACCAGCTCATTCTCCTGCCATATTCAAAGGCTTGGTTCAGAGCATGGGGTGTCATCCATTGATGGCCACCCTAAGGGATGTGCCATGCACTTTGTTTTCCCTGGTCTGCGGTTTTCTCCATTGTTAACCCTTTTCCCCATTTATCTGGACTTTCATTGAATTTTTTTGGTTTGTTTTTTAGGGCCGCACCCGTGGCATATGGAATTTCCCAGGCAAGGGGTCAAATTGGACCTACAGCTGCTGGCCTGCGCCACAGCCACAGCAGCTCCAGATCCAAGCCAAGCCATGTCTGTGACCTACACCACAGCTCAGAGCAATGCCAGATCGCTCACCCACTGAGCAAGGCCAGGGATCTAACCCACATGCTCACGGATCCTAGTTGGATTCGTTACTGCTGAGCCATGATGGGAACTCCCCAGAATTTCATTGAATGTTAACTGCTAGAAGCTATTGTTACAAAGATGAAGAAGACATGGTCCTTCACTTGAGAAGCTCATAGTCTACTTCCATGATTCTCTGAGTTTATTGAGCACGAAAATCAGCCAGGGAGCTTAGAAAACAGAAGCAACTGAGTTTCCCCTGAAAGATTCTGATTCGAAGGTCTGAGCTGAAGCACAGCCTTCTACACTTCATGAAAACAAGTCGAATCAGGGCAGTATTGAGAGGATGTGTATGGTGAAATTGAAGGAAAGGGAGAGGCTTTAAGATGATGCTTATATTCTAGCATAGACAACCGGGCTGCAGGCTAAAGGCACTGCAGAAAGGGACAATTTCATAAGGTAATCATTTATTAAAATTATGTATTCATTAATTTCAAAATATTAACCTGAGTTAATAAAATTAACTCGTGCAAGAAGAAGTGACTCTGTAATGGGGAATGACAGAGATCAAGTTGGAATATGAAGGAGGCTCAAGTATGGTTTGCAAGGTTTCCCAGGAGGCTCTGTTACCTTTTTTCCCTCCCAGCCCCAAATGGGAGGCAGTGTGGTTAAAGTTTTACATGGCTACCCAAGGAGAGCTTGTGGAGGCTGAAGAGAAGGTGGCCATAGATGAAATCCAATAGCTTAAGGCACGTGGAGAAATAGGAACAAGAAAACAAAGGGAGAGATCATGAACATGAAGAGAGGCCTTTGCAAAAATAAATAAGTAAATGAATAAAAACGAGGACCAGCAAGACAAGCGAGTAGTGGGATAAAGTTCAGTGGGATAAAGCCTGGAAGGAGAATCATGGATTCGATCACTAGGAGGTCCCGTGGTAGCCACAAGAGCAGTTTTTGTGATGTCAGGAGGCACAAGCCAGATGGCCTTGAGTAGGGTAGTAAATCGGAAGTCAAATGAAAGTGGTATATTTCACGGAAAGTAGGATCCAAGGAACTTTATAAGAGGGGAAACCTGAGCTTATATGGATGTTTAGGGAGATCTGAAGATTTGAGAAAGGGGACAAATAACAACATGTGATCTAGGGAGACTTAATTCATATACTTATTTGTATGTGTTTGTCTGTGATTCGGCGCTGAATGGGATCCAGGTGGTCCCTGTCTTCATCGAGCTTGCAGCCAGTGGGAGAGTCACTATTCTAGAAGACAGTGTGGAATGCAGTTTGCTACAGAGACACAGGTTGGGTGGATGGGAACACTAAACTAGTTTAGGGAGAAGAGGAAGATACTTAAGTTAGGTAATGAAAGGGTGGGCCTGGGGAAAAGCGCTTCTGGCAGGGAATGGGGTATTTGAAGGCTGAGAGGTGAGACAGAAAGAGAAAGTTAAAAAAAAGTGGGGGCTAAAGCATAGAGCACAGAGAGGAATGTGGGCAGAAGCCAGAGAGATAAATATGGGTCCAGTCATAGAGATTCTGGTAAGCTGAGTTTGAGACTTTAGCCTAGGGTCAAACCATTGAACCTGTTTTAAGTAGGAGAGTGACATGATCAGATTTGCATTTTAGAAATGTTTGGGCTGTACAGGGGTCATAGATTCAAGGCAGCAAGACTGGAGTCAGGGAGGCCAAGTAGAGGGGGTGGGATCAAGTATATAAATTAATTTCGAAGATGGGCGAGGAGGAGATGAAAATGATTATATATTTTACAGGAATGATTTTATTTTTTATAGGAAAAAGCAGGTACTTATGGACAGGGAAGCTGAGGGCGTTCATATCCAATTGAGGTGGGCTTCGAGGGAGCAACGGTGGGCCACTTGGAGGGTTATGGCAGAATCCCAGATGGGCTACTGTGGTCTCTTCATAGGGAGTGGGGTAGAGATGGAAAGAAGTGGGCAGTGAAATATATTTTGAAGGAGGAAGCAGAGCCTGATGAAGATGGGGTTGAGGGAAAGGGAGGAGGCAAGGGCAACTGGGGTTTTTCATCAGTGAAAAGGTGACACAGCACAAGGGTGGGGTGAGGATGAAACGAGACGCCGCCTTATCTAGTGTTTTAAAGGTAATGTGATCGAAGGGCATGGCTGTTGATTCTGGAGCTGGAAGACTTGGGTACCAGTAGGAGGCACTGCAGCCCATTTCCACTGTAGAGTGCAAGGCATCTTCACCAGTGTGACTCGGTCCCTTCCAAACACACCATTCTTTCTCTCCTCTCCCTGGGTCCCAGCTCAATCCTCAGCTCCTCCCAGAGCTCTGGACCAGAGACATCTTGGTCAGCTGATGATCTGCATGTGACCACACGCTTCAGCCCCTATATCCTTCAGAATGGGGCTCAGAGGAGGCACCGAGCTGGGGACCTTAGGAACCCACGTGCTGGGGCTCAATCAGGGGAGGAGCAATCTTGCAGAAGCCCTTCTTAGAACTTCTGAAGAGTTGCTGAGCTTCATCAGCCAGTCTCTGAGTTTAGCCCATTGCAGCCAACAGTTTCCGTGGATTATTTTCCAACCCCATAATTCTTTTAGATTGTGTGTGTATTAAAATACACATCGCATGAAACTTACCATCCTAAGATTTTTAAGTGTGCAGTTCAGTGGCATTAAATTCATGCACATTATTGCACAAACATCACCACCATCCAGCACCAGAACTGTTATCGTCTTGCAAACTAAAATTCTGTTCCCACTAAACAGCTACTCCCCATTTCCTCCCTGTCAGCTCCTCCTGGAAACCACCATTCTACTTTTTGTCTCTATGAATTTGATTACTCTTGGGACCTTGTATAAGTGGAATCATATAGTATTTGTCATCTTGTAACTGGCTTACTTCACTTGGCATAATGCCCTCAAGTTTCATCCGTGTAGCATATGTCAGAATTTCATCTGCGTCTGAGACATTTGGAAGTTCCTGGGCCAGGGATCAAACCCATGCCACAGCAGTGACAATGGCAGATCCTTAACCTGCTGAGCCACCAGGGAACTCTGAGAACTTTCCTCCTTTTTAAGGCCAAATAGTATTCCATTGCTAGTATGTGCCACATTTATTTTATCCACTTATCCACTGATGGACACTTTGGGAACTTCCACTTTTTGGCTGTTGTGATTAATGCTGCTATGAACATGGTGTACAAATATCTATTTGAGTCTTTGCTTTCAACCTTTTTTGGCATGTATCCAAAAGATTGCTTTTGGATCTTACTGCTGGATCATATGGTTTAATTTTTAGAGAAACCACCATACTGTTTTCCATAGTGGCTGCATCATTTTATATTCCTACCACAATACACTAGGTTTCTAATTTCTTCACATCTTTGCCAACACGTGTTATTTTCTGTTAAAATTTCCCCCCCTTTTGTTTTTGGGATGCACCTGCAGCATATGGAAGTTCTTATGCTAGGGGTCGAATTGGAGCTGCAGTTGCCAGCATATGCCATGGCCAGAGCAATGCCAGGTCTGAGCCATATCTGTGACCTATGCTGCAGCTTGCGGCAACACCAGATTCTTAACCTACTGGGTGGGGCCATGGATCGAACCCGCATCTTCATGGATACTAGTTGGGTTCTTAACCCACTGAGCCACAGTGGGAACTCCAAAAGTTTTTGAAAATTTTTGTGTAAGAGTCATTGTTCTGAGTGTGAAGTGTTATCTCACTGTAGTTTTGATTTGCATTTTCGTAATCATTAGTGATGTTGAACATCTTCCCATATGCTTATGGTCATTTGTGTATTCTCTCTGGAGAAATGTCTGAGTTCTTGGCCCATTTTTTAATTTGGGTTGCTTGTTTTCTTGTTATTGAGTTATAGGGGTTCTTTACATATTCTGGATATTAACCCCTTATAAGATATATGGTTTGCAAATCTTTTGTCCCATTCTGTGGGCTGTCTTTTCATTCGGCTGATAGTGTCTTTGATGCACAAAAGTTTTTCATTTTGATGAAATCCAATCTACTTTTTCTTTTGTTGACTGTGTTTTTAGTGTCATAGCTATACTTTAGGTTTTTAAAATTATTTTTTTCTATTTAAATATCAGAGCCAAAATTCTCTCCATTTTTTCAGTTGGAGAGATTATTCAAAGAAACCAATGGGCTTATTCCATCCTCTTTGCTGTGCAAAACAAGGCAGGTACTTTGGAGAAAATCTCTGGAGAAATCTTCAGGGATCCTATAGTTTCATTAGCCCCCCCAAAGTGAAAAAGTGCCAGTTTTCATCTTTTTCTTTGCCAGTCGGGGACAAGTTTCCCCCTTAATGTTCAAAATAGAAAACTTCTGGAATGGAGAGTCTGTGAAATATTTTAGAATGTATTCATTTCTGGGCACTGCCTTTTACTAGAGCAAAGAATTCCCTGTTTACAATGAATCAATGGGCTAAGTTACACCGTGTTACCAAGACTTCAGGCAAGGAAATCTGAAAAGCTGCAATCACTGCCCAGCCAGAATTGTATTGCTTTTGGTGCGCTAGCAAGCGCGCAAGTCATCTTTCATTTCTTCATTGAAGAAAGTTCCTCCACACTTCCCGCCTCCCGCGACCCCTCCCCCCACCCCAACGCCACTCACCACTTAGCTTACGTAGTAGAGCACCAAAGCAATGGGTCTGCTTAGAGTTTCTGAAAGGAATGATAAACACAGAGAAGCAACATGATGCGCCACAATGAAAGACACTCATGAAGCCGCTCAACAGCCCAGACTCCTTTCCAAGTAAAACTGGCGTCAACCTGATCTTTTCAGGGGCTGTGGGTGGAAGGAGTACTTTTTTAACCAAGTGGAGTGTGGTGGGTCTGTTCGTCTCTTTCTCTTTTTGAAGGTCCAGCAGTTATAGTCCTGCTCCGAGTTCTCCAGAGAGAGCATCAAAAGGTGATTGCGGATTTAGCGACAGCTCTCCCCGGGTGACAGTGAGCACGATTCCTTGTGCCCCTCTGAGCTCCATCAAGCGCACATGGAAACTTCGAGCCCCAGGACGTTCGCGGCCCTGTTTGATCCTCTAACCCTCCGTGCCCAGAGCCGGATGGGGACGGGAAGAGCTAACTCTGTGCTCCCGTGACGCTGCCTGCTCCTAGCCCTCTCCACACTCTACGTAGTCTTGAGTGTAGAAACAGGCGCAGGGGTCGCACGTTCTGCGCACCCCGAGGGTGAGCGCTGACCACCCTGGGAGACGCTTTCCTCCGACGTCGCCCCGCTTTTGGTCTAATGCTAAAAAGAGAGAGCTGGGGCACAGCTGGCGTGCTGCCGTCGGGTAGGAGCGGAGGCAGGCCTGCGGGCGGGGCGCGCACGGGAGGGCGCGAGGGGGGCGTGGGCGCGGCGGCCCGCGCGCCCCGGCGGCCCGGCCAGGGGGAGGGGCGCTGGCGGGAGCGGCGCCTCCCGCCCGGGGTGAGAGGCGCGCGCGGCGGCCCAGCTGCACAGAGCGCGGAGCCTGGAGGGAGGGCTGGAGCGCAGACTGCCGACGCGTGGCGCGGCTGCCATGGGCGCCCACTGACCCGCTGCTCAGCGCGAACTTCCTCGGCGGCGCGGAGCTCCTCGGCTGGCGGTGCGCCTCCTCCGTCACCATGAAAGGTAGGGCGGGCTCCGGGGCGCGAGGGAAGGGGCAGAGGTGCATCCTGCTTGGACTTTCTCTGCGCATAGTACTGGGGGAGACCCGGCGCCCAGTTTGTGCGCGCACCCCGGGGGCGACCCCGGCCTCTAGCTCGGGAGTTGGTTGCCGACGGAGACCTAGAGGCTGGGGTTTTGAAGGTGCAAGTATTCCTCTCTGCATAGTGTCCTCAAAGTAGTTTGAAGCCCCAAGTCATTGTTTACGGATTCCGGTTCCCAACTTTTTATTGAAAAAACATGCCCAGGAGAGTGGAGGCATCATAGCGCACCTCGCAAGCCGCCAACCCCGCGCCAGTCCGTTCCGGCTCTGCAGCCCTACCGGCTCTCTCCGGGGTCCTCTCTCCTCCCCGCTGTTGCCGTTTCCCCGACCGAGGAGTGAACGGGCTGCCGGCAGGCAGTTTTTTTTCTGGGACTCGGGGATGTTCTCGGTGCGCCCTCCCCACATCTGGCAATGATTAGGTGCCCGCGGAGTTCAGCTGGCTCGGGGAGTACGTTTGGCATCTTTCGCCATCAGACCCACTGACTGGAAAATAACCGCCCTCGGTTCCGCTTCTTTTCCATGTGCCGTCTGCGGAGTTGTTGTGCCCACGTGTGTTCAGGGGTGACAGAGCATTCTCATTAATCGTCGCCCGGGCGGAGTCCTCTGCAGGCTGGTTTAGGGACGTGTCAGATGTTATCATACCTTTCAACGGAATCGCGAGGAGACAGGCTTGGCAGAGGCGCCGTCTGTTTAGTGAAAACACGAAGATTTGTCAGCAGAATCCAGATTTATATGCCAGATAAATAATCACATCAGAGGCATCCAAGGGGATTGTTTGGGGATGGGCCGGAGTGGTGTTTACTAGTCCTGGTCTTGTGCTAGGGTAACGCGTTTCAGTCCCCGCGCCGGCTGGTCTGGAGTGAGGGGACCGGGTGCGAAATGCCATCTGACCCCAGGGACTGAGTTTCAAGCCACCCGAGACCACGCGATGCGACCGCTTTGACTTGCAAGCGTTGCTGACTGAGGCGGGCGCCCCAGGAGCCTCGCAGACTTGGAGAGTAACATTTGGCTCTGGGTTTCTCTGGAAGGCAGTTCACGCTAAGCACTCCGGAGCGATAATGTCTTATCAATTAGTTCTCCTTTCAAGGGAGTCCTGTGTCCTCCTCAGGAGACCCTGGGAAGGTGGAAAGGGGCCCACCCCAGGGCTGGAGAAACAAAAGACATGATGTGCACTCTGGCTAGAGAATTGCAAAACACCTTGGCTTGTGTTCCCTCTTTCTGTACCTCAGTTTCTCTTCGCTCATTTACATTCTCGGAAACTTTCACACTTTCTTTGGCTAGCACTGATTATAGTATCCCCCCAGAAAGGAAAGCGTTCCTGTGGCTAAACGTTTCTCTGGGGCTCAGTTATTATCATTTTTAGCCAAAAGTTAATCTCCTCATTGCTGGTCACTGAGGCCAGTAGATTTTGAACTCTTGGCAAGATAAGCCAGCTACTCATTTCATCAGCTCTCATGTGAATTCCTAAACCCTGAAAATCTTGTTATGCTTTTGACTGGGTCAATGACTGTTATTGCATTTTGGGGTATTTTTCAACGTTAATTCAAATCTGCAATGGAAAACACACCTGCAAGTCTAAACATAGTTTTTGTGAAATTTACCCTGCGTTCTGGACCAGCTTGCAGACGTCCCGGAGAAGGTTCACTGCTTACCGCCTCTGGTCTGGGCAGTGTGGAAAAGGCCCCACTTACCTTCTGCCTCAGTGGGAGAGGGGGCTGAGGGACTGGTGAGCCCCGGGGTAGGCTAGTCACTTTGAAAGCCTCTTTTAAAACAAAATATTCCATAAGAGGTTTTCTTGTCGACAATTTGCACTTACTTGTCTGGTTGGTGAGGTGGGGAAGAAAGGAGACAGTAAGAATTTTTTAGTACCTACTTAGTGCCAGCCACTGTGCTCTACAAGCAGTCTATCTATTTAATCCTCTCAACCACCCTAGGAGGTAGGTATTTTAACCCTTGGAATCTAGAAGAAATAGGCACCAGCAAAGAGGAGGGAGGTAGGCGTCTAAAGACAAGCTTTGCCAGTTTTCCAGTGAGGCTTGGAGAGACCTCGGACACTAGATATGATAATCTCTGGACTAGTAGATAAGCGAATCTCAGACAATTAAGTTGCCGAGTGATTCAAAGTTGGTGCAGCAGCCAGGAAGGGGTGGAAACAAGAAATCAGACACAAGGCTTCTGAAGCCAAGCAGAGTGTGTTTTAGCCAAAAAGGAAAGCTGCCTTTATCAAGTAGAATTATTTTGACAATTTTCTATAGGTAACCAATATAGAGTTTTCCTTGGATTTATGTTGAATAGCTATTAACTCACTACGTTTAAGAAAGCTAGTGTTTGGAGTTCACCTGTGGCACAGTGGGTTAAGAATCCAGCTGCAGGAGTTTCTGTTGTGGCGCAGTGGAAACGAATCCAGCTAGGATCCACGAGGACGAAGGTTCGGTCACTGGCCTCACTCAGTGGGTTAAGGATTCAGCGTTGTCGGGAGCTGTGGTGTAGGTTGCAGAAAGGCTCGGAACTGGTGTTGCTGTGGTGCAGGCCAGTGGCTACAGCTCCAACTTGACCCTCTAGCCTGGGAACCTCCATATGCCAAGGGTTCGGCCCAGAAAAAAAAAAAAAAGAACCTGACTGTAGTGGTTTGGGTCACTGCTAAGGCCCAGGTTAGATATCTGGCCTGGGAACTTCGATATGTTGCGGGTGTGACCATAAAGAAAAGAAAAAGCGCCAGTGTTTCATTAGAATTTGATTTCCCTAAATGAAAAGAGCCAGTGACAAGCCTTGTAAATGCTTAAAATTAAAAGTTTTAACCTAAAACATTCTTTAGCCAAATAGAAAATTAGTGGACACCTTAGTAGTTATTATTATTATTATTATTATTATTATTATTATTATTATTTTTTGCCAAAGCAAAAATATAGCTACTATGCGAGTCAGATGCCTTTTCAAGATACCTACTTCACTTTGTATTTCTGATGTTGAAAGGTGGGATACAGCCTTTGTAAAACCCCAGGCCTTTGGAGTCTAATTCCAGGTCTGCCACCAGCCACAGCGCCACCTATCTGTTGCATTCTGTTCTATTTCTCCCATCTCTGGAGTCACAAGTACCAAAATAATGACATCATTATATATTTTCCAGGAGAAAATTACTTGCTTCATTGCCGCAATACTTAAAGTCTTCCAAACTGCTTAAAACATGAAGTTGGTTTTAATTTATTTCCAGTTACATTTTCAATTAGCTCTACTGCACCGTAAATCTCATGATGTTGGATAAATATTCCCATTCTTTATGAAGGAATCTGACTCCTCTAGAGTTAGGTGTGTCATTACGAAATCACATTTCTAGTTCTGAAAGCTGGTAATGTTGGTGAGTTTTAATGCAACAGCCTTCGTTGCCTAAGAGACATCTGAGAACAACAACCAGCACACGAGACCACAGGGGTTCCAAGCACTGTTCTAATTTAACACAGGAAGGAGGTTGGCGCCATCGAAACATAGCATCTAGCTGCTTATTTTTGTGCTTTTGTATGTAAACATTTCTGAAATTCTGTTTGGCAATAATACTTTAAAAATGCACTGGTAAGCAGTATATTTCTCCTACTGCCTGTGGTTTTTTCCCAGATCCATGGTCTCCTGGTGTCTCTCTGAGATGTCTTGTCCTCAGCTGGGATAAGCAAACAAGCACCTAAGGGCTGACTGCATTTAACATGGAAGGAGTCATGTTTTCTGCAGGGACATGGAAACAAAATGAAGGCTTTTTCCTTTCGCTGACTGGGAACTGGGCCTGCACTTTCTTGGGAGGACATTTACAATCCAATTACACTTTTGACTTTTCCCTAGCGTGAAAATGCTTGACATTCTTAAGCTCAGGTTTAAGTATTGCTAAGTATAAATCTTCCCCCGTGTCTTCTTTGCAATTTTCCAAGATTGTTCCCATTCCCTCCCTACCCACCACCATGCAGCTCATCCACTGATAATGGTGTGAATGGGAAAAAACTGGCAGATGATAGCTTTCAAGCTATAGCATAACTAGATGTCTAATTTTCTGAATTAATGCCTAGTCTCATTAAAACATTATTTCAAAACCATCGATGCAGCTGCTGCCAGAGTAAGTTAAATGGCCCTTGAGATATTAGCTGCCAAATGAGAAAAAAGACATTTAAATTTTTGTGATAGGAAAAGTCTGTTTTCGCTGCAGGTAAACCCAGCACGTGAGTGATCTCTCAGGGGGAGAGTCTGATCCACATGTCTCCCTGTAGTGAAAGAAGGGGTGGGTTGCTGCGAGAGGAGCCCGGAGGGGTGGCAGACTTCTGTCATCCTGCTTTTTGTGGGTGAATCTGAGTGAAATGGATCAGACAGTTGGGGGCCAGGGCACAGTGTTCTAGGACATCGGGATAATCAGAGAGTCTGCTGCCACCACGGGGTGTGCTCTGCTCGGCTAGTCCTGCCCTCTCCATCTTCTGCTCCTCCGCTATTCCCAGGGCGCGAGTTCTCTGAGCTTCTGGAATCCCTGTCTGTGGCCTGGGGGCAGGGAATAAGGTCATGAGTTGGCAGATAAACGACAGGGACGAGGTAGATCTGTACCATGGTTTGAGCATGCAAACAAATTCTCAGGCATGACTGATGGACCACTTAATCTCCCCACTTAATATTTTCCCCTTTAATGATGTTAACAGTTATTGAGCGTTGGCCATGCCAGACATTTTTTTCCTTCTTCATTGTACAGATAAGAAAGCTTAGGCTCAGAGGGATTGGATTACCTTTTTTATTTTTTTGGTCTTTTTAGGATCACATATGGACGTTCCCAAGCTAGGAGTCAAATTGGAGCTGTAGCTGCCAGCCTGTGCCACAGCCACAGCAATGCAGGATCTGAGTTGCATCTGTGACCTGCACCATAGCTCAAGGCAATGCCGGATCTTCAACCTACTCAGCGAGGTCAGGGACTGAACCCAAATCCTCATGGATATTAGTCAGATTCATTGCTGAGCCACGATGGGAACTCCGAAACTGAGTTACTTGTCTAAGGGCAAGTGGGGGGAATGAGTGTTTAAATTCAGACAGCCTGATTCCAGAATCCACGATTTATCTCTAATTTAAGGTTCCCTCTTAGCCACACTCTCACGTCTCATTCAGTAAGCACATCTTTGTTAAGCACCTCCTGTGTGCCACATTCCACCAGATACTGAGTGAGCAGGGTACAAAAGCTCCTACTGTCTGGGCTTGGACCTCAATAACCTGGCATCACAGGTCGAAGAAATTGTTCTCTTCTGCTGCCAGAGGAGTCTCTAGGCTGGAGCTCCTGCAGAGATGAGGCAGATTCTGGGGTGGCTGCCATGGGTAGACTTTATCTGCTGGGAGGTTTTCTTGTGACTGATTGAATGAGTGTGAGCAGCCAACTGAAGCCGTCATTTCTGAAAATGGTCCCTGCACTGTCTTGCCCACACGTTTGCTGTGAGACAGTGAAACACTGTCAGAAGTGCCATTTGCAAGAACAGACTGTAGCCACCAGTAGGTGATCAGTAATAATAATAATAACGATAAATAAATGTCTTAAACAAGGGATAGGGAGATCCTGACATTCTTTTTTTTTTTTTATGGCCACACCATGGCATATGGAGGTTCCCAGGCTAGGGGTCGAATCACAGCTGTAGCTACTGGCCTGCACCACAGCCACAGCAACACGGGATCTGAGCCACGTCTGCGACCTACACCACAGCTCACAGCAACACCGGATCCTTAACCCACTGAGCGAGGCCGGGGATCAAACCTGCATCCTCATGAATACTAGTCAGGTTCATTAACCACTGAGCCACGACGGGAATGCCCTGACATTCTTTACAGAGATTATTTTAGTGTTTACTGCTGATAACGAAGTCTCTAACCACCCAAACCATCCAAAGCTTGTGTAAAGTAACTTTTCTATCAAGCAGTGATTTGGTTTTTATTTAAGCGAATGATGTTTGAAGGGCTCAAACCAATGTAATATCTTTTTTTTTTTTTCTAATGGCTGCACCAGTGGCGCATGGAAGTTCTTGGGCCAGAGGTTGAATCCACACCTCTGCAGCAACATGCTGCTGCTGTCAGATTCTTAACCCACTGTGCCACAGTGGGAACTCCCCAATGTAATATCTTGAATAGGTCCTGCTGATTGCTTAAGGAAGTTTTGTAATTATATAGCAGTGAAAACCAAGGTAAGCAGAAATTAGTAATCCCAATTTAAAATTCCAAAGAGATTCTAGGAGATTTCTTAACCCTTGGATTTATTACAAATATTCAGTCAATCCTCTTGAAAAATATAGAGGATATGTGTTTTTCAGTGTGGGAGAAAGTTTAAAAATTAATTTATTTGGAGTTGCCGTCGTAGCTCAGAGGAGACAAATCTGACTGGCATCCATTGAGGATGCAGGTTCAATCCCTGGCCTTGCTCAGTAGGTTAAGGATCCGGCATTGCCGTGAGCTGTGATGTAGGTCGCAGGTGTGGCTTGGATCTGGCGTTATTGTGACTGTGGTGTAGGCCAGCGGCTACAGCTCTAGTGGTTGACCCCCAGCCTGGGAACCTCCATATGCCGCAGGTGCCACCCTAAAAAGTAAAAAGAAAATTACTTATTTATTGGACTTGGGTATATTAAATATGCCTCCTTTATGTTTCCTGAGCCCTTTGGGACTTTAAGTCAGTATCACATGAAGTCATATGCACTTGCCTAAGAGGTTGGACCTTTGACATTCTGTGTGAAAAAACTAACTTAACATTGGTATGTGGAAATATCTGCACTTCTTTGGGCCTAAGTCACTTTCTTGTGACATAGAGATGTTTGGAAACTAACTGATGTTGATATGACATTTTATTACTCAAAGGCAAAATTGTCCAAATTCACAGTTGATAATATATGTTTTAAAATATCACCATTCCAGAAAATGTAATTATGTGTAATTTTCCCAGTGAACCTGATGGTTCTAGTGCAGTGGTGAGGATTATGGGCTCTGAAACAAGAGGGCCTGGTGACTGCATGCAAACAGCTTAGCTCCCTGGAGCCCCCAGTTTCCTTATCTGTCAAATGGGGGATGATAATGGCATCTGTGGGGGTCCATTAAAATTTTTTTTTGTTTGTTTTATTTTCATTCTGTTGATTTATTTTGATGGTAAAATAGATTAGTAGAGCTCCATTGTGGGTTTTTTTTCTTTTTCTTTTTGGTCTTTTTAGGGCTGCACCTGCAGCATATGGAAGTTCCCAGGCTAGGGGTCAAATCAGAGCTTCAGCTGCTGGCCTACATCACAGCCACAGCAATGCCAGATCTGAGCCGAGTCTGTGATCTACACCATAGCTGATGGCAATGTCGGATCCTTAACCCACTGAGCAAGACCAGGGATTGAATCTGTGTCCTCATGGATACTAGTTGGGTTCCCAACCCACTGAGCCACGATGGGAACTACAAGCTCCATTGTTTAGAATGGTGTCTAGCACTTTAGGAAAACGCAAGACATATTAGATTTTGGAATACCATGTAATTATCACCTGCTGTTTCTTCCAGGCAGCAACAAAATTGCCAATTATGAACCAGTTATGTTGAGTTAATCAAGTGATAAAATTTCTATCATGAAGAAGAAAATTCAATTTTGACATGAAAGTAATTTTCAAATCACAGATGTGTGTTAGTGTGACCTTAGGGACAGGAGGGTGCTGTGCTCTGTATAGTGTCACAGTTGGTCCATCTCCAGCTACCATCACTTGTGTTATTGTCATTGTCATGTAGTAAAAAATGAGCCCTAATAAAAAGGCATGGACCATATGTATAGTGCTGTTTGTAACTATAGTGAGAGTGATACCATTTTCTCACCTGTTACGATAGTGGTAAGAAATTGGTAAATATGTGCAAATACATTTAATTTACCTTGGAGCACTAATTTTCCAAGAGCACTGCTGTTTGGGTACCTACTGATGGTGACATATTTTTAAAGATCTGTATTTCAAATCCAGGGTCCAGGTTTGTCCAGTAAGGATGTGACATCAAAGAATCAAAACATCGGAGTGGCTTAGCAGTTAATGAATCTGACTAGCAACCACGAGGACACAGGTTCGACTCCTGGCCTCGCTCAGTGGGTTAAGGATCTGGCTCTGCAAGCTGGGGGGTAGGTCGCAGATGCGGCTCCAATCCTGCATTGTTGTGGCTGTGTCATAGGCTGGCAGCCACAGCTCCGATTTGATCCCTAACCTAGGAACCTCCATATGCTGCTAATATGGCTCTAAAAAGCGAAAAAAAAAAAAAAAAGAATCAAAACATAAAACAAATTTGTCTCTAATTAGGACAGATGTATTGTATGTATGCTTTTTTAAAGCATGTGATGTCATACCTACTTCATTAGTAGTATTACCTTCTATTAAGCTGTCATATTTCTATTTTATTTATTATTTAAAATTAAGCAGCCTAACCAGCTTCCGTTTGTCCTTTGTGTAGTATATTATTTAAATGTATTCAAGTATTCTTTATACTAAATATAGTCAGGTATTCTTCATGTAGTATATTGAAACAGAGTCAAATATTTCGTATATATCTAGCCTCTGTCCTCGAGAAGCTTGAAGTCTGATGGGCAGAGCAGGACTTAACGTAAATACCTGGTTTCCAAGGAAGAAGGTAGCAGGTGCCTTGTTTGAAGTTCAGATAAATGCTGCTGGACGACAGAGGAGGAGAGGGCTGAAAACAGGCACGTTTTCCTTTGCAGGGGAGGTTCAAGCTGATTCACTATCTCAAATTATGTTTCCCATTCAGATTACATTACGCTAATAGTAATCAGAGCCAAATGGCGTATCAGGGCCACTCTGAAACCTTCAAGTAGGACATTTTAGTGTGGGAGGTGAGAAAACATAAAATTCAAAGTTTTCTCAAACTTTGTCTTTTAAGCTCAATCTGGGTCCATCATTTGTACCTAATTACAGTCTATTACTTTGGTCTCATTGTTTGGATAACCTAAATAGAAAGTGAAATGATTTCAGAACAAAGCAGATATATATGTTTTTGTTTGTTTTTAAACAAAGACCGCTTATTTTTTTCGCATGCCTCCGGAGTAATGGACGGCATTCGTTTTCTTGCCAAATGACCCTGCCTTTGACGCCCTTCCAAGGCCTTGTAAAATGTGGCGGAGGGACTCAGGTCCTCATCCTGGCTCTACCACGCTGATGGGTTGAGCAGGTCCCTCATAAAAGAAAGGGAGGCCTGTCACATCCCCTGTAGCTCCCCATGAAGGGGAGGTGGGGCAGAATCAGTGTTTTGAGGCTCATATTTATTTACTTTTTTAAGTAGTTGAAGTGGGCTGCTGGAGGAAATCCAGTTTTGCCTCCACTACCAATTTAGAGGTAAAAGTTACCAGAAAATCTTTTCAATTTTGTTGACCTGTAAAGGAAGAAAGCAAGTATCCGCTGTTTTTATAAGCATCCAAATTACGAGTTGTGCCAGACTTTGGGGACATTTTATGTCTTTACAATTCTAACATTAAAATAATCCCTGGAGTTCCCATCGTGGCACAGTGTAAACGAATCTGAATAGGAACCATGAGGTTGCAGGTTTGATCCCTGGCCTCGCTCATCGGGTTAAGGATCCGGCGTTGCCACGAACTGTGGTGTAGGTTGAAGATGCGGCTCAGATCCCGCGTTCCTGTGGCTGTGGCATAGGCCGTCGGCTACAGCTCCTGTTAGACCCCTAGCCTGGGAACCTCCATATGCCGCGAGTGCGGCCCTAGAAAAGGCAAAAAGACAAAAAAAAAAAAAATAAGGACATAAAGATAACTCTTCTACATCAAATAGATACTTCAGTGCTGGTTAGCTGCAGTCCACATGGAACTCAGGAATGGTGCTCACCAGCTGCTTTGAAAGCAGTGAAATATTTGAACAACCCACGGAACTGCACTGTTTTGTTCTGACAGTGACTCTACAAGATGGGACAAGGTGGATGGCAGCACTGAGCCCAGCTTGAAAGGGAAGAATTCATCCTTGCCTCTGTCCACGGTCCTTCAGCCTGGCCTCTAAAAATGCCTGAACTTGTTCTGTTCAATTTGGTGTCTGCTAGAACCCACTTTGTGCCAGATAGTGAAGGCTGTTGGGTCCACACTTTCTCTGCTGTTGCTTCAGGTTGATCTCTGTGCTCCCACCCTTTGGAGCAAGGGACCTTTCCTGGTCACCAGCGTCTTTTGGATCCAAGCACTTTTCATCTCCTTGACTGGTATCTTCCCTTCCCATTCCCTTGTTTTGTTTTCTTGACTATAGTTCTTATTTTTATTAAAGTTAGAGATACACATAGTTTAAAGCATCAAAGGATATCACATTTATTATGAAAACCAGCAATTTCCTGCCCAGCCCATTCATTTCATCATTTTCCAGTCCCCAGTGGCAACCTCCTGAGGACATTTTTTGCATTTTCTTTCAGCATTGACTTTTCTTTCACTTAGCTACTGATGCCTCTAACACACCATCCCCAAACCCTGTAGCTTCAAACAACAGCTGTGTATTTGTGCACGATTCTGCTGCGATGGGCAGGGATGGCTGGTCTCTGCTTCCTGAGGTGTTGGCTGGGCTGGAGGATCAGCAGGCTGGCTGCAGTAGCTGAGGGTTGGCTTGTCCTCTGCTTCCCTTTGGGGTCCCTTATCCTCCAGGGAGCCTTTCTCACCAGGTGGCCTCTGGTCCGGCAGGGGTGTGGGACATTTCCCACTGCAGCTGGCTGCCAAGGCTAAAATCAGAAGCTGAAAGGCCTCAAAGACCTAGGCCCCGAGGTCACTCACTGCTACTTCTGGCAAATTCCATCGGCCACAGCAAGTCACAGTCCTCCCAGTTTCAAGAGAGAAGAAATGGACTTGCACGAGGAGGGATGGAAAGAATTGTTGGAAGCTCTTAATGCGGATGAGCTACTATGGCCTCATGTGCTTAAGTGACATGCTTATGGCACTGTTCATTTTCATTATTATTATTAATTTGACTTTGTTGACTTCCATTTGTAGCCAGTGAGGACTTAGTTCTTTTGCCCTTCACCTTCATCTGACAAGCATCATGGACACCTCCTGTTGCTCACCCCCACCCCCCATCATCCCAAGATAGTTATAGCAAAATCTGGACTAGATCGATATTCAGCGTGTATGTTATTGAGATGATGTAAATGCTATTCACAGCTGACTTATATTTTTTTCCTGCGTTAACTTCTGTTTCTTCTGGAGTTAATAATCCTCTGGTTATTTTGTTTGTCCTCCCACCTATGTGGTCACCCACACACTCTTATCACTGCAGTGTGTTTGTTAGTAGGTATTATCTCATATTCACCTTCTTGAAGAAATCATTCCTGGAGCCTTCTGACCTGCTCATGGTTAAGGTTGGGTTAAGTTAAGGTGTACACACGTGTGTGTGCGCATTCGCACATGTGAACACACATCTTTCTGGGTTTGTTTCTTATTTCAGTGGAACGCTTTCCCCAGTAAGTTATTGAGAGAAGTATATGCACGAGAAGGACATTTCTGAGGAATCTGTAGGTCTGAAGAGGTCTTTACAGCATCTGTTCATTTAGTTGAGGGATTTCTCTATTGGAAATAATGTAACCTTAGAATTTTTAAAAATATTAAAATTTTTTTTTTTTTTTGGCTGCACCTGTGGCACCCTGAAGTTCCTGGGTCAAGGATTAAACCGGTGCTACAGCAGTGACCTAAGCCACTGTAGTGACAACGCCAGATCCTTAGCCTGCTGTGCTACACGGGAACTCTCTAGCCTTAGAATTTGAAGTCACTGATATGTTCTCTCTTTTTTTAAATTATTTTTATCTTTTTTATTTACTTATTTATTTATTTGCTTTTTAGGGCCACACCCATGGCATATGGAGGTTCCCAGGCTAGGGGTCTAATCGGAGCTACTGCTGCCGGCCTACACCACAGCTATAGCAACGCCAGATCCTTAACCCACTGAGCGAGGCCAGCGATCTAACCTGCAGCCTCATGCATCCTAGTCCCATTCGTTTCCGCTGCACCATGACAGGAACTTCTCTCTTTTTTTTTTTAATTATTTTTATTTTTTCTGTTATAGCTGGTTCACAGTGCTCCATCAACTCTCTACTGCACAGCAAAGTGACCCAGTCACACATACACACATACCTTCCCCTTCCCACACCATCTTCCACCAGGCTCCATGACAAGTGACCAGACATGGCTCCCAGCGCCACACAGCAGGACCCCACCGCCCATCCACTCCAAAGGCAATAGTTTGCATCTGTCAACCCCAGATTCCCAGCCCATCCCACTCCTCCCCCATGCCCCTGCAACCATCTCCAAGTCCATGAGCTTCTCCTCTGCAGAAAGATTCACATTAGACCCCAGACACAAGTGATAGCACGTGGTACTTGCCTTTCTCCTTCCGACCCATTTCACTCAGTATGAGAGTCTCCAGTGCCATTCATGCTCCCGCAAACGGCACCGTTTTGCTCTCCTTTATGGCCGAGCAGCATTCCATTGTGTGTATATGCCACATCCTCCCAATGCAGTCATCTGTCAGTGGACACCTGGGCTGTCTCCATGTCTTGGCCACCATGAACAGTGCTGCAGTGAACATACGGGTGCATCTGTCCCCCTCAAAGAAAGTTTTGTCGGGTACATGCCCGAGAGTGGGACCGCTGGGTCATATGGCGGCTCCCTATCCAGCCCTCTGAGGTGCCTCCGTACTGCTTTCCACAGTGGCTGCACCAGTCTACATTCCCACCCTGACCTGTTCTCTTATAGCTCCGATTTTGCTGGGGAGATGTGTGAAGCCAGTCTTTTTTTTTTTTTCCCTAGGGCCGCACCCATGGCATATGGAGGTTCCCAGGCTAGGGGTCAAACTGGAGCTACAGCTGCCGGCCTCCACCACAGCCACAGCAACGCAGGATCCGAGCCGCATCTGCAACCTACACTACAGCTCACGGCAACTCCAGATCCTTAAACCACTGAGCAAGGCCAGGGATCAAACCCTCAGCCTCATGGTTCCTAGGAAGATTCATTAACCACTGAGCCACAAAGGGAACTCCTCTTTTTTTTTAAATTCTTGTAAGTAATCTTTTTATCCTGTCCAGAAGCTTTTGGGTTTTCTCTTTGTCTACAGGGTCCTGAACTTTAACTAAGATGTGCGTTGCAGTGGATCCTCCTCCTTTCTTTGTGCTGGGAAGTGACAGGCCCTTTCCTTCTGGTGACTCATGTCCTTCAATCCTAGAAAATGCTATTTACTACTCTGTTGGTTCTTTCCCACTGTTCCTTTGTCCTGGGACACCTTTTATTTGAATATTGGACCCACTGAATTGATTCCCTAATACTTTTGCTTCTCTGTACTCTTTTCTATTTATTTGCCCTTTTCCTGCTTTCTGGAATATTTCACCTCTTCCAACTTTTCTATTAAGTTTTCATATCTGCGAGCATATTTAATTTCCAAGAGTTCTTTCTTTTTTCTCCAATGAATTTCTCTGTCTCTTTTTTATTGTAGCACCTTGTTCTTATTTTATAAATACATTATCTTATCTCTATAAGGATATTAATGGTAGGCTTGTTTATTTTATTTTATCATCCTACATAATGTGTATTTCCTCCAATCTCTACCTTTGCCTTTTCATAGTAGAGGCTATGTCACATGTCTGGTGTCTGCTCATATGGAAGAGCAGAGCATTGTAAACATTTATTGTTTTGATAAACCTCACCGTTTTGGTGGATTTTGTGAACTGTAGCTGTCACCTAGGCTGAACTGGCTGGGCTGTTTGTTCCATTGGAGACCTCCTGGAATCAGAATCATTAGTTAGGAGTTCCTGTCCTGGTGTAGCAGAAACTAATCCGACTAGTATCCTTGAGGATGCGGGTTCGATCCCCGGCCTCACTCAGTGGGTCAGGGATCCAGCATTGCTGTGAACTGTGGTGTAGGTTGCAGTTGCGGCTTGGATCCTGTGTTGCTGTGGCTGTGGTGTAGGCCAGCAGCTGTAGCTCTGATTCAACCGCTAGCCTGGAAACTTCCATATGCCACTGGTGTAGCCCTTAAAAAAAAAATCGTTAGTTAATTTTTCTCCTAACTGGTCAGATTCCCAGGAAGAACCTTCTAGTCATTAGCCTGGAGGGTAGTCTGGTCCACTGAGTGGGCGAAGAGGACTAAATGTCTGGACATTCAGTTGGAAAATTTCCCCTGATTCCATTACAATTCCGCTCCTCTCAGCTGTTGCTGGTGTCCTCTGGAGAAGGACACCATTTGTGTCCTTTTGTTTTAACTTCTGTGAATAATAAACCTTCCATCTTTTGCTGTGGTTAGGGAGGGAGAGTCACCCAGCTCTATGAAGGACCAGGGAGGTCCAACTGCTTTATTTATCTTTATTTTTAAAATTTTACTGCCGCACCTGTGACATACAGAAGTTCCCAGGCCAGGGATTGAATACGATAAGCCACGGCTGTGACCCGTGCTGCAGCTGTCGCACGGCTGGATCCTTTAACCCCCGATGCCTGTACCTTTGTAGCAACCTGAGCCGCTGCACTTGGATTCTTAACCCATTGTGTCACATCAGAAACTCTCAACTACTTTGTTTTTCATATACCACACAAATCACCCATTTAAAATGTGCAGTTCAGTGGGTTTCATATATGTATGTATTTTCACAGGGTTTGCAACCATTGTTACAGTTTTAGAAATTTTTATCACTGCCTCCCAAAATCCATACCCACTAGCAGTTACTCCCCATTTCCCCCCCAAACCTCCAGCCTTAGGCTTGAATCTGCTTTCTGAGTATGAATTTGCCATAGGCAGACATTTCATATGAATGGACTCATACAAGATGTGGCCTTTTATTACTGGCTTCTTTCACTAGCATAATATTTTCAAAGTTCGTTCCTGTTGTAGTATGGATCAGTACTTCATTCCTTTTTATTGCTGAGTAATATAGTAAATTCATATTTTGCTTATCCATTCATTAATTCATGAACATTTGGGTTGTTTCCACCTTTTTCTTTTTTGCTATTATGAATGATGCTGCTATAAGTATTCGTGTCCAAGCTTTTGTGTGGACATGTGTTTCCATTTCTCTTGGGTAGATACCTAGGAGTAGAATTGCTGAATCATATGGTATCTCTGTTTTTAAATCTCTCGAGGAGCTGCCAGACTCCTTTCCACAGTGGCTGCACCATCGTGCATTCCCATCAACAGCATCTAAGGGTTCTAATTTCTCCATATCCTTGCCAACATTTAGTATCTATCTTTCTGATTATAGCAATTGCTTCTGAAACATGTGTTCAACAAGTCCTCCTCTTTTAGCCTCACCTGTAGTCTCCTTCCAGAGTGGCCTGTGTCCCAAATTCCTTAGCCTTTTCAGGATTCTGGAGTGCAAATCCTCATTTCCCAGCGTTCTCTGCTGCTAGCCCAGGGTTCAGTTTCCTGCGTGTGTGGGGTCAGCGTCTCCCATGGTGTGGACCTTGAGGGTAGTACAGACCCAGTTGGTCTGGCTGCTCACACATTGTGGGACCCTGGGTCCAATGATGTAAATAGCTTCTCTGAGCCTCACATTTATCACCTATGAAACAGAGAACTATAGCAACCGACATCGGGTAGATATTGACTAAGTATTAGTTCACTTCTCTTCCCCAGACGTGGTGGACATTCAGAAAGTGAGAGAAGGAGTTCCCCTGTTCTGGCGCAGTGGGTTAAGAATCCAGGTCACTGCAGAGGTGTGAGTTCGATCCCTGGCCCGGCGCAGTGGGCTAAAGGATCTGGTGTTGTGGTAGCGTGCAGCTGTGGCTCAGATTCATTCCCTGGCCTGGGAACTTCCATATACTGTGGGTGTGGCCATTAAAAATGAGAGAAATAGGAAAGTGAAAAAATTCCTTCAGGAGTTCATCAGCTAGTGGGAGAGACAGACACATATAACTCTATAATCTGCTTAATTGTCAACAGCAACTTTTGAGTGCCTATGATGTGTCATAAATGTGGTAGTTGGTGGGGGTCCAGTGTGACCAGGTTCCTGTCTCCCACAGGCTTTCCAACCAGAACCGGAATATAAGGCAGGCGGAGGTAATTGCTGTCACACTGATACAAAGGGAATGCAGGGGAAGGAGCGGTAAATTCTAACCATAGGGATATTGCACAACTGGGTCCACGGATTGATTGGAACGCATTAATATGTATGACTCTCAGCTCTCCAAGCCAACTAACTAAACTTCACTTGAACTCGTGGTTCTCTGAAATAGCGAAGCTCAAAGAATAAATCAGCAGCAGAATTCTGTCCAGTGTTTCTCCATCACGAAACCTCTGGCCAGTGTGGCTCTGTGCCAGTTACCAAGGAATGGGAAAAAAAATTAATAAAGTAAATAAAAATCAGGCGAGCAAAAGGCAGTGTAGCACACAGGTATTACAACGAAAATCCTGCAGTAAAGCTGTGGCAGCCAAAAAAGTGCGTGCTCAGAGATTCGTCTCCAGTTGAACACGTTTTGTTATTTGGGGTGTTGAGGTTACTTCTTCCCTGAAGACTAACTGCTGTCAGAAGCAGGGGTGAAGTTATGGCCACTGCAAAACTTAGAGACCTTAAATCTTAACAAAATCCTTTCTCGTAGAGGAGTGTAGCTGTTACATGACGTAGATTGTATGAGAGACAGATTTTGAAAAGTGGCAAGTTCAGAGTTCCTGTCATGGCTCAGCAGTAATGAACCTAGTATCCATGAGGATGTGGGTTCGATCCTAGGCCTCGCTCAGTGGGTTAAGAATCCGGCGTTGCCGTGAGCTGTGGTGTAGGTTGCAGACGCGGCTCGGATCCCACGTTGCTGTGGCTGTGGCGAAGGCCGGCAGCTGCAGCTCCACTTTGACCTTTAGCCTGGGAACTTCTCTATGCCCCGGTGCAGCCCTAAAAAGACAACAACAACAACAAAAAACAGGAAAAGTGGCAAGTTGCAAAGGTGATTGGATATCCTCCAGGGAGAACATGCTTAGTTGAGCCGATGACCTCTGCAGACCCCAGAAAATCTGGACTGTGTTTAGCCTGGGTCCACTCAGTGTGAGGAAGAGGTTTTGAGAACAAAATATAACCTTGCATGTAATATCAGGCTGTTTGTCCTCCTCACACCCATCTGTCAGCCATGTGGACCCTGTCAGAGTCTTTTGCCTCTGAAATGTTCAGGCATTGGGAACAGCTGACCTCTCATCGCTTCCTCCTGTGGCCCTTGCAGCCTGATGCGGGTTGTCCACGCAGCCACAGGCTCCTCGGCTCCTGCGATGCCTGACTCCGTCACCAGCCTGAATCAGATGTTTGTCAGCTGCTTAACTGGGAGAATCTGGCAAGGGGTTCTGGGGCACCAGTGGTGACAGAATATCTGCTAAGTGTGACCTGTTCAACTCCACCCACCTTTTAGGGGTGTGAAAAGTCAACTCTTGAAAACGTTGAGTACAACAAAGTTGAACAAGTTTCTCCCTCCCACTCCCTCCCTCTCTCTCGGCACCTCCCAGAGTCTCTAACAGTTCCAAAACCACTCTGAATTTCCAAGAAAGGGATCTGGTATGCAGTGTTTCCCAAATTCTTTTTCCCTACAAAGAATAAATGTTAAGAAAGATTGATTTTTAGCCTTGTGGTTGCCAGGGGGGAAGAGGGAGGGAGTGGGATGAATGGGGAGTTTAGGGTTCGTAGATGCAAAGTCTTACATTTAGAATGGATAAGCCATGGGGTCCCACTGTACAGCACAGGGAACTACGTCTGGTCTCTTGGGTTAGAACATGATGGAAGATCTTATGAAAAAAGCATGTGTGTGTGTATGAGAGAGAGAGAAAGAGAAAGAGAGGAAGGGAGGGACTGGGTCACTTTGCTGTACAGTAGAAATTGAAGGAACTTTGTAAATCAACTATAATACATTTTTTTTTCTTAATGGATTTTATTTCAATTATAGGTGTACATAAATCATCACAAGTCAATTTTACAGATTTTGTATCCCAAACCCCCAGTGCATCCCCCCACCCCCCAGATTGTCTTATTTGAAAAACCAAGGTTTTCCAAAGTCTGTGAGTCATTGTCTGTTCTGTAAAAAGGTTCATTGTGTCTTTTTAGTTTCCA
>PVHT021183608.1:12296710-12371006 GCA_004024745.2 Catagonus wagneri | reverse complement strand
CTTAATGGATTTTATTTCAATTATAGGTGTACATAAATCATCACAAGTCAATTTTACAGATTTTGTATCCCAAACCCCCAGTGCATCCCCCCACCCCCCAGATTGTCTTATTTGAAAAACCAAGGTTTTCCAAAGTCTGTGAGTCATTGTCTGTTCTGTAAAAAGGTTCATTGTGTCTTTTTAGTTTCCACATGTAAGCAGTAGCATTGGGTGTTGGTGTCTAATTGTCTGACTGGTTTCACTTCGCATGATAATTTCTAGGTCCATCCATGTTGCTATAAATGTTGGTAATTCGTTCCTTTTAATGGCTGAGTAACATTGCATTGTGTGTATGTACCATATCTTCCCTATACACTCCTCTGTTGATGGGCATTTAGGTTGTTTCCATGACCTGGCTATTGCATAGAGTGCTGCAATGAACACTGGAGTACATGTGTCTTTTTGAGTCATGGTTTCTGCTGGATAGATGCCCAGGAGTGGGATTGCTGGATCAAATGGTAATTCTATTTTGAGTTTTCTTAGGAATACAATTTTTTTTTAAAGAGAGACTGATTTAAGACACTTCTCTGGGATACTTTCCCTGATAGTCCCAATAAGACCTTCTCTGTGGTACTTTGTAACCCCAGCACTTCCTGTGACTTACTCTGCACTTGTAGAGTTGGACGAGATAGAAATTAGCATCCTTTTGGTAGCTGCTATAAGAATTGCTCATCTTCTTGGGATGAGGGTTAAGACAAGAAGCAGGATGTCTTCTTGGTGTCCTATTAGGGTTTGCCTGTAAAACCTTTGTTTCCTTGAGCCCCTAATGGGTTTGAGTAGGTTCATTGGGAGGCAGCGCCAAATTGCTTTACTAACAAAAATATGAGGCATCTGAAGTTCCCAGGGAAATTTCAGGAAGGAGAAAGGAGTCAGTCAGACTAAATGCTGCATGGGAAAAAGACCAGAGAGGAGGAAAGAAAACAAACAAACAAACTAATGGTAGGCCTGCTGAAAAGCAGCTTAGAGAGAGCAGAAATTTTAAAGCTGTTTGTTGTCAGGGGCACAGTGTAAACCGCTTTTTTGTGTCCACTGTGAAGTCCTCGGTGGTCATGGTTCCTTGGCCCACAGCTGTGTGTGTCAGCAGATGCTTTTGCAAATGTGGCTCAGCAAATGTGGGGCTGGGGCTGGCAGGGAGGGCTGGCGTCTGGGTGGACTGTTACCTGTGTTCGTGTCTCATCAGCTCCACTAGTCTGGAAGCGTTTAGTGAACGAGTGAATAAATGAAAGCATGGGTTTCTAAGCCGAAGCGGTAGATAAGGATTTCTCTTTAACCCTGACCAGACTAGACCTCTCAGCCATTAACAGAAGAATTAGTAGTTCCCATTGTGTCTCAGTGGGTTAAGGACCTGATATTGTCTCTGTGAGGATGTGGTTTGATCCTTGGCTTTGCCCAGTGGGTTAAGGATCGGCCTTGTCGCAAGCTGCAGTGTAGGTTTGCAGATGCGACTGGGATCTGGCATTGCTGTGGCTGTGATACAGGCTGGCAGCTGCAGCGCTGATTTAGCCCCTAACCTGGGAACTTCCATATGCTGCAGGTGCAGAAGTAAAAAGAAAACAATACAAAACAAAATGAAAAACCAAACAAACAACAAAAAGAAAATTACTTAGGGAAGCGGCCACAGAGTATGGGGCTTAGTATTTGTTAAATTAACCAGTCGCCGAGTCAGTGAGAAGGATGCTGCTCTTTCGGTTGTGGGCACACTCTTCCATCTAGAAGGAACTAAAGCTTTAATCCTTGACATAGGAAGATGATTTGAATTGTGAAAACCTATTCCCTGAAAGGTTTCTTCCCTGTTCTCTGAATAAGGAAACAGTGTTAAAATACAAATATAGCCACTTCTCCATTTTCTTAGGAGTCCTTGTCCTGTCACTCATATTTTCATAGCACTTCATACGAAACTTGTGTGTCGGGGTTCAGCTCTTCTTGTGGTAGATATCACACACCTAGGGTTTTTCTCTAACATTTCAAGGTTTGGTTATAGCCAGGTCCCGTGTCCCATTTGGGGGCTGAAAAAGATTTTCACAGAGGCTGTATTCCCAATTCCCCTACATGTCTCTTTTCTTTGAAAGCCTGTCAGCTTCTTGAGGGAAGGGACTGAGTCTCACTCATTTCTGCTGCCCCACCGCCTGGCAGTCTCTGGTCCACAGTGAATCAGTGCTTTTGAACTGAGCTGCATGTGGGCAGGGAGCTGGGTCCTGGTGCACAGATGGTCACCATCTTAGAATAATTGGTTAGTCAATAGGCAAGACATGGAAGCAACCTAAATGCCCATGGCCAGGAGTTCCCATCGTGGCGCAAGAGAAATGAATCCGACTAGGAACTGTGAGCTTGTGGGTTTGACCCCTGGCCTCACTCAGTGGGTTAAGACTCTGGTGTTGCTGTGAGCTGTGGTGTAGGTCGCAGATGTGGCTTGGCTCCTGGCATCGCTGTGGCTGTGGTGTAGGCCGGCAGCTGTAGCTCTGGTTCAGCCTTTAGCTTGGGAACCTCCATATGCCACGGGTGCGGCCCTAAAAAGCCCCCCCCCCAAAAATGCCGGAGCTCCCGTCGTGGCACAGCAGAAATGAATCCGACTAGGAACCATGAGGTTGCGGGTTCGATCCCTGGCCTTGCTCAGTGGATTAAGGATCCAGCATTGCCGTGAGCTGTGGTGTAGGTTGCAGATGCGGCTCGGATCTGGTGTTGCTGTGGCTGCAGTGTAGGCCGTCAACAAGAGCTCTGATTAGACCCCTGGCTTAGGAAGCTCCATATGCCACGGGTGTGGCCCTAAATGGACAAAAGACCAAAAAAAAAAAAAATGCCCATGGTCAGAGGAATGGATAAAGATGTGATACACACACATACACACACACACAATAGAATACTACTCAGCAATAAAGAAGAGTGAAATAATGCCATTTGCAGCAACATGGATGGACCTAGAGATTATCATACAAAGTGAGGGAAGTCACAAAAAGAAAGGCAAATACCATATGATATCACTTATATGTGGAATCTAAAATATGGCACAAATGAATTTATTCATGAAACAGAAACAGACTCACAGGCATAGAAAACAAACTTATGGTTACCAAAGGGGAAAGGGGGTGGGGAAGGGATAAATTAGAAGTTTGGGAGTAGCAGATACAAACTACTATATATAAATTAGATAACAAGGCCCTACCTTAGTGCACAGGGAACTATATTTAATATCTGATAATAAACCATAATGGAAAAGAAAAGAGAGAACAGTTGGTTAGGGCTCCTTGCAAAGGCCTGGTTTTGACATCTTGTTTCAAAAGTATCATTTAATTGCACAATAAATTGCCAGACCCACAGCTGGTGAAGTGTCAGCTGGGAAGTTCTTCATCAGTATGATAAGGAATTGCATCATGTCCACATAAGGAAGGGGATTTGCTTTTGGTAGAAAGATGGTTGACATAACATGTCTCTTGTTTCCACAGTGGCCCTACCTTTAGGAATTCCGACAGCAAGACTGTCTATTCTTTTTAGGGCCTCACCTGCAGCATATGGAAGTTCCCAGGCTAGGGGTCGAATCAGAGCTGCAGCTGCCGGCCTACGCCACAGCCACAGCAACACGGAATCTGAGCCGCATCTGCTGGCCTACACCACAGCTCACGGCGACACCGGATCCTTAACCCACTGAGCAAGGCCAGGGATCGAATCTGAATCTTCATGGATTCTAGTTGGGTTTATTACCCTAAGCCACAACAGAAACTCCCAGGAAGGCTTTCTTTTGAATTGCATTTACTAGGAAACCGTCCATGAGCCCCAGGTATCCAGTAGACAGAGAGTGGGGAAGGATTTAGCTGTCCTTGTAGGTGTCTTGCCGGGCTCCTGAGGTGGTGGAAAAGATGATCTCAGAGTCTGGCATCTGAAAAGGAGGGCTTCAGGTTCAGTTACATGAAGATAACTTAACCCTTTGGCCAGTTGATTATTTAGTCATTCATTCATCAAAATTTATTAAGCCCCTGCTCTGTGACAGGCACCATTCTGGGCACATAGGTTTATTCACGAAGCCAGACAAATAATTTCTGCCCACATGCTGCATGATCTCACACACACACACACACACACACACACACACACACACACACACACGATGTTATCAGACAATAATAATAAAATAGGATGGTGTGACACAGAGTGGCTGGGTGGTGGTCTGAATAAGCATCTCGAAGTTATCACACCTCGGCTGAGACCTGAATTAGGAGTCACCTAAGGAACAAGGGGAAGGGCCTTCCGGGCAGAGGGAACAGCCGGTACAGGGACCCTGTCTTCTTTCTCGGGAAGAGCGGCATGTTCCAGGAGCAGAAGGGCAGCCGCTGTGCGGAGTGTGGTGGGGGAGGGGAGGGGGGCCGGTGGAGATGCCTGAAGTTAAGTCCAGCTCTGACGCTGCACTTCCAGCCTGGCCAGAGTTAACACTCTGTCTCTTCTTTTCCCACAGACGACTTTGCAGAGGAGGAGGAGGTGCATTCCTTCGGTTACAAGAGGTTTGGTGAGTTCTAACAAAGCTCTGTTCCTTCCTTGTGCGGTGTCCGTGCTGTGGTAACATGACCACCACTGGGCCTTGGACGCACACAAATGTGTGTGGCTCGAAGGCCCGATTTTGGTTGGAAATTGAGTTTTTGAGTAACAGCTGGAGGATTTCTCACAAAATCTGAGATAACAGGATGGGAGTTGCTCATGGGCCTGGGGAAGGGATGGGAGCTTAGGGGTTATGCCGAGTACAAAACAGAAAGACCTAACAGGCAAATCACGGAGGGAAAGGTAAACCTGTGAAAATATAGGCACGCTCTGTGTTGATGCGTAGGAAGCATTGTTTCCCGTTTTCCTCAGGCCCCCTGCTCATGACTAGTCAGTGCAGTGAAGCGAGAGGAAGACTCTTTCCCAGCTAGGCACCAGTGCTCCATGTGGGCTGAATGCGGGCTGCATTGATATCTTCATCCTCATTCCTGGCACCTGAATGTTACTAGTGCTTTGCAGATGTGATTAAGTGAAGCGCTTGCAAAGGGAAGGTTATCCTGGTTATCACGGTGGCCTGACAAGAGGAAGGGAGAGAAAGGTTCGACCACCGAGAGCAAAAGGCCATGTGGCAGTGGAAACAGACGCGGAGGTGGTGTGCTCTGCAGGTGGAGGAAGTGGCCACAAGCCAAGGGATCCAGGCGGCCATGAGAAGCTGAAAAAGGCAAGAAAATAGAGGTTCTGCTCAGAGCCCTCCGGTGGGGGCGCAGCCCCTCCAGCATCCTGGTCTCAGCCAACTTCAGCTCATCTCAGACTTCTGGCCTCTCAAACTGTAAGATAAGAAATCTGGGTCGTTTCAACCCACGGCGTTTGTGGTGATCTGTCACAGCAGCCACCGGGAACTAGTGCCCACTCCTCTGCCTCCTTGGCGGTGACACACAGGTGCTCTTCTCTCTTTGACCACCCTTCCCTGGGCTCGGTAGCCCGGCTTCGAACCTGCCAGTGAAAATATTACAAAGCTCCAAAGACGGATCAAGGGAACTGAGGCTTTTCTGTCCTGCTTGTTTCTGTGCCTTGATGGGAGGAAATGAAGAAGGATAGAGGAGAAAAGAATGAGTGTGTGTGTGAATGTGTGTGTGTGTGTGTGTGTGTGTGTGTGTGTGTGTGTCTGACAGAGAAAATATGAAAGAGAATAAATCTACTTCCCCTTGCCTAAAAAAAAAAAATCCTGTCCGAACTCTGATTTAACTTAACATCCCCCAGCTGCTCTGGCTCCCTCATTGTTTTAGCATTTTTCCTTCTGGATGCACACTTCTGCATTTCTTTCTGGAAAAAAAAAAGCAAAACAAAAAGAGGGCTTTAAAGTGAGACTGCAGGGGCATGGAACCCACGGCCCCTCCATTCATTTGCTGGCGCAGAGGCTTATGTCCAACACGCTCTCCCCTCCCCCACGCCACTGTCCCTTAACTGCATGAGTACACGTGTCTGGGTTGGCACCCTGTGCCGTTCTGCTTTCCCATCGTGGGTTTGCTGAAGGTGGTCATAGGAGTGCAGAGGAAACCAAAAATAAAGGAAAGGAAAAACAAAACAAAAATTAAAAGGCAGACATAAAGAAGAAAATCAAACTTGTAAAAAATAAGGTGAAAGAAATGCTGACCGCCTGTGTGTTTTGGAAATCAATAGTTTTCAAATTTTGTATTTGGAAATCTGTAGAAGTGGGAAGAACCAAAAGCAAAGGTTTTGGACCTGCCGTATAGCCCGGAGAACTTGACCCAATATTCTGTGATAATCGTTGTGGGGAGAGCACCTGAAAGAGAAGGGATATGTGTATGTGTATGACTGAAAAAAAAAAAAAAAAAAAGGAGTGACCTTGAGAGAAATTTTATTTAAAATTTCATGACCCTGGAACTAGCTTGATGGGTGGGGATTTGGTGGAAAACGTGAAAAAGTAGTCACTTGCTGAGGGGATTTAGTTTTTATGGTGGTGAAATTATGTGTGGAAACCGCAAACTGATGACTCAGAGGGGAGACATGATAGCGCCGCGGAGCGGTCCCAGGGAGCGCAAGCAGAAGACAGGGACGAAGTTAGCATGGCAACTTGGGAATGGGGGGCGGTTGTCAGGTTCAGCTTTAACGCACAGTGATGGATATCCAGCACGGGGGGAGAGTAGAATTTGGGGAGTGGAGGAGCCTTTGCGGAGATTTATTAGCCTTTATCAGATAAAGAAGGTGAGACTCAGATTAAGACCTTGCTCAAGCGGGTTAATTGGAGCTGAGGTGGGGATGCTAACTTTCAGGCTTGTGTTGTTTTAAGGAAGAGTCCGGTATGAGGTTGAGGTGACCTCTCAACTCCTGTGTCCTGCAAGGGCCCCTGGAGTTCTGGAACCTGAAAGTGGGCTGGCCACCCAGTTTTGCCCCATCAGGGACGTCTGCGCACTGTCACAGGGCCGAGGACTCTGGAGCTGGCTTCACGGAAGTGAATGGGTTTTTAGTTGCTAAGAAGTGGCCAAGGCTGGTCATTGAAAACAGCAGGACCCAAGAACCTATTCCTTCAGGTATGATTCAGTTTTGGCCGTTAAAGGGAAGACAGGCCGTCCGGTAGCCCCGGCCCCTGTTTACCCTTGTACTTAGGACCGTCCACTCTGGGGGCCTCAGAGGCTGCACCTGCCCCGTGCGCAGAGTGATGCCGGCCCTGGTAGTGAGTCTGCCTCGCAGGCCTTTGGTGAGACCAAGGAGCAGGTGGACAGGTGCCTGGAAGGAGCAGCACTGTAAAAACAAGGCTGTGCTGCCCCTGGCCTGAGAGTTATCACTGCCTGGGGCTATCATATTCTCTGGACATCTGGGCCCGGCTATTATGGAATATCAGACTGTGACCAGTCTGAAGGGAGACATAAAGATGAACACAATAATGTCATTATTGGCTTTTACTTTTGCCAAAAAGCCTGGATAACGTATAGAGGTCAGTTACTGTCTAACTTTAGGTATGTCTTGTTTGTGCAAATAGTGTTCACAACCAGAATTTAGACTGCAGGTGAACCAGGGATTAATTAATTGCAGGCCAAAGGGGCTACTATTTTAGCAAATTGTTACCTGGTGGCTTGTTTGCAAAGTTACTCGTATGTGTTTATTCAGAAACATTTGCTAGCTGAAGCCAAGGCTTGTTTACATAGTAACACTGTGCTTTTTCAAATTCAGTACAATATTACAGTAAAGAGCAAAATGGGTGATCTCCTCCAGAGATCTAGAGCGTGATGGTATTATTTTAGGCTAGTTATCCCTTGTCTATTCAAGAATTTTTATGATTGCATTTTGGTTTCAACCAATTCTTCTGTTTTTCTTCAGTCTCTCTCTCTCTATCCTGCTTTTTAGCCTCTTCCCCAAAGTTCTGGGCAGGTGTCTGGAGAAGAGAGAGGGTTAAACTTGATGAGTTTGCCTCTTATCTGCTCCTTTGACAAAAGCTTCAATGAGGGGAAATTTTGAATTGTTTATGAAGTGAGCGTTTTCAAATTTTCATTAGGTCTGCAGGGCAGCATTTCTGGGCCCCAGTACTCAGAGCTAATTAACGTAGGATGTAACTATAGTTACAGTTTGGCAGAGCATTCTCTGGAACACCAGGAACCAGATATTAAGTTTTATTTTCTATGGATAAAATATGGTGTATGCTACATATATCTTTCTACAGGAAACAGTTACTGTTTTCTTCCAAAATATCAGAATGGCTCATGCATCCTTTATGGTCAAACTTAGCAGAAAGGTTAAGTATGGAGGAGTTCCCATCGTGGCTTAGTGGTTAACGAATCTGACTAGCATTCACGAGGACACAGGTTCAGTCCCTGGCCTTGCTCAGTGGGTTAATGATCTGGCATTGCCATGAGCTGGGGTGTAGGTTGCAGACGCGGCTGGGATCCTGCATCACATAGGCCGGCAGCTACAACTCTGATTCGACCCCTAGCCTGGGAACCTCCATATGCCGCTAGTGCAGCCCTAAAAAAGTGAAAAAAAAAAAAGGTTAAGTATGGAAAGAGAATTGGTTCATGTTCTAAGGTACAAATATGAATTTGTAAAATTTGGAATTTGTGATGAGCTGATCAAAAAAATCTGAAAGCTTCTGATTAGTCATATGATTAACATGAGTGCATTCAAGCTTAAAAAAACTTTTCAGAGTTTCCATGGTGGCTCAATGATTAAAGAACCTGACTAGTATCCATGAGGATGCAGGTTCTATCCTTGGCCCTGCTCAGTGGGTTAAGGATCCGGCACTGCAGTGAACTGTGGTGTAGGTCGCAGACGCAGCTTGGATCCCATGTTGCTGTGGCTGTGGTGTAGGCCAGCAGCTACAGCTCTGATTCAGCTCCTAGCCTGGGAACCTCTATATGCTGTGGAGGTGGCCCTAAAAAGACAAAAGACAAAAATTTTTTTTTTCTATTAAAATTTTAGAGTAGGAGGAATAAAGAATGTCATTTCAGTTCCAGGGGATAAGTGCCCTACAGTTCCATAGAAAGGGAGGAGAGTGGGGAGCGGGTTGAGTTCCAGATCCCACTGTTTAACCCAATAGAAATGCTCACAACAATCCAGCTCACATCTATCACTTTCATCTTCCCCAAGGATGTGCTAAGGTAGTTTTCCTTCACTGTGACTCCACGAGGCAAACAGACCCGAGGCCATCTTTCCTACTTGATGCCTGCTTGTCGTCTTTTCTGGGGGGTGGGGAGTGAGGGTGGGGGATGGTGCACTGGTTGGGTGTATGGGTGCTGGGACCAGGTGGGTGGGTTTGGACCCGAGTTCCAACACTCACCGACTGTGTGACCTTGGGCACGTGATTGTCCAAAGCTATAAGATCTGTTTCCTCCCTTGTAAAGTCTGGGTCAGCTGCACAGGGTTGTTGTGGAATTAAATTTGCTGCCAGGTCGGCACAGTGCCTGGCACGCCTGACTGTCCCATACACGTTGACCATTATCCTGTTACTAGGTTCCTTCTAGAAGCTTTTGGTTTTGCTGCTTGAACGTGGTCCTGGGGTTTAGTAGGCCCCTGGAACCTTCTGATGTTCTGCAGCCTCATGGGTTCTGGCTCCATCACAGTCCCTACTTTCACGCTAAAAGCTGGGGAGGGTGACAAGTCTTGGGGACCCAAGCACTCTGGTGGCCAGTGTGGGAGCCAAGGGGCATGGACCACCCTGGATGTCCTGTGCCCTCCCTCTGGAACCTGCTTTGCCCCTTTTCTGTGCCGGGGTAAGTGTGTGTGTGTGTGTGGGAGACAAGTTTGACTTTTTTCACTGGTTGCATTGTTTTCTCTGGTGTTATCTTTGCAACATGACCTGGTATTAATAATAGGATGTCCAAAGCTGGAATGAGGGAGCAGTAAGACATATGTGGTTCTGCCAGTGAAAATCATGGATTGACTTAAGGGTTGACAATGAGCAACTGGGGGCAGCTGGAAACATTTGTTGTTTGTGTTTGACAAACAAAGCTTTGACAAAAGTGCTTCCTTGGGACTCAATAACTATGAGAGAAGAAGATTTCGAAAATTGCTAACTGTAGTAACAGTACCAGGAAACCTATGGTGTAAAACTTGAGTCTTTTGTAAAAGCTCAGTGGAAAAGTTCTAAGAGAACTATTGAAAAATTACTTAGGGTTAGAGTCCAAAAAGCCTCACCAGAGGCCTCTTCCTAAGTGTTATTTCCTCAGTGTTTCCGAAGTAGGTTCTTGAATTTTTTCAGGAAAAAGTGAGTTTTGTTTGCCTGCCACTTCATAGACCTCCCCAAACCTATAGTTTTATACAGGCTGGGCTCTTTTCCCTTTCCTCCCTTGAACAAAACTTTGCAGACTAGCAAAAATATTTTTAAATTTAACTTGTGCGGTGCAGGGCCTGTAGAAGCAGCCGGAGAGACGGATGTGGAACAGAACCCAGCGTGCCCCCCGCCCCTGCTCCTCACCTCCACCCTCCGTCCCCAATTCCCAGCCTGGCCCCCAAAGAGATGACATATGAAACTTCAAAACTAAATCACGGGGATGTTTCTTCCCCAGAAGGCTGGAGGAACTGAATGTCGAAAAGTGCAGGGGACTACTTGGGCTTCTGAAAAAGAGCGAGCTGGGTGCGCTAAGCCACACAGCCAGAGAGAAAGGTTCTGGCTGAGGCGCCGGGTGAATTTCTGCTTTCCGTGCAGAGAGGGTTGCAAGAGTTTATCAAGAAGATGCTGGACCATCTTTGGGAAGCCGCTCAAGATAAACACTTGGCAGCCTCCACTTCTGGTTGTTTGCGCTCAGGGACCAGGCAGCCTGTCTTTTCTCTCCTGGGCTCTTCCCAGAAGCCTGGCTTCGTCTTTGGATTTGGGGAAGGCGCCGCTTTGAAGTCACCCACCTCCAGCAACAAAGGAGTGCTCCTTGCATTCCTCTCCCCACAGCCCTCTCGAGATGGACACCAGCAAGGTTCACCCCTTTCCCTGATAAGAATCCCAGGAATTTCCATCATTTCCTGTGGGGAATGACTAAAGAAGGCTGTCCTTTCAACAGCACCTTTTCCAAACATCTCTAAATGGAAAGGATACAGCACCAGGCAAGGGACTGACCCGGGGCAGAGAGATAAGTGAGGATCAGAGGCTGACTTGGTGCCCTGTGGGGCTTCTCTTCAAAGCCATCTGCCTCCCTTAGTGGCAGGGTCTTATGTATGTAGCTTTGCAAATCCTAATGGCGTTGATCTTTCTGATTTTGTAAGAATTGGGGCGTCTAATGGCATGTGGAGAAGTAGACGCCAAAGAGCTTCCCCTGCAGAATCACCTTTCCAGGGATTCGCGGACTAGCTTCCCGGCCCCTCTCTGTGCTGCTTCCAGTCAAGCAGGCACGGTTCAGACCCGAGATAGGGTTTGCTGGCTGGCAATTCCTTCTTCTTCTAATTCTTTTTTTCTTTTTTGTCTTTTTAGGGCCACACCTGCGGCATATGGAGGTTCCCAGGCTAGAGGTCTAATCAGAGCTACAGCTGCCGGCCGACGCCACAGCCACAGCAACACAGGATCCGAGCTGCATCTGCAACCTACACCACAGCTCACGGCAATGCCGGATCCTTAACCCACTGAGCAAGGCCAGGGATCAAACCCGCAACCTCATGGTTCCTAGTCAGATTCATTTCTGCTGTGCCACGACGGGAACTCCTCTAATTCGTTTTTAAATTTTATTGGAGTGTAGTTGTTTTACAAAGTTGTGTTAGTTTCAGGTAGACAGCAAAGTGAACCAGTTATACAAATACATATATCCATTCCTGTTCCTATCCTTTTCCCATATCAGTTATTACACAGATTTCCCTGTGCTGCACAGTAGGTCCTTGTTAAATGTCACATTCTTTTAAATAACCTGATTTCTCCTCACTTTTATCATCAGAGATGATGTATACAGTCTCCCCCATCAACAATGTTTGTCCAGATTTCTCCTTTTTTCCCCATCAAGAGCTTCTCAATAATTAGGTCACATCCTCCCTGCCTCATCTTTATTACTCATCAGTAAAAATGTGTTCAACCCCACATTCCCATGTGATTATGATTCCCCCCCCCCATTTTCATGTGAAAGAAACCATTAAGCATTTTTTCTTGAATATCCTTTCTGGAATATGCGCCAGGTGGCTTTCCGCCATGAGTTCATTTCATTCTCCCAGAAATCCTTCAAGGTGGGAATTACCTGCAAAGGAGGAAACTGAGGCTGAGGGGCACGGCAGCACCTGAGTTCAACTTGACCTCAATCCCGCTGGTTCTTCTTCCTCTCCCCATGGCTAAGACACACACAGATGTGCCCGTTCTCAGAATACCCCAGGATTTTGATGGGAAAATACTTGATCATAGATGTATGTGGATTAAATCAGCAGCTGTTTACATACGGTCTTACATTTCAGAATTTCATAATATGTTGAGCTTGAGTACTTGAGCCCTGAAATGTTCAACCGGTTTGTCTAATTCTCCCTGCCCTGGTCTGATTTTCACTCACTTACGGATCCTGGAAAGAGGGTGGGGAGGGAGAAGAGAGGGAATCATTTGTTTTTCCTACCATCGGGTTGAAGCTGAATGTAGTTTGCTTTTATTTTTGGAAAAAAATTAAAGAAAAAAAAATCTACTCAGCCATGTTTCTGTTAGGACAGCCTGAAGACATTAGGTGGTTTCCAGCGTTTAATGGTTGGGGGTAGGGTGGGAACGAGTTAGTCCTTTTGGTAGCAGTTCCAGGCAACTTAAAACAGATGAATGCTGGAACTTTCCTTGAAAGATTCACGTTTTTGTTTGGAGGCACCCTGGGAAAGGCAACGATGTCTCGGAGACGTGGATTTTGAGGGAAGACCACGGCCCTCAGCGAAGTGTGAACTTGAATGACTTTTTTCTCTCTCACATTCCCGCTTGGTGCCCTGGGCATTCAGGACAGTGGCTGGTTAGGCAGCAAGCAAGTGATCCAGCCTCTTCAAACCTCACTTTGCCCATCTGTGAAATGGGGCTGGTGGGAACACCTTCTTTTCAGGGTGTATGGATCATAAAAATCTATAAATAACATAAATGTGGGGCCAGGTATTTGGCAGGTGTGTCGTTAAACTGCTGACGGCCCTCAGGCCTCTGCTGTCTTCTCGTCCCTCCCCAGGTTCCAGCGTCCGTGGGCTGGTGTGGCCTCTTCTCTCCCTCGGTGAAGCCCATCAGGTCTCCTGTTCTCCCACCTTTTACCCTCCCTCTATTGAAATCTTGCTGCCTTCATGCCTGCATTCTCTGTCCTACATCACGGTCATACTTTGTTCATTCAGGGAATAGCTAAGGAGTCTGTTTTTTTGCAAGATTTTTTTTTTCCTTTTTAATTGAAAGGCTTGGTGGCCACCAGCAAAGCATGCATTTTGAGGAAGGTCAAAATGTGCATTGGGGGTTAAGAGCAACTTCCCCAGAGGTGGCACAGCAGCCTTATGGCTGAGGGAATGTCCGCCAGAGCCGGCTACTTGGGCTCAGCGTCCCGCTCTGTTGCTTCCTGGTGAGATAGCCTCAGACCAGTTAACTACTCAATGCCTCGGTGCCTAAAGGATGGGGGTGGGAGGGCAGGTAATTAGAGTGTCTGCTTATTGGGGTGTGGAGAGAACTGAAGGAGTTAGAGCGCCTTGCACACAGAAAGACCACACAATTGTGTGCCTCATGAAAAGTGACATAAAATGGTCACAAGGTGGCTGTGGCAGTTCCAGGTGGGTGACAGACAGTCTTAGGTTTCCATGGCTTTTGGAAAGCAGGGAAACTTTTCCTAAAGGCCTTCAGTAGACTTTCTCTCATGTGTCATCGGCCAATGTTGAGTTAGTCTTTTCCTAAATCAGTTATGGACAAAGGGGACAGGCTGGCTCTGGTTGGCTTGGGCTCATGGTTTGGGGTGAAATGTATGGTGAGGAATTAATCACTCTTACCACTATTATTATCTATAAGTCAATATCCATAATAAATACATGATATAATGAATATTATATTATAACATGTAATATTGTTATATTTACAATTTAGTGTTAAATTAGACAATGATTAATGCTTTAAAAATTTTTATTAAAGCATAGTTGGTTTACAGTGTTTCACCAAATTTCTGCTCTACAGCAAAGTGACTCAGTCATACATGTAAATGCGCTATTTTTTATATTATTTTCCATCATGGTCTATCCCAGGAGATTGGACATAGTTCCCTTTGCTACACAGTAGGACCTGTTGTTTATACATTCTAAATGTAATAGTTTGCATCTACTACCCCCAAACTCCCAGTCTATCCCAGTCTCTCCCCACCCTCCTCCCCCTTGGCAATCACAAGTCTGTTCTCTATGTCTGTGAGTCTGTTTCTGTTTTGTGGGTAGTTTCATTTGTGCCATATTTTAGATTCCACCTGTAAGTGATGTCATAGGGTATTTGTCCTTTTGTTTCTGACTTACTTCACTTAGTACGAGAGTCTCTAGTTCCATCCATGTTGCTGTAAATGGTATTGTTTTGTTCTTTTTTATAGCTGAGTAGTATTCCATTGTGTATGTGTACCACATCTTCTTAATCCATTCATCTGTTGATGGACAGTTAAGTTGTTTCCATGTCTTGGCTATTGTGACTGGTGCTGCAATGAACATAGAGGTACGTGTATCTTTTTGAATGAAAGTTTCGTCTGGATATATGCTCAGGAGTGAGATTGCTGCATCATATGGTAGTTCTCTATTTAGTTTTCTGAGGAACCTCCATACTGTTTTCCCTAGCGGTTGTAACAATTTATATTCCCACCAATGGTGTAGGAGGGTGCCCTTTTCTCTATACCCTCTCCAGCATTTGTTATGAAACACTTTATGAAAGATGGCCATTCTGACCAGTGTAAGGTGGTACCACATTTGTAGTTCTGACTTGTATTTCTCTAATAATTAGTGATGTTGAGTAGAATAATTAGTGATTAATTGGTAAATAACAATATCATTTACTTATAATCTGATCCATTATTATACACTTTGTCCTGCTTATAAAATTATCATGTTTTATATAACACATTGAAAAATTCAGTTTATTCACAAAATAGCTAAAAGTTTCCTTCTGTGATTTGGCATTTTGTTATAAATGGAACTGCCAAGTGCTGAACACTCAAGCACCGAGGGTTTTTCATTTTTCACAGTTTTTATGTATAAACTTTCAAAAGACAAGAGATCAGTATGATTGAGAAGGGAATGAATAAATGGATGAACAAAAGTTATATTGCTTTCTTGGACTTAGTCTTCTCAGTAGTGTTCAGCAGATTTGGAAGAGACAGTTTCTTTCAGAAGAGGAACTTGGGGAAAAAACTAAAGGAGAAAGTCCCAAATCTCAGTGAATATAACTCTTGCCACAGGAAATGTTGTGAAATTGGTCTTCTGTTCTGAGTCATAACTATAAACAGTTTCTGCTTCTTCTGATATTTCATTTTTATCCTTTTTATAGGTTTTTGAAAACTGACATTTGGCCCTGATTGAAACAAGCTTCTTTTTATATACTAGAGTGTTTTTTCCTGATTGGTATAAATATTTCCATACACAGATCAATTTCTTTCACGTACTGCAGAAGATGAAGGGTTTTAGACTTGGGAAAAACAGGAGAAAGAACTAGAATACCGCAAAAGTTCTGGAGGAAATCCAGACTACATTCTAATTCCAAATGCCAAAAGATGCCATGTATGCACTAATATTTGAAATAACTTTTTTTTTCCTGCTTTTTAGGGCCATACTCAAGACATATGGAAGTTCCCAGGCCAGAGGCCAAATTGGAGCTACAGCTGCCAGTCTACACCACAGCTACAGCCAGATCCAAGCCACATCCACGCCACATCCACCAGGCCAGATTCAAACCACATCCACCACCTTCATCATAGCTCTTGGCCAGGCCAGATCCTTAACCCACTGAGCAGAGCCAGGGATCGAACCTGCATCCTCATGAATACTAGTTGGGTTCATAACCTGCTGAGCCACAGTGGGAACTCCCTGAAATAACCTTTCTAACATGTCCTTCTTGTTTTGTGTAGCAGGAAAAGGTATATAAGTCAAATCATTGCTGACATTTTAGATTTTTGAATCTTCAATCTAAGCTCAAACATTCAAAGCAGAGTAAATGAGAACTATATCCCCCCCCCTTTTTTTTTAATTTCTAAGAGGAAGTCCTCATGATATCTTATATAGTACTTGTTTGGGGGAGTTCCCATCGTGGTTCAGGGGAAACAATCTGACTAGTATCATGAGGACTCAGGTTCGATCCCTCGCCTTGCTCAGTGGGTTAAGGATCTGCTGTTGCTGTGAGTTGTGGTGTAGGTCGAAGACGTGGCTCAGACCTGGCATTGCTGTGACTGTGGCGTAGGCTGGTGGCTACAGATCCAGTTTGACCCCTAGCCTGGGAACCTCCACATTTCACAGATATGGCCCTAAAAAGACAACAACAACAAAATGGTCTCGTTTGAGACCATTTAATGAGGAATGTCCAGATGTGTTTGTTGCTCTACCTCAAGTTTTATGTAGAAGTTCTACTATTGAGTCCATTTGGGAAATCATCCAGAGGAAACAGGAGTGCTTTTCACTCTGAGAAGCATTCACTGACTGCCCTCTGTGTGCAGTAAACTGGGGTACAAAGATGAATAAACATGGTCTCTGACTATTCATTTATCATCAACATTTCTTATTCATTTTAGAAACATTTCACAGAAACCGAAATGTGTAAAGGCCCTTATGAAGACAACATTTTTCTCCTAAAAATGTTTATACTAGGAATAGCCCAGTTGATAAGCCTCATCAAAGGCTTCACCTAGAGAGTCATAAAAGAAAGAAAGAAAGAGGGCTGCCTTTTTGTAATGAATGTGTTATGAAATAGAGTGTCAGAGGACTGCATATAAATTCTGCAGGTGGGCTTGGAAAGAGAGAGTGGAACAGATAGGGAACAGAAAGGAAGTCCATTGGCCCAGGGGAAAGGTGAGTGAGGCATTGGTGGAAATTCGGGAATGAGATTCAAGCAAGGAACACGAGCCTTAAAAGTGCCCTTGTTCTGGGACATGTATGCACTTTGTGAGATTTGCTGAGAAACTGAAGCAAGCAAGACTCCTGGGAAAAATGTCATTCTCAGTCAGTGCAGTACGGAAGTGATGTGACATTTATTAACTATCCATTATATGTTGGTACCATGCACAGTAAAGAAGGGAGACATGGCCTTTTGCTTTGGGGAATTTCCAATGTAATGAAAAGCAGACAGTTTTCCAACAGGGGCATATTTGCATGAAAGGAGAACATTAGCCAACCCTACAAATTGCTTCCCCTCCCATCCGCAGAATTTCAGAAGGCACAATAGAGGGCACCCCATGCCAGATGTAATGTGAGCCACCTCTTCTCTCTGTTGTTCTAAGTTCAGTGTCAGCAAGACCTCAGTGGTTTCCGGATGAGGTGGGGGGTTGCCTTTGCACCCGCCTCCCATCCGCACATGAAGAGGGCGTGTGTGTGACGTCCCCATCCTTTGCCCCACAGGAAAGGTTCAGGATGAGGTATGAGAACCTGTTTGATGGAAGCCCGAGAGAAAAGGTTGGACGGTGATTTTCATCTCCTTATGGTGGTCATGCCATCAGCCCAGCTGTCAGCAAACTGCTGCCAGCCGAACACCCCCTCCCATTTATTAATGGCAGCTATGTTGCTTTAAAACACAGTTCAGAAAGTGCATAATAAAATAATCTGGGGAGTTCCTGTTGTGACTCAGCAGGTTTAGGGCCTGCTGTTGTCTCTGGGAGGATGCGGGTTTGATTCCTGGCCTCCCTCAGTGGGTTAAAGATCTGTGGTGCATGGGCTGTGGCGTAAGCTGGCAGCTGCAGCTCCGATTCATTTATCGTCAACATTTCTAGGAGTTCCCCTAGCCCGGGAACTTCCATATGTTGCAGGTGTGGCCGTAAAAAGAAAAAAATTTTGGACTTCCCATCATGGCTCAGTGGTTAACGAATCTGACTAGGAACCATGAGGTTGCGGGTTCGATCCCTGGCCTTGCTCAGTGGGTTAAGGATCCGGTTTTGCCGTGAGCTGTGGTGTAGGTTGCAGACACAGCTCAGATCCTGCATTGCTGTGGCTGTGGCTGTGGCTGTGGCGGTAGCTACAGCTCCTGTTAGACCCCTAGTCTGGGAACCTCCATATGCCGTGGGTGCGGCCTTAGATAAGGCAAAAAGACAAAATAATAATAATAATAATAATGATAATAATAATAATAATAATAATTTGGTTCAGAAGACTTCACTTTTGATAGACCAAAATGTACCGCCTATAAACAATAAATAAGGATCTCAGAGGGCCTGAGTGATCTTAAACATGTAAATTACCATCTCTAAGCCTTCTTTTTTACTTGTTATGGAAAGAGGGATGACAAGACTACCCATGTGAGAGGTGTGCTGCAAAGATTAAGTAATGTAAGTGAAGTGCTAAGCATAGTGCTATAGGCTTAGAGGCTATTCTATAACTGCTCATCTGAGGAAGAGAACTAGATTTTTTTTTAAATTCAGTTAATTAAATTTATTTATTTATTTATTCATTCATTCATTCATTCATGGCCACCCCGTAACATGTGGAAGTTCCCAGGCCAGGGATCGAACCTGTACCATAGCAACGACTCAAGCCACTGCAGTGACATTCCCGGATCCTTAATCTGCTAAACCACAAGGGAACTCCTCAGTTTCTTTTTTAACTGAACCGTTTTTCTCTCTGTCTACACATGCACACACGCACACACCTACATGTGTGTATCATGTGTGTGTGCACTTGTGTGGGCATTACTGGATATTTGAAGAGTTCTGAATTGGAAGCATGGAGATCAGAATTGTAGTCTTTTTCTGCGTGTTAACTAGATCTGTGAATTTTGCCAAAATGATGTAAGCTCTCTGGGTCTCAGATAAGCTCTTCTTATTTGAGGAATGAAGAAGGGGGTTGGAATAGATCATTTCAAAAACTTTTTTTTTTTTTATAGCCACACCTGCCACTCATGGACGGTCCGGGCCAGGGACTGAATCCGAGCCAAGCTGCAGCTACAGCAACTCAGGTCCTTTAACCCACTGGGCCAGACCAGGATCGAACCCACATCTCTGCAGCAACCCAAAGTGCTGCAGTCTGATTCTTAACCCACTGAGCCACAGTGGGAACTCCTCAAAGACTTCTTTAGGCCATGCTATGTTATGCGTTTGCGTCTCTAATGTAATCTTCACCCTTTCTTTTACCGACTCCAATAATTCAGAATAGGTATTTCAGATATATTTTCCCAGGTATCTGATACAAAACTGAGCAAAACTTGGCAGAGGGAAAACTTTCTTCTGTTCTCATTAGTTTTGTTCAAAATATCAGTGAGCTCATGATTTTTGGTTTTCCATTTGGTTATGTTCCTATCATGTAACATTAGATACTGAGGCATTATCCAGACTTAAGTGAATTGAAATCACTTCATTCTAGACTTCTACACTCAAAAATGGAAGATTCTTTTCCTTCCAATCTTCAGAACATCAGTGAGTAATTACTCAAATACACGTGTCTGCAAATTTAATAAGAAGCATGTTTCCATTAATAATCCCAAGAAAATCTGTCAGTTTCCTCTCAATTCAGTGATCTGTTTATATTTATCATATTATGAAATTTTTCTTTGTACTTCTCATGTTAATGAAAGACATACTGAATGAAAAGATAAGTCTTCTCGTTATCAAGGAAAAAAAGTCCCTTTCGCCATGCCTCTTGTTGAGAAAAAGGCCCACTGGAAACTCTGACTTTCTCACCTTCTTAGGTTAGTGACCAAATATTAGAATACACCAAAAAAAAAAAAAAAGGGAGAGGAAGAGAGAACCAGGAGTTTTTCTGTGTCTTAGGGCATTTTTTTCCTCCAAGATTATGGTTATATAAAGTGGGAAGATGCGTATTTAAAAAGCTTGTGAGCTAGACTTTCTTCCAGCCGGGAAATTTTTCGGTCAATTCCTTTCCTCTCTGCCTTTTTGTAAATAGTTAACCTCTCTTTGAAAATCGTGAATGAGTCGGCATTTAAATGAAAGGATGAAGAAACGAAGGGAGGAAGAGTGTTAACTTTTTTTTTCCCATTTATAATTGCAAAATCTAGAAATGGTAGATTCTGATGAATTGAGAGTCTTTTTCCCTCCTGCTGGGCACTGGTGTGGACTTAGGTATGGATGCAGGTAGCTGGAGACCTGAAGGATTAGGGGTTCCTGGGGCTGAATGAAGGAAGAAGGAAAAGCCACATGGGAGGGGAAGAGAAATCAGAGTAGGGGTTGCAGAGTATTCCTCAGGCCATGGAATAGGGTTGTCAGGCGGTCAGATTTAGTTCTCAAGGGCCAGGGATTACGAAGAAGGGAATGACCAAACCCTTGTGTCCTTATAATATCTTGCGCTTTTTTTTTTCCCCTGCTTTTTGGGCTGCCCCTGAGGCATATAGAAGTCCCCAGGCAAGGGATTGATTTGGGGCTACAGCTGCCATCCTACACCACAGCCACAGCAACACGGGATCTGAGCTGCACCTGCGACCTACACCATAGCTCATGGCAATGCCGGATCCTTGACCCACTGAGCGGGGCCAGGGATCGAACCTGTGTGTGGATGAAGAACATTTTGCAAAGTTGAATTCCGGGGAGGGAGAGGTCCCTGGAGCCTCAAATCCAGGACAAGTGCACTGTGGTGGGAGCACAGAGTTCTTGGTCTCTCTCTCTCTTTTTCATTTTTGGTCACCCCGAGGCATATGGAGTTCCCAGTCCAGGGATCAGATCAGAGCCGCAGTTGTCACCTGAGTGGCAGCTACGGCAACGCCTGATCCTTTAACCCATTGTGTGCGGGGCATGGGTGAAACCGGTGGGCTCACGCTGCAGAGACGCAGCCCACCCTGTGGCTCCACAGCAGGGTCTCTTAAAGGGAGAGACTGAGGGGAGCTTGGAGCCGCTCTGAAGCACCTGAAAATCTCAGAGGTGGGTCCACGTCCCTGTCTGCTTCTTCAGAAAGACATTGGGAAGTCCTTTGGTGTCATCTGGATTTATTTTGTGCTTAAACTTAAGGAAGAGTAGAGCACTCTGGTGAAATGTAAATACACTGGAAAGTTGTAGAGAACATGCTGGCTGCTCTTAGTCATCTGCACTTTAGTGTGAACCCTTTAATCAGATTGCTTTCTTCGTCAAATCTCGCTGAAATCAGTAGAGCTGTTATTGTGAAGAGAATCATCTTTCAGAAATATGAAAGGTTCGAGGAACTTTGGATCTCAGGCACCTGGGGGAAAATTTTAAAAAATGTCTGTTAAGTCCATATTATATCCTAACGTATGCTAGAGCCTGGGGTGGGATTGCTAAGACAGGGTGCCAGTATGTGTGGTCCTCAGGGTCTCCCAATGCAGGAAAAAAAATCAACATCATCGTCCTATAATTGGAGAGGTCCTTCAAAGGAAATAGAGGATGAGGATGAATACAGGACCTGGATTCTCTTTTTTAAAGTTTTCTCGCAGTGTAGTTGACATATAAGGTTGTGATAATTTCTGCTGTACGACAAAGTGATTCAGATATACATATACACACATCCATTCTCTTTCAGATTCTTTTCCCACGTAGATGATCATGGGATCCTGGGTAGAGTTCTCTGTGTAGGACCCAGATTCTGAAGTTACTAATTCTGCAGAGAAGGGAAGGAACCCGGGATCAGAGAAAGCCACAGAGAAGTGTGGTTGTTTAAGGAGGGGCATTAAAATGAGGGAGGCACCAGGCAGTCAGTGGAAAAGATGCTCAAGGCAGAAGAAACAGAGTGAAGTTAGAGCAGTGTTATCGAGAGCATCAAGGGGCAGGAGCTACCGTTGTGGCGCAACAGGATCGGCAGTGTCTTGGGAGGGCTGGGACATGGGTTTGATCCCTGGTCCGGCACAGTGGGTTAAGGATCTGATCCCTGGCCCAGGGACTCCATATGCTGTGGGGAGGCCAAAAAAAAGAAAGAAAGAAAGAAAGAAAGAAAGAAAGAAAACCAGCATCAAGGGGCATTAAGTCCTGTATTCAGGGAGAAATGGACTGGAGCCTGGTGCTGGGGTGGAGGGGACACAGGCAGACACACTTCAGAGATATTGCAGGTTCGGTTCCAGATCACTACAGTGAAGTGGATATTGCAATAGCATGAGTCTCACCATTTTTCTGTTTTCCCAGGGCACCTACAAGTTACATTTAGACTATGCTACAGTCTATTAAATACGCAGTAGCATTATATCTTTAAAAAAAAACAATGTACAGACCTTAATTTAAAAATACTTTATGGCTGAAAAAAAAAATGCTCACTATCGTCTGAGAAGGAAGGGTTGCCACAATGACCTTCAATTTCAAAGCGTGATAAATGGAGTTTCCCCTGTATACACCTGCAGGCAGGGGTACACCCCACCTCTGGGATCCAGTATCCGGTGATAGTCATTAAATGCTGTGTCTCTTAGGCCCCCGATATGTTTTAGGGGCTGTGAAGATTCAGAATAAAGAATTGTGGGCCCCGCTGTCAGCATGTCCACAACTAAGTTAAGAGGACAGAAGTGACGCACATGAAACAAAGCACACAATCCAAGCCGGTGTATCCTAGAGATCTCTGCTGAAGACAAGTCCAGATAAGAGGAAATCAGGAAAGAAAAAGTAAAACCACCAAGTGCAGAGGGGCAGGAATTAGCTGAGGGTACGTGTGGGGGTGAGGAGAAGGGACCCCCCCCCCCCAGAGAGGGAAACAGGAAACCTTCCTGACTGGAGCTGGGGTTGCATATTGGGGCGGAGGATGGGCCAGGCTAGAGAGCTGAAAACTAGGCAAAAGAATTCAGATTTGATTAGATTGAAGTGCCTGGTCTAGGCGTTCCCACTGTGGCACAATGGGTTAATGATCCAGCTTGTCTCCGTGGCCTTCCCAGTTCAATTCCCAGCCCGGTGCAGTGGTTAAGGATCCCACATTGCTGCGGTTATGGCACAGGTCACAGCCCCAGCTCGGATTGGATCCCTGGCTTGGGGAACTTCCATATGCTGTGGGTGCAAGCAAAAAGAAAAAAAGAAGGAGAAGAGTTCTGGTCTTGGCTCAGTGGAAATGAATCTGACTAGCACCCATGAGGACGCGGGTTCCATCCCTGGTCTTGCTCAGTGGGTTAAGGATCCCAAATTTCTGTGGCGTAGGCCCTTGGCTACAGCTCCAGTTCAGCCTCTTAGCCTGTGAACCTCCAGGTGCTATGGCTGCAGCCTTAAAAATACCAAAAAAAAAAAAAAAAAAAAAAAGAGAGAGAGAGAGAGACTAAGAGTAACCAGTCTTAGAGTGTTTTAGTAGAGCCATCTGTGTAGCAAAACGAGTATTGAGAGCAGCTGATGTGATGTTACTACAGTGTTTTATACAGAAAGGAGAGAAAGTGGAATATAGGAAGGGGAGCCGTGAGCTGTAGCCATCACCAGTGAGTAAGCTGATAATGTACTTGTGACAGGGGGAATGAAGTGAGAGAGACGCTGTCATCTGTGTCTCCAAGATGTCTCTGATTCTTAACGTGGTCCTTGATAGCATCTGCCACTGAGATTCAAAGGTCAGTGAGGGAGATAAAGGCTACAGCGCATCACAGCAGAGTTCTCTGCGCCGCCAAGCACACGCACTGTTGACAACACAGGCTTTAACTGCAGGGAGACTCTTAGGCAACTAATTATTTTTCTTTGTGTATGTGTGGTTTCTTTCCTTCTTAATTTCAATAGAGCATTGGGTTTGTTTGGTCATTGCCAGATGTCTTACATACAACCCTGTATCATCAGATATGGTTAATAAGCACTTTTTACGAAGTTGCTGCTGCTTCATTGGGGGTGCCAGTACAAAGCTGGAAATCTTTGATTTGGGGAAAAACGAAACAATAGCAAACCAAGCCAAAAACAAAACATTGCAAAAGGAGTATGAAACGAAAAATCAGTGAGGTTCATGCTCTGGCGAGGGTGAGTAAACCCCTTTCTGGAAGAGCTGATGCAGGAGGTGGGCTCTGAGGTCAGCAGCTCATTTGGGGAAGCAAGCCAAGGAGGGGGAAGCAGCAAATGGGAGGTGCTGGGAAGGCAGCGGGATTGCAGGGCTCAGCCTGCCTCACAGTGGACCTGTGCTTCTGCAGAACTTGCCACCGAGACTCTCCTCAATCACCCCCTTACCCGTCCTCCAGAGAGAACTAATCTGGAAGGAGCTGGCTCCTCTGTTGTTTCTGGGATGGCTTAAATGTGGGATACTGTACTTGACTCTTCTTACTAAACTCTGGCTAGGGAGAAATTAATTTGGGGCTGCTCTACCTTGCCTTTTTCCAGTTAAAAAAAAAATGCCAGCTTCAACATTTGAACCATTGTTTGTGCTTGTAGCAAGCGTCTCCATCTGTATCTGTGGCTCCATTTCCTAAGAGCATTTGATAAATTGCACGCAGTTTGGAGGGACCTCAGCCATCAGGCATTGGTGCTTCTTCTGTGTTTTCTTTTAATAACAGCTTTACTGAAGTACCATTCCCATATCACACAACTCACTCATTTAAAGTGTACAGTTCGATAGTTCTTAGTGTATTCAGAGTTGTACAGCCATCATCACAATTTTAGAACATTTTCTTCCCCCTAGAAAGAAACCTTGTACTCATTGTCATCACTCTCCATTCCTTCCAAATCCTCCTTTCCTACAGCTCCATTCCTTCCAAATCCTCCTCTCTTACTAAGCTGCTTTCTGACCCAGTGGATTTTCCTGTTCTGGGCATTTCATATAAGTGGGATTGTACATTATAGGGCCTTCTGTATCTGGCTTATTTCACTCAGCATACTTTCTTCAGGATTCATTCATGTCAAGGCAGGAATCAGTACTCCATCCTTTTTTATTGCTGCATAATATTCCATCCACATTTTGTTTATCCATTCATCAACTGATAGGTATTTGGGTTGTATCTGCTTGCTAGCTGTTCTGAATAATGTTGCTGTGAACTTTTATGGGCCAGTTTTTGTGTGGACAGATGTTTTCAACCAACCAACCTTCCTTCAAAGTTAATTCATCGCCTACCCTCAAAATAAGGCAAAACCTTGACCAACAGAGAACACAGTTACAAGGACGTTAAAGTGAAGTCCTGTGATAACTGAATCGAGCTCCTTCACTGACCCACCCAGTCACAGGCTGCCTGAGACGGTGCCCCTCTTGTTGTGTGACCAGATGGACGTTGCAGACTAAAAAAGCAAAGAAGATGGACACATATATGGAACTTGGGGAAGATGTTGGGGGAGATTGATCGCTGAGTTGTCCTACAACAAATGTGTGAATTCCACTTAACTGTAAATAGAGAGGGTTGGCCCCAGGCTTCTCATCTGCATTGTATGTTGGAAGGTCAGTATTCAGGTTACCAAAAAAGCTATGTTAAAGGCATGACATACTTGGCAACCCACCCTCTTTTGTAAAACTCACATTATATACTGGTGTTTTGAATCTCAAAAATCTGGACATAAGGTTACTGCTAGTGGTTTCATGATTCAAAACAGAGAACAGACCTGTGTTTTGGCAACATCCCCAGGTAACATAATTTAGCTTGACTCCAGACCTCAAGACAGATAAATTCCCAAATTCTACTCCACTAGGAAGAAAACTTCTTCCCCTTTGGCTGAAACTTTCGCTGATGCATAAAATGAAACTTGGGGTGAGGGTGGATTCAAAAGGTGAGATAAAGTCCATAAAACCTTAGGGCATATAGTGAATGAAGAATTCTGATGTCTCTCGTGGCCCATCCCAAGTGACCGTGGAAGAAGAAGAATAAAAATGGGTAGGAGCCAGCCAGGATTTTATTACTGGCTGACAGGAGAGGGACTCCACATGTGTTTAAATGACGTCTCTTGTCAAAAACATTCTTACTGTTTTATGGATGTTGCTTACTTGAGCTCATTGACAAATCAGAGTAGCTGGATTCATTTTCTTCTTCTTTCTCTTGATGAGTTCTTAAGTGAAGGATTCATAGGCCTATCAGTCACCACTCATCACCTGCCCATTTTAAAGGGAGAACCTCAGGAAGTTCCCTCTGTGGTACAGCAGGTCAAGGACCTGGCATTGTCTCTGGGCTGACATGGGTTCGTTCCCCGGCCCAGTGCAGGGGTTAAGGATCTAGCATTGCCACAGCTGAGGCTCAGATTCTATCCCTGGCCTGAGAATTTCCATAAGCCTCGGATGTGGCCACACACACAAAAAAAATAAGTAAAGGAAGAACCTTAGGGCAGCCCCCCCCGGGAAATACTAAGAGGTCATTATGGTTTATTGAAAAATGAGAGAATTAAGAGAGAGACAGCAATCCTGTAAATGAATTCATGTGTTGGACACATGTGTTTTGTAGGCTTTCCAGGCTGATTTGGAGGCTGACCTTATGAGCAACGACCTCCTGTGAGAAGGTCCTTAGCATCCTTTTTCCTCCTGTACTCTCCTACCTTATACCTGAGAGGCATGGGAGAGCTAGGAAACTGTATTCTGCCTCTGGCTTCACTTCTGTCCACCGTGAAGCTTCCAGAAGGTGGAGAAAGGAGGAATCAAAAGCCATCTGACTCATACACAATACTCACTGCCCTGTGTGTGCAGAGAAAGCTGGTCTGGGGGCTTCTGACAGGGACGTAGCCTCAGCAGTTTCAGACAGACGGAGCTATCTTCAGTGCGCCTCATATCTCCACTCAGGTTTTACGTACTGGGCCCCCATCCACCTCTTCCAGGCCTCTGGCCCGTCACCCCCATGAGCTTGCCCCGTGAGAAAAGCTGTTTGATTTATAGTTCTCTGTTTTTTTTTTTTTCCATCGCTTAATGAATTTTGTTACAATTCCAGGTGTACAAAAATCATCACAACTCAATTTGATAACATTTCCGTCCCAAACCCTCAGTGCATCCCCACATCCCCCAGATTGTCTTATTTGGAAACCATAGGTTTTCCAAAATCTATAAGTCATAATCTGTTCTGCAAAGAAGTTCGTTGTGTCCTTTTTTTAGTTTCCACATGAAAGCGGTAGCATTGGATGTTGCTGTCTAATTGTCTGAATGGTTTCACTTCGCATGATAATTTCTAGGTCCATCCATGTTGCTGTAAATGTTGTTATTTCATTCCTTTTAATGGCTGAGTAATATTCCATTGTGTGTATGTACCATACCTTCCCTATCACTCCTCTGTCGATGGGCATTTAGGTTGTTTCCATGACTTGGCTATTGCATAGAGTGCTGCAATGAACACTGGAGTACATGTGTCTTTTCAATTCATGGTTTGTTCTGGATAGATGCCCAGGAGTGGGATTGCTGGATCAAATGGTAATTCTATTTTGAGTTTTCTGAGGCATCTCCATCCTGTTTTCCATAGTGGTTGCACCAATTTGCATTCCCACCAACAGTGTAATAGGGATCCTTTTTCTCCACACCCTCTCCAGCACTTATTGTTTGTAGACTTTTTGATGATGGCCATTCTGGCCGGTGTAAGGTGGTACCTCACAGTGGTTCTGATTTTCATTTCTCTAATAACGAGTGATGTTGAACATCTTTTCATGTGTTGTTTGGCCATCTGTATGTCTTCTTTGGAGAATTGTCTGTTTAGATCTTCTGCCTATTTTTTGATGGGGTTGTTTGTTTTTTTGGTATTGAGCTGTAGGAGGTGTTTGTGAATTTTGGAGATTAATCCCTTGTCAGTCGATTCCTTTGCAAATATTTTCTCCCATTCTGTGAGTTGTCTTTTTGTTTTGTTTAGGGTTTCCTTTTCTGTGCAGAAACTTTGAAGTTTAATTAAGTCCCATTTGTTTATTTTTCTTTTTATTGTCATTACTCTAACAAGTGGATCTGAGAAGATGTTGCTGTGGTTTACGTTGGAGAGTGTTTGGCCTATGTTTTCCTCTAAGAGTTTTATAGGATCTGGTCTTATATCTAGATCTTTAATCCATTTTGAATTTATTTTTGTGCATGGTGTTAGGAAGTGTTCTAGATTAAGCATTTTTTTTACATGTGGCTGTCCAGTTTTCCCAGCACCACTTATTGAAGAGGCTGTCTTTTGTCCAATGTATATTCTTGCCTCCTTTGTCATAGATTAGTTAACTATAGGTGCATGGGTTTAATTCTGGGCTTTCTATCCTGTTCCACTGATCTATATTTCTGCCTTTGTGCCAGTACCATATGGTTTTGACGACTATAGCTTTGTAGTAGAGTCTGAAGTCAGGGAACCTGATTCCTCCAGCTCCATTTTTCTTTTTCAGGATGTCTTTGGCTATTCTGGTTCTTTTGTACTTCCAAATAAACTTTAAAATATTTTGTTCTAGTTCTATGAAAAAGGTCCTTGGTAATTTGATAGGGATTGCATTGAATGTGTAGTTTGCCTTGGGTAGTATAGTCATTTTGATAATATTGACTTTTTTTTTTTTGTCTTTTTGGCTTTATGTAGAGCCGCACCCGCGGCATATGGCTCTTCCAATCCAAGAGCATGGTATGTCTTTGCACCTTTTCATGTCATCCTTGATTTCTTTCATCAGCGTCTTATAGTTTTCAGAGTACAGGTCTTTTGTCTCTTTAGGTAGGTTTGTTCCTAAGTATTTGATTCTCTTTGATGCGATGGTAAATGGGATTGCTTCCCTAATTTCTCTTTCTGATCTTTCATTGTTAGTATATAGAAATGCAGTTGATTTCTGTGTATTAATTTTGTATCCTGCGACTTTGCCAAATTCATTGATGAGCTCTAACAGTTTTCTGGTAGAGTCTTGAGGATTCTTTAGGTATAGTATCATGTCATCTGCAAATAGTGATAGTTTTACTTCTTTCTTTCCAATTTGGATTCCTTTTATTTCTTTTACTTCTCTGATGGCTGTGGTACAGTTTCTCTCATAAACTCATTCAGCACATGCCTGCTGGGCACTGTGTGTGTACTCACTTTTCCCTGGATTGTTCATGCGAAAGTAGACTTTTGTCAGAGTTCCCATTGTGGCTCAGCAGTAATGAGCCTGGCTAGTATCCATGAGGACACAGGTTTGGTCCCTGGCCTCGCTCAGTGGGTTAAGGATCCTGCATTGCTGTGTCTGTGGTATAGGCTGGCACGTGCATCTCTGATTCAACCCCTAGCCTGGGAAATTCCATATGCTGTGGATGCAGCCCTAAAAAGACAGTAACAACAACAACAGCAAAAAGTAGACTTTTATGATAGGGCACAGCTTAGCCCCAAAGAAAAACACGCAGCACCTGACTTTTGAGACTTACGGCAGATGGACAGGACAGAGGCAGGTTTGTTGGCACCTTCGCATCTTAGGGGGATTTCTCCACCCAAACCTAAAGCCACCCTGTCCTGGATTGGTCCATGCTCCTCTCAGAGTCCACCAGCCAATCCGATGGTGAAGGAGAGTTCTCGGAGTACCAGGTGTGTGAGATGAGAGGTCCATCAGGGACTGGGGTGGAGCAGAGAGGAAACTGGGAGAAAAGACTTCACCCAAGAAAGAGAAATCTTGGGTTATGGTTGTAGGGGGTAAGAATCTGGGATTATAAATTCTTATTTTTTAAAATAAATTTTATTGGAGTGTGGTTGACTTAGGAAGTTGTATTAGTTTCAGGCGTGCCGCAAAGTAAATCAGTTATGTATATACATTTATCCATTCTTTTTCTGATTCTTTTCCCATATAGGTTATTACACAGTATTGAGTAGATTAACCTGTGCTCTGCAATAGGGCCTTGTCACCTATCTATTTTATATATAGTAGTGTGCATATGGGATTGTAAATTTTGCTGGCCAGAAATTTAGATGGAAGAGGCCCAGAAATAAGGAGGGGCTTTTTTTTTTTTGGTCTTTTTGGGCTGCACCTGAGGCATATGGAGGTTCCCAGGCTAGGAGTCGAATCGGAGCTGAAGCTGCTGGCCTACGCCACAGCCACAGCAACTTGGGATCTGAGCTGCACCTGAGACCTACACCACAGCTCACAGCAAGTCGGGATCCTTAACCCACTCAGCAAGGCCAGGGATCGAACCTGCGTCCTGATGGATGCTGGTCAGATTTGTTTCTACCAAGCCAAAACGGGAACTCTAGGGGCTTTTTAACAGGTGGAACTGGCTAGCGTGGTCCAGGCCACCCACAGGTCGTCATCAGCTCCTAGGTCCTGATCTCACACTTATGCACAGACCTCGGAAAGACTTGCCTTTGGAAAGCTGGGCTGTGTGGTCAGGACTGAGGTTCACCGGCGCCTGTAGCAAGAGCATAGGGCGGGCCTGGGTAATTCAGGCAGCCTGTCCTCCTCTCCCCCTCCCTGGCCCACCCTCGTGGCTTCTCAGCTGTTTGGAGAAGGCTGCAAGCACAGAAGAAAGGAGAATTGCCCTAAATTACCAGAGATCTATGTCTGCTCAAACACGAGGCTTAATTCAGTAGTAGTTGACATAATCATTGCTGCCCTAAGAGGAGAAGCAAAAATACCTCCTCGGCAGGATGTCCCAAGGATCATATAGGAAATTAGTAGTAGGGTGTTTGGTCTTGACGGAGTCTGTTGAGAGCATTCTTAAAAACTGTACAGATGGGAGTTCCCATCGTGGCACAGCGGAAACGAATCTGACTAGGAACCACGAGGTTGCAGGTTTGATCCCTGGCCTTGCTCAGTGGGTTAACCATCTGACGTTGCCGTGAGCTGTGGTGTAGGTTGCAGATGTGGCTTGGATCTTGCATTGCTGTGGCTCTGGCATAGGCTGGCAGCAACAGCTCCGATTAGACCCCTAGCCTGGGAACCTCCACATGCCACAGGTGTGGCCCTCAAAAGACAAAAAAAAAATTGTGCAGGTAAGAAAACGTAGACCAGTAAAATAATTGCAAACAAACTCTCCCAAAAGATCATAAGCAAGCTGAACACTGTTCTCTTTTTCCAGCTTTGGGCTTGAGGGTTATTTCACATTCATAGCCCTTCTCCGGTCTGGGTGCTTTTCTGGTGGAGTCCAACCGATTCCTTTTGCCCCAAGGAGGAGGCAGTGCCTCTGGCCAGCCATTTCTTTATGCCGCCTTCGACATGTTTATGTAACTCAGAAGAATTTTAAAAGATAAATGTCCAATCCTGAAAACTTACTGTAACTTTTGAGAAACGACCCGTATCCTGCCAGTAAGACAGGCCATCCCCTTAATCATATGCTCGGAATGGTCAAGGATCCCGTTTTTGTTGGCAGGGATGTTTCCAGATGCTGAATGAAGAAGGCTTGCTTTTCTTCCACTCCCCCCTGTCTCCGTCTCCCCCCCAGGACGGAGTGCTGAGAAGAGCAGAACGGAGGCAGCAGCTGAGAAACGCTGCAACTGCAGGAACTAGATCTTCATGGATGGGTTTAATTGGCTTCATTTACACCTTATGTTAAGTAAATAAAGCCTGGGCTTTGCGGGTGTCCATCTCCGACAGCTCAACGAACTCCACCAAAGGGTTCTGCCAACGTGAACAGTTCCTCTCCTTTATTTTGGAGATGAGAAACTGTCATCCACATAACTCGGTCCATGCTTTCTAAATATGTGTGCGTTAAGGACCGTACTTGACTCCATCAGCCCGAGCATGTGACATGGACATCCTTCAAGGCAGGGTTAAAAACATCTGCAGCCTAGAAAAATCAGCCGAGTTCCCCAGGGAGGGTGTTAAATCCAGAGTGTGCTGATCTGTTTCCTGTCTTTGTTATGATTTCTTCCCTGTAACTGAATATCCTTGGGCGCGCTAGGGACTGGGTACTCGGGCGCAGCTGTGTCAGCAGGCCAAGGACTGTTGGCTTACGGGGCTCTGCGCATTTCCACCGCCGGCCCCCCTAATCCCAGGCAGGCCTAGTAATTTAAAGGGTAAGCCGCTCCTTGTCTGTGGATCAGCGGGCCTCGCTGAGCAGTCCCTGCTGTTAAATATAATCTAATTAAGGCTCATTAAGAGGACAAGCCGTCACCTCGCTGTGACTGAGCCTTGCCAAGAGAAAGCGCGCAGGGGGACCCCAGCAAGCTGCCATCCTGACAAAACGCCCATGAAGGCCACCAAAAAGCAGCGAGATATTTAAGCCCCCGAAGGCCATTCCAGGCTCATCCCTGAGTACACCGCAGGGCCGAACACTCAGTGTTGTGCTTTACGTGGCAATAGCTCTTACTTACTACCTGTGGTGTATTTTTACTTTCTGGCTGGAAAGCTGATCTCGCTGTCCCAACAGCCTTTGATCCCCATGTGCGATCCTTCCAGAATGAAAATAGTGAGTCGCCGAGGGGTGACCGCTGCCCACAGCCCACAGGCCAGTCAGAAGCTGCTCTTTGTTAGAAGCGAAAATGTGCCTCTTGGAAATCTCGAAGATTACGTAGTTTATTCTCCAAACAACTCCATCAGCCGCCAGTGGGTTTCCAGTAAGCTGTGAGGGCATCGAACCCGAAGTGAGTTTGTGACCTTCTGGAGCCTTGAGTGCGGGAAAGCTCCAGGGCAGCGTGGGGAACAGCTCATCGGTGCCTCAGAGGTCGTTCTGCCGGTTCCGGCGCTGAAGGGAGAGCCCTGCCAACCCGGAGTGTTTCTCCAGAGGAGGTTTCTGGGCCGCTTTTCTCGCCCTGTACATATCGTTTCAGCTGTGTGGCCCTGGCTCGGTGCTCAAGCGGCTCACGGAACACAGTTGGTCCAAACCCCCAGTGCTTTCTGAGCAGTGAGGGGTTTGAGTTTTGCAGGAAGGCTGGAGATCTCAGCCGTGTGCCAGATGGAAGTCAGTGCAGCATCATGCCAGCCCCGCAGTTCTGCACTGAGAATTCGGGCTGAGTGTAGCCAGATCACCAGCCGGATGATGTTCGTGCTGAATCGCCCACCTCTGTGGGATGGGCCAGATGTGGGAGTCAGGTGGTGTTACTCAGACCTGTGGCTGCATTCAGTTCAGAAAAGCAGTAAAATGCTCCATATAATGGACTGCAGGGCCCTCTTAAACCAATCAGGCTTCAACCACAAGCTCTGTGATCCCACCTGAGGGCTGACACATATCTGATTTCACACACCGTGCTTGGGTGGGCCTGATACGCTTAAGTATTGTGTCATTTAAATTGCTGTTTTTATAACATTATCCCATCACTGTGCTGTTCATTTGTATTTATCCTCCAATGGGGCTTTCTGCTGAGCTCCCACATCATCAGTGATTTTTCACACCTTTTCTGTCCGGCTTATAAGCACGGGTCTGAACAGTAACGTATGGTCTGTGATCATAAAAGGTGCCTCTGCTTGTGGGGAAGGGGACGCTTGGACCTCAGTAAGATCAGGAACATCTGGGATCTTCAGAGATGCTTCCAGCCAATGTGTACCCTTCATCTCCTTGAAAAGCAAACTCAAAATTCTGACTATAGCAAGTTGAGCCAATCTCAGTGGCTCAACTTTGATTTATTTGGGCATTTATTGAATATCTGTCATATGTACAACTCTCTTTTAGACTCTGGGAGTAGAGCGGAGAACAGGATAGAGTACTTGTCCTCAGCAGGTGGGGGGAGATAGATAGTCAGCTAATAAAAACAACTCAAATAGCGATAGGTGCTATGGAGAAAAACCAGGTCGGGGGACAAGGCTGTGGAGGTGGTGAATGGTCAAGAAAGGCCTCTCTGAGTTCCCTTCGTGGCTCAGTGATTAACGAACCAAACTAGGATCCATGAGGCTGCGGGTTCGATCCCTGGCCTCGCTCGGTGGGTTAAGGTTCCAGCGTTGTTGTGAGCTGTGGTGTGGGTCTCAGATACGGCTCGGATCCAGGATTGCTGTGGCTGTGGTGTAGGCCGGCTGCTGTAGCTCCAATTTGACACCTAGCCAGGGAACTTCCATATGCCGTGGGTGCAAAAAATAAAAGAAAAATTAAAAAAATAAAGAAAACCTCTCGGAGGAGGTGATGTTGTAACAGTCAAGGGATGGATGCTGTGATTTGGGGGAAGAATTATAGCCTGAGGTGGAAACAGCCTGGAGTGTACAAGGGACAGTACTAGGCCAGATGTGGCTAGAATAGAGTGAAGGGGAGATGAAGGAGGTGAGGGTAAGAGATAGAGGGGCCTGGAATATGTTGAGACCTGGGGTCCATGGGGAGGAATGTGGAGTCTATGGAAAACCTCTGTAGGATCAGTAGAGAATTAAGGTGGTCTGACTTAATCTCCTCATGGAAGCCATCTGACTCCTCTGTGGAAGAGTGATTCTGAGGCGTGGAGGGTGGGGAGGCAAATGTGAAGGCTGGAGGCTTGTAGAGGGGTCTGCCAGTAGAGTAGATGGGGGGTTGTCTTTGACCGGAATGGGAGAGATGATGGAGATGATGGAAGTGATGGGATCTGGGGTGTATTTTAGAGGCACAGCTCATCCCTCTTGCTAATGTGGGTGAAAGAGAAAGAGTGAAGTCGAGGATGTTTGGGTGTTTGTTTTAAGCATCTTGTGTTTATTGGCGTCAGAACCTAAGGGAGCAGCAGATTTGAAATTTTTTTTTTCCTTATAATGATTTTTATTTTTTCCATTGTAGCTGGTTTACAGTGTTCTGTAGATCTGGAATGAGATGCTTATACATCCAGTGGGGTGAAATTGCATGGTCTGGAGCTCGGTGAAGTTGTGGCTGCAGATAGGAATTGCGGTCTTCAGTGTTAAGTCAAGGGACTGGGGGCAATTACGTAGGAAGAGAGTGTAGATAAGGACTGACCCTCAGGAGTGTGTAAAGGTTGAGAAGAAGAGGAAGAACTAAGTAGTCTGTTCCTCCGAGTTCCGCACTGACACCTGAATCTGCGCCCCAGTTCCTCGCTCCCAGCGGAAGGCTCCTTGCTGTTCCTGTGTGTCGGGGGCAGGGAGGACAGGTCCCAACATTTCGCCCCTCCTCTGCCTCCCTCATCTTTCTGTTCTTCCTCTTCCTTCTCCCTCTTTCCTCTCTGGATTGACTCCCGAATTCTAGAGTTCCCCAACCTGGCCAGGACTGGATCTTGTTCTGGCGACTTCTCCACGTTCTCATCCTTGCTGATCCCCAGAACAAGCCCAGTGACACCGATCACGTGTCAGTAATTCAGAATTCTTGCTTGCCAAGTCCACTGCTGCTTCTGAGTAGGGGAATCTGGACTTGTGGTGGGGGAAGGAGGAAAATAAACCACCAAAGCCCAGAGCCTTTCTTTGTTGTCCACAAGTTCTTCTGTGTATCACAAGGATGGATTTGGCAGTATGTCATAAAAAATAACTCCGGTTTCCTGCTGGGTTTTAGATGATGTCTTTTGGTTACGTTCTTTCAACTTGTAGAATATCAGCTTCACGTTCCCATGGGTTAGGGCTTCTGACTTTGTGTCCCTAAGTGACACTGTTTCATGGGGCAAAAGCAGCGTCCTTCCGTCCCTCCCTCAGGAGCAGCTCCAGCTCCCGTTGGAAGTAATTGTTGCCAAAGCATTAAGGCGCTTGCAGGGCAGGAGGAACAGATGTGAAATTCCGTAGAACAGACACACAAAGCAAAAAAAGATACTGGCAGAACACAGTAGTTAAAAATAAATAAATAAATAAACTTGCAAATTGGTCCTGGAGATCTAATCTTTGGGTCCTATCTTGGGTTGGGGAAACTTTTGGTTTTGTTGGGGGTGATATTAGCTGATCTTCTGCACACCTATGGAATCCTGCCAGAGCCAACCCCTGATTGCATAAGATTCCTTCCAAGATTCGTAAGAAATGGTGTTTGATGGTGGTGGTGAGGAGGAGGAGAATGCTGCAGAGACAATTCCTGGGAGCAGCAACCAAAGCCTTAAGGAAATAAAAAATGGTAATGATAATAACCACCGTTCTGCGAGTGCTTACGTGCGCCAGGCACTGTGCTGTGCTTCACATGTCTCACCTCATCCTTACTGCAGTCCCACAAAGGAGGAACTAAAGGGGGACCCCATTTTATTGACGAGGAAGCTGAGGCTTCACGGGGTTGTATAAGTTACCCAACGTTACAGGCTAGTAGGTAGGAGCAATTTGAAACCAAGTCTGTTTGATTTCATAACCCAAGCTCTTACTCTTAACTCATATATATTGGAAACAATGGTGCACAATTCATGTTGGTTTTCTTTTTCTGACAGAGTCTGTGTGAGTGATGATGCCAATGAAATTTATTCCCTCAGTAATGTCTATTCTGTTTAACACTAGATCATTCGTAATGGGGGCATTCAATTATATGCAACTTTATTCTTTTCCCCGAGCAACTTAACAGTCTATGAGAAAAGACACAGTCTAAAAAAATAGAGAAGGATTTCCTGCAGTGGTGCAGAGTAAATGAATTTGACTAGTATCCTTGAGGATTCGGGTTCAATCTTTGGCCTTGCTCAGTGGGTTAAGGATCTAGCGTTGCTGTGGCTGTGGCATAGGCCGGTAGCTGTACCTCCGATTCGACTCCTGGCCTGGGAACCTCCATATGCCCCAGGTGCATCCCTAGGAAAAAAGTCCCCCCCCCCAAAAATTTAGAGGAATGTAAGGCAGCAGGGAACCAAGCGCCTAATCAGAGGTTTAGGCAAATATTATGTTTGCTCAAGAGAGAGCTAGACAACATGAATTACAAAGATCAAGGTGGTATCTTTCTTCTATAATTATCTTTTAAAATTAATGATATGTAAAATACAGTAATATTTAATAGTCCACGAAAAAGAAATATTTGCTAGTAAAATCCCTTTTATTTTTATTTTATTTTATTTTTTTTACTTAATGGATTTTATTTCAATTATAGGTGTACATAAATCATCACAAGTCAGTTAGTAAAATCCCTTTTAAAGAAATACTATTTTAACAATTGTTTCAAAAGGGAAATAGGGCCAATATGAGATGGGCCAGCTGAAGGGTAGGAGGCCTATTAAGTGTCCATCACAATAGCAAGGGGTGGTCAGATGATGATAAAATTAATAAATACTCAGAGGTTAAAATAAAAGGAAAGAAAGAAAAGCAAGACTGAGTGTGGAGTTCAGAGAAAAGCTGGGCATCAAGGACAATGCCAAGTCTTCTGACTGAATCAACGGTGCTGATGCAGCATCTAACCCGTGGGGTCTAGGAAGATTTTAGAAGGAAAATGAAGTGTTTTGTACACCTTAAGTCTGAGGTAATTGTTGTGGGTTGAATTGTATCCCCTCCAAGAGATGTTGAACCCTAATCCCTAGAACCTTTGACTCCCTGACCTTATCTGGAAATAAGGTCTTTGGAGATGTGATCAAATTAAGATGAGGTCTTTAGAATGGGCCCTAATCCAGTAATGACTTTTGTCCTATAAAGAGGGGAAATTTGGACATGGAGGGCCCACACTTATGGAGAACACCATGTAAAGATGAAGGCAGAGATCGAGATGATACAGCAGAAGTCAAGGAAGGTCAGAAATTGCCAGAAAACCACCAGCAGGTAGGAGAGAGGCATGGCAGAGGTTTTCCATCAGTGTCCTCTGAAGGAGTCAACCTTGCTGACTCCTTGATCTTGGTTTGGGAGGATGAATTTCTGTGGTTTAATTAGCTGAGTTTGTGGTACCTTGTTAAGACAGTCCTGGGAGATTAATACAGTGTGCTGTAAGTTTTCTGTGTCTGCTATAACAAGTTACCATGAATTTAGTTGTTTAAAGCAATAGGATTTTATTCTCTCATAGTTTTGGAGGCCAGATGTCCAAAATCAGTTTCACCGGGCCAAAGTCAAGGTGTCAGCAGGGCTGGATCTTCCTGGAGACTCTGGGACAGAATCTGATGCTTCTTCTAGCTTCTGGTGGCTGCTGGCATTCCTGGACTTCTGGCCACATCACTCCAGTCTCTGCCTCTCTGGTTATATTGGCTTCTCTCTGTGTTATATGATTTCTGGGGATTCAATTTTTTAAAGAAAAGAACAGTGCAGGTCTGAGATGGTCTCAGCCAAGCTGGAGCAGAGATTGCCTGTTAGATGTATTCTCTGTGGGGAAGAAGTGACCTTGATCGAGTGTCCCTGCCGGGCTCAGTCATTGACTCAGGGCAGACCTGGGACAGCACGGCCTCAGCAGAAACACTGTGACAGATCCCAAAGGTGCAGCAGCTGGTGGTCACAACTGGTTCTCTCTCTGTCTTGCGCTGCCAGCCTACACCACAGCCATATCAACATGGGATCCGAGCCATGTCCGTGACCTACACCACAGCTCACGGCAACACTGGATTTTTAACCCACTGAGCGAGGCCAGGGGTCGAACCTGCATTCTCATGGATACTAGTAGGGTTCATTACCGCTGAGCCACAAAGGGAACTCCCTATTTCATTGTTTTCTATGGCTGAGTAATATTCTATTGTGTACATGTACCATGTCTTCTTTATCCATGCATCTGTTGATGGACATTTAAGTTGCTTTCATGTCCTGGCTGTTGTAAATAGTGCTGCTATGAACATTGGGGTGCAGGTATCTTTTCGAATTATGGTCTTCTCCAGATATATGCCCAGGAGTGGGATTACAGGATCATAAGGTAGCCAAATAGATTTAGTTTTTTGAGGAAGCTCCATAACTGTTCTTCATAGGGGCTGCACCAGTTTACCTTCCACCAACAGTGCAGGAAGTTTCCCTTTTCTGCACACCCTCTCCAGCAGCTGGTTGTCTCTTGAAGGGAGATCTGGGTGGTGCATATCCATGACTGCAGAGCAGTTTTCCCTGTACCCTAGAAAAGCATCTCAATGTGGGAACTCCTGTGAGAGTTTGCTGAGGAAGCTTCATTCTGTGGTTCTAAGGCAACGGATGGCACTTTAAAGTTTTGTCTGCATGGTACTACAAGTCTATTTCAAAACAAGTGCTGGGACTTTTGATGTTTGCCTCTAGTTAGATGGTAAACAACATCATGGAGAACATATTTTCCCTCAACCCAGCCACAGAGAAAATGTCTTAAACTAGAGTTGCTTTTTAAATTTCTTTTAAAAAATTTTATTGGAATATAGTTGACTTATAAAGTTGTGTTAATTTCAGGCATACAGCAAAGTAAATCAGTTATATATGCACACATATATCCATTCCTTTTCAGATGATTTTCCCATATAGGTTAGCACACAGCACTGAGTAAATTTCCCAGTGCTCTACAGTAGGTCCCCGTTACTTGTCTATTTCTACATGTAATAGTGTGTAGAGCTAGAGTTTTTAACCAGCATTTTTTTCTGAGTACTGAAATAATACGCAGTTGCTAGAACAATTTAGATGTAGAAATGTGCAACTTAAAAAGTAAAAGTCTTGGAGTTGCCGTCGTGGCGCAGAGAAATGAATCCAACTAGGAACCATGAGACTGAGGGTTCGATCCTTGGCCTCGCTCAGTGGGTTAAGGATCTGGCATTGCCGTGAGCTGTGGTGTAGGTTGCAGATGCGGCTCGGATCCCACACTGCTGTGACTGTGGTGTAGGCCAGCAGCTACAGCTCCGATTAGACCCCTAGCCTGGGAACCTCCATATGCCACGGCCCTAAAAAGCAAAATAAATGAATAAATAATAAAAAGTAAAAGTCTGCTATAACACTCCAGCCTCAAAAGAGAATCATTGTCTTTAAAAATGTGTGTTCCACATTTAAAAAATATTAACAAACAGACTTCAGATTGCTTTCAATGAAAGAGATGACTCAAGTAAACATATTCCCCTTCCGTCCCTTAGGTATTGTTTCTTTGGGAGCAGAAAAATTACCTCATTTTGTATATCTGGCCAATATTCTTTTTCTTGTCTGAATATACTGAATGTGCAATATTCCTTCCATGAAAATAACTTTTTAAAAGAAATTCCTGAATTTATTCCTCTGTACCCTATAACAGATGGCATTGTTTTTACTTCAGTCATATTTAGGCACAGTGTAGTAATTTAAAAGATCTTTTAAATCCATTAAAATAATGTTTTTACTTGTAGAATGGAAATGCTATCTGTTAAAAAAATTCCTTCTCACTGATTTCCTTTGATCACTTCCATTCACTTAAATATTCTAATCTACGCTTATTTTTGGCCATTGACAACCTCATTGTCAGAGGCATCTCATTTTTATTCAACATCCTCCACTGGCTGAATACCATCTTCTCTTTGGATTCCACAGGCTTTTGGACAATAATTGTCAAGTTCTTGGCAGGGAAATGAGGGTCGGGCTGCCCATGTATAATTTTTGAAAAATTGAGAGAGAGGAGAAAAATTGTATTTCAAGTTAGTTTGGTTTTGCATAGCAGAGTCTGTGCCTAAGCATTCATTCTCCACATTTCCATTGAGGGTTTTCGGAAGTCAGCCTGTGTACACTGTGTCTTAAGTAAAGGGTCCTGTTTTTACACAAAGTTTGCCAAACCAAGTTATGCTGTGGCAGTGTTCTGCCAACACAAAGATGATAGGATCAAGCCCTTTGTGAGCCCTCATTTGCCAAACAGAGTCGGTGGTGTTTTAGCTAGACAACCTCAGCCTCCGCGATCCATCTTGGAAACTCCACTGTGTGGATCCCATGATGTTGACCAAGTGGCTACAAGGACGATTACTCCACGAAGTAATATTTTCTTACTCCACGAAGTAATATTTTCAAGAGAGACAAAAGACATTGATACAGACAGGTTTTGGAGAAAGACAGACTTTGCGGCCACCACTTGGGTTTCTGAAAGCAGTGGAATTACTGTTTTCCAGCCACAGCAGGGCTGAGTTCCACAGTGAACTTTTTAGATACATATTTTCAAGCAAAGTGTTCCCCAAAATCAGAATCCCCACCACCAGCCCCAATACAATTTACATTGACTGCTGGCTGTTTTTGAAAAGAGTTCTAAAATATTGGGTAACTATCAAAAATGAGGGGGAGTTCCCGTTGTGGCTCAGTGGTAACGACTCTAACTAGTATCCATGAGGACGCGGATTCGATCCCTGGCCTTGCTCAGTGTGTTAAAGATCCAGTGCTGTCGTGAACTGTGGTGTAGTTCGCAGACACGGCTTGGATCATGCGTTGCTGTGGCTGTGGTGTAGGCCGGCAGCTGTAGCTCCAGTTTGACGCCTAGCCTGGGAACTTCTGTGTGCCACAGGCAAGGCCCTAAAACAAAACAAAACAAAAAAAGGAGAGACCAAAAAAAAAAATGAAACTTGAGGTTTTTCCTCCTCATGTGATTTCATTGTTGATAAATTGCGCTCTAGGAGAAAAAAAGGGATCTGTAGCTTTATACTTATTGAAATCAGAGAAGCAGGGCCTGCGTTTACAGTTTTCTTCCTTGCATGTTTACGGATTAGTGAGAGATCCAAGCACTAGAAACTGCTTCTAATGTTTGTCGAGTATATGTGTTGAGGTGAATTTTGCAACAGGAAGAAACTGGGGTTATCCCCTCCCACTCCTGACAGTGGCTCCTAAAGTGTACCAGAGTCCCAGCACGCCGAGGTCACGCTCTGCTATTTTTCCTGGAGTGCTTCAATGGTGGATCTGTTTCCCTTGGCCTGGCGAAGTCGTCACATTCTGTTCAGCCAGCCAGACCAGGTGGCCTCCATTCAGCACAGCAGGCAAGAACCGTGGGTGAATTTCCGAAAGTTGTGTGCTGATCCGCCTTGCCCGAGAAGCTTTCTGCTGCCCCAGGGGGAGCTGAAGGGAGATGGGATTGCCTCCCGAGGAAGTCTGCGCCCGCTCACAGCGAGGTCTCTCCCCATGTTAGAAGGACCTCAAATATGAGTACCTCTTAGATGACACAGCCGTGGCTGACCCTGAATTACTACTGATGCCGAAAACTCGGCCTCTGTCCACCAGTGCCGAATGGAAATGTGATGACAGAGTTTTGGGTGAAGGAGAAAAAGATGCTTTTATTGCTTTGTCAGGCAAAGTGGGCCACAGCAGGCTAATGCCTTAAAGACCGTATGCCCTTTGGGAAAGATTTGGAGCTGGTTTTATAGTTTTGGGGGTGGGAAATAGGGCTGCAGAAACAGGTCAGGGTAGAAGCAAGCTTGCATTGTTTTTCAAAGTTGGTGTTTAGTGGCCCCAGGACTGGTTCTGGTGGTCCTCCTTCTTTCCAAGCATTGAATGAAGACTGCTTCATTAAGTAGTAGTTCTGCAGAAGAGCTCAAAGATATTGTTCTGTGTATCCCTTGAGGAGGAACCTGGACCCTGCCCCAAGGCTGCCCTGTTATCTCTAGACTTCTCCCAGGACTTCGCATCCCTTCCCTTCCCTGATTAGCAACTGTTTGAACCTACCCTTTGGAACTTAGTTCCTGCCCTTTGGAACCCTTAGGGCGGCTCATGGAGGCTGAAGCTTATTCCTTAAAAACAAGTAATGGAGGACACAGAAAGGCTTGTGTGCCCAGGGGCCCACAGGGCCCTGCTCCGTTACATTATGTGCAGAAAAAGAGGATGCATCTGGAACTCTCTGTGCCACAGCGAGTTAAGGATCTGGTCCCTTCTGTGGTGCAGGTTGGATCCCTGGGCTGCAAACTTACACATGCCATAGGCGCAGCCAAAAGGTGTGTGTTTTGTTGGGTGGGGGGATGTACCACAAGATACCATTTTTTGTTAGTTAACAAAGGCTATGAGCCAAGGAAAAAGCCTGCACATGTATGTGTCATCTGCACAGCATGAACAGCTCTTCACAGGGAGGGATTCGACCTGTGACTAGAGGTGTGTTCATTTCCAGGAGGAAGTCATTCCCTCCAATCACAAGACCCAGAGGAGCCCATAAATGGTTGGCATTTGAACCTGGGAAGATACATCAGTACAGATGATCAAGAATATCCATGAGGGTGGCACTGCCCGCTCAAGGCAGACTGTCAAAGACGAATGCGTGAACCCTGTTGATGGGCTTATGTGTTCTTGGACCCTTGTAACCTGAGGATGCAAACATTTTGAAAGGTTTCGAGATTGTTTTAGAAAAGATGTGAAGCTGACAGCACTAACAGCCTGAACCTAGCCAGAACACAGCCTGGGACTTGAACCCACGGTTTTAAATTAGAATCACTCACCCTGTATCTGGACTCACTGAGGTTCAGGTTCTTCATGTCTCCACGCAGAAGGAATTCAGGGAGAGACAAGGTGATAGGCAGGCAGGAAATAGATTTATTAAGATAGGACACTTGTGGGAGATGCAAGCGGGCAGGCACGGAACTCTGTCCCGAGGATCCAGTGGGCTACAGTTTTATCATCCAAGGGGAATGGGGTTTGGAAAAGCCCACCTCTTCCTTTCTGGGAGTAGTAGCTCCTCCTTGGTGTCCAGTAAGGTGTGCATTCAAATCAGTGGAAGGGCAGTCCTCAAACTCCTGCCCTTGGTCTGAATCTGAATGCAGGCCTCTTCCCACCCCCCACCCAACGACCTGAGGCATTTCTCGCACCTCCACTAGTCAAGCAAGCCTGCCTTGTGCTGATGGCTTTTTTGAGCAATTTATTAACTTGTAGTGATCCCCCAGTGTCCCCTAAGTTTCCGCCTTTGTCTGTGGTCCTCACTGGGACTGCTACAGCTACCCGTGCCTGCCTCATCCCTATCAGAAATGGGATTTTTTTTTTTTTTTTGCATTTGAATTTGTCTACAAAACTTGTTTACATAGATAAGATTAATATCAGAACAATCTGGCAGTTCCTCTAAAGGATGAACATAGAGTTTTCATAAGACTCAGCAATTCCACTCCTAGGTGTGAAAGGAAAACATATGTCCACGTAGAACTGCACACGTATGTCCAAAGCAGCATTGTTCGTAATAGCCAGAAAGTGGAAACAACTCAAATGTTATCAACTGATGAATGGATCAACAAGATACAGTTTCTATTGTGGCCTCACCGGTGTTGTCTCTATGAGGATGAGGGTTCGATCCCCAGCTTTGCTCAGTGTATTAAGGATCCAGCATTGCCATAAGCTGTGGCATAGGTTGCAGATGTGGCTCAGATCTAGCGTTGCCATGGCTGTGGTGTAGGCCAGCAACTGCAGCTCCAATTTGACCCCTGGCCTGGGAACTTCCATATGCCGCAGATGCTGTTGCATGATTCTCATACAGAGAGACGGGACACCAAGGCTTTTTGCCAGGAAGCAGCATTTATTCGGGCTGGCACTGGCTCAGCGGATTCACATCCAAAGACTGAACCCCAAATGCAGCGGGGTGCTGCCTTATATACCTTCCTTTATTTTCCCTTTTTCATTTTGGTCCATTTGTCCCCCTTATAACATACATTCTGTAAATTCTGGTTAGATGCTGTATGGTACAAAGTTGCGCATGGGTACTGATTCTGTCATGCTGCTGCAGAGTTACCCGTGTGCACGCAGATGCTGGTCATGCCACATTGCTTTCCCTTTGCTCTGGGATGGCTGTCAAAAGAAAAAAATAAAATATAGTATCATCATAAAATGAAGTATTATTCAGCTATAGAAAGGGAGTACAGGTACCTGCTTCAATATGGATGAACCTTGAAAGTATGTTGCTAAATGAAAGAAACCAGGAGTTCCCGACGTGGCATAACAGAAATGAGTCTGACTAGTATCCACGAGAACACAGGTTCAAAGCCTGGCCTCCCTCAATGGGTTAAGGATCCAGTGTTGTGTTGAGCTGTGATGTAGGTTGCAGATGCGGCTTGTTATCTGGCATTGCTGTGTCTGTAGCATAGGCAAACAGCTACAGCTCCGATTCGACCCCTAGCCTGGGAACCTTTATATGCCACAGATGTGGCCCTAAAAAGATCGATAAGCAAACAGACAAACAAACCAGATACAAAATGTTATTTATTTATTATTTATTTATTTATTTATTTATTTATTTATTTGCTTTTTAGGGCTGCACCCGCGGCGTACGGACGTTCCCAGGCTAGGGGTTGAATCAGGCCTACAGCTGCCGGCCTACCTACACCACTGCTAAAGCAATGCCAGATCCAAGCCGCATCTTCAACTACACCACAACTCATGGCAATGCCAGATCCTTAACCAACCAAGTGAGGCCAGGGATCACATCTGAGTCCTCATGAATACTAGTTGGATTTGTTACCGCTGAGCCACAACTGGCACTCCCAAATGGTTATTTTTATATGACCTGTCAGAAAAGGCAAATCTGTAGTGACAGAAAGTAGATTGGTGGTTTCTGGGTAGTACAGGAGCTGGAGAACTGCTGATGGGTGTTTGGTTTCTTTCTGGGATGATGGAATTATTCTCAGATTATAGTGATAGTTGTACAACTCTGTGAATATACTAAAAGCCATTGAATGGAACACTTTAAATGGATGGATCATGTGGTATGTGAATATGTCTCAGTAAATCTCTTCTGTTAGGGAGTTCCCTGGTGGCTCAGCAAGTTAAGGATATAGCATTGTCACTGCCATGGCTTGGGTTTGATCCCTGGCGAGGAATTTCTGCATGCTGCAGGCATAGCAAAAAAAAAAAAAAAAAAAAAAAGTTCTGTTTTAAAAATGTACATATCAGTCCATTCCTATCAGAATTTTCATAAATATGAATAATTGGCATTCAGGTGAATAAGATCTTATAATACAAATATCTGCAAATTAAGAGAAGCCAAGTTGAGAAACAGTAGCTGCAACCTGGGAGAGACTGGTAATGTGTTTTCCAGGATGCTCTGACATCCTCATTAAGTGGAATCTGCTGACGCATACTTGGTCCGAGTGAATAGTCTTGCCCCGGTCAGGTTTGATTACTTTATTATATGTTTACCTTTGAGTACAAACATCATGTGGAAAACCATTTTCAACTGGAAGAAACAAACTGTAAATATCACATGAAGAGGGCAGTGAGTCGGATTTGACCTCTGTTGTAAAATGGTACATAAGGGAAAACATTTCAATAAATAAAAATAGCTTAAACTGATACAGGGGAAACAAAGCATAATAAATCCAGGAGGAAATATTTTCCCAGCTCTGGAAAAACCTTGTCAGATTTTGCACACTGCTTAGAGAACTGTGGTCACCATGGATTTGGGACCCGGTGAGATGATGGCAGGATATTGTTTCTGATGACTAAATTTTTCACTTTTCCACAATATGGAAATATCATGTGGTCTAGCTCATTTGCATACAGATATATATTTTTCAAATAAGAGTTGTTTTCACATTAGGGAGTCTTCTTGTTTTTCATACCTATACTTATGATTTAACCTTTTCTTTGCCCTATTTCATCTCCTCCCACAAAAAGAAACAAAGGACTGTTGCTCTAAAAAAAAAAAAATGTCAAGTGTCAGGACTAGAAGCGACCTCTGAGGATATCATGTCTCAAAAATAAATTAATTTTATATCAAAACTGCTTCTTCCATTTTACCTTGAAGTGCAAATATGGGCTGATAGTTTCTTTTTTGGTTTTTGTTTTTTTAGAGCTGTACCCATACATATACACACACATACGTAATGAGAGATTGTCTTAGCTACACACCTGGACAGGAGACCTTTTAATGATTCTTTAAAGGGATGCTTTTTTTTTTTTTTTAATCTGGAACACATGTAGAAGTCTGACTGGCACTCACAAGGGCGCACTTAACCTGTGCTGATGGATGTTTTCTAAAATCACATTGCAGTGCAGCCCAGACAAAGGTGGTAGCCACCGTACCCCAGCCACCGTGGTACCCTGACAGTGGGTGGAGGTTCGTATAGGTGGGTCTCCCCACTGTCTGAGAGAACCCACTAGAAAAGCCCCAAACTGGACCTTTTTTTTTTTTTGCTTTTTAATAGTCTACGAAAAGAAATATTTGCTAGTAAAATCCCTTTTTAAGAAATATTATTTTAACAATTGTTCAGTAGGGAAATAGGGCAAATGTGAGATGGACAAACTGGAGGGTAGGAGGCCTGTTAAGAGTCCATCACAATAGCGAGGTTGGAGGTTCCCAGGCTAGGGGGTCCAATCGGAGCTGTAGCCACCAGCCTAGGCCACAGCCACAGTGCCACAGCACCACAGCCACAGCAACTCCGGATCCAAGCTTCGTCTACAACCTACACCACAGTTCACAGCAACGCTGGATCCTTAACCCACTGAGCAAGGCCAGGGATCGAACCTGCATCCTCCTGGATACTAGTGGGCTGATAGTTTCTATCCACATGCTTTATTAACTCTACAGATGGAATTTTATTTTTAGTTGTGGCTTCAGCTTTGTTAGCATTTTCACCTGCCACTGCCTTTTCACAGAACCAGCTCTGAGCTATGGTTTCTAGATTCTACCACAGTGGTCTCCAAAGGGATAAACATGTTTGTTTTCTTTAAAAACCTGAACAAAGAAAAAGACATCGAAGTTGTAATATTATTAATTATGGTTAAAGATCACGAGTGCATGTCATTTACAGATAAAATACTTGATATTGAAGGATGCTTGCTCATAAATGACTTTTTTTTTTTTTTGGTCGTTTTAGGACTGCAGCCAAGGCATGTGAAAGTTCCCTAGGGGTCTAATGTCAAAGCCTACACCACAGCCACCCCACAGCAACACCAGATCCTAGCTGTGTCTGCAACCTACACCACAGCTCATGGCAATGCCGGATCCTTAATCCACTGAGCAAAGCCAGGGATCGAACCCGCGTCCTTATGGATATTAGCAGGGTTCATTAACCACTGAGCCAAGATGGGAACTCCATGACTTGGTTTCTGATAAGGGTGTTTGATCAAAAAGTTTGGAGAGCTCACTCTTTTTTCATAATGTCACCTTTATCCTTTTGCTCCAGCCTCGTGATCCATTCCAACCTGGTCCCCTTCCCCTCTCCCTGCACCAGTAGGCGAAGGCAGCTCAGGCACATAGCTGGAGCCAAGGGTGCCTTAGGGTCACGGACAGACACACATTTTCACAAACACCTGAAAGGACATCCTCACTTCCAGAGCCAACTGTTGTCAACCACCATTTCAGTAGACAGCCAGGGGGATATTTAAACAAAAAGTTACAGTGGTTTCACTTGACTCACCAAAAGACGTGAAAACAACACACAAGGTTATTAAGTTTCTTTCAAGTTTGACCTTTGGTTTCTTTCAGCCCTGAGAAAATTGAGGTACCCAGTTTTCCAGATTTGGAGATTCTGATCCCTAATTTAACTCCCATCTGAAATAAAGTCAGTTAAATACTCATTAAGTACATATTTTAGATGCCATGGGAAAAAAATTAGAAAAGTGTTTGTTCTCCAAGAGCTTCTACAGTAGTTGGAAAGAGAATAGGTACACACAGAATATGTTTTTCACATATGTATATATATATATGTTTTTTTTCCATGTCAACACATGTGTGGAAAGTTAGTGAATAGCCAGGATTGTATATGAGACAGCTTTGATTTATCAGCAAAAAAGAGAGACTTTCCTGCCAGAGGGTGACCAGATGAGCTCTTTCAGGGACTTGTGGCTCTCAGAGAGATGGCTCTAGGGCTGTGCAGAGGAGCTGATAGTAAGGGTCCTAGAAGTTTGGAGAAAGCAGAGGTCACTGCAGGTTGGAGTACTGAGAGAAAGTGCCACAAGCAAAATGAAACATGAATGCACATAGAAGAAGCAGTGTATTCAAAGAGCTAAGGGCAGGGACAAGTGGAACTTACTAAGTAACCCTTAGAGTTCCCGATGTGGCACAGTGGGGTAAGAACCCTACTGCAGTGGTTCAGGTGGCTGCTGAGGCGTAGCTTCAAGCCTGGTGCAGTGAGTTAAGGATCCAGTCTTTTCGTAGCTGTGGTATAGGTCGTAGCTGAGGCTCAGATTCAGTCCTTGGCCTGGAAACTTCCATATGCCACAGGCATGAGCAAATACATTTCTAAGTAGAAGTAACCACAGAGAGTTGGACCCAGGAGTTCCCACTGTAGCTCAGCAGTAACAAACCTGACTAGTGACCATGAGGAGGCAGGTTCCATACCTGGCCTCGCTCAGTGGGTTAAGGATCCAGCATTGCTGTGAGCTGTGGTGTCTGATTCAGGCTGCAGATGTGGCTTGGATCTCGAGTTGCTGTGGCTGTAGCTGTAGGCTGGCAGCTGCAGCTCCGATTTGACCCCTAGCCTGGGAACTTCCAGAGCTTTGGGTACAGCTGTAAAAAAGACAAAAAAAAAAAAAAATGTTGGACCCAGCTCTGAAGAGCTTAGGAGAGAAGTCCGGGCTGAAGATAAAGATTCAAATGCCCTCTGCATGGCTGTCATAATAGAAGACTTAAATTAATAACCTGCATCTGAAGGAAATATTGTGGAGATGAAAGATCAGTGAGTCGTGGGCTGAAGGAGGACAGACAGTGACAGCCTACGTCCCATGCTTCATAACCTCTTCTTCCCTTCTGCATCTTTCCTGACTTACACCTCAGCACCGAGGGGCACAGCGTTGGCATATGGCTCAAAATCCCTGCAGACAACCCCTCTCCTTCCTTGAAGATGGTCATCAGAGCATTACTTTTTTATAGATGCTAGACCTTCCTATGAAGAGAGGGAAGTGTTGAAAGAAATCAGATGATAGTGTTGAAAGAGACTTTAGACGTTTAACCACTACTCAGAGTTCAAGACTCCATTTTAAGCACTATATCTCTGCCACTTTATCCCCTCTTCCCCGCCTCCAGCCGATTTTCATGTCCCCTCTTTGGTTCTCCAAGATCACTCATTCCATTCTGCTATTATGGCACTCATGGTCTAGGATGATAATGGTTGTTAGACGTTGCTGTTCTGTAGACTCTGAACAATTTCGGGGGAGAGATTTTTTCTCATTCCTCTACACAGGGTAGATCTGTTGACTAATTGTCCCTGTAGCCCCTCAACTAGTTTCTTTTTTTTACACAGCTGGCTAAGGAACATCCCTAGTTTTCAAACCGATTGACTGAAGGAAATTGCTCTTCTGAATCTGATACGATTTTTTAAAACTTTTTTTTGTGCTCTTTTTAGGACCACACCCATGGCATATGGAGGTTCCCAGGCTAGGGGTCTAATAGGAGCTGTAGCTGCCGGCCTATGCAAGATCCATAGCAATGCCAGATCCAAGTCGTGTCTGCAACCTATACACAGCTCACGGCAGAATGAGAACTTTTGATCGTCCACTGTGTGCTTTCTTTTTTCATAAAGTGCAGCTTAATTTGATATATAAACCTTCAAAGTATTGGCAGTAAGATGACAGATATTCACTTAAGATTTGAATACGGTTAAAAATAATAGTTGGCAGAAATATAGGGTATATTAACATTTGGAAATGAAATTTCGGCTCCATGATATAGTACCACTTTATATTTTAGGCCATACGCTCAGCTTAGAAGAAAAGAGCCGGAGAAGGTAAATGATTCATTCATCTCTCAGTCCAGGTTGTGGTAGCAGGAGGTGTGAGCAGGTATTGCAACATTACACCATCTGAAATTACTCATGTCTACCTTTTTATATCCAGTAGTATCTCTGTGGCCCAATTTGTTCCTTTGCTACATTTATTTAAGAACATGGCCTTTACCTTATAATCTAGCACATACATCATCTTCCCCTTTTCATAATTGTTTAAAAAGTTAAACTCCAAATATACCCGAGTTCAAAGCTGAATTATAATCAGCTATGTACATGTAACATAGGTATATAGACTGTAAATTTCTACAAAGTGCATATCTTCAGAAATATGTGTGCTATGGGATGACAGGCCAAAGCTTTAAATTCTGCTCTCCTTAGTCTCTATTATTAGTTGCCAGAGACATAATAGGGATTTTTTGGTACCCAGGCTGTAGCTCAGGCAGTCCATTCCATAAATTAATAGATGCGAAAGAGCCTAGAGATGTGTCTGGCACTTGGCAAGGGCTCAGTAAGTGCACACTGTTGTTGTGGTTTTATTTCCCCAGAGACTTTTTAACTCCAGTGCTGTCACATGAAGTATCACCATCTGGGTTGACTCAAGCCACTTATCCCAGTCAGAGTAAAACTTTTAGCCCCGGAGACATTTCCTGTCCTTTCCAATTGTACTTAGGAATATATGAAAGAGAAATAACTTAGGCAGCTATCAGCTCAGCAGACGACTGCAAGTTCCACGGACGTGTGTGCGCTTATACCACCAGCACGGTGGAGACCAGCTCAAGTGTCTGAGAGGAAAGAAACTTACAAAAATGGACTTAAAAAAAAAAAAAAGTCTAGTTCAAGTGGAGAGTCATGGGACAGGTCAGCATGGGCAGGGGAAGGAATTTTAGAGAAACGAAAATGTGCAGGTGGCCACCCCGGAGCTAATTTAGCTTGGATCATCTCTGATGCCTTCCAGCTGTGAACATGTGCACCGTGGCCCAGTGGCCCAGATGTTCCCTCTCGGTCTTTATGTTGCATAGCCCATAAAATTAGAACAGGATAGGAATTTAATTCTAGGCCGTTCAGGGTCCTATCATCAATATTTAATGGAGCTGTTCTCTGAAAATATACAGTCCTGGTAAGAGAGGCCCTGGTTTGGGCCGAGACAGGCAGCTATACCCTGTGATCCTCCTCAGTAACTACTTTCTCCCCCCTCGACTGCCTCCCTCACCCTCATCTCTGCTTTTATTCTCCTCGTGTAATTGCTTCTCATCTTAGAAGCTCCCGGGTCATATAAATGTGTGGTTATTTCAGCTTATGAGCTAGAAATCTCTGAAGACCACAGGTATTGTGCTCCTGATCTTTCTAGGGCAAAATCAATTAATTGACGATAGTTATTGAACATGTGCTAGATATTTCAACATTGGTGACTCTATCAGCCGTGTGAGGGAATATAAATAAAACATGAGAAGTTTCTGCTGTGGTGCAATGGGATCAGTGGCTTCTTGGGAGCGCTGGGGCCCAGGTTCTATCCCTGGCCTGGCACAGTGGCTTAAGGATCCGGCATTGCCGCAGCTACGACTGGGATCTGATCCCTGGGCCTGGGAACTCCATATACTGCAGGGCAGCCAAAAAAAAAAGAAAGAAAGATGGTCCTTGGCCTCAAGAATCTTGCAGCCTGGTTGAGGGGGAGAAGTGAACACATGTAAGATCATCGCAGAACAATACAATACTCTCCCACAGCTGTTTAGAGGAAAACAACATGCCTGCTCTGATACTTGCCTCTGGTTGTGATTTTTGGTTCAAGTGACTCCCAGGTAGGCTGATATGAAAGGCTTGAGGATCCCAGTTGAACGCAGAAGAGATCTTTGTGATGTCTGGACCAAAACTACATTTACAGTGTAGGACCCCAGATCTAAGTGCCTGAAAGCTACCCTTTCTTTCTTTCTTCCTTTATTACCTGCAGAATACGTGGACGTCTAGATGAGAAAGACCCCTTTCTAGAACTAGTCCCCTGACAGTGCAGGGCTTATCAGAGAAGAATTTCAGTCACGAAGTAGGGCTCTTTCATGCAGTCAAATAGCTTGACCAAAAAGCAGTGTTATGACAGAGTTGATGGCTAACTGGAGGAATAGTCTGGCTGACATACTATGAACATTAGTCACGGATTCTGACTTAAATTCTCTCCAGAGACAACACAGACACATGGAAGGCCAAAGGGGAAAGGTGAACAGTTATTAAGGATATCTGACTGCCAAAAACGCAGTCACAGTCTTTTGAGGACATTTGCTGTGAGTAGGAGATGAGGAGTCTAGATCTCAGTCCAAGTTTCTGTTGTGTGTTATCAGAAACAAGAATGCAAAGTTCCAGGAAATTCTTCAGGCCGACCCATCAAGATAATAGTCCTTTTATTTCAACACTTTCTGCATTTTGAAGACAAATGAGTTTCTTCAACTTACGTGCAACAGGTTATACAATATAATGCGATATCCAGATTTTGAATGTCCAGAAGGATTTTTCTTTTAAGTAGGCAAAATCCTGCAGGCTTTGTCTAACTCTGGATATTCAGAAACAGCCAGTGTGTAAGAAGAAACTCCAAATACGTGTCAACCATATATATACCAAAGAATTTAATTTCTCGTCTTTTCTCTAATAAGCAGTTCAGTTGAATTACATTTTAGTGAACATTAACAGTGTTTACTATGTGTGAGAGAGTGTGCTAGCTGCTGTAATCTTTAAGAAACTCAGAATCCAGGCGCTCCCGTTGTGGCGCAGTGGAAACAAACCCAGCTAGTGTCCATGAGGATGCGGTTTGGATCCCTGGCCTCGCTCAGTGGGTCAAGGATCCATCTTCGCTGTGAGCTGTGGTGTAGGTTGCAGATGTGGCTCGGATCCTCTGTTGCTCTGTGGCTGGCAGCTGTAGCTCTAATTCAACCTCTCGCCAGGAACTTTCATATGCCGCAAGTGTGGCCCTAAAAAGCAAAAATAAATAAATAAATAAATAATATAATATAAAAAGAAACTCAGAATCCAGCTAGGGGAGAATAAGTGAAGAGAGTTTTATTATCAGGAATAAGTGCTGATTCAATACCCAAAAGCTTCTGGTCAAGATCAGAGGAGGCGGAAAGAGTGGCATGGACTGGGAGTTTGGGGTTAGTAGACGCAAACTATTATGTTTAGAGTAGATAAGCAGGAGTTCCCATCGTGGCGCAGCGGAAACGAATCCGACTAGGAACCATGATGAGGTTGGGGTTCGATCCCTGGCCTTGCTTAGTGGGTTAAGGATCTGGTGTTGCTGTGGCTGTGGTGTAGGCCAGCAGCTGTAGCTCCAATTAGACTGCTAGCCTGGGAGCCTCCATATGCCACAGGTGTGGCCCTGAAAAGGAAAAAAAAAAAATAGATAAGCAACAAGGGCCTGCTGTATAGCACAGAGAACTCAATACAATCACTTGTGATAGAACATAATAGAAGATAATATGAGAAAAAGAATGTATATGTATGTATGACTGGGTCACTTTGCTGTACAGCAGAAGTTGATAGAACACTAAATCAACTATAATAAAACATTAAAAAGAAAAAAGATCAAATAAGTCAGGGAGAAAATAGGCAAGGATGAGGAATTGACACTCCAAACTAAGCAAATGGTGTAAGTGTTGGCCTGGAGAGGGGCCAGATGGGGCCCTTCTGAGGATGGCAAATGGTCTGGCTCTGTTGGGGGATTTGTGGCTCTGATGAGAAATGAAGCAGGAAAAAAAAAGGTTTAGGCCAAATCAGTAGGGCGCTGTGGGGATGGCGTTTGCTTTAAAAGCCATCTGAAGGAGTCTGTGAGGAAAGGTCGCCACTGTGGATTATGGGGGAGAGTGAGCTTCGAATCTGAGTTTTGGGAAGATCGTTTTGAGAAGTGATTAGAGAGAGGAGTGATTTGTGATAAGGATTTGAATTGAATGGTCTGTTGCGTCATTCTTGGCAGGAAGTGGTGGCAGCCTGAGCTGATGGGGATAGTGACAAAGACCCGTGCTGAGAAAGAGTGGCCGAGAGCAGCCTTGCAGAGGAAGAATGGGCCAGATAAGGCTGCTCAGACAAAGTAGAAACGTGCAGTAGAAACACAGACACTAAGCCAGATCTAGCACATAGTTGACTGTGGGAGCCAAATGTTAGTCCCAGTTATGGAGATTTAGAATGAGATACCATGTTGTGCATTTATCTTTCTGGATCATTATCAGCCATATTGGTTTATGTATTTTTTAATATCTCCAATTATAAAAAAATTGAGCTGTAGTTGACTTACAATATTTCAGGTATACAGCAAAGTGATTTAGTCATGTATATATATATTTTTTCAGGTAATTTTCCATTATGGATTATTATAAGAAATTGAATATTCTTTCTTATATTATACAATAAATCCTTGTGGTTTATCTGTTTTACCTCTAGTATTTTGTATCTGTTAATCCCATACTTGTAATTTATCTCTCCTCTCCCTTTCCCCTTTGGTAACCAGAAGTTTGTTTTCTCTGTCTGTTGAGTCGGTTTCTTTTTCTTTCTTTCTTTCTTTTTTGCCTTTTAGGGCTGCACTAGCAGCATATGGAGGCTCTCAGGCTAGGGGTTGAATTGGTGTCAGCCTATACCACAGCCACAGCAACGCGGGATCTGAGCCGCATCTGTGACCTACGCCACAGCTCACGGCAATGCAGGATCTTTAACCCCCTGAGCGAGGCTAGGGATCGAACCTTCGTCCTCGTGGTTGCTAGTCAGATTCATTTCCTCTGAGCCATGATGGGAACTCCATCCCTTTCTTTTTTGCATGTAGATTCCTTTGTATTATTTCTATTATTTTTAGATTTTTTAGATTTCACTTATAAGTGATATCATCTAAATTTGTCTTTCCCTGTCTGACCTGTATGATAATCTCTAGGTCCATCCATGTTGCAACAAATGGCAATATTTCATTCTTTTTCATGGTTGAGTAACAGTCCATTGAATACATATATCCCATATTCTTAAACTAGTTGTTTGTTGATGGGTATTTAGGTTGTATCTATGTCTTGGCTGTTGTAAATAGTTCTGCCATAGCACTGAGGTGCATGTATCTTTTCAAATTTGAGTTTTCACCTTTTCCAGAGCTTTGCCCAGGAATGAGATTGCTGGATCATATGGTAGCTCTATTTTTAGTTTTTTAAGGAAACTCCATGCTGTTTTCCATAGGGCTGCGCCAGTTTACATTCCCACCAACGGTATAGGATGGTTCTCTTTTCCTCACAACCTCTGCAGTATTTATTATTTGTAGACTTTTTGATAATAGCCATTTTGACCAGTGTGAGATGACACCTTGTTGTGGTTTGGATTTGCATTTCTCTAATAATTAGCAATATTGAGTATCTTTTCATGTGCCTATTGACCATCTATATGTCTTTGGAGAAATGTCTACTTCCGTCTTTGGCCCATTTTTTTTTAAATATTGAGTTATATGGGCTATTTCTGTATTTTGGGAATTAACTCTTTGTTGATTGCATCATTTGCAAATATTTTCTCCTATTCCATATGTTGTCTTTTTGTTTTGCTGATGGTTTCTCTTGCTCTGCAAAAGCTTTTAAGCTTGATTAGATCCCATTCATTTATTTTTGCTTTTTTAAAATTTGTAATTTTTTTTCTTTTTATGGCCACCCCTGCGGCATGTAGAAGTTCCCAGGCTAGGGGTCAAATACAAGCTGCAGCCACCAGCCTACACCGCAGCCACAGCAACACTGTTGTGCTACACCGAGCTGCATCTGCAACCTACGCTGCAGTTTGCAGCAACATCAGATCCCTAACTCACGAAGTGAGGCCAGGAATCAAACGATCCTGGATCCTCACAGAGATAGAGTTACGCTCTTAACCTGCTGAGCCACAATGAGAACTATGTGTAATTTTAAACATTGTGTATCTTCTTTTATTTCTTACATTTTCAAATGATGCTTTTATAAACTCTTTTCAATTATCAGTGTGTTCTTTCACAGTATTTTGTTACATGTATTCTAATAATTTCTATTACCTTTTCCCAACCAATGGGAATGGCTTAATGATTTATGAATAATATCTTAGTAGTGTTACATTGTTAGTCATAATAACGGTGGCCTCATATATTTATGTAATGACTCACTCTTGGGGTGAGAATGATCTCTGTATAGACTTTGCAGGGTACTTAATCATCCTCCTTTCTTCTCTTTCTCTTTTAAATGCTCTGTAGGAGATGACCACCTGCCACAGGCAGAACTCTTCTCCAGCCTTTTAATAAGCAGGATAGTCCTAGACTCAGGATGTGATGGTCAGACCAGGCCAATCAAGCCTCTTGTTGTCCTTTGCAAGTGGTGACTCTTAGAGTTGACTGGCCTCTGACCTGAATAGCAATTTGACACCAGGGCCTTCTGGGGATGCCAGGGTCTTCTAAGAAACCAACTGTTCAGTTCCCACAGGAATCAGAGAAGAAGCAACCTTCTAGTAGCCTTCAGACTATAGGAAGTTTCTTGGGCCCATACGAGGCCTGCCTTTAATGAAGTCTCAAGCATCCTAGCATCCATGGTTGGGTTAGGACACCAAGTGACAGCCTCTGTAAAGTGCTGAACTCTCTGCGTGCAAGGAAGGAGGTGCTTTCCCTGAGGGGGGAGCAAGAGGCACACGGGCGCATGTGGTCATTTTCATGATCTGACTTGATCCTTTGATCCTTAAGCTCAGACTTAAATAAGAATCACATCTTATTTTCAGCCTCCTATTGCTGTGATTTGGTGTTAAGTTTTTGTTTAAAGTAGCACCAAAGGCAAATGTTCAGTGTAGGAATGGCACTATGACGTCAGGCAGAACCAAAAGTTAAATTTGAAAATGATCTGGGTACAGTCCCGGCTGCTTCCATGCGACGCATCACCTTCCCGAAAACCTACACGATGTGAGACCCTGCGACCAAAGCCACAGGCTTAGGGTGGGTGTAGGGTAAGGGACACAACACTCAGCAGCTTTTCTGGTGACATAGATTAAAAAAGAGAGATAAGAACCTATATGAATGCTAATGCAGATATGCACATGTTCAATGCCAAGAAATAGATCTGTTCAACTAAACAGGGCACTTTGAAAAGTTTGCTTGAGGAGGTAGGTACTGGAAGGGTTGCAGCTTGTGAAGGGGTGGAAAGAGGGCTGTCTAATATCAGATGGAAAGTTCTGGCACCAGATGTGAATGTGTGTGACTCACCGCATGCAGTGAATGGAAGTAGCTGGTAGCTATGCAGAGTGCAAAGCATGCGTGTGTTTGGTGTGTCCGTGTGGCTCAGTTTGGCCCGGATGTACTTTTCTCATTCCCTTGGTGTTTATCACAGGAGAAATTATGCAAAAGCAAAAAGCGAAATTCATGTCATGCTCAGACTGCTCCCTGATCTGTCAGAGGGGTTGGAAGGAGTGTGTGTGTTCACAACAAGCTGTGTAGCAGAACTGACTGTCATCTTACCCCTTAACTTTTATAGAAGGACATTGAGACCTTGGTTTCAATGAGGTTTTGTTGCTGGATTGGTAGCTGAGCTGAGCGTGGATTCCCGGACACCAGGCTCCTTTTGCGGTAGGAGCATCCCACACACTCTGTTGCCTTTCTCTGTGTTTTATAAACTCCTGCTTTTATTATTTGTATTGCTGGTGAGAACATCATTTTAGCACTTAAGTGTTTTCATGTAGATTTCAGAACTAGCTCTTCAGTGTGCATGCCAGCCCTTAATGGAATATCTGGAACTGAATATATGCGTGTTAGTGAATGAATGACTAAATTAATGAAATGAATGGGTGGACATAATCAAATCTAGGTTCACTGTGGATCCAGTTCCAGGCATGAGTGTAGCGGGACATAGAGAAGATATGTATTTGGAGGTAAGCATGACAGTGCTCTTTCCCTGTGCTCCTCATGTCTTCTTGGGTCGGTTTGGATTTTAGCAAAATGGTTAAGAGTACGGGCTTGTGACAGACTTACCCTTTCTAGATGTTACTGATGTCTACCTCATTCACTTTCTGTAATAACTGAGATCTTAGCACAGTGCCGGGCGCATGGCAGTGGATCAATAAGTGCTAGCAGTTATGTTATCATCAGCATCAGCATTATCATCACTACAAGTACTACTGTCGCTGCTTTTCCAGCACACCCCTCTCTCTGTATGTTGGAAGAAGCCAAGAAGTAAAGATGAGAAGGGGCCCTGGTACTTGTGAGCTGTAGCCTAGTTTTCCCAGCTACTTACTGGACATCTCCACCCAGATACACGACCTCAAACTCAACATGCCCCAAGTCAGACTCGTTAGCTTGCTTCAGATATGTTCCTCCTCCTGAACCCGGTCACCGGTGCATCACTCTTCACCCAAGCTGGAAACCTTAGTCTTCCTTTACTCTCTCCTTCCTCTTCCACATCCATTCATTCAACTGTGACTTTATTGAACACCAGCTATGTGCCAGGCTCTCTCCAGAGTACTCCAAGAAAAACGTTACCCGTCCATTTTATATATAGTAGTGTGCGTATGTAACAAGGACCTACTGTCTAGCACAGGGTAACCTACTCAATGCTGTGTAATAACATATACGGGGAAAGGATCGGAAAAGGAATGGACGTGTGTATGTATCATTGATTTACATTGCTGTACACCTGACACTAACACAACTTCCTAAGTCAGCTATACTCCACTAAAATTTACTTTTAAAAAAAGAAAAGAAAAATAAAGCTATGTCAGAGAGAAAAAAAAAAGTAAACATGAATAGGACATGATCCTTGTTTGTAGAAATTTTAGGATATCATAAGACAGAGATGCAAAGCATAAAGTACCTGATCCAAATCCCATGTCAGTAGGCGGGTCACCATAAAATGTGTTGACTGGCTATAAGTGTGGCTGTGGGATATGACCATAGTTCTTATAAGTGGCCAGCCACTTAAATACACTTAAAATGAACAACCATTTACACGCAAAGTTGGTGAAGGATTTAATCCAGGAGTCATTTTTTATTTAAAAAATTTGGGCCCCTTGGGCTAACAGAACATGTTTGTCAGAGATACTAGTTTTATTACTCATTATATTTTTCATTTTGAGTCCTAAAAATGTTCTTTTATACAATAGTAGTTTTACAATAAGTTTTCCTTCTTTTTAGAATATTTAGCCCTTTGGTTGGATTTGTGTCTATATGGTGATTGTTTTTTGTGGCATAGAGGTAGGCTGAAAATAATTTAAAATTGAGTCTTCAGTTTAAAAACATTTCTACCTGTTTTTTTTTTTTTAATGGCCACATCCGTGGCATATGGAAGTTCCTGGGCCAGGGACTGAATCCAGGGGGCAGTTGCAACCTACACCACAGCTGTAGCAATCGTAGATACTTTAACCCACTGCACTGGGCTGGGGATCGAACCAGCGCCTCTGCAGTGACCTGAGCTGCTGCAGTCATTCTGTGCCATGGCGGGAACTCCCAGAATTTCTGCTTTTTATACACTACGTTGGATTTGTAAATTTAGCTTAGTCCATTTATACTCATATTCTTAGCAGTTTTGTCTGTACAGATAAAGCCTTAGAGATTTTTAATTCAGTGTAAGTTTCAGATTTACTCTATAGATGAAAGGGGACATTGTTTTTCAAAATGTCTGTTAATAACTGATTGTTAAGAGGTACTTAGGGAAGAGCTCTGAAAAATGTAATTTTTAAAAATAGCAGTAATTTATAGGCAAGGTTATTCAGGTACAGAGTCTGTAGTTCTCCAAAGGATTTATTCATGCTTTCATCAAATATTTATTGAGCAACTTTTGGAGTTCCCTTCGTGGCTCAGTGGTTAACGAATCCGACTAAGAACCGCGAGGTTGCGGGTTCGACCCCTGGCCTTGCTCAGTGGGTTAAGGATCCGGCGTTGCCGTGAGCTGTGGTGTAGGTCGCAGACGCGGCTCGGATCCCGCGTTGCTGTGGCTGTGGCAAAGGTCGGCAGTTACAGCTTCTGTTAGATCCTAGCCTGGGAACCTCCATATGCCATGGATGTAGCCCTGGATAAGGCAAAAAGACAAAAAAAAAATGTGTGTATATATATATATATATATATATATATATATATATATATATATATATATTTTGAGCAACTTTTATGTACCAGGTTGTGTTCTAGGAGCTGGAGGTGCAGCAGTAAGCAAACCAGAGCCCTGTCCTGAGGTAGAAAATAAATGAATAAATAGTATCCCAGTAACGCCAGGCGGTGATAAGAGCTGTGAATTAAATAAGGGCAGCAAGGATTAGGGAGTAAAGGTACTGGATTGGATGGAGGGGGTGGTGGGGAACCTCGCATAGATTGTAGGTCTTCTACCTCCTTGGTTCTTCACTGAGGTTCCATTCATTCACATAAGCCTGGAATTAGACATTCAAATCCACAGTCCTGCTTTCCTTTCACTCTGGCCTATTCTCTGCCAGCTTGTGTGGGTAATGAATTGCGTGAGTAGAGAGCTTGCCTTGTTTACTATCCAGTCAACCAAGTATTGAGATTATCTGGTGCGGTACACATTGTTCCAACAATAGTTGAAATGCCTTGCAGGCTGCATCATTACCACAGGGGAGACACAATGATTTAGTTTAAGAAAACACATACAAACACGCAGAGCAGATGGTTAACTAACAGCGTCTCAACGTGAGCAGATTTTCAGTCTCAAATTCTGTGACTTCACAATCTCGGCAGGATTTTCCTTCTTACTGTTCAGGAAAAATCACTCCCCACTGCAATTTTAAAGAATTCAAAGTCTTACTGTTATGTTAATGGTATTCACTTTGGCCTGTTAAAAAAAATTATGATTACCCCAAAAAAGGTGGCTTTTATGACCTTTTACATTTTTAAAGTAAAGCCTTGCATCTAGTTATAAAACGTCTTTAATTTTTTTTTTCTTAACTGTGTCTATGTTCCCTAGTAAATGTTGTATTCATTACTTAGAAAATTTGTCCTGGGCCAAGTTCATTTTGGCCTGATGTAATTTATTCCAAAGGGAGAAAAACATTAGGTTAATGAAAAGCCATTATGTTTATATATAGTTTGGTGTCTTAATTATTATTCTCTCAAATTATATTGGTGTATATATATATATATATATATATATATATATATATTTTTTTTTTTTTTTTTTTTTTTTTTTTTTTTTTTTTTTTTTCTCTTTAGGGCCGCACTCGCTGCATATGGAAGTTACCAGGCTAAGGGTCTAATTGGAGCTACAGCTGCCGGCCTACACCACAGCCACAGCAATGCCAGATCCTTAACCCACAGCACCATAGCAGGAACTCCTAATCGTTTACCTTTTTTAGCCATTAATAACAAACAGATGGCTGAGCAATCTGTGCTGTGTTTTGATCCATTTGATTCATTTATCCAATGAGTAACTTGAAGTAACCAATTACTTAGCACTAGTACTGACAAAAAAAATCTGATTTTTCTGTTGTCTGAAAGTGGGAGATATTGGAGAATCATGTGGAAATCAACCTTCTTTGTCATCATTTAACTTGTCCTGAAGAAATATGAAAGGTATAAATTTTTAATGCTTAAGATATTTTTTATTTTATATTTTTGAAATTCAAGACAAGATTTCTAATAATTTAAATTTTTTTCATAGTGCAAAGTTTTTAAAGTTCGTTAGTGTTACTGAATATAATTGACAAAATTATAAGATATTTAGTGTACAGCACAATGATTTGCTATGTGTATTCACTGAGAAAGGATTCCCCCACAGAGTTAACACATCCATCACCTCACACAATTATATTTTTACTTTGGTGAGAATATCTAAGTTCCACTCTCTTAGCAAATTTCAATCACAGAATACAGTGTTAACAGCTATTATCAGCATGTTTGGATCCTTAAACCTTATTGTAACAAAATCTGTATTTAACCAGCCTTTCCCCATTTCCCTGCACTCTCCAGTCTCTGGCACCTATCTTTCTACTTTGTGTCTGAATTCAACCTTTTTTTTTTTTTTTTTAGATTCTATGTATGACTAATACACTGCAGTATTTGTTTTTCTCTGTCTGGCTTATTTTACTTAGCATAATCCCTTCCAGATTTATCTATGTTGTTGTAAGTGGCAGGATGCCCTTCTTTTTTAAGGCTGAATAATATTCCAGTGTGTGTGTGTATATTATATATACATATGTACATATATATGATGTATAAATATATGTATTCCATGTATATGTGTGTATATATACACATACAAATATTTATGTGTGTGATATGTGTATACGTGTGTGTGTGTGTGTGTGACATTTTCTTTATCCATTCTTCTACCGATGGACACTTAGGTTGCTTCCAAACCTTGACTGTTGTGAGTATGTTGCAATGTATATGGGAGTATAGACACCTCTTTGAGAAAATGATTTTGTTTCCTTTGGATATGTACCCAGAAGTGCTGGATCATGTGGTAATTCTATTTTTAATTTCTTGAGGAAATTCCATACTGTTGTCCATAGTGGCAGTACCAGTTTATATTCTCCCCAATAGTGTGCAAGGATTTCCTTTTTTCCACATCCTCGCTAGCATTTATTTATCTCTTGCCCTTTTGATAATGTCCATCCTAATAGGTCTGCAGTGCATCTCTTTGTGGTTTTGATTTGCGTTTCCCTGGTGATTTGTGTTATTGAGCATATTTTCATATAGCTGTTGGCCATTTGGGTGTTTTCTTTGGAAAAATGTCTATACAGTTCTTTGTCCATTTTTTTAATTGGGTTATTTGGGTTTTTTTTGCAGCTGAGTTGTATGAATTCCTTGTGTTTTTTTTGAGTATTAATCCTTTAGTGGGTATGTGGTTTGCAAATATTTTCTCTCATTCCATAGGTTGTTTTTCATTTTGCTGATGCTTTCCTTTGCTGTGCAGAACCTTTTTTGGTTTTACGTAGTCCTACTTGTTTATTTTTGCTTTTGTTGCTTTTGAGGTCAAATCCAAACAAATCATGGCTAAGACCAATGTCAAGCAGCTTACCCCTATGTTTTCTTCTAGGAATAACATCCAGGGTCCTTCTAGAATCAGAAAACCCAGAAGGGAAAACTAGGCAGTGTCCCCGGATCCTTCTGATGCATTTCAAAACCTTTCTCAATTGTTCCCTATACAGTTTTTATTACTGCTAGTCCCTTGCTTGCATCCTAGGGATGTTTTGAATACCAACCAATTCATGTATTTGAAAAGTTGTCAAATTCTATTCTATTTTGCAAATTCTAGTCATTATAGTGTAAAAGGGAGAGGTGAGGTACACCTGCCTTTGAGTCCAACCTTTGACACTTCCTCTTTTTTTTAATGTTTTAAAATTTTATTTATTTATTTATTTATTTATTTATTTATTTATTTATTTATTTATTTTTAAAGCTGTCCCTGCAGCATATGGAAGTTTCCAGGCTAGGGGTCGAATCGGAGCTGCAGCTGCTGGCCTACACCACAGCCACAGCAACAACAGATCCGAGCCACATCTGCAGGCTCTGCAGAAGCTTGCAGCAACACGGGATTCTTATCCCTCTGAGCCAGGCCAGGGATGGAATCTGCATCCTCAGGACAGGACATTATTTTTCGTTCTTAACCCACTGAGCTCCGAAGCGAATTTTGTGTTTTTTTTAAATTGAGTTATGATTAACACACAATACTACGTGAGTTCTGATACTTTTCATGTGGTGTCGAGGAAGTCACTTAACTTTGTGCCTGTTTTCTCAGCTGTAAGTCAGTATGTAAGATGCGCTGCACCAGGTTATTGTGAGGACCAGGTGAGGTGGTATGTGGGGAAGTAAAAATGCTGCACAGAACTTTGCTGTAGGAAATGCAGGATGAGGTGTGATTGTATTATTGCACTCAGCCTAGGTTTGGATTCATTTTTCTTGAAGAAGAGACTATAGAAGAAAAGATGGAGTGATGAGTTCTTAAACTCACCAGCTCAGTGTTACTGCAAGTTGTTAATCACATGGAGAAGTCTTTAACTCTGTAACAGTGATTTATGGGCCTAATGTTAACCCAAAAGCACTTCTCCAATATTCCCCCACATGTCCTGCTGGCTCCGGAGAGGAGCTAGTGGTGCCAAGAACGGTAATATTGATGACTGCAGGGGCCAGGCGTCCCTCCTGCAGCCTATAGGACCGTGTTTCACTCTCGTCAACCCCTCCCCTGAGTGCTGTCATCCGCGAGTCTTCCCTGATCATCATGTAAAAAAAAAAAAACTCATTTAACCAGCCTGTGGAGACTCTAAGGAATTTGTAGCCGTTGAGAAGGGAAATCTTTGGCCCCGCACACTTCTCTTCTGGCCCCATTCTGGGTTTTGTAATTGAGAAGGGAAGAGGAGGGTTTGGAGTGAGTCCAGGACGTGACATGGAAAACTCTGAAGGTGATGCAGGAGTCCTGAGTAGAAGAGGTTGGGTCCTCTTGGCCCAGGCGGGAGAAGGAGGGGCCGGACTCTAAGTATGGACAGAGGCTTCCGGAGGCTGCCTTTGCACTGAGGCTGGGACAGGACAAAGGAACCTCAACGAACAGCTTGGGGGTTGTGGTTGTGGAGACCCAAGAGCTTTCTGCTCTCCCAACGTATTTATGAAGGCTGTACCAAGCTCCATGCTGGTGATTTTGTAGAACAAGAAGGTGTCTCTCAATCTGAAATAATCGTCTCCCCTAGAGGCAGAGGCCTGGTTCAGATCTACAGAAGTGAGAACTGAGCCAAGGGACCCACACCTCGATTGTCCTCCTCTGTTTGTCAGGAGTTAAGAGGAGATGGGGGGGAAGCTTGAGCAACCAAGCTCTGCTCCTTCCTCTGCTCCTTCCTGGTACCCTGGGAGGTCACCCAGCACACCCTGCTTGTCTGTTACAGCATTTGTCACACCGTCTCCTAGTTGTCGGGTTGACTTACTTCCTCTTCGTCAAAGGCAGAGTCTTGATTTTCATCACTGAGTCCCCAGCCCCTGGCACAAGGCCTAACACATAGTAGGGCTTAACGTATATGTTTGTTGAATGAGAGCCTTGGTGAATGATCCTTGATGCGCTGAGGTCAGGACCACAGAAACCCCTTTTAAAAGCTGAGTAAGCTTTGGGCCTGAGCTCTGATGAGCCGTCCGCCATGAAATAGTAGGGAAGCCTGGGTCCAAATTTCAGCATTCGTAGTGAGACTATTTTCAGCTTTCTCAGAGACAGCATCTGTAAATAATCAGGCAGAAGCCTTTTATAAAACAACACAGAAAAACCTCAGAGACTATTCTAAGGCTGCAACATTTAAACAAGATTTTTAACCCATGGAGATGCCAAGATCAACATGGAGCTTCCTGCACATAAAAGCATGGAATTTCATAGCAGCGTGGGGGCAAAAGCTATGATTGCATTTCCCCCTTTCTAAATTATATGCTGCAGAGTGTTCATGTGAGCTGAGTGCTGAGATGGGGACAGGCCTGTGGTTACGTAAGTCCCACGCAGCCTTCAGTCCTCCCAGATTACAGCATCCACGGTGATGGTGGCTGGGGGAGTCACCAGGCTGGTTGGGAAGGTCGCTTGTAGGTCATGCTATGATATAAGTATTCAGTGTCATTTTTGACTGGGCTTTCGCTCTCCTTGGAAAAATGATCAGGGCTATTTGTTGTACGATGTTTTCTCTCACTAGAAGATGTCTTTCTTAAAATCGATCTAGGGGAGGATATAAAAGCCTACCAATAGCACATTCCTAAGTCACTTTCTTTTCCTGCCCAATTGGAGGAAGGAGCCAGTTGCCCTGTCTTGTTACCTGGGATGGCCAACATTGGAACAGCTAGCATTATAACACTTGATCATTATCCAATTTAAAAAAATTATTATAACCAAAGGGATTTTTTGAGGTTATTTTCTTTAAAAGTAAGAATTTGGGGAGTCCCCATCATGGCTCAGTGGTAACAAATCTGACTAGTATTCATGAGGACTCGGGTTCGATCCCTGGCCTTGCTCAGTGTGTTAAGGATTCGGCGTTGCCGTGAGCTGTGGCGTAGGGCGAAGATGAGCTCGGATCCAGAGTTGCTGTGGCTGTGGCCCAGGCCGGCAGCTGTAGCTCCAGTTCGACCCCCAACCCCGGGAACTTCTATATGCCATGCGTGCAGCTGTAAAAAGAAAAAAAAAGGTAAGAATTTTATTTGGAGAAATAGTATATATACTCATTTTAATTGTGTGTACTCTGGATTTGAGGGTAAGGGCCCATGTCTTCATTTTTGCACTCCGAGTTAGCACAGTGTCGGGAAGATGGGCGGTCTAATAAGCCCAGTAAATATTTTTTGAATGAATGGAGTGAGAAGACTGCTTACGGAACAAAAGCCTCTGGGCTGGCTGGCTGTGAGTCCAGGGGTGTCTTCTTTCTGCAAACTCCGGGAAGTGTGTCAAAACAAAAAGATCAGAGAGGGAATTTAAAAAGAACATGTAGTATAATTTTCAATAATTTATACTTTTAACCTCATGAATACCATGTATCTGCAATTGTGTGTGAACACGCACGCACCTCAGCACTTCCATGTGTGTATGCTTAGAATGTGTATAGACTGTGCGTGTGTGTGTGTGTGTATACATATATATATATTATATATATATTTTTTTTTTCTTTTTAGGGCCGAACCTGCAGCATGTGGAAGGTTCCAGGCTAGGGGTCCAATTGGAGCTGCAGCTGCTGGCCTGTGCCACAGCCACAGCAATGCAGGATCCAAGCTGTGTCTACAACCTGTGCTGCAGCTTGTCACAACACAGGATCCTTAACCCACTGAGTGAGGCCAGGGATCAAACCTGCATCTCACCAACACTATGTTGGGTTCTTAACCGACCAAGCCACAACAAGAATCCCTATAATACACATTTTTAAAGCTGTGGAATTCTTTTAGTGATTTGTATGTTTTCCATTATTTGGTTTATAGTTCTGTCAATTTTCTACTGTACAGCAAAGTAACAGAAATAAATGACATTAAAAAATTGACCATTCATAATGAAACTGGTTAAAAACAAGATTTAAGAAATTGTAACTTTACAGCACTGAATATAAATGTAAAACTATACTCTTGAAAGACAAAATGTATACTATAAAATAGTGCTTTAGTAAGTATTTAGTATTTTAATATTTAATACTAAGTAATAAAAAATCCAAGATCATATTTACAGAGTCAAGAAAAAAATCAGACTATAGGAAATAGAGATCAGCCCATTCACAGCACATTGCAGGGGTAAAGTTGGAGTAAAGTTGGAACAGATAAAGGGAACTTGTACGTTTTTACCTTATGTAGTTCTCGTTTGTTGAAACCTTGTCGTAAATATTTGTTTGCCTCCAAGTCTTCGCACGTGGTGCAGCCCTTAGCAAATTTTCAGTCAGTATTAAACACATGAGGGAAATCAGTCATAGAGTGGTGTAGAAATGATATTCGAACATCTGGCTTTGAGCGAGTTAGGAGCGGGGTAAGGACAAGGAAACTGAGCCGAAGGTTTAGGGAAGGAGACAGCATCTGGCTCTGTCGCTGGAAGAGACCGTCGGAAGTAAAGGAACAGTTTGGGGGCTGCCATCGCTAAACCGCCCGTTTTCCATGTTTAAAAACGAAACTACCCCCAGTTAACTACCGAACGGCTGTTGGCAAATAACAGTGTTATGTGTAGTAACCGAGCATTACACCGAATCGCATGTGTTCCTGTGTGCTTTTGCACTGCTGGAACAAAGGCCGGTGGCCTGGCAAGAAAGGCCACTCACCCTGGCGACCTGCTCATTAGAGAGGGCTGGGCACGTGTGATGGTCTGAAAAGCCTTTATATTCGAGGCCATGTTCAGGCAACAGCTGGTTTGCTGGGGTCATCTGCAGTATGAGTGAGGCCATTGGGGGAAGGAGGCAGCAGGCCAGTGGCTCAAACACCAGTTATTTGCCTGAACTGATCGGACTGGCCTGCCCTACCACTAGACGTCCAAAACTGGACATGATGGATGAGAGCTTTTAACCCCAATCTAGCTGACATGACCCAAATGCATGAAACCTTTTCTTGATCCCTCATCCAGGACGTGAGTGGGCGACATCAACATTTAAAATATTGGAACGGCAGCTTGGAGTCTCTTTGGGAATGCTGGTAGAAAGATCCTCATGGCAGGAATATCTAGATCAAACCATCAGGAGTCAATCGCTGGACTCACTCAAGTATTTTAAGTGAAGAAAGTGCCGCTCAGCATCAGTCTGGGTGGCAGGGATCCTTCTAAACGTGGCGACAGCCCAGACTTTCTGTGACTTACTCATGCTGTGCAGTAGGTGATTTAAGCCTCTGACTTTCTAAATTAAAGGCACAAAAAGGCAGACATGTAATTCTTTTAATTACACCTTCAGATCCCTCCTGCATTCCTCTGAGTCCTTCATGTTTGCTTCCTGCTTTCTTGACCTACCAGCAGAAGACAGCCATGGGGAAGGTGGAGGGTCTGGGAAAGGGTCAGAGACCTTAATTCATTTGCTTTCCCTCTAGCCTATGGAGGCACCACCTTGGGAAGTTTAGAAGATAAGAAATCTGATTTCTGTTGCTAGCGGAGACTAGCAGAGCCTTTCAAAGTAGAAGTGAGTCGTACCTTTTTACACTTTTCACCATCTGCTCTCTGCTAATGTGGGCTCGTAATAAAACATATTCGGTTTATATCACCAGGCAAGAAGGTTCGATTTCAGCTCGTATTTCTGTTAAAGCATATGCTTTTAACCATAATGTGCGGCTTTCACAACTCAGCATTAGAGATGGAGTTCATTTTCCGAAGATATGTAGCCGTGTGCAGCTGAAACCTGGGAGCACAACCACTGCAATATTTTATTAAAAGAATTAATTGAAATAGATGCTTATATAGCTCCACAAATTTTCCCCCACTAGACTACACGAGGAACTGAATTTGGGAATGAAGCTGTTAGGTTTCTTCTCTTCTGCTCTCACTCATCTGCCCTTCTTTGTAAAGAAAATGATATGACTTCTCCTCCCTTTACACTGAGGGTCTCTGTTGGTTTCCTAATCTCCATGCAAGACGTGCTGACCATCTGCACTTGACGCCCGGCCTCAGTGACATCGCTGCACCGGTCGAGGGGTGGGTGGGAGTGGCAAGCTCTGGGAGCAGAGAAAATCCTGTCTGTAATTCCATGATCATTAAACTAGCCTGACCTCACCCACCCCAGCTGCACTTGACTTTAGCTGTCTTGGCTACTTAACCCTTTGGATGATGTTCTAAGAATGTCCATGTTGGATATGTTATGATTAAATAAATAAAAAAAAGAAAGCCACAGGCTTTATTGGGGTTTTCCAGAGGAAGGCAAAGCAGGACAAGGTAAATGGTTTAGGATGAGCTAGTTTAAATAAATTTTTTTCGCTTTTCTTTTCAGGGTCACACCTGTGGCATATGGAAGTTCCCAGGCTAGGGGCTGAATCGGAGCTGCAGCTGTCGACCTATGCCACAGCCACAGCCACAGCCAGTAGGGATCCGAGCTGCCACTGTGACCTACACCACAGGCTTGTACCAATGCTGGATCCTTAACCCATGAGTGATACCAGGGATCAAACCCTCATCCTCATGGATACCCACAGAGCCACAACGGAAACTGCTAGTTTAAATAATTTTGAAGGACTTTGGGCTACAGGGTGTTCTCAGTTGTCTAGTACCTGGCCCTGGGATGATTCAGGCAGAGGAATAGTCTGGAGGCGTATGGGCCAAACAGAGGAGGTGCAGCTCTGGATTAGTTTCCATGGCAAAGAGATGCCACAGGCTGGGTCCTTTGCCATATCCAAGGATTGGCTGGCTCCTGGAGGGGTGGTTCCTCCCCAGCTGGAAAGATTTTTTTGAAGACATCAAGATGTCCTAATATACAGAAATTTAAAAATGCATGCAATCCAAATGAGTTTAACATATTTGTTACCTCTTGTGGAGTAGTACAGTCATTTGTTAGATTTGTTCTAGAAGTAATTTGTCTTCAGAGGCCTGTTTGATGTTGAGCGCGTGGGACAGTATTTATACCGTTCTCAAGTTATCCTCCAGTAAGGAGTTTAACCTCTACTGGGTAGCATGGAGGATGGAAAGGGGAGGTGTCCAAACCCCCCTTCTCTTTACCTCCAAACTTTTTGAGGGCTTTTAATAGATTTTTTTCTACTTTTTTTCTCTTTCTGCTGTGTTTCTGCAAAAGAGATTAAGCCCATGTAGATTTTGTTGCTTGACAAAACTTAATGAGGCTTTTCCCCGTGTCAGGGTGCTTGGAAATACTAAGGAACTATTCCAATGTGCTGTAATTTCTCAGATACCCACTGGCAGCCAGCCACAGGAAAGTGTTTTCCTCTTCTAAGACTGAAGCAACTCTGGGACTGAAATTTCATTTTGGTGATACATACTTTCATATATTGTCATCAAAGATTTTGTTATTCCATGTTTGGATGATTTTCTTGCTTTCTATTACTGTGAAACAAATCACTCCAAGACTTTGGGGCATCAAGTTATTATTGTTATATCTATGATCCTGTGGGTCAGGGATTTAGACAGTTCACCTCTGCGCCACCATCTGAGGTCTCAGCTGGGGTGATGGGAATGGCTGAGAATGAGAGGCCTAGGGGCAGCCAGGCAACTCTCTGTCCTCATATGACCTCTTCCGTTGTGGAGCAGCTTGGGCTTCTTCACAGAATGGCAGCCTCAGGGTAGTCAGAATTCGCACTTGGTGGCTTGAGGGCTCCATAAACAAGTCTTCCAAGAGGCAGAGAGTGGAAGCTAGTAGTCTCTTAAAGATTAGCCTGGAAATTTGTATGGCAGACAGCCTCTTTTCTGCCATATTCTTCTTTTTTTTTCTTTTCAGGGCCACACCCGAGTCAATGGAAGTTCCCAGGCTAGGGGCCACAGCCACAACAACACCAGATCTGAACAGTGTCTGTGACCTACACCACAGCTCACAGCAACACTGGATCCTTAACCCACTGAGCAAGGCTAGGGATCAAACCCGCATTCTCATGGATACTGATCAGGTTCGTTACCACTGAGCCATGACAGGAACTCCTTTTCTGCCATATTCTGATGACTAAGTTTTCACAGAGACACCCCTACTCCCACCCTGCAGATTCAAGGGGAGGGGACCTAAATTTCATCTGTCATTGGGAGGGAGAGAGCAAAGAATCGGTGGTTATCTTTAACCTACCACAGGTGATAAATAAAAAATTTAGCCTATCTACAAAAAGGAGATTTTCTTTTTTCTATCCTACTCTGCTTGCCTTAAAAAGATAAATTTTCAACTGCAATTCATTTCAGAGTTTGTTCTATATAAAGATAACTGACTGCAAATGATGGGAAAATTTCAATCTCCCAAACTATGACTTCGTAATTATTTAAAATATATACAGGCATGTCTGCAGATATTCAAATGTAATATGCTTAAGTTTATTAGATATTTTCCAAAGAACCCTAGGAAGTATTATCTGTCCCCTACATCAGTTCTTAGGTATTAGTATCTTCAGGTTGTAGCTGAGGGTCTGTATGTTTAAGTGTTCTAGATCCCATAGCTACTAATGGTGGAAGAGGGAGGATCAGAATTAGGTTAGCTGTATACTTTCAGTGACAGCTTCCTTGAGTTCCGTAATATAGGTAGAAGTAAGCCAAAGACTATGGGAAGGCCTTTTAATAGATGTCATCATTTGGATGTTTATCTCCCAACATGAAGAAAAGATTGTGTGGTTCTTCTAAAGTATTTTTGCACCCATTTTTAAAATGATTTTTTATTTTTTCCATTACAGTTGGTTTCACACCCATTCGTTACTTTCTTCTATGTGCTAATCTCATGAGAAAGATATTATTATTTTTTGTTATTATTAATACTACCTTTTTTTCTCTCTCTCTCTTTAGGGCTGCACCTGTGGCATATGTAAGTTCCCAGGCTAGGGTCTGAATCAGAGCTGCAGCTGCCTGCCTACACCAGAGCCACAGCAATTCCAGATCTGAGCTGCATCTGCAACCTACACCACAGCTCACGGCAACGCAGGATCCCCAACCCACTGAGCGGGGCCAGGGATTGAACTTGCATCCTCAGTGACACCAGTCGGGTTTATAGCCACCTGGTTATGAACAGTGGATCCTGTTGTAGCTCAACCCCACCCGCTGAGCCACAACAGGAACTCCCAGTACCCTTTTTCTGATGAGGAAAAAGAAGTACAGAGAGAGGTTAAGTAAACTGCTCTCATGGGTTATACAGCTTACTGGTAGAGCTAGTGCCCAAGTCTGAAAGTTTAAACTCTCAACGCTGTGACTTCTCCCTCACTGACCCCACCCCCCACCCCCGCCAGCCTCATGCCCCAGGTTTCTTGGCTTTGGAAGACCCAGACCAGCATACAACTAGGCATCTAGGGTGGCACCGTCCTCTTCACAGAGAAAAATGTGAGGCCTCAGAAGACTGAACCACCCAAAGTAGTTAGAGGAAGACAGAAAGATCAGGGCAGCGCCAGCACCATTAGAGGAAATGGGGACACTAATTGTCGGCCTTTTGGACTTTGTCTCCAGGGAGAACTAATAATTATGATTTCTCCTGATGCATGTGAAATCAGTTGCTATAGCAATGACCAGTGTTTCTTGGAACTTGCTGACAGCAACAGTCTTAGGAACAAAATCTCTCCTTTGTTAGTCATGCCTCTGAGGGCTGATGATTATGAACTTGGCTCTACATTTCTGTACCTCCACTAGGTCTGCTTCCTACCATCTTCTCATGACTCTGCTCACGCCACTTGATAGACATGTGGACAATGGGCCTAGGAACAGGGCTCATTGGTGGTCATGTTCTGGGGAAGGGGAGTCAGGCTGATGGCGAGAAGGACGAGGCAGGAGTTTGGAATCTGGATTTGAACCTGTATCGATGAATATTAGGTAGACCCAGTGTCTCCTAGCTGTTACGGGAGACTAGGGAATAAGTGAGTTTAGTTCAGCCTGAAGCAACATTAAGAAACATTTCCCTTTTTTTCATTTAGATGTGAGCAGCGTGTCTGAATGTCAGCTGAGGCTGCAGGATGCATTTCTTAGCACCCTGTTGCTTTCCCGCTGCCACCCTGGTCCTCTTTATCTTCTCAGACTCCTGCTTGTGTTGGGAGCCTTTGTCCTACGTATCCTTTCTCCCCAGTGTTCTTGGTACGACTGGTTCCTCGTCATTCCATCTCCACTTAATAATCATCTTCGGGCTTCCTTGAGGCCCCAAGCTCAAAGCAGCCTCTTGGATTCTCTGTGTAGTGCTAACCACTGATATTGTCATGGTCCTTTACCTGTTTATTTTACATCTCCTCCCCACGCCTTTATGCCCAGCTCAGAGGCACGTTCATGGGAGTGGGGACTTTAGGTTGGTCACCACTATAACACTTAGAATAATGCCTGGCCCAGTGCTCAAGGAAACATTTAAAATGAATGAACTGGTCCCAGTTACTGTCCTGCACCCGATGGACCCCCATACGGAATGTGCATTCCCTCCCTTCTTCCTTTTCTAGCCCCGCCATTAGCCAGACTTTAACTCGTTCCATCGAGAATGCGGGGCGGGGGGGGGGGGACAGGACTTCTAAGCTTACTATGCTTATTAGTTTTAAAAAGTTTAAAAAAAAAAAGAATTCCCATCGTGGCTCAGTGGTTAACGAACCTGACTAGTATCCATGAGGACTCAGGTTTGATCCCTGGCCCTGCTTGGTGAGTTAAGTATCTGGCTTTACCGTGAGCTGTGGTGTAGGTTGCAGATACTACTTGGATCCCGTGTTGCTGTGGCTGCGGTGTAGGTTCAACCCATAGCCTGGGAATCTCCATATGCCAGCCCTAAAACGACAAAAGACAAAAAAATAAATAAATAATGTGAGAAAAAGAATGTATGTATGTACATGTGACTGGGTCTCTTTGCTGTACTGTAGAAAATTGACAGAACACTATAAACCAGCTATAATGGAAAAAATAAAAATCATTTAGAGAAAAAAAAGTAATAAGGGCATGGTTTGTGTGCTCCCAAACAATTAGAATAGTAACATCAAAGATTACCATAATAAAAATAATAGTAATGAGAAAAGTTTGATGTGAAAAAAATGAAGTTCAAGTACAGAGACCTAGCAGAGCTGGTGCTTCCCTGTGACATGTGCTCCCCTCTCCCACCAAGGGAAGCCCGTGAACAGTGTCCCCACCGTGTCAGGCAGCAAGCAGAGCCTAAAAGAGTCCCCAAGCCCCGTTTCCTCCCTGCTCCTAAGGAAAGCAACTCCCTATGAGAAAGGAGGCACAGAGGATGCTTAAATGAACCCTGGGATTTCCCTGGGATACAGTAGCAAGACATTTAATCAAAATTTATAGAGAGCAGGTAGACCCATAACTCGGCAGTGACTCTTCTTTTTTTTTTTTT
>PVHT021183608.1:12226753-12295710 GCA_004024745.2 Catagonus wagneri | reverse complement strand
GAAAAGACTTTCTTTTTCCCATTTGAAGTTCTTGCCACCTTTGTCAAAGATCAATTGGGCGTAGGTGTCTGGGTTTATTTCTGGGGTCTCTATTCTGTTCCATTGGTCTGTATGTCTATTTTGGTACCAGTACCATGCTGTCTTGATTACTGTGGCCCTGTAATATTGCCTGAAGTCTGGGAGAGTTATGCCTCCTGCTGAGGAACAAAAACCAAGCAGTGACTCTTCTTGACAGACCTTTTCAGCCTCTGAGCGGATCCTTCTTTTCTTCCTTTCCTCCATATCCGATAATCTCATAAAACCCAGTCCTGTTTCATGTTTCTATCACCTACCAAGGCCGGCGTGTGGTAACTGTTTCACTCCATGTTCCTGGCTGGCCTTTGCTGTTTTCAACTGGCTTTTGCTTTTTGATGAAACAATTCCCAAATTGAATTTTTTCTGGGTCAACACCCATAACGTGTCAGGTCTGAATTTTGATCTGTGAGATCTTTATGTTTCTTTGAGCAAAGAAGAAAAGAGGAACTCAAGAATCCAGAAAAAGCCTAAAATGTCAGCTCTCCACCCCATAAATGTTTTCCCCACATCTACTGGCATGGTGATAACTCATTTGAGGTCAGAGAAAATCAGTAGCCAGACCAGGAACCAGGGCTATTGGCTATCGTTTCTCATTTATTTTTCTTCAGTCCAGCTTTTTTTAAGTCTGACATAATCGACAGCAGAGTATTGAGGACCTGAAGAAAGACAGACGTGAATTACAATGTAATTAGGTTCATATGTCACTGTGACAGGCAAGTGAATAAATCTTGTTTTCGCACATGAAGCCAGAAAAGCTCTGTTTGTTCTATTTTGCTTAGTTCCTGAAGAGCCAGTTCCTTTCCTCTGGTGGTACATACCTGCTTGCCAGTGCCTTGTAGGAATTTCTAGGGGTATAAATCCAAAAGCCTTTCAGTTTCTAAGGGGTCATCAGATAAGATAGGCAGAGTATGGACAAGACAAGAGGGGTTACTTTTACAGATAAGTCACTTCAGTGGGAATACAAGGGAATATAATTGTAATTCCATTAGTCACAAAAACAAGAGCATCTTGTTGTGTCCAGTGACATGTGGGGCAGAGAAGGTCTGGAGCCAGGATGATAAGGAATTAGGCTCAACTTTGGGTCTGGAGAGAGGAATTCCCATCCGGGATGGAGTTAGCTTTGTAAGGATTTGGTTATATCTTGTCCCCCAGGTCTGGGAGCATGACATAGCTCAACAATTTGAGGAAAAGGGAAGCAGTAACTGAAGGTAAAAAATCCAGGTAGGCGTCCTCATTCTGTCATTGGCTAGTTTTTGTTGGTTATTCAGCTTTATGGAACCCTGGTTGCATCATCTAAAAACTGGAGAGGGCAGTAATTCCTAGGCCATGTAGAACTGTTGCCATGATCAATTGAAAGAATAAATTTGTAAGTGGTGATGAACTGTAAAGCTTCACGCAAATGTTTATGGTCCTCACCTTGAACCGGACGATGTACGTAATTCTAGAAGAATGATCATAAGGAATGGCTTCCTTCCATGGTTGCACAAGTGCATTTTGAATTCAACCTTTGAAATCAAGGCTACTCTCTTCTTTTTGAGACAGTAGCTTTAGGAGGTTCAGAGAGGTAGTGAAATAATAATCCAAGTAGTCTGTACTCAGATAAGGAAATAGCTCCTGAATTCCCTTTAGCTATACAGGTACTACATCTGTTCTTTGTGGCTGGGTGTCTGCGACCAAGACTGTTCGGTGGTCAGAGTCCCAGATCTGTCCTTAGATGAGTCACTTCACCTCTGGGCTTCCGTTTCCCAACTTCAGATTAAGAAATCAGACAAGGTGATAAGGAATCTGTTATCTTTAAAATCTCTGTTTGCCTATGAGTTTGCTTTCTGTTGGCTTGTTTTGTTTTGCTTCTGCTTACTTTCTTTACCAGTTTGCAAGTCACCCCTGGAGCATTAAATTTTTTAATTAGGTTTTATATTGTAAATTCACATGCATCTGTAAGAGGTGTGAAGGTGATCCTCTGTACCCTTTACCCAGTTTCCCCAGTGGGAATATTTTGCAAATCTATGTCAGAAGCATGATGTGGGCATCGGCAGAGTCAAGATACAGAAAATGTCCATTATCACGGGCTCCTACATTTCCCTTATATAGATACCTTCACTGTCTTCCCTCCCCTCCACCTTCTCCTTAATCCATGCTAACCACTAATATGCTTGCTGTCCATTTCTATGATCTTGTCATTTCAAGGATGTTAAATAAACAAAATAATACAACATATACCCTTTTGTGATTGACTTCCAACCCCCATCCCCCCGACCATGAACATAATTTTCTGGAGATTCCTTAAGATCAGAAAGTTCAAATCAAAACTGCAATGAGGTACCACCTCACATCAGTTAGAATGATCATCGTCAAAAAGTCTACAAATAATAAATGCTGGAGAGGGTGTGGAGGAAAGGGAACCCTCCTACACTGTTGGTGGAAATGTAAATTGGTGCAGCCACTATGGAGAACAGTACGGAGGGACGTCAAAAAACTAAAATAGAGTTGTGTATGATCTAGCAATCCCATTTCTGGGCATAGAGCTAGACAAAACTCCAGTTTGAAAAGATACATACACCTCAATTTCATTGCAGAATATTTACAGCAGCCAAGACGTGGAAGCAACTTAAATGACCATCAACAGGTGAATGGATAAAGAAGATGTAGTACATTCATATAATGGAATACTACTGGGCCATAAAAAGCAATGAAATAAAGCCATTTGTCACAGCATGTATGGACCTAAAGATCATCATACTAAATGAAGTAAGTCAGAAAAAGACAAATATATGATATCACTTATATGTGGAGTCCTAAAAAAGATACAAATGAACTTATTAACAAAGCAGAAATAGACTTATAGAAAACAAATGAGAAAAGAAAGGTAGGATAAATTGGGAATTTGGGATTAACAAATACACACTACTCTATATAAAACAGATCAACAACAAGGACCTGCTGTGTAGCATAGGGAACTATATATAATGTCTTGTAATGATCTATAATGGAAAAGAATCTGAAAAAGAATGTGTGTGTGTGTGTATATATATATATATATATATATATATATATATATATATAGTTGTTGTCATTGTTGAAAAAGCTCTTTCCTCCACTGTGTCAAAAATTGTTGCTTCACCATCAAAGATAATTTTAAAAACTCAAGAGAAAGAGGAAAGTTGATTGTGTGTGTGTGTGTATACACACACACACACACACACACACACACACACACACACGTCATATATATATATTTGTTTCATGTGTTCTTTCTTGCTTTTTGACATTCCAGGTCTCTTCTTTTCCCTTTTCTGTGTGGAAAATTATTTAGTTATTCTTTCTGAGTAGGTCTGTTAGCTACAATGTCTCTTAGTTTTCCATTCCCCCTTTATTGATGAAGGATGTTTTTGCTAGGTATAGGATTCTGGGTTAACACTTTTTTTCCCTCTCTGTGCTTGAAAAATATTGTTTCCTCATTTGTTTTTTCTGATGAGAAAAGCACTTTTGTTTGAATTGTTTTCCCCTATAATTAAATTTGTTTCTCTTACTGCCTTCACATTTTTTTCTCTGTCTTTAGTTTTCAGAAATTAAGTTATGATGTGTCCTGGCATGAATTTCTTTGGCTTTATCCAGTTTGGGGCTCATTCGTCTTCTGAATCTGTAGGTTTATATCTCTTGCCAAATTGGAGAAGTTTTCTTCAAGCACTTTTCCACCTCCTCTCTCTTTCTCCTCTCCTTCCAAATTTCTAGTAACATGAATGTTAGATTTGTTTTGTTTTGCTTTGTTTTGGTCCCACAGGTCCCTGAGGCTCATCTTGTTTTCATTCTGTTTTCTTTTTGTTGTACAGATCATTGTGCAAATAAAATACTATTCTATCTTCCAGTTCACTGTTTCTTTCCTCTGTTCTCACTATTCTGTTTTTGAGCCCTTCCAATAAGCTTTTCATTTCAGTTTTTGTGTTTTTTTAATTCCAAATTTTCACATGATTCTTTTTTAGGTCAGCTTTTTCTTCATAGGGACTTGCTTTTCTGAGGTTTTCTATCTTTTTCATTTATTTGAAACATAATTGCTCATTGAAGCAGTTTTTTGTGACTGCTTTAAAATCCTTGGCAGGGAATCCTAAACTCTGTCTTCTGGGTATTGGTATCTACTGATTGTCATTTTCTCATTGAGTTTGAGATTTTTTGGTGTGACAGTGATTTCAATTGAAATTAGGAAATTTTCATATTATTTTATGAGACTCTGGGTCTTAATTGAAATCCTCTGTTTTAAGCTGGCTGTCTCTGCTAGGACTTAGGCAGGGCAGGGGTGGGCCCCATCTCATTGCTTAGGTTGGGGCCAAAGTCCAAAGTCCAGGTCCAGGTTCCCTACTCAGTCAGGTTCCCTACACTTGAGGGGTGAAATTTTATTCATTATTATCATAGCTCATTGTTAACCATCAGTCCTGGCAGAGGTGGAAATTCCAGCTTTCTACATGGTCTCCTTCAACACCACAATGGGAGTGACCTTGTTATCACTAGGCAATTGTCAAAGTCCTGACTCTTTAGTAGGCATTCTCTGACATCGCCCCCCTGGGATATTGAGGCAGCTTGTGGGGTGGAAGTCTACACTCCTCACCCGGGCTTTGCTGGCATGGGTAAAGGTGGGACCACCATTTTTGTAGAGGTGTTTGGCTAGAACACAGCTTTTATTATTTAAAAGTCTGCTGTCTTGCCAGGCTGCCCTTTGCCTCGAGAGAGCAGGCTTTTGTTGGGACTTTTTTCATCTGTGCCCTTTGGTGTTTCCAGGTTTCTGGTTTCTTCAACTCTAAATACGGGGCTATGAAACAAGAAGAAATAAGAACAACTCACCACCATGTGGTTCCATGGGTCCTGAGATCCTTTGCTAGTCTGTCTTCCTTTTTCCACCTTTCACAGTCTTCTTAGGTTTGTTTTAAATCTAATGTCCAGGGTTTTAGTTACACTTAGCAGTAGACGTGGGGGAAAGTGTGTCCATTTCATCTTCCTGGAAGTGGAAGTCCTAAGCTTCAATTTTTAATCAGCTTGGTTTTCCAAGCTCGGTGTTTTATGAACATGTGGCACCACTTAACAAACCAGAAGGACACCAAACCACCTGCAGGAAACATTTGTTTCTAGGATTTATGTAAGAAGAAAAGTGTCTGCCATGTGCTTGGCACCTTACGCATAATTTCACTTAATCCTCAGAATAACGCTGTGGGGTGGGTATTATTAACCCCGACTTACCGAGGTGAGAACTAAAGTTCAGAGAAATTAAGTAACTTGTTCCAGATCACACAGTAATAGTAATTGGCAGAGCCAGGAGTTGGCCCACATTTTTCTCCCACCACATGCCTCAGTCAGTTTGTGAGCTCCTTGGCACAGAGGTGATCTTTCTTGCTTCATTCGCATGCCTGTGCCTAGTAAATCCCCTGCGCCTCCAAATCAGTCAAGTGAGACGCATTCATATATGTGTGATTATGTGTATAAATGTAGATGTAACTGCATCAGCAGAGAGGAGTCCTATACTTCTAGGAGGTGGTGATTAAATACCTATAGGATCAAATTAGTGAAAGATTCCACAGTGTTAGCATGTGCCAGTGTTGTGATATCAAGCGTGCTCATGGTATAATAGACTGATTTCATAAGTGAATAAATACCTACAGTCATTAAGTAAAGCAACTCATCAGTACTCTATAGGAATGCTTGCATCTCAGGGGAAAGAAGACATGTCTCTTAGAGCCTAAAACAATTGTCTGCATGCAGAATATCCAGATAACATTCTTTAAGTTGTGAAAAATCATTGATTTTGTTCAAGGTTAATAAGCTGGTAATAATTCTGGAACACGATCCTTTCTGAGTTAGGCATTTCAACTCCTATTTTATTGCGAAATAAATTGTAGCAAAATTATTTCCTAAGGAGCCCTACACACATTAGTGAGTTTAGACCTATTTCCTGTCTCTGAAATTTGACTTAACCTTAAAACTCTTTCCTTCTTTTGTACTTTCCCCATTTTCCCCTTTTTCTTGATATTTGGTAGTAATTCAAATTCCTTGGAGAGTTTCAACTTTGAGACAGCTATAGATAATTCAGATTTAATCCTGCATTCATTCCTTTCCATGTTCAAATTTTAACGTCTTTTTTTTTTTTTCCTGTTTGTGAACTATAGGAGTTCGTAGCACAAGATAGTGACTGAAAAGAAAGACTGCTAAAGGGAGTGCAGTATGTGAGGTGTTACTAATTTTATGAAATTAATAATACATGGGATACATCTATCAATAATAGATGGGATTACATGTATGATAAGAATGTCTCTGTTTCTCAAATTTTAATAAGACCTGATTCTTACCAAGTTAGAGGGGAAGATTGACATTTGCTGGGATCCTTTCAGGGGTCAGGCACTGGGCAGCCCTTTGACAGTGTCTCAGTGGACATTTTCCTTAGTGTACCAATCAGGACACTGGGGTTCCAAGAGGTTACGCAGAGGTGTGATAGAGCTGGAATTAAACCTCAGTCTTTCAGACCCTCAGGCCTGTGCCCATTCCAGGACCTCCCCTCTCCCATCCCCCAAGATGCTGAATGTGGAAAGGTGTCTAGAAGTCTTAGGAAGCCAAAAACCAAGGAAATTAACCTCTTTCATTCTGAAGGAAACTTAAGCCAAAAACCAAGAAGTTAACCTCTTTCATTCTGAAGAAAGCTTAACTAAAAATTCATTTCCTAGATTAGCACCAGCCGCTAAAATCCTCCAGTTGGTCATTCATTTGTCTGGCCGTCTGTTTTATTTCTTCCTTCCAGTCCAGAGCTTTGCAGTTCTGACCACACACCAGACTCATCTGGGAAACATTTTAAAAATATAAATTTCAGGCTCCACCCCACCGAGATACTGATCATTTTGGCCTGGGGTGGGGCCCAGGCGGCTGTATTTAAAGTCCCCAGGTGAGTCTGAAGTGCATCCAGGACAGATACGCGGCTGATCTCTGATGTCATTTTCCGTGATGGTTAGTTTTTTGTGTCAATGTGACTGTACCACCAGGTGCCCAGATATTGGTCAAGCATTATTCTGGGTGTTTCTGGATGGGATGGACATTTAAATTGTAACTGACTAAAGACGATGGCCCTCTATATGGGTTGGGCCTCACCCAATCCTTTGAAGACCTGAGTAAAACAGAAAGGATGACCATCCCGCCAGTGAGAGGTTCCTTCTGTCTGACTGCCTTGAGCCAAGACCTTGGTTTCTTCCTGCCTTCAGATTTGAACTGAAACACTGGCTCCTCTTGGGTCTCGAGCCTGCTGGCTTTCAGATTGCAAATTTACACCCGTGGTTCTCCTGGTTCTCTGGCCTTAAGATTCAGACTAAACGAAGCCATCAGCTCTCCTGGGTCTTCAGCTTGTCAACTGCAGATTGTGGGGCTTTCAGCCTCTGCAATTGTATGAACCAATCCCTGTACATCCTCTTGGTCCTTTTTCTCTGCAGAACCCTGACACACTTGCTTCCTAAGACTTCTAGACACCTTTCCACTTCTGAGCTTTTTCATACTTTAGGTCCCTGGATACATCACAAGGAAAGCACCTTTGAGATAGCGTTTGGATGGATACCCCCCTCTGGTGATTGACACATGGCAGATGCAGCTCAGCTGGGGGAAGCCAGCTGAGGCCTGACCCTTGGCCTCTGTCCCTATGCCCGTCCTGCAGAAGCAGCTGTGAGATTGGGGAACACACCGCCGTGCTACCTAGTCATTGCCTGGGTGAGGTCTCAGCACAGGAACAGCAGCCTGGGGTCAGGTCACCTGAATATTAGGTACCCACTGTTAACTCACATTATCCCCAGTTGTCCCTCCTGGGGATCTGGGGACCATCTGCTCAGGGTGCTGGGCACAAGGCTAAACTGGAGTTGGTGTCTAAAGTCGAGTGCTGAGTGGGGGAGGTGATTACCCAAGGAGACAAGCAAAAAATAAACCAAAGAGGGTGGCAAGCCAGTCCTAGAGAGCACAGAGGTCCAGGCCCGTGTCCCATGCCAATCTAAGGGACAAGCAGACAGTCCGAGAGAAGAGCAGAGTCAAAGGATCAGAAGCCAGCAGAGGTAGCCAGATGGCCAGGATGGGATGGGGTGAAAGGGAGATGTGAAGGTAAACCAGAAGTCCCCATGGTTGCAGTCTGTGACTCGTGTCTGTGACCACCAGCTATGTGGCATGAATAGATCAGCCTTGTTGAATGGCCTGTGTAGGGGTAGCTCATTTTACGTCAGTTTATACAGCCCCATCCTTAGTTCCACTTTAAGTCTATGTGTGGCTCCCTCCTGTCTTTTGAATATTTTGTTTCATTCAGGAACACAAGTTCATGACTTGGTCGAAAATGCCTTAGTTTACAACATCATAATCTGGTTCCCCGTAAATTTCTATCACACTGATAATATCTTTGAACACATGAAATGGCACTTTGAGATTCCACTGCACCACCAGGGAACACCTGTTTGTTTTTTAACTAAACGAAGCCATCAGCTCTCCTGGGTCTTCAGCTTGTCAACTGCAGATTGTGGGGCTTTCAGCCTCCGCAATTAAAATATTTGAGTATATTTTAATTCATTTTAGTGTTTTATAAATAGAATGCAAAGGATGATATTCTTGTTTTATCATTTGCTTTTATTTCCTTTTTTTTTTTGCTACATTTCTCCAAACTTTGAAAAACAATTGCTAATAAACAAACCAAGCCACAGGAATTATTCCAGTTCAAGGGAATAAACAGATTCAAGGGATCAAAACAAGTCACTGAAGTTCATCTCGCAGAGCTTTCATCACTGTATTACACTAGCACATCGGCACCGTCGTGTGTAAAGATGAAAGCATCAGAATTTCCATTTCCTACTTAATCTTCCCATGGTTTTGATATTTTGATTTTACCTAAAATAAATGGAAAAACAAACCAACTAGAAATATATTTGGGAAAAAAGGAAAGTGACCTGGGATGGGTTGTGAGCTTCTTCCACTTCCCGAGCAGCAAAAGAAAGCCACTTCCCATCCCTCCCCACACACACCTTTTTTTTTTTTTTCCAATACCATAGATATAGGAGAGCAGGTGAGCCAACCCTATGCCAGGCTTACCTGGATTCAGGTGAATCAGAAGGTTACCCACCCCAAGCTGGTGAAATTGTCTGTGGAGGCAGTGTGGACATTTTAGATTTGAAAGGATAACTATTCTCTTTTGCTCAAAGTGGATAATTCCCTCAGCTTTCTACTTGGGTTAGCCAATGGAAGTATAACTGTAGTCATCTACTCCATTTATCTTTTGGCTAGAGATTTCCAAAAGAAGTTAGACTGATGTATCTTTAGTCAAAGCTATCTTTTTAGAAGGTTGGATAGTAAAGCGTCACTGAAAATAAAACAGCACCAATGAGACACACTTTGCTTAATAGTCTGTTCTTTAGGTGCCTCCGTGCAAATGTGTATAGTGTTAGCTCTCCCAGTGCTGTCTATGTTTGGTGTGTAGAAGGCTGGGGGCCAGTGGGGGCTGTTAGCCTTGGATTTTCCCACTCTGGGCATCAGAATCTTATCTTTTATAAAAAGTATTCTGTGTTCAAATTTATTTCTGACAACCCCTGAAAGGCTGTTTGTCCCCCCCCCCCCTTTTTTTTTTGGCTATGCCCACAGCATGAAGTTCCCAGGCCAGGGATGGAACCCATGCCACAGCAATGACACTGCCAGATCCTTTACCCACTGCACCACCAGGGAACACCTGTTTGTTTTTTAACCCAGGGTCTGTATAAAGACAACAACGGGATTTCTTGGGAGTGGTTGAAATCACGCTCTGTGATAAGCAAAGACCTTTCCGAATTTACCATTTCTGTGTAGATACAACAAACATATAGAAAATAAAGTCGGTTTTGCTACTGGTCACTGGTTCCATTTCATTAAGGACTTGGTCACCCTTAGCCAGGGGCTCTGGTCCGGGTTGAGTCCTTTCTCTCAAGATCTTTGGCTGTTGTTCTGCTTGGTCCTTCTTACTTCCCTAAGGTGGTCAGACCTAGCTCTTAGTCTCTGTTTCTTCAGGTCTAGTCCTTAGGAACCAAGTATTGAAAAGTCCTCTCAGTAGGATTAACATTCTTCTGAGCGCTAAGGCTATAGATGCAGAGTGGAAAACCCCTTTTGGAGGGCAGAGTCACTTAACCCTTGAAGGAAAAGTGAGTTTTGATGGCTCGCTGTTGGGAACGGGGCCACGTAAGGTACTTGCTGTGAAACACCTGGACACTCCTCCAAAGCGCGCACTCAGGCCATGGCTACTTAGACACTTTGTGCCCAAGTTATGTGCTTCTAGCTTTTGTGCAAGTGCCCCACCCTCCGAGAAGCTCCCAAAAGTACACCTGAAAGCAAAGAATAAACCTGCACTGCTGCCCAGTGTGGAGGGCGGGATCACTCTGCCAGCCTCAGAGATGTAGCCCCAATTCAACTGCCACTAAGGCCCTCATCGTGTGAAGGCTAGACATTTAACAAGGCAGGACTTCTCCTGGGTCTTTCAGAGCCCTGCACTAGAGCAGACCCAGGACGTTACCTTCTCACCTCATTTCCGGTCAGCCTTTGTGTCGTTTGGCCATGGTTATCTGTCATAAGTACCCTTTTTCGTTCTTACAGCTTTGCTCTACCATGGTCGGCTAGGGTCTAATGCTATGCGACACAGAATTACAGAATCACCCAAATGAGCACTGGAAGGGGTTCTGAAGACTGCTGAATATACCCAAACCCTCCTCTTGTGGGAGAGGAAACCATAAACCACGGGGATGCCGTGACTGGACTCGAGCATTCAGTGTGCCTTCCAGCGTAGGGCTCTTTCTGCTGCGGCAGGGTGGAGGCCTTTGTTGGAGCTTCTTCCAGAAGACACAGGTCCCTTTCAGGCCGTCTTGGGTGCTCTGAGTTCTGGGTCATCAGGTAGACAGCAGGCTTTCAGCCTGGTCCCTGAAGAAAGAGGGCTTGAAGCCTACTCTGAAGCTCATGTGACACAATGTGGCCACTGCCAGGCCCCTAAGATTATACTGAAGCAAGTTTTCATGCATATTCTCTTGAGATACTTCTTAGACAATCTCTAAGGGAGAAGAGAGCCAAGCTTCATAAATAAGCGTTGGCTGCCGCAAGGATGCATGGTGAACCTAAGCCCAGCCCTGGCACTGGCCATGCCCACAAACCTGGAGACTTGTAGTTCTGAACATCACAGGATGCTGAGGACAAGTCCTTGGTGACAATTTGAATGTATCTCTCTGTTAGTAATAATTGTGCTTTCACGAGGAACTGCAGAGTTGAGAACTGTTTTGCTTCTTGCCAACCTGGTCTGTTTCCCCAGGAATAAGCGTTGACTCCCTGTAAGGAAGCCAGAGGTGAGGGTGTTGCTTTGACTGACGGAACTGCTGGGGACTTTACAGAGGAATTATTTAAAAGACCAGCCAGTATGAGCAGTGACAGATCGGAAGTGCTATAATGCAATTAAAATATTCGATTGAACTCATAAATAACTAAACTCCCTAAATACTAAGGTGGTTGAAGCCAGCCTGAATGCAGACAGTCTCAAAGGCACATGCAGTTCCTGGGTGAGGACACCTGGGTCATGATCAGAAGACATTCGTGTGGGAGACAGTCTGTCTCCTGAGAGCCCCCTGATGAGATTCATGCCCACGTGTAGATAAGTACCAAGGAAATAAAACTCCATGAACTAATCTAGTCTTGGTTTCACTGCGGATAAAGAATACATCTTAACAAAATAAGGAAGGAAAGTTTATCTTTCAGGAAGCTATAATCATGTTTCCAGATGCTGCCTTGCCTCCCAAACTCAGGGAAAGGAGGTTTAGGCTCCTTATTTTTTATTTATTTTTATTTATTTATTTAGGTCCTTTTAAGGCTGTACCCATGGCATATGGAAGTTCCCAGCCTAGAGGTCAAATTGGAGCTGTAGCCGCTGGCCTACACTACAGCCACAGCAATGCCAGATCCAAGCCATGTCTGCAATCTACACTGCAGCTCTTGGTAACACCAGATCCTTAATCCACTGAGCGAGGCCAGGGATCGAACCCACATTCTCACGGATACTAGTCGGTTTCATTACTGCTGAGCCACAACGTGAACTCCTAGGCTTCTTATTTTTAAAAAATACAGGCTCAAATTGTTATTTCTTAGACCATAAGAACAAGCCCTCCAAAATAGTAAAGTTACCAGAACAATAATAAATAGCAGCACACATGCCCATCTTAGAAGCACAGTGAGTCACGCCTCATGTTGCACAACCAACTGCCACAGACACAGACATTTCTGCAGTGATTGAAGACACACTCCAACGGCTGTGAACATCCATGACAGACTCGAGTGTGCATCTCAAGATTCCAGAACCACAGCCTGCCGGTTGCTGACAATTAGCGACATACCGAGTATTCCTGAGATCCCTGCAAGCCCTCTGGGTTTGCACGACACAGCTGAAATAGTACTTAGCTTAAGAAAGTACCTGGGGTGAAATAACGCTTCAGGAAGCCTCATAAAGAAGCAAGGAAATGTGCCATTTAAAGCCAAAATTGCTTTCCTGAAGCATGGTCAAGTCATACATGAAATACAATGGCCCTTCCCTGCCAGCGAGTAATAGCTCATTTCCCTTCAGTTTTATTGCATGTTTAAGTACACATTATTGTCATTCCAAGTGTATGAACTATGATGGACTTAAAGGATCTATTTAGCCTGTAAACCATTTTTTTTGTTTTTTTTTTTTGAACACACAGTTGGCATGATGTAAACTAAAAGTTGCCCTGTTGTGAGGGACGCCAGTCTGTGGAGATTATCCACATTAGAATTCATCTGGGCCTTTTCCACTTGCCACAGGCTTTTTTTTTTTTTTTTTTCCAGTTTCATTCTTCCCCAGTGCAACCAGCAGAGCTGCACTGGGAACGCAAATGGAGATGAAGAGGGTTAGCTGTTCATACTAAGAGAAGATGGAAAGTCCTTACTGACACTGTCATGGGATTTTTCTATAGCCTCTGGACAAATAGAGCCTCCCCAGGGCATTGCCCACCTCAGATGCCCTCTAACAGGGGCTGTCTGAGGATTGAGCCAAGACCAGGGGTCTGTCATAGGTTGGCTTAGTCCTAAGCCAGCTGTGAAACAGATGAAAATTAATTTCCTAAACGGTCCATTATGTTCTTCCACGTACATGTGCCCCAGGCCAGAGCAGGGACCTGTTCCTTCTGAGCGCTGAGCACCAGTCTGGATTTGAAAAACTCCACTTAACAGCTGGTAACAGCACCAAAGCACAGTTCCACCCCACATCGCCTGACTTTTAACGGGGGTTAAACCTCAAGCCAACAACCTGCCAGAGAGACTTAGAGAAAGCGTCACATGAAGGTAGAGGTCGTGTGCGGTCCGTTCACATGTGTGTCCCCAGGGCCTGACCCTTCGAAGAAGTTCAATAAATGTGTGCTAAATGGATGAATAAATTAGTGACAGGACACGGGATGACAGAGCACAGCCAGCTCTTGAGTTTTGATAAGAAAGGACTCCAGCTTGCAGGCTAGGGCGCAGAGCTGCCCCCCACCCCCACCCCGGGGTTGGGGATGGAGGAGAGGGTCCTTTTTGAGTGAGCTGCAATCCTGGCCCCACTTCCCCACCATGCACACCAGGCTTCTAGTGGCTGGTGGTTCCCCCCACTCCCACCAGCCGTCTGAGGTTCCTTCTATCGGCAGCATCTTTCACTTGGCTTGAGACCAGCGAGGTCCTCAACCTCATACTCTGCTGTGCATTTTCCAGGTTTGGGGTTTTTTGGTGTTGTTTTAGGGTGTTTGGCGCGGTTGGTTTGACTCTTTATAAACAGTGCCTTGAGCTGCCGATAAAGTAGCCTAGTTTCCATGGGTGGCCCCGAGATGCTTGGCATTATTGGGATCTGCTCTGTTGTCTTAAATTGGTAATAAGATCAGAGGAATCTGGGTATGTTTAGGTTAGGATTCAGGTCTGGATACTCCCTATAGGCCAGCTTTTGATTCTTTCCTTCTGGTCTTATTTCAGTCCACAGGTATATAAACACCTCCACGTAGCCAGAGGCAGCATGCAGAGGCAAAGCTCACCTATCCCACCTCCACCCCCACCCCACCCCCAAACACAGAGGTTTCCGCCAGTTCCTTTCCTATTTTTGGTTGGCTTTGATGTCAGTTTTCTTCTCATTCTTTATATAATGACTGATTTCTATGAATTTCATTACAGACGCCCCTGAGCCAGATGATTGCGGCTTGGAGTTAGCTTTCTTAACTAGCTCCTCTAACTCATCCCCAATTTGAACCTTCCTTTCCCATCCAGAGGCTCTCTGGTGGCTGACCTTGCTGCAGGCAGCTACCTGTTTTTCCCCAGCCCCTGTATGAAGGTCCACTGAACCTGCAGAGCTGCCCCCACCCTCCAAGGGAGCCTGAGTAGGACGAGTTGGTTGTTTGCGTTTTTTGCCTTTTTTTTCTTTTTAAGGCTGCACCCGTATAATATGAAAGTCCCCAGGCTAGGGGTCTAATCAGGTGTTGCAGCTGTCGGCCTACGCCACAGCCACAGCAACTCACATCTGAGCCACGTCTGCAACCTGCACCACAGCTCACGGCAATGCCAGGTCCTGAACGCACTGAGCGAGGCCAGAGGTCGAACCCACGTCCTCACGGATACTAGTTGAATTCGTTTCCGTTATGCCACAGTGGCAACTCTGAGTTGGTTGTTTTCAAGCATTAGAGAAGACTCTTCACTGGCAATCAAAGAAATCTGCTGATCTTGGGTTTTCACCCTAGAACTGGGTAGAAGGGGGATTTGCTGCTCGTTCCTTTCACCTTGGTGGAGGTTGCCTATCTTGGATAAAGTAGCAACATTCCTCTAAAACTGGAAATTGTGATAATTGAGACTGAATGTGTCCACGGCAGTTCTGATTTTTTCACACCCAGAATGGGGTGACAGAATCAATTTACTGGAGGTGTTAAGGCTGTAGGTATTATTGTTGCTGGATGAGAGTTCACGTGGGCCAGTGGGAGGAGGAACAGCGTGGCCCTCTACACTGACGTTTTGTAGAGAAAAGATGTGTCAGGACAGACAGATCCCATCTGGGGGTATTTCTTTTTTAACCTAAAAAGTTAGGTTGTACACCTTACCTGCATCCCTTCGCAGATGTTTGAAACATTTGGACACATTTAGTGTTGCCAGTTTTCCTTCCTTTGTTGGAAAGTGTTCTAAACCAGAAATGATGTAGATGTGGAATCAGCAGTGAAAGTGGCATTTTTCTGGCAGCCCTCAAATCCTCTGTGTTTTATGCGGACATGGTATTAACCCTGAATGAATGAATGAATGAATGGGCCAGTCTTGAGTCTTTTGTTTCCAGGTTTTCTAGCTCAAAGGCAGAGTGTTCTGTGCCTGGTTAAATGGCTTTACCAGTTGTACTAGCTAGTTTTAACCTTCACAAAATGGGCACATGGATTGAAAAGACTCCTATAAAGAAACCCAGGATTAAAGATAACACTCTAACAATACAGTCCCCAAGAAAACCAAACCAGAATGGCAGATGTACCATCCTGCCACTCCCACTGTAGAATGTTTGCCAGCTACTGTGCAAGGTCACAGGGTTACAAGGTAGAAACGGTGGCAGTCTGATTCGATTTGCCAAGCAGTTGGCCAAAAACCTTCAAAATTATTAAAATGTCACTGGGGGAGCTCCTTTCGTGGCTCAGCGGTTAATGAACCCGACTAGGATCCATGAGGATGCGGGTTCAATCCCTGGCCTCGCTCAGTAGGTTAAGCATCCGGCGTTGCCGTGAGCTGTGGTGTAGATCGCAGACACAGCTCAGATCCCGCGTTGCTGTGGCTGTGGTGTAGGCCGGCAGCTACAGCTCTGATTGGACCCCTAGCCTGGGAACCTCCGTATGACGCGGGTGCGACAACAAAAAAAGTCACTGGGAACATGGATGAAAATTTACCTGTATGATTGTTATGAGTATATTTTGTCCCTTGAACTAAGTAATGATAATAGCTTGTGTAGATAACACATATATTAACAAATAAAGAATAAAGTAAATAAGGAATTTGGGGATATATGGTCAAAATGCTTGGGATCCACTGCTCTAGGACATGGCATCTCGTAAGGCTGATGGTCAAAGGTTGGTGGCATGTTCAAAGGTAGAGGTGGCGTCAGAGCACGGGCCTGCCTGCAGGCAAGTTCTGAGGAATAATAAGGCCACTGATGAGACGCGAAGAGCAGGGAGAGGACCTTCTGCACAAACCGGGGGGATGAAAAATCTCCCAGAGACTCGCAGAACTGAGGAAGGAGCCAAGGAAAGTGGGTACCACCTCGCCAAAGGAGCCAGTTCCATTTAGCAGGTGGCTCTAGAGCAAAATGAGTATTACAGGGTCACCTGGCCAGATGGAGGCCAGCTAGGTCCAGAAAACTCATGCCAGCCTCTCCATGCGGAGGCCCAGCATTGAGAGAACACAGACATAGCAGATTCTGATTTGTACCTTTGGCCTCTTGCATTTAATCAGCCTAGTGTGGCCTTTTCCAGTTAAGGTGAACCAACTGTAGAGTGTCATCACTTTTCCAGGTTCTTGGAAAGAAAAGGCCCATGAGCTCCTGCTGTTCATTTGTGCAGGTTTTCCTTTGCAGAAAGGCTTCTGGGAGGGCTGAGCTGCCTGGACTGGCCACCTTTTTAGAGCTCACACAAAGGCACCTCTATGGACCCACCATGGCCATAACCTTGCCATGACTCTTGGCAGAATAGAACCAAAACCAGGAAAAAAAAAAAAGATCCTGAAGACAAAATGCTAAGTCTGATGAATTTTCACTTTTCAACCCAGAGTGTGGCTTGGCCTAGGCCCTGGTAAAGTAGGTTCACGTTGCCCTCACTTTCAGTGTTATTAAAGAAGCTGTTTGAAATCAGATTAAGTGGAGGAGAGAAATCAGGTGAAAAGTATGCTGCAATCACCGAGATCCATCCAAGAGACTGCAGGGATTTCAAAAAAGAGAGGGCACATCAACTTTGTTTTGTAACCAAGACTTTTGGAGGGGGGTGCACAAATGCTCTTTGTTTCCCGGAGCTGACAAGCCACGTGTCTCCTGTTCATTACCTGCCGCTGCTCTTTCCCAAACACATTCCCATTGGGGTCCTCACCAAAGGAAGGAGAAGCATTGGTTGTGTCTCTGGCTGAGAAGTGACAAGAGAGCTCAGGGGAGGGCTGAAGCGGGTGTCACCTCCTTTTGCAAAGTTGGCAGCAGAAGTCCTCAAACCCGGCAGCTCGAGAGCCCAGGCCAGCATCTTGGCCACGTGCTCAGGGCTGCAGCGGGCCCATAAATTGCACAGTAATGGCTGATGCCTCGGCAGGAATAAACATGTGCTTTGAGTTTTCCAAATGAGTCAGACGCACGCTGCGAGATAAATGCTGATCGCAAGCAGATGTGACGTGTGCTTTTCAAGAGGGACAGGCCGAGGGGGATTGTGTATTGGCATCATCCACACTCTTTGAGATGATGGACTGACACCGAACGGGGTCTGGTCCCTTAACAAGAAACATTGGGTGGTGGGTGATTCCCCCCCATACACTTTTTTCTTGCTGTAAGAGGAATCTACATTTAAAGCCTTCAGTGTAAACGTGTTCTGGCTCCAATTTGTCGGCTGACTCTAATCGCCTCGGAACTTATATAAACTCTAGGTGAGTAATTTCCCCCAAGTCCAGTGCCCCGTTGGAATGTGTGTGCTGTGAACTCAGATTAAACTTTTAACCTTGCATTTTTCTGGGAAGGATTATTATCCGTGTTTTTATTCTTTAAAAAGGGAAGTCAGAAACTCAAAAATGTCTAGAGCTTGTTCCATGGTCAAGTGGGTACACCTCTCAGAAGCTTTTGCGCACCGTGTGTGCCCAGGTGGCCCCTCAAATCGGGGTGGGAGGCCCTGTTGTGGCAGAACTGAGACTGTATGGCCCCGACGCCCTTGCCTGCTTTATGATGCCCCCGGCGGAATTGTAAACTCTGTGTAGGGCCCTGTGCCCCCTCCCCCAACCCAGCTGCAGAAATCCTGAGTATCTTTCTGCTGACGTGCGCCACGTCCCGTTGCCGAGTGACATACAGAACACGTTCCTCAGCGGGGCAGGGGGCCTGAGTCTCAGGTTTCCGCCACGTTCCTCCCCGCTTGGCTTGCGTGCACCTCCTTCCTACAGTTGGGTCAACAGATGCTAGGCTCTGCTAGAGTGTTTGAAGAATCGGTCACATAATTGGCCCCAGATGCCAGGCTTGAAGAATCCCATCGCTTTTGCAACCATAGTCCCTAGACCCACAGCTCACGTGCTCAGTCTATCCACTGAGTCTGTTAGCCCTTTGGTACAAGGGTTTGGGGGACTGCGTTGGCATCAAAGTGGAAACAAGTGGCTTATTCTCCCAGGAGCTCCTGGTTATTGGTACTTGGCTTTTGTTGGATGACTGCAGAGAGGCAGCTGGACTGGTGTCCTGGGAGGACTAGTGGGTGGAGTGTCCAGTATTGGTTCTGCCGCCAACTCGTTTGTGTAGCATTGGTCAAGTCATTGCATCTCACAGGACCTCAGCCTGACCATTGGTAAAATGGAGGTGTGAGTCTCTCTGTTGAAACAGTAATAGTTCTGTCAGTTCTACTGTCAGGTTTCGAAGGAAAGCAAACACCATAGGGGCAAAAATGGGAAACCTTCAAGGCAGAGAGTAACTGCCTACCATACCGAACCTTGCCGTGCAAGGCTTTTTTAATATGTTGTGATGCAACTTTCTGCTGAGAACCTGGTGATGCTGTTTTCATGGTCTGTTGCATCATCCGAAGGATATTCTGGATTCTTGAGAAAATGAGAAACACGCTGTCCTGGCACTGGAAGAACAAGTCAGGCTGTGGAAGCATCATTTTCCACACCAGTGTTCGGAAAACTGATGGAATAATTGATTTCTGGTGTCAACCTTCCGCAGTACTTTGGGGCATAGATACTGTCCCCCTTCCCTGCCCCACCACACGAGGCTGCTGCCCACCACCCTCCCTGGGCCCCTTTCCTCTGTCCTGTGGAATCACAAAACAGAATCAGCGGCACTTTTTTCTCTTTCTGGCTGCTTGCGATTGCCATGCTAGCCTCATGCAGGGCAGACAGCTGGAACTGACCAGCTTGCAAATGCCCCAGGCAGATGTTGGGGGGAAAGCAGCCAGAGAGTCCGGTCTTTGGAAGTTTGAGGATTGGGGGCTGCTCTGGGGAAGGACTGATGGGGCCTGGAATCCTTCAAGCTGGGAGAGCTCATTGCCTGCACCCAGGCCTCCAGCAGCCCCTGCCATGGAGCCCAGGTGAATGTTGAAATGCATTTTGTTATCAACCTTGGTAACAAACATCATGAGGGTCCCGAGTGCTGGTGCTGGAACGGGAGCGCTTCTTCACTCATTCATTTCACAAACTTGTGGAGCACCTGTCACGTATCTGGAACCGTGGGTAGACACCAGAGATAGAGACAAACGAATGTGGCACTGCCTTCAAGGGGTTTGTGATCTAGCAGAGAACAGGGAGGTGCACATAGTCTTCTGTATAAAGTCCGTGCTTGGCAGGTGGTGTGGATGAAATCTGTACAGGAGCAGATGGGAACTCTCTGCCCCGCCAAGATTTCACTTGGCTGAGAGGCAGACAAAGGCTGTTCCAGGCAGAGCAAACTTCATAGGCAGGTCTAGAACAACACAAAAGAGCACAGCGTAGTGAAAGCATGATGTGGCTCCAGTGTGACCGGAGCACAGATTCACGGTAGAAAGTGGCAGAAGACAAGGCTGGAAAGGCAGATTGGGATCTGGAAGAGGCTTATGCGCGGCCAAGGAGTTAAATACACATTTGTTCCCATAAAGATTCAGAGGAGTATTGTAAATCAATTATAATTAAAAATATTTTAAAAAAAGATTCAGAGGAGTTCAGGGAAACAGGGCATAGAGATTAAAATGTAGGAAATATAAGGGGTGAGAAATAAGGCCATGAACAGTTAGTTCATATATCGTCTATGTACAGTTAGTTATTAAGGGTGGGACAGAAATTTGACTCTGAGTTTCCTAGAGGCCAAAGCAAAAAGGGGAATGTGAACTTTGTTGTACACATATGAAAAAAAGGAGTTGTTCAAAAGAAACAGGCTTTGGCTGCAGCTAAGGGCCAAGGGAAATTTCTCCAATGATTCTCATCAAAGGCCCAGTGTGGGGATATAGAGGAAATATCTTCCCTACACTAGCTATTTTTATAGGACTGTTTCTTGTAATGTCCCTCCACGCAAGCCAATGGCATACAGCCAAAGTGTAGTTCAGTAAAAGCAGCTCAATATGGGGCCAGAACAATTCAGCCTAAGCCTACAGCTTTTTGATGGTTTGGCTTGGTGCATGGATACAACTTAGGGTTTCAAGAAAAATAGAAGTTCTTCATATCTTTTAGGCAATCATCCATGAATATTATTTCTTACAATGGGGCTCTTAAAAGGCATTGGATAGCAGGCAGTGAACTTGAGCTTCCATTCATTGACAGAGACCTCAAGAACAAAAGAGTCTGAACTGGGTTATATAACAAAGAAAAACTATTTTCCAAAGATGTTTAATCATGGAAGGAAAGTAATCAGTCGTCCTGGACTAATAGTGGCTCAGCTCCAACTGACCTGAAATTAGAGCTGGGTTGCCAGCACGTGTCTTGCTGTGAACTCTAGGTTGAAGGTGGTGCGGTAAAAAGTCCTCACATTACAGAATTAAAGCGGTGAATTGAGTGTCTTTTGAGATTGGGTTCTTTTCCTTAACTGCTGAAGTAATTCTGTGAAGCACAAATCTAGGTCCAAGAGGCTGGCGTATGTGAGTGTGTATGTTTTGCTTTGGTCTCTGAAGGCTATGGCCTTCACCAAATAGCATCTAAGCTAAAAGAGAGTAAGTTTGGGGAGTTCCCTTCGTGGCTCAGTGGTTAACGAATCCGACTAGGAACCATGAGGTTGCGGGTTCGATCCCTGGCCTTGCTCGGTGGGTTAAGGATCCGGCGTTGCCGTGAGCTGTGGTGTAGGTTGCAGACGCGGCTCGGATCCCGCATTGCTGTGGCTGTGGTGTAGGCCGGCGGCTACAGCTCCTGTTAGACCCCTAGCCTGGGAACCTCCATATGCCGCGGGTGCGGCTCTACATAAAGACAAAAAAATAAAAGAGAGTAAGTTTTGCCAAACATAAATAAACTACACATATTTATGCAAATTGTGCAACTTGTACAATGCATTCCCATCCTTCCCATTCAGTGCCTACTCTGAATTGCATAAAAACCTTGAGCAAGATTTGGTGCAATTCTCTCATTAGACAGATGGGAAAACTGAGGCTTGATCAAGTTGGCATGGATGCGGGCTGAGAGAACCAAGATCTTAACCCAGCTCTTTTGATTTCAGTACAGTTATTTTACCACCTTCCCAGGCCTAACTGACTCACCCAAAGGGATAGTGAATTGTATGTAGGTCGTGATAGCCATGCTTGTCAGCCACCAGGATAGTGAAGCACCTGTTGGGAGAAAATTGCAAACACTGTAAGTATGGAAGGCTCCCTGCCGTTAACTCAGGAAAAAATATTAACTCCTTAAGCAGGATGCTAAAGTGATGCATCTGTACATGGGAAGATGAGCACACTCTAATTCATGGAGTGAATAGTCCCAGGTATGACTGCCAGAGATAATTCAAGAATTTGTTTCTTCATCCTTCTGTTTGCCAGATAAAATATATTGCTATCTTTGAGTGTGTGGATGGGTATTTTCTCAGTATAATGCAAGAGCAGTTTCACAAACATTGTAGAAACTTTAGTCTTACCTGTTGGGTATTAAATGACCAGATCTTCTCAAAGCTGACTTACTTATTGTAAATGGAAGGATAAACTTGAACTCTGTACATCGTATTAATTGCTTTTCTGAGTACTCAAGTATTGCCACCTCCTGCTTACTTGTCATTGAACTCATATCTGGTTACTTTGGTGTACAGTGGAGAATCTATGTATATAGACTGTGTTCCCTTGATTCTCCCTGAAAATACCAAGAGAGGATAAAATTCTGACATCGATGCTACTGCTGATACAATGTATTAAATTGTAAACTAGTGTCCCCAAAGAAGGATTCTCCTCCTGATCAACAAAATTACTCATAACTAGAGAGCCCTAAGTGCTCAAAAGGATGATCTCAATATAGGACCAGATATTCCTACTGTATAGCCAGGGAGGAGATTCCAGATATCAGAATGGTAGGCAATTCCTCATAACTCGATACATGTTATATGTTCACTGAAAAACTTTTGATGTAGTTACTTGCCAAAGTTTCCCCAAAGCAACCCATCCCCAAATTGATTGGGATAAAATGTTCCAGAGTGTTCTTTCCTGTTCTCTGTCAGGGCACACACATTACCACTCACCTCTTTCCACCTGGCACCTGCCCCCCCCCCATGAGAGAATCCATCATCTCCTGACTCTAAATTCAGACAATTGGGAGTTTACAGAGGCTGGTTCTACAAGATGAAAGTAGCTACATAGCAGAGCCTGCATCTCTCCCATGTCCCCAGTTGTTAGAATTCAAGTTTGTTAATTCAGTGGGAACAAAACCATTTGACAGCCAAACCTGAGACTAGTTTGGGAAACCCATTGTTTAGAAATGGCTTTGCAATAAAATTGGAAATTCAGGTTAAAAAAAAAGAAAAAAGGATGAAAGAAAAGAGTGAGACCAATTCCCTGTCAGTGCACAGATGCCACAACCCCCTGCATAGTTACTTCCTGACAAACACCAGGTTTCTGCTGTCTCACCAACCTAGCAGCAAGGGGTTACCCAGTGCCTTAGGTAATCTGGGGCTAAATGGTGACAAAGGCATTAGGAAAGCAGAGCCTTCTTCACTCATGGGGATTACAGAGGCCAAAGAGATCACTGCGTCTGTGATCTTTTCAATCTTTGAGCAGAGAAAAGAGTATTTGCTGAGTCATCCTTCATGCCAGGAAACAGTTAATGGAACATCTCCCCAAACATCTGAGTCCCAGAGGGTAGTTATGGCTTTGAAAAATTCCAATTGAAGTTTTTCATCTTGCTTCTTTTTCAAAAATAGCTCCTACGAGGGGAGACGGAAGCCGTTTCTGCTTCCACAACAAATGAGTGTTTGGGTAGCAGGATTCACTTCCCTTCCCGGATTTTGGGAGCACCTGAGGCCTCCTCTTGGAAAATGCAGATATGATGGAGAGCAGTGTAGCCTCCTGCTGGGCAAAGCCCTTCTGGGTCCTGGGGTCCTGGAAATGGCCACAGGTTGAGTGACATAGGAGTCTCTTCGGTGTTTTATTTTTTATTTATTTGTTCTCTTAATGTTAAAAAAAATTTGATCTGGGGCTTATCTTTGCCCTTTCACTTAGAACAAAAGCCAGTGGCATTTGCAGGGGGAAGGGGGAGGAAGGAGTGGGATGGACTGGGAGTTTGGGGTTAGTAGATGCAAACTGATATATTTAGAATAGATAAGCAACGAGGTCCTGCTGTACAGCACAGGGAACTAGATCCAGTCTCTTGGGATAGAACATGACAGAAGATAACATGAGAAAAAGAATGTATATAAATGTATGACTGCCACTTTCTGTACAGCCAAGACTGGCGCATTGTAAATCAATTATACTTTAATTTAAAAAAAAATTTTTTTCTTTTAAAAGCCAGCCATTGGGAAAGCTGTGAATGAGGTTTGTGGAGACCATGGCAGAAAATGAATTCCCATTTTGTGGCCTGATCTGTGAGTGTGACTTTGACCACGAATGAGATTTCCACATCCATTGACTGGACCCAGGGATTTAGCAATTTTTCAGAAGTACCAAGCCAAGTTTCCAGCTCCATTCTTCAGGCTTGAGTCTGTGGGTGGCACTGAGTGAGCCTGACTCTCTTGGGGAGTAGGGTGAGGAGATTATTCTGAATTAGTGGAGGGTGACCAGAACAACTTTATTTGTGACCTGTGGTTGGATTCAAGAAGCCCAAGGGGGGCTTGCTGTTGCTGTGTCTTGGAGAGCTTCCATTTTAGTATCTGCAGGGTTATTTGATTTTTAAAAAATACTTGCATTGTATTCCATAGCCTGGTTCTGTGGGGGTGGGGGTGCTTGAGATGGATATATGTCTTGCTTTTCAAACATTCTCCCCCAAGTCTCCCTAAAATAACTTCCTTTTCAAAGTTCTATTGGTGAAAGTTTATCAGTATAAATTGTTATAAGTGTAACCTCACCTTTTCAATTGTGGTTACCTTTAGGAGTGTTGTGGTGATTTGGTCTGGTCTGTCTTCACACTAAATTGTTTTTTTGTTTTTTGTTTGTTTGTTTTTTGCCTTTTCTAGGGCTGCACCCGCGGCATATGGAGGTTCCCAGACTAGGGGTCCAATCCGAGCTGTAGCCGCCGGCCTACCCACAGCCACAGCAACAGGGGATACGAGCCGCAGCTGCAACCTACACCACAGCTCATGGCAACGCCGGATCCTTAACCCACTGAGCAGGGGCAGGGATCAAACCCGTAACCTCATGGTTTCTAGTTGGATTCCTTAACCACTGAGCCACGACGGGGAACTCCTTCACACTAAATTGTGAATAATGCAATCAGGTTGCTTTCGTTTCTAACACCTAGCTCACACACTGACCAGAGAGGGAGTGTTGTAGGAGGAAAATGTTCCTGGATCAAAGAGACCTAGGAAGGAGGGCTCGAAGTGAGCAATGGCCATTAATTAGCCCGCAGGCGCATGCACACACCGGGATGGGGCCAGCTGTTCGGTGAGAAAGAAGGGCAAAGGTAAACTTCTTCCCATGTTGCAAATGTAAGCGAAGCTGACCCTGGTTCAGGGATGTAAGGTGTGGCCTCTCCTAAGGGTTCTTTGGCCGAAAAAGGAGCGAAGGGAGGTAAGAGTTTTATCAGCACAGTCGGACCTGGTAATTGCTGCTGTGTTGATTCCTCTTCAAGGGCCTCTGGGAATCTGATTTTGTGACAGCTAATTTTAACGTCCCATTAATTAGTTGGGGGCCCATCATTGCCAGGAATACCTTCAGTTATCTCTCGGACTTGATCCCTAGTCAGTCCAGGTCTGTGACACAGCAGCTCACTGGAACGTGAGTGGCTACAGGTAGTTAAAGAAATGACTTCACTGTATTTAAACTGGGGTTTATGAACTTTGTTGGATGTGTGGCTGCCATTTGGGGAGACCCACATACACCCAAAAACTTTGGACGACCCACTTTGTACAGAGGCGGGTGGGTGGTGTGCGCACCAACTTGGAAGGCACGTGCGCATGCGTAGTGATGATGGCGCCACGCTAATTGAGACTAAGGGCAGAAAGAACCATTGCTGGAATCCAATTAGGCGGATGGAGTTAGAGATTACACAGATAACTCTGATTAAGACATCAATCTAGTTCAATTTTACAAGGCTTCTATTTGAAATGAGGTAGTATTTGACTATAATAAAATAGTATAATAAGTAGTTTACTGTGTCTTGCCATTGTGGAAGCTGAGGGCTAACAGCCTTAAAAATTACCATTTAAGCCTGATTTTTTTTTCCCCCCGAGGACTAATTATGTTGATGGCTTATTACCAAGTTCTTTTTGTTCTTTAGCCCTCCTGCTGTCCAGTTGAGACTGTTTTCAGTTCATTAGCCCTTTGACTAGAAGGTAGAATGGAAGAAGATAAAACTCATATTTATCTGCCTAGCAGAAGATCTGGTCAACTGTTTCGGGAAGATACTAAAACTCTTGGCTAAAACAGACTTTTGTTTTTCCCATGGATTAAGTTTTCCTTTGATTTCCTTAGATCCCCAGTGTTAGAGAGAGCTCATAATTAGCTGAACTGATTATTTCTTGGTGGGGTAGAAAATCAGCAGGCTTCTGCTTTTTATGACATTATTTTTGTCACACATAAGGTAAAACACTGATAAACCCAACAAGATTAGTCATGGTTTCTACTGTGGGTACAAAACAAACTTTGCTTAACTCTGGAAACGCTGTCAACAAAGGGTCTGGGAGTTCCCTTTATGGCTCAGTGGGCTAACGATCTGGCTTGTCTCTGTGGAGGTGCTGGTTCTAACCCTGGCCCAGCATTGCTTCAGCTGTGGCATAGTGTTGCAGCTCTGGCTCAGGTTCAGTCCCTGGTCCAGGAACTTCCATATGCTGCAGGTGTAGCTAGAAAAGGAAAAACAAAAAAGAGAGAGAGAGAGAGTGTGTGTCTGAATTTTCCTAGAGCACATTATTTTTGAGTTATGAAAATACATATATAATTGTATCTGAATCAACGGTGCCATGAGAGATTGATCAGTTCTTAAATATGACAGGAGATCATCACCAAGGGATTGCACTATGGCAAGAAAGCCTTCAAATATTTAAGTGGAGAGAGGAAAATCACAGTGTTTTACTGGTGGAAATTTCCTCATGAGGCTTAGATTTGAATCAGGAGTTCCTCTGCCTCTTGCCATTAAGCATGGACTTGGTGGGTGGTAAGAAAGAAGGGGTGAGAGGATAAAGAAAAGCCAGGAAGAATGCTACAGCTTCAGTGGACTAAGTCACCCCTTCTAGTCACTGCTACATAACTTCCTCAGTGTGCTCACCAGTTTCACATCCTGATACAAGAGAATACCAGCTTAAAGCAGGATATACTCTGTCTCTCTTGGAAAAAGAAATAACAAATCATTAAGGCCACAGCTCACAGGAACCCAGGTTTATTGGCAATAAAAGGGAGCTGTGCTGACAACTCTAGCAATTAATCTGCCAAAAGCGAGCATGTCACTGTTAGAAAACAGAACTGGAGGCATCCAGGGATCTATATAAAGCATGGATGCCAGTCTTGAACAACAGCAGCAGCAACATGGCACCACCTTGTAGCAGATGAAGGGAGTTCTGCGTTCTTTGTCCAAGAAAACTCCTTACTCCTTGGAGAACTCCCAGCCTGAGTTAGGTGGACACCTGGCATCTTCCACAGGATCTATGCTCTTCAAAGGTGCTGGTAGGAACAGAAAAATATTTTGCAAGTTAAATTTCTGGAGCACCTCAGGCAATTTCAGGTATGTTATTTTATTGAAAGTTCCCATTTACACTGCTAGGGAAGTCTAAGCATCTTAGTGTCCACGGGTGAGGAAAATGAGGCACAGAGCTTCCCATGGCAGGTCTTCTGGTTCCCATATCCATTCTTCTCCCATGAAAACATGTATGTCAAGAAATGTTTGTCCTAGACCTGGCTACCATGAATTCATGGTGTAACTTTAGGCAAATCACATAACTTCTCTGAGCCTCAGCTTTGTATCTGAAAAGTAAGAGGTTATTCTTACTAAAGCTGAACATACTCCAACCATGCAGTCCAGCCAAAGGAGCAGATTGATATTTATCCAAAGGAGCAGAAAACTGTCCACACAAAAACCTGAACATGCATGTTTGTATCAGCCTTACTCATAAGTGCCAAAAACTTGGAAGCAACCAAGATGTCCTTCAGTAAGTGAATGGATAGATAAACTGTGATACCTGCAGACGATTAAGTATTAATTAGCACTAAAAAGAAATGAGCATTAAGTCATGAAGAGACATGGAAGAAGCTTAAATGCACATTCCTAAGTGAAAGACGCCAGTTTAAAAAAAGGCTACGTACTGTATGATTCCAACTATATGACATTTTGGAAAGGGTGAAACTGTGAAGACAGTAAAAAAGATGGGTAGTTTCCAGAGGAAGGAAGAGAGAGGTGAAGAGGCAGAGCAGAGGGTTTTTAGGGCAGTGAAACTACCATAGTGATGGATACAGCATTATGCATTTGTCCAAACCCACAGAATGTGCGACCCCAAGAATGAACTCTAATGTGAACTACGGACTGGGGGTGATGATGTGTCGATGTCAGCTCATCAGTTGTAACACATGTACCCCTCCACAGGGGATGTTAATGGGGGGAGGCTGTGCATATGGAGGCACAGGTAGGAAGGACGTGGAAAATCTCTATACCTTCCCTTCAGTCTTACTGTGAACCTAAAACTACTCTAAAAAATAGTCTTAATCAAAAAAAAAAAACCTAATAAAAGGATAGAAACTCCAAGGTTTCTTACTGAAGTACTTCTCTAACTTGAATGAGCACAGGAGTCACCTAAGGATCTCACACAATGCAGATGCTGATTCAGTGGGTCTGGGAGGAAGCCTGAGGGTCTGCATCTCACAAGCTTCCGGGTGATGCTGATGCTGCAGGTGTGAGTGTGAAGGTCGTAGAGCATTATCTTTCTGGGATCCCCAGATGGCAGCGACCATATCTTAGTCTTCCAGTCACCGCTGCATGCCCATGTTCTGTAGGTGCCTTGCGAAGCTGGTGATCAGTAACGTTAGATACAACGATCTCCTTAGTACACAGTAAGTGGCTCCAAAGAACTCGATCAAAGGGAAGTTTGTAACTTTAGCTATTCACTGATTCTGCAGTTCCCTTAAGGCTCCATCTTTCAAGGGTCAGACGGAGCCTGGCCTTCCCCTAGCCCCAACCCCCACAGCAGATTCCCTGATAATCCTTTCTCCATGGGGGGCTTACCCACCCTAACCCTGTCTATACACAGCTCACTCTGACTTGTTCCAGAATGAGACCAACCTTAAAGGACATCTGGTAAATGCCACAAAGATGCACCTTACTCTTCCAAAGATTTTTATTTATTTTGCAGATGAAATCACATTCTCCCCATGTACATTGTGACATATGAAGTTTCTTCCTCCACTCTGACACCCCACTTTGTTCTGAGAACCACTGCCAACGCTTTATTAGCCATCTATGAAAGCTCCATGCCTTTTTTCCCTTGTGCAGCAGTAGTTACTGCTCTTAGGAATGGTTGCAGAGACCAGAGGCCAGATTTTCATAATCTCTATGGGGAAACATAGTTGTGAACTCAAGACCAAAAATATGGCATGAATTCAAAATTTCTTTTCTTTCTTTTAAAATCCCATTTTAAACCACTTGTTTAGAGTTGAGTCTAATTAGAGTACTTCAGAAATAAGGGCTTACTGTGTTGAACCTATAAAGAAGTAGATACTGTTTTTTTAACCTGATCTTTTCTTCAAATGCCCAACAGGACAACACTCTGTGTTTTTGTATAAGTGTCAAGGGAAAAAGGCAGCTCCAAGTATTTGACCCAGATAAACAGATTGTCATTCATTTCATCTGAAAATATAGGGATAATTAACTTGGACAACCATATAAACAGCAGGGGTCTCCTCCAGAGTGTCTGCCTTCCTAAATCAGCAGATAACCTCCCAGAGGGCTGCCACGGCAAGGCTGGTCAGTGTTGCTGCCTTCTATTGCTGTATTTACAATTGTTCTAAGGAACTGTATGGGCTTGTGAAAAGAACTGGGCATTTCAGTCTTCTTGGGTCTATTCCTGTGTGCCAGACCACTCATGTTTATCTGTTTGGTAAGGTTTATAATGGATTTGTTCTCCTGAGTTAAGCAAATTTTTTCCTTCATTGTGCAGAGTTGGTAATTTAGACCGTTATCAACCATGGAGCCCCTGGAATCAAAGACGCCTGGAATCACAGAGTCATATGTCTGTGGCCTGATTTCCCTCGAGCATCTCTGCCCGGTGGGGCTTCAGTGTAGTCTGTCCTTGAACCTGTTCGGCTACAGGTTGTCTTGCAAGAGTTCTCCATCTCTGAAAGTTCTTCCGAGTTTGAGCTGAAAGGCATTTCACTCGTTCCCACCCTTTGCTAGCAAAGCAGGGAAAACCATACTGAACCATTTCCTCTTACCCAAGGTGCTTTTCAGTACCCGATTTTACTCCCCTGAGTCCCCTGTCTCCGTGTCCTTTGCCAGTTGTCTTTATGTCAGAGATCGGACTCTCCCCTACCCTGGCCACTCTTTGAGCAGGCTCCTACCTTCCCAGCCTTCCTCAGGCCTGTGGCCCAGACCTGGCTTCACCCTCCAGGTTGGCGTGGGACTGGCCTTCTGGGGCCTTCTGGAGAACGTGGGACTCGTTCTCCATCTTGGCCATACGTGGGATGCTGGGCCCCAAATTCAGAGACGCTGATTTCGTGGAGCTGGGCATGGTCTGAGCCCCCAGATTTGTATAAACTCCTGGGATACACCAAAGGGAGCTGAGCTTTAGAATGACTCTATTGTGGAGTCTTTGTCGGGCAGAGGCATTGCCAGCCACCTGGGATGAGTGTGGAGAAGGGACGAGAATGGCGCAGGCTGGCAGAGGTGGAGGAGTAGCTGCAGGCTGTCACTGAATTGCTAGGTCTCCCCAGCAGCTGGAACTCATACTTGTTTCATGGTTTTTAGATTTTCATCTTGAAGTTTTTATGTGGATACAAACCAATAGAAATATAACTCGGGAGTTCCTGTTGTGGCGTAGTGGAAACAAATCCGACTGGCAACCGTGAGGTTGCGGGTTCGATCCCTGGCCTCACTCAGTGGGTTAAGGATCCCACGTTGCTGTTGCTGTGGCGTAGGCCCTCGGCTACAGCTCCAATTAGACCCGTAGCCTGGAAACCTCTGCTGTAGGTGCGGCCCTAGAAAAGACAAAAAGATATAAAAAAGAAAGAAAGAAAGAAAGAAAAATGTAACTCAAGTTTCACAGCTGAGCTCATGTTTTCTGTGTTTCGTGTTTTATGTATCATGTTTCTGGCAGATATTTTATCTTGCTCTCGTGGACATTGTGATGAGACGTTTGTGGAGGTGGGATGTGGATGAACATACATCTTCCTCCTGGGGAAGATGGGGGAGATGTCACCTCCCCCAGCACACTAATATTACGGTTTAGCTGCAGTAATCACTAGCTCATGGTGGATTTGCCACACACTTAAACTCCTAGGTCTTTTTCCTTCTAAACCTCACCCATCTCTTATATTTTGGCAATTGCTTTGTTTTGAATTTAAAAAAATCTTTTAATACAGATAAGGGCTAGGCAGGAGGGTGTGACTCAGTTGTACCACGGCAGTGAGCTTTCCAATCCTGGACTCCAGAATTAGGTGAACTTTCACAGGAGGTCACGGGCAGTACCAGAAAAACCACAGATGTCCATGTGGGGACCGTCTTGTAAAATGTACAACGTGGAGGCACAGACCCAAAAGTGTGCTCTCTGTCTGCAGGCAGACACCTCTAAAAGGAATTGCATCTTAAAAGGAGAGAAGAGGGAACTACAATACATTGACCTCATATGTGCCCCATTCAACCGGATCCTTTGGAAATGCATGATCTCCTTGAACTTATACGATAACCCTGTGATGGGCAGGTAGTTAAGCCCATTTTACAGATGAGGAGGATGGGGGCCTAGAGGGGCTAAGCACTAAGCAGTGGGGGCAGTAGGTTGAAAATGAGTCATGCCCTTTCCATACACCATACTGCTGAGTTAGAGAAGACTGTCATCTTGCATTTCATCGAGCTGGGTCCGCTCCAGATTCCAGTCTTCCAGTCATTCTGAAGCCTCTTCCTTCATGCCATGCACTTGCTAGGTTAGGAAACCTACTCCATTGTGATGAGATGCAGAACACTTGGAAGACGCTCATCCTGCCTTTGAGCAATTTGCCATATAAAGGAGTAAGTCAGACCATATGCTTGTGTGAAACTAATTGATCCTTTATTCTTGAGTCTGTGCGTGAAAGTGGAAAGAAAACAGATTTTTTTTTTCCCTGAGTGTGTCTAAATGATTTACGTACATAGTCCCCAACTTGGAACAGTTGTGATTTTTAAGGCAGATGTTTGATCATCTAAAGTTAGATTTTTGCCCCTGAAATAATATTTTCTCTTATGGCCATTTGCATTGCCTTTTTACCCCATCGTAGGCCATATGTGGTGAATAAAATAGTTTTCCCACTCCATCATGAATATATTCCTGTCTCCCCCATGGTGGCAGGTAGCTTTTTTCAGATCTCTAGAAGATCACAGACCTGGTATGCTTGTTTAACCAGCCCAGTAATGAGTTCTTGACGTTCATAAATCTAGCGATTATTTTCCTGATGAAAGGTGAACGGTTTTAATGAAACACAAATGACACCAGGTTTCAAAACTGCAGAACATTCTCGATTTAGGTACCCCCTTCTCCTCCTGTCAAGTTTCATGCCAGACTTATTGAAAATTAAGGTTTTGGAGCAGAATTATATCTCAAGACAATGGACTATTTCAAAAATTCCTTCATGTGTAGAGACCCACTTTTGCATTTTTCTGCACATCCTTTGGAATGCAAGGGGTGCCTTCCTGCACTTACTTGATTTTTCTGAGTCTGGTCCCATTGGCATTGACATTTATAAACATCTCGACTGCTTATCCCAGCACCTTTGACATTCTGTGGCTCTTTGGGAAAGGGCTCATTAAAAATGGAATTAAATTTGGTGGAAACAATGAATGACTCGATGTAGAATGACTGGCAGGGACCATGTTCCCAGGAGGCTGGGAGGGGACCCAGTAGGAGACTCTGCATAAGACCCGTACTTGCCTTTCTCTGCTCTCGTCACTTTGATCTGCTCTCCCCTCTCAGGCAGGCATATATATACTCTCCTTGAGTTGAAATCTGAGTCCTGCGGCTAGGAGGTCTCCAAGCACCGGAAACCATTCATTTCCAAGGTTTAAATTTGATTTCTGATAGACCACTCTTGCCATTTCATCACATCTGTTCCAACCCTGGTGTTCTGGTCAGAAACTTCATGGCAGGGTTCCAACTAGAACCTTACAACCCTAGAGATACAGGAGATGATGGCTGTGTGTGTATGTAAAAGAAATTAAATGTGTATACATGTAGAATCCAAATGAATGCTACACAAACAGTTGGCTTACATTGGGAGTACTTCCTGTGTGCTAGACACTGGTGACAAAAAGAGGAAAAGATACAGTTCTAGTCCCTATTACAATGAAGGATAATTCTTATAATGGGATGGCATTTGAGTGCATTGGGCACCCAGGAGCCAGAACCCTTAGAAGTCAGGCTTTACAGCCTTTTTGAGATGGGTTACAGAGGGAGCGTAAAATTGCGGCGGGCAAGCAAGCAGGGGGAGATGTTCCAGGGACGCGTGAGACAGTGTAACGTGCTCTGGAAGAGGCAGGTACTCTGAAGTCTGGGCTGAGAATTCAGGAAGAAGACCGAGGAAGAGGTGTGTGTTGGGGGGGCAGTCCCACCTTGCTCGTCGTGCTGTGGCCTTTATGTCTGACACTGTAAGCAGCGGGAAGCTACTGGAAATTTTCAAGCCAGGGAAAAGACATGGCCAGACACGTAGCGCATCAAAGCTGAGGCACGTAGGCTAAAAATAAGCCCAAATCAGAGGGAAGTAGGATTCTTTCTTCATCACTGCAAAAACACACACACACAAATCAACACACAAATAAAGCTCTTACCTCAGCTTTGGGGAGAAAGCTTTGCTTTTTGCTCCGGAAATACAGCTTCATGTTCTCCTTTGTGGTTTCTGGGCTGGTGCTTTCTTAATCTGCTCTTGCAAGCGAAGCTGCCAGATGGCTCCCGGCCTGCGCACTGTCCCCGGCGCGCTCGCGTCCGAGGTGATGGACGACTCCTCCCTCGTCCATCTGATCTTTGCATCGTCACCCTCCCCACCAGGCGGCTCGGGGACTCGCTCGCTGGAACCATCCTGCATGGAGATTCATGAGCCCCCTTGAGAGCAGACCACATCTCTTAAATCACTTGTCAGGGGCACTAAGAGGCCACTACTGAGTGGAAACAGTTTTAGTGTTTTGAACTTTGACCTGAATGAGTTGTGATCCCTCTGAAGTTGGATCTTTCTCTTCTGCTCTTTGTTCCTTTTCTTTCTTTCTCCCTCTGATTTCCCCACTCCGTTTCTTCCACTTTTCCAAGATGGGTCAGTTGCATGGTCCTGGTGAGTAGTAAGTGAAACTTTCTGCTTGTTAGAACTTTTTCTCCTAACGAAAGTCTAGTGTTGGGACAAAAGCGTTGAACAACCCACCCAGCCCTTGTCTCCCAAACAGAAAGAGTTGCTGGAAACCCTCCTACCCATTTCCAGTGTTCCCCTCAACCCTAACTCAGGAGCATGCAGCGTTCCGTCTGATCGTTAGGATGTCGGGTTTTTCTGGGCCACTGGTGGGAAGAAAGAACCCGAGGAAAAAGTTCAACCGCTAAGAATGAAAAGGACAGCAGAAGAGGGCAGGCATGTGGGGAAGGAGGGAAAGAAAGGTGAAAATGGAGGAGGTAATGGTCTGGAAGCGAAAAGGAAAAGAGGAAATCAATTGGGAAGAAGCATATTGGTAGAGTGTTGAAAAGACAAGCATGGTTCTCTTGGAACCCTTCTGGCTCTCAGCGTCCCCGCAGGAAGCAGTACGAACTGCTCCATGGAGGGAGCTGGTCATCTCCGTCTTTGACGCTAATTGCCAAGACCTCACTCAGTGTGAGCTCCTGGTGGGCTCTTTCTTTCTCCCTCATTGGCCACACCCTGCAGGACCCGATGTTGGTCCCCCAGCCGAAGGACCTGCGGCAGTCACATCTGAGTGTTTTGGTTCCCAAAGCGGTGCCCTTGAGGTTTTTACACAGTTTCACAGGAATGGAAGAATCTTCTCTGAGCCCTGGCACCTGCCCTTATGGCTGCTTTCCCCAACCCAAGGAGCGACTTAAAATAGCCAACGGTCTGTCTGCTTTTGTGACAGTTTTTAATTCCCAGCTGGGCCAGGGAATCCATCTTCTGACATCCCATCAGCTCTGTGTGGCCAGGCTGCCGTGGAGCAGGGCGCCCTCCAGGAAGAGTGCCAGGCAGCCCAAGCTCCCAGTCAACAGTGGAAAGTGTGCTGGCTGTGCTGGGATATTCCACCCCGAGGAATTGCTGTAATATTTTTAAAATGTCTCTTTTGGGATGGGCGGAGCAGCTACTCAGCTGGGAGCGCCACGGGGTATCCCCGCTGGTCATCAGTGCCCTGCAGGGCATTTATTAAATATGTTGGAATATCACCCCTGGACTTGGTGTTCGGGCTGCAGATGTGCACAATCACACATTCTCCTTTGGTTGCGCTGGTGTTTAGGATGTGGGGTGTTTTAAGGTCTGAATTACACCCCAGCCCTCTCACTGGGGAAGGAGTTCAGGCCCCACCCACATTCCCCACCCCCACTCCCTGCCAGGCTGGAGCCCAGGACTGAGGGCTTCGTTATGCCAGCTGGTGGTGCCTCTGAATCCACGCCCATGGTGCTGCTCACCAGCTTCCCCCTCTTTCTGTGCAAGGCAAGGGCTCCAAGTTGAGGCTCTGAAGAGATGGAGGATTAAAGGTTTTTGAAATCAAGACTGTGGAGTTCCCATTATGACACAGCAGCTTAAGAACCTGACTAGTGTCCACGAGGACGCGGATTTGATCCCTGGCCTCATTCAATGGGTTGAGGATCTGGTGTTGCTGTGAGCTGTGGTTAGGTCACAGACAAGGCTCGGACCTGGAGTTGCTGTGGCTGTGGCATAGGCTGGCAGCTGTAACTCCTTTTCGACAGCTAGCCTGGGAATTTGCATATACTGTGGTTGTGGCCCTAAAAAGAAATCAAAACTAGGTCTTTAAAGCTGCCAGTGGCTGAGGTTTCCCTCCCCTCGAGCCCAAACCTCACCCAGCCCACAGCTCCCCAAGGCCACGGGAAGCTCATCTCCTTTGTGCCACAAAGCCTGCGCTGTCAGTGGGTCTAAAGCTTGGCTGCTGCAGAGCAAGCATTGCTAGAGAGAGGTGGCCTCTGTGCCATCTGAGACCCTGCAGGATCCAGAGTGTACGCCCATCACCTGGAATCTCCAGTGTGCTGGAAGGTCTGGTTCTCACTCCTGTGGAGAACTAGGAGTTGGGTCACTGGCCAGAATGATGGGCATTAGACCCCTCTGCCTCCGTGTGCAGAGTGTGCCATGTGCTGGTTGCTTTCCTGCTACTGGGAAGCCATGGGTGTTGAAGCAGTTTCAGCGGCTTGCTGTGCTTGCAGGAGACACAGCCCAGCACAGCCCTGGTCCTAGGAGGCCAGGAACCCTTCACTCCCTGTCGGTTTCCAGTGTCAAACCCAGCAAAGTCCTACCCTCCAGGCCACTATCAGGTCCCCTTCTCTCCCTTCCTTTCCTCCCACTTTGGACCCTGAGAGCAATGACACGTGCAGGGGGACCCTGGCGGCTCTCCTTCTTCTGTTTCCTGCCCGTTTTGCAAGTTTCACCCGAAGGGGGTGCAGATAAGTCACTTTTGAAAAAGCCCCCCGGGAGGGGCATTGCACTTCACATTGTGTGCATTTTGTAAAAGGAGTGTCTCGGGAGAGCCCTTGGAGGAAATCAGGACTCAAGCCTGTAGTCATTTAAAGCATAATAATAACTGCCTCCTCATGATAGCAGCCAGAGTTGCCTGGTGATGTGCTAGGCATGGCGTTTGCCTCACTCAGATCCTCCTAACAGCCCTGCGGACCGGGCCGCCAGGTCTCCAAGTTCAGCAGCTAGTAAGGGGAACGCTGGGTCTCGCAGTTCCAAAGCCCGCACTCTCTTCCCCACAGCCGCGGGCCCCCGTTCCGGCCTGGACAGGGTGGAAGCCCCCCGGGGGACGAGGAGCAAAGGAGGAACAAACATCTGCAGTTCACACTAGACAGTCCAGTCATGGGTTTTTTCTAAGGAAGCAAAATGATCTTTTGAAAGGAAACTCACGCAGTCTGTCAGCTTCTTGCCAACTCCCCTAGAGTACGCCCGGCCAAAAACAGCCAAACCTTGTTTGGGGTATGAAAGCAGCTGTTATAATAAACTCCTCTGCTCTACCTCTTTTTCCTGTTATGGTGGAATGACTGTTTAAAGTAAATGTCGCTCGTACACGGATTTTCTGGGGTCATGAAAACATTTTTGAATTGGCCGGCTCCGTTACATTTTGGGGGGAAGTTAGGAAGTAAACAGAATGCCACACGCCATTCCAGATCCACGCGGCAGAAATGTCTCTGAATTCTGGAAACCTCATTCCCTCTCACCCACCCCCTTGGGCTGGAACCTTCTCGGGCTTGTTCCGGAATGAATGGATTTCGGCCTCTCCTCTATCCCACGGAGGGAAATGGTTGTGCGGAACACAGAGTCAAGATCTGTTTGAACTCTGGTTCTGCCAGCCACTAATGAGCAACCTTAAGGTTACTCCAAGCCTCAGTGTCTCTTATCTGTACAATGGGTGTTATAAGACTAGCTATTCATTAGGTTTGTCGTGAAGTTAAAATGAAAATCAAAACCATAGCAAAGATTTACATAATTCTTATTATACGACCTGGGCTTTTCAGGTGTTCTATGTGTCTTAACTCATTTGATCTTCCTATCACTCCCTTGAGGTGGGTAATCTGCTAGGCATATTCTAACGATCAGGAGTACAGTAGTGAACGCAAGTCACGAATGCTCTATTTGCATGCAACTTAATTCTTGCTCTTGTTGGAAGAGGCCAAAAGATAAGTAAATTAAATAGTATGTTAAATGGTTATAAGTGCTCTAGAGAAAAACAACAAAGGAGAATGGGGAGCGTTGCAATTTTCAAAGAGTTGATCGGGGAAAGCCTCTCTAACGGGATGTATTTGAGAAAAGACTTGAAAAAAAATGAGAGAGAAAGAGCTCTAAGGTAATCTGAGGGTCAGAGTTGTAGGCAGAGGAAAGAGCAAGTGCAAAGGCCCTGTGGCCATGAGTCTGGTATGTTCAAGATGTACCGAGGAGGCCAATGTGGCTGGAGTGGAAGGAGTGAGGGAGAGAGGAGATGAGGTCGGAGAGGGAATGTTTGCAGGGGAAGATGGTATAGGGGCTTGCGGACCCCAGCTCTTTATCTCTGTGAGAAGCTACCAGAAGAACTTGAGCAGAGGAGGGACGTGATCAAGATGAGGCCAGGTTGAAAGGACATTTCTGATTCATTCACTACAGCTGCTGCTCCTGCTGTTGGTTCCCATGCAGACAGCTGCCAACTTTTTGAGACTGTTTAAGTAGGACAGTTCTTAACGGGACATCTGGGCCTCTCCACTGTCAACATTGTACTTGTTGGTTTTTAGCAACAGATGAGCTTTCCCCAACTTTCCTTGTATCTGTGTCGCGCTTCTTCCCCTCTTCTGGATGATTCTGTCCTTTGTTACCTCTCCGCATTGAGTTGTCTTGGGGCGGGGAGGGGACTGCACCTGTGATATATGGAAGTTTCTGGGCCAGGGATCGAACCCATGCCACAGCAGTGACAATGCCATATCCTAACCCACTTCGCCACCAGGGAGTTCCTGCACTGAGTTATCTTGATGATGCTACTTTAGTGGCTAAGTAGTGGTCTACACTCCTGATTCACAATGTGTTTCTGTGTTGAATTAGTGATTGGGCCCAGGGACTCACAGATGAATATTGCCTGGGCCAGGAGATCAAGAGAAGGATAAGGTGGAGGGAGAATGGATAAGGAAAGAGATGTTTGTTGATGGACTTGCCTCTCCATCTATTCCATAGAAGTGTGGCCATGTGACAGACAACTTGCCAGCACCTATACATTTCTGCGGAAAAGGCTTATCCTCATATGTCCTCTGAGAGGTTGGGCATCACAAGTGCTGAGCCGCCGTCTGTGAGTGGCATCTGGAGCCCAAGGATCTCTGAAATCATGTCTAGCTGTGGACATTTTCTGAGGAGAGGTCATAGCTCTCGTGTTGCTTGTTCATTGAATGGTTTCATCACAACTGTGGGCCGTATTTCCGACCTTGGATAATATGTGCGAGCATGTGAAAAGGCACACATTTTACATTTAAAGGGAACTTGAAGTTGCCTGAGATCAAGAATCTATAATAGCCGTATTTGACAAGTGCTGCTTATAGTGTTCCCAAGATAGAGAAATTATGGTCCCATAGAAGATGTGAAATGGGAGTTCCTGGTGTGGCTCAGTGGGATAAGAACCCACTGGTGGGATAAAATACCCTTACGGTATCCATGAGGATGTGGGTTCGATCGCTGGCCTCACTTAGTGGGTTAATGATTTGGCATTGCCGCAAGCTGCGGCATAGGTCAGGGATGCAACTCAAATCTAGCATCCCTGTGGCTGTGCTGTATGCGGGCAGCTACAACTCCTATTCAATCCTGGGAACTTTCATTTGTTGTGGGTGACGCCCTAAAAAGACAAAAAAGAAGAATATGTGGAATGTATTTTTGAGGACCTCAAGGTATACTACCACTCAAGGTCCATTTTGCCGCCTCGCCCGGTGACTAAGTCTCCAGGAATGCACCCGCTGTATTAGATCGTTTTCTCACATGCTCCTCCCTACCCCTGAAACACCTCCAGTTCTAGTGATACTTTACAGATAGGCACGTGTGCCAAGTGGTTTGAAACAGCAACCTAGGCCCCAGGTACTTGGAAGCCCCCATCCCCTCAGGTCTTTAGTGGAATGGGACCCACACACAAGACGAGGTCCAGGCTTATAAAGGGAACAAAGACAAGGACTTAATAGGGCAATGTAATGACTTGGCCACAGTATGAAGAAGAAATGCATGTTTCTATTTCCCCTGGCGCACACCGGCCTCCTTTGTGGCTGGAGGCAGGACGTGCATGCGGTATGTCTGCTGTCACCTGCGGGTGTGACACACTGGGCAGCTTTGGTGGGGGCACTGGAGTCCTACCGCCATAAGCAGTTCCTCCCAGTGCAGGGAAGCCCTCAAGGGCTTCTTAGCCAGGACTTAGAGGAGTCGACAAAAGGATTGTGGAGAATGACTGATCCCACGCCCTGGAATGCAATCCCTGCACAGTTAGTGGTACTTAATTATATACAATAAACTATAAAGGACATACAGTGGGTTTTGATATCAGGTTCCAGTCCTTCCGCGCTAAGGCCCTGGTAAAAACCCTTCATCAGTGTGGCTAAGGAAACAGTTCCCATCCTGTCTGAATCCGGCTGGTAGGTCCACACTGCCCTCCCATATGATCCAGTATCTCCTCAGGTCAAGGTCAGAAGCATCAACATGCCCCCTTCCAGATCACTGTGGAGGGGAAAGGGTGACTGTCAGAAATACGCATGGAAATTTCACATTTTTTAATCAAGGTGGGAATCTAAAAAGAGGAAAACTATGAAAAATGCCCTGGCTCCAAATTCAGTCTGTGTGCCTGTCCACCACCTCTGCCAGCATTTCAGTTTAGTCCTGGTCACAAGGTGAGGGGGGTATAGGCTAGGCTTCTCTCTAACTCAGAAAAAAGTAAATGGAGGCATGTTAGGAATTTTAAGAGTTTGAGTAAACTACTCTGTCTGTGGCACCAAACTGGGGCAGCACTTAGAAGGTGCAGAAGCAAAGAAAGGAAACTATTGATCGGCTGTAGTGTAAAGCCTAATTGGCTATTTGTGGGTGGTTGTCCTTGGGCCTAGATTTCCTAACCTTGAGGCATTTCAGTCTTAAGTTTTGGTTTGTTTCCATAGGCCTTGCCCAGATTAGAGCCCCTTTAGTCTGATGGCCTCCTTGTTTCATTAATAATCAGTATCTCAGAGGGATTCGTTATCTTTTTTTTTCCATTACTTAATGAATTTTATTACAATTTATATGTGTACAAAAATCATCACAACTCAATTTTATAGCATTTCCATCCCAAACCCGCAGTGCATCACTCACCCCCCAGATTGTCTTATTTGGAAACCATAGGTTTTCCAAAGTCTGTGAGTCACTATCTGTTCTGCAAAGCAGTTCAGTGTGTCCTTTTTTTAGTTTCCACATGTAAGCAGTAGCATTGGATGTTGGTGTCTAATTGTCTGAATAGTTTCACTTCGCATGATAATTTCTAGGTCCATCCATGTTGCTATAAATGTTGTTATTTCGTTCCTTGTAATGGCTGAGTAGTATTCCATTGTGTGTATGTACCATATCTTCCCTATCCACTCCTCTGTCGATGGGCATTTAGGTTGTTTCCATGACCTGGCTATTGTGTAGAGTGCTGCAATGAACACTGGAGTGTTTCTTTTCATGTGTCTTTTCTTTTTTTTTTCTTTGCAGCCTTTTTTTTTCTTAATGGATTTTATTTCAATTATAGGTGTACATAAATCATCACAAGTCAATTTTATAGATTTTGTATCCCAAACCCCCAGTGCATCCCTCCACCCCCCCAGATCATCTTATTTGAAAAACCAAGGTTTGCCAAAGTCTGTGAGTCATTGTCTGTTCTGTAAAAAGGTTCATTGTGTCTTTTTAGTTTCCATATGTAAGCGGTAGCATTGGGTGTTGCTGTCTAATTGTCTGACTGGTTTCACTTCGCATGATAATTTCTAGGTTCATCCATGTTACTATAAATGTTGTTATTTCGTTCCTTATAATGGCTGAGTAATATTCCATTGTGTGTATGTACCATATCTTCCCTATCCACTCCTCTGTCCATGGGCATTTAGGTTGTTCCCATGACTTGGCTATTGTATAGAGTGCTGCAATGAACACTGGAGTGTTTCTTTTCATGTGTCTTTTCGAGTCATGGTTTCCTCTGGATAGATGCCCAGGAGTGGGATTGCTGGATGAAATGGTAATTCTATTTTGAGTTTTCTGAGGCATCTCCATACTGTTTTCCACAGTGGTTGCACCAATTTGCATTCCCACCAACAGTGTAACAGGGATCCTTTTTCTCCACACCCTCTCCAGCACTTACTGTTTGTAGACTTTTTGATGATGGCCATTCTGGCCGGTGTAAGGTGGTACCTCCTAGTGGTTTTGATTTGCATTTCTCTAATAATGAGTGATGTTGAACATCTTTTCATGTGTTTTTTGGCCAGATTCATTATCTTTTGCTACAGAGCTGTTATCTGTTTCCTTTAAAGACGGGAGGAGTTTAACCTGTTCGGCCAGAGCCCTTTTCTGCTAGATCAGACTTAATCCATTTTGGATCCCATATTTGTGAGGCATCAATACACTTCCTATATCACAGCATCAAGAGTCCCCCCTTGGCAGGAAGTCACTAGAGGCGTTCCCGTTGAATTGTACACTGCTCAACCTTGCATGAATTGTATTACAGTGTCATGAAATAACACTTTTTGTCATGACCTACAAAAGGATGTAGGTAGGAAACTATTTTGCACCAACCTCTTTGCCAACTTAAGGGTTAGAATAGCCTGCTCAGAGACCTCAAAACTGTGCCCCCTTGACTTAACAGAAATGAGACAGTGCAATAAAAAACAGTCAGTTTGATCTCTTTAGTTTATTCCTTGTGTTTCTAGAGAGCTCATGAGTGGAGGGGTACTGAGGTTGGAGGCATCCAGATGCATGTACTGAGGAGGGGTGCTTTCATTGACTGGACATACTGGGCCCAACTGGGGCACATCTGGCAAGGGGGGGAGCCGCAATGTTTGGCTCCCAGTCTTTGCGCCACAAGAGGGCACCTACCTGCCTGGGGCAGGGGGAAGCAAAGTCCTTCCCTGCTCTGAGGACCAGGTATGCAGGTATGAAATCTTAGTATTGGAAGCAGACTGGCCATTTGGTAAATATGAATCACCACATTTGTTTTTGTTTTCATTTCTTAAAGTTTTATTAAAGTATAGTTAATTTACAATGTTGTGATCCTTTCTGCTGTACAACAAAGTGATTCAGTTATGCGTGTACAGATACCCATTCTTTTTCAGATTCTTTTTCCATTTAGATTATCACAATATTGGGTACCGTTCTCTGTGCTCTACAGCAGGTCCCCACTGGCCAGTCATCCCATATACCTCAGTGTGCATATGCCAGTCCCAGACCCCCCGTCCATCCCTCCCCGCCACCTGTCCCCTTTGGTAACCATAAGTTTGTTTTCAGAGTCTGTGAGTCTGTTTCTGTTCTGCAAGGAAGTTCATCTGTATCCTTTTATTTATTTATTTTTGGATTCCACATGCAAGCAATACCATATGATGTTTGTCTTTCTCTGACTTACTTAACCTGGTATGATAATTTCTGGGTCCATCCATATTGCTGCAGACGGCATCATTTCATTCTTTTTATGGCCGAATACCAAGAATCAGCACGTTTTAACAGTGGATACCAGATCGGCACTCTTTTCTCTGCCTGGCAACACTGGCTTGGTTTTGCCCTAGATGTCCAAGTAATTTACCTGACTGTTGTAGAGATATTCGTTCCATGTCCTAGTTTGTTTCTCCTTCACTCACTAGAAGCTGCTCTTCCTTACTCACAGAATCATCCATGTCATCTCTGTGTCCCATCGAGCGAAGCACAGACACTCCACCTCAGGGTCTCCCAGCTTGTTGGGACACAAATGACTTGGTGGTAGTGACCTTCCTTTTAGTCTCCTCCGGGAAGCCTGTTGTTTACTCGGATTTCCCCATTGCCACGGCTCTCCCCTTGCTCCTGCTCCGTCTGGATAATCACAAGTCTTTACACTTTTCCTCCAAACACAGTCTTGTTTCCATCCCCCACTCTGTGATTCTTTCCATCCTACCCTGGGCCTGTACAGCAGGTTGAAAGCCCCAGGGCCTGCGTGGAGCTCCTGACTTTCCCAGCTGTTTGGATAAACATTTCTCTTAGATGACTTGTGCCCAGTGGCAGGTAAGCAGGGCTACAAACCACCACCGAGCCAACAAGATTTACTCCTGTGCAACAGCCCTATAGATTAAATGTAGTAAATATACATTCACATATTTATGTGTTTATTAATTATTATATTTATTTATTATAAATATGTATTATATATATTTATTATATATTTATTTATTAGGGTATACAGCTCCACAGAGTCATCTAATAAATTAGTGCTTCTAATTTTATAAGCACTGTCATAACCACGTTTGTAAGTGGGATTTTTCCTTTTACTGTAGTATATGTTCCTTTGCTTTACTAGGTGTTGTTTATTAGGTGTTGTTTCCCCCAAGTGCTGTATAAAGGGACAGATTGTTTCAGGGCAACCAGTAGGTTATATTTACAGGTGGTTGGCTGTCTTTACTAGCTTTGCTGCTGGAACACAACTGCCTTCCAGCCGGAAGGAACCTTGCAAAGTAGCTGGAGCTGTTAAGTCCAGACTTGATCTAGAAGCTCAGTTAGGAACAGTTATTTGGTGAATCACTGAATCCTACCTGTTCAGTTCCTATCCAGGGCTGTGCATAATAAATGAGATCGTGCTCTCTTTGTGTTCTCGAGATGACGCTGCAGGCTCATCATCAGTAGGACCTGAGCTTCGAGTCCTACTGATGACTTTGCTTTGCTGCCCCAGGAAAGAAGAGCCCTGCCCAGGCTCCATTCTAGAAGGAGTGTGTGTCCTTGGTCCACCCAGCCTGCCACTGTGTAGTGTGCCTTCTTAACCACATACATCTTCTTAACCAAGAGGGACTACTCTTTACCACAAGAGGTTTTAAAGAATAATAAGCAGTGGACTCACACTATGTTTTAAACTACATACAGGTTTCTAGAAGGTTATGTAAACCAATAGATGCTGCATATTAGAAATAAAATATATGAATGATGCCCTGGTGGGTGATCCTGATACTGATTCCAGTTTCCACATTCACTGGGGTGGTGGAGAAAACCCTGAGCTAGGTGTGGACTGGACATTGTTGGGAGGAGCTTGTCTAAAGCCGCTCCTTCTTTCAGCCTGTTTAACCAGTTTATAACCCTAATTAGGAGCTGTTTGGCCATTTGGGCAGTAAAATTCATTGCTTTGAGCATGAAATACAATTAAGTGATTTTCCCCTAAGAATTTAATATTGTTTGAAATTGTATATATATGTTCTCCACCACTGATCCCCATTGAGTAGTGGACTAGAACTGCTGGGGCCCTGACCAAACTTTGTACTTTTCTGCTGTAGGATGTCAAGTTCAAAAGGCATCCTGCCTCCACCATGAACGTCTCAGCTTGCATATTTCTAACGTTTTCCTATTTATGTTTCTGGGTGCTTTTGTTTCTGTAGCAAACATTTGTGCATCTTGAGAATGTACAGAGCTCCTTTGGATTCTTGAATTTCTTCTGCCAAGCGGGTGGGGTCTTAATTCCTGCATGATCTTAGGAGCGCAAGGGAATAGCTTCCAGACTCAGGGCTGTCATTTGAAGTCCCTTCCTCCATATGAGAAAGATATTCACTTTCAGGGTGGCTGGTCGGGGTTAAGTCAAACCTGTGTAGGTGGTATGAAGTCAACAGACATGCGGGAATTGAACCCTAAAATAAACATTGTCCATTTCACTGGGAAAGTAAGGTTATCTCTTCCTGAAGGGATTATGAATATACAATTGTTTTTGTCTTTTTAGGGCCGCAGTCATGGCATATGGAGGTTCCCAGACTAAGGATCGAATCATAACTGTAGCCGCTGGCCTACACCACAGCCACAGCAATACCAGATCCGAGCAGTGTCTGTGGCCTACACCACAGTTCATGGCAACACCGGATCCTTAACTCACTGAGCGAGGCCAGGGATTGAACCTGCATCCTCCTGGATACTGGTCAGATTCGTTTCCACTGAGCCATGATGGGAACTCCTGAATATACTATTTATGAACTGTCCATGAAAGCTTTAAATTTAGAATTTCTCATGTGCACAGATCACTAGTAGGAACACATACACTGTCTCTCCTACCTCGACAGGGAAGGAAGGAAGAAGGCCGACTCCACCATGTCCAGCCTGATGATGCCTGTGATCTTGAACTTGTCATGTGATTCTATGGACAGAACAGTTGTTTGACTGGTTTAAATGTAACAAGCTTGAATGGCATGCTGGCAAACTGTAACAACCAGTTCTTTTAGGAGCCAAACCCCTGATTTGTAGTGTCTGCCCATTTCTGTGGTGTAAATACTTCCAGCCTGACTAACTTCAGGCAGCCAACTAAAATCACTGAACATGGAGTATGAAGAGATGTGAAGAGCTGGCTGTCACCAATCAGTGTCAACTGGCCCCAGCACACCCCTGAGAAACAATGGGAAATCATGAATTTGGATTTGGCCTTGGAAATTCTTTTTTAAAAACATCTCTACTTCTGAAGAAAGTTACTATCTGAAGGAAGTCAGTGTGTGTGTGTGTGTGTGTGTGTTGTGTGAACATACAAATGTATGTTCTTTTCATCTAGTTATTTCAGTTTCAGACAGTTTTCTAAATTTAATGCTGTCATTTATGAACTCTTTATAAAGGCATGGAAATTTTAATAAGCATGTACTTTACCCACTTACTTTACACTCAATTACAATTGATTGCATGCCTTCTGACTTTTTGGTGTAGTGGTTTTCCACTTTTACTTTCCAGTTTCATTCTGTTGACCTCTACAGCCAGAATTGTCTGCCTCATGAAGAGATCTCTTCCTCTTTCTGTCCTTTGATCAGTTTTAATAGCAAGTGTGACCACTCAGCTGGTGAGTCAGTGCTCTTCACTGAAGCTGGGGGCCACACTCCCCTTACGAGGGATCCTGTGAGCTGTAAAACAGATCCTTTCCATTTTCCTTATTTATTTTTACCAGATGTCCCCCCCCCCATCTGTGTCATTTCAAATTAATTGACTTCCCATTGAGGTTCAGAACAGAGGCTACCTTCATTACAGAATAGATAATGACTTTAAACGCTGACAGTAAAATCTCTCTCTCTCTGTCTTGACTCACTTCTCCTTTAATTTAAGTGTCCTCAACTATAGTCTTCATTTGAAGAAAGTAAAAAATACATATTCACACAGGAATGAAGAGTGTCTGTCAGGCTGATTTAATATTTTCACTTACACTGAAGCCCTTTTTTTTCTTCATCAAAATACTGGTTTTGTTGGTTTAAAAACACTCAAGTAGATATGTAAGAGATCATGGATTGTCTTTTTATTTTTTGTCAGCACCTGCTCCGAGGCCTCCTTTCCACATGCCCCAACACTGCCTCAGCGATAAACAGCAAATACACTGTCATTAACTGAGACTTGCCCACTCTGTTCAGCCATCCCTAAATGACACTTTTTTAAAACAACGATCCTCAAGGCAAGTGTTGGACTGTGGGTTTACTTTCTCACCTCGGTCCCATCAGATTTCATTTTGTGAGTGCTGAGGGGCCCCCCAACATAGCCCTGCAGCTGGGAAGGTCCTACAGGCATTCCTTTGCTTGGAAATCCCACCACACTCCCTACTCCTGTGGGGGAAAAAAAAATGCTTCCTTTCAGGCCGTGGGTTCCTCATTGTTTGGTTGCAATGTGTCCCGTGTGTCTGTGTTTTGACTGTCAGGCCCCTGAGCTGAATGCCTCTCCCAGGATGTCTACACCCTGGCCTGCAAGACCATGAGATCAGCGTGTCACTCGTCACCTAGGAGGCTGGACACAGAGGTGGGAGAGAAAGTTGTGAAATCCCTGCACCTGGCACTACTGCCAGTGTGTGTGATTGAGTGTCACTGGGATGCAGAGCCCATCTTCCCATGGCCGGGATCTCCACCCTGGCCTGTATTTGTGAACCTACAGAGTGTACAGAGAGGTCTGGTTTGTTCCAAGAAATGCAAACTCGCAGTCCTGCAGACAGATCAAATCCCCAAGCCATGGCAAGAGCCTTGAGGATGAAGCCATGAAGATGGCTTTTAAATTATTTGAAAAACAGGAGTTCTTGTTGTGGCTTAGTGGGTTAAGAACCTGACTAGTATCCCTGAGGATGCAGGTTCAATCCCTGGCCTCGCTCAGTGGGTTAAGGATCTGGCATTGCTGTGAGCTGTGGTGTAGGTCACAGATGCAGCTCAGATCCCATGTCTCTGTGGCTGTGGCCAGCAGCTGTAGCTTCCAGTCGACCCCTAGCCTGGAAACTTCCATATGCCACAGGTGCAGCACTAAAAAGCAAAAAAAAATTATTTAAAAAGCATATGAATGAGCCTAATAGATTCATGCAATGTGGGTGTCATAGGTACCCAAGAGATTCAGGTCCAGTTGGGCTTGGGGCAAGACTATTTAGGAAAGGATTTATCCAGGAGGAAATTTGTGGGAAGGTTTTTAAAAAAAGTCATTTGGGGAGTTCCCGTCATGGCTCAGTGGCTAACAAATCTGACTAGAAACCATGAGGTTGTAGGTTCGATCCCTGGCCTCGCTCAGTGGATTAAGGAACCAGAGTTGCCGTGAGCTGTGATGTAGGTGGCAGAGGCGGCTCGGATCCCGCGTGACTGTGGCGAAGGCTGGCGGCTACAGCTCCAATTAGACCCCTAGCCTGGGAACCTCCATATGCCACAGGTGCGGTCCTAGAAAAGGCAAAAAGACAAAAAATAAAAGAAGTCATTTGGTAGAGCATTGCAGGGAGAAGGATAGTGAATCTCAAGACACGGAGGGGAAAACAGGCAGACTCAGGCCATGGCCCACAGGCCGACCCCAACCCCACACTCCTGCCCACACTCCTTCAAGCTCTGGCTCAAATGTCACTCCCTGAAGCCTCCTCCAACCACCGGCTTAAATTGCCACCCACCTCCTCGCCGCAGGCCCTTTATCCATTCCTTGCTTTATTTTTCTCCATAGCATTTATCACCTTCCAAGGTAATAAAATACCCCCCCTCCCGGAGTATAAGTTCCATAAGGACAGAGATTGTTGTCTGTCTTGTTCCCCATTAATACTCAGCGCCGGGCACATACTAGGTGCCCCATCCTTGTTTCTTGAATAAGTAGGATGTAGTGAGAAAGAAATCTAGTGGGCAGTGTTTGGGGTCTTCACCTTAGGTGGAGAATCTGGAATCCTGAGTCCTCAAGCTCAGGCCAGCCTGGGAGGGCAGTCAAGGTTATTGTGGCATAATTTCCTCACTGGTAGGATGGATGTTGGTGAGGTGACAGCTGATGTCCTCTGGGCTGCACCATTCTGAGAACCCACAGGGTCAGAGAAGGCTGTGTGGTGAGCATCTTGGAATCTACCTTAAGCCACGTGGAGCTGTTACTATGACAGAGAATTTCTGAACCATGGAGTCAAGCTGGTAGTGGTAAAAAGAATTGGTTTTTTCCAGTGTACTCCAGACAGGTTATTTATTTATTTGTCTTTTTAGGGCTGCACCTTCGGCATATGGAGGTTCCCAGGCTAGGGGTCAAATCAGTGCTGCAGCTGCTGGCCTACACCACAGCCACAGCAACGCGGGATCTGAGCTGTGTCTGCGACCTACACCACAGCTCACAGCAACGCTGGATCCTTAACCCACTGAGTGAGGCCAGGGATCAAACCTGCATCCTCATGGTTACTAGTCAGGTTAATTACCCCTGAGGCACAAGAGGGAACTCCATCAGGCAGCCTTTTATAAATTAATTTTTTATTACCACCTAATAAATCCTTCTTTCACCTCCTTCCTTTCCACTAACTTACCTCACCCAACTCCTGCAGGCTTGAACCAGCAGCTATTTGGGTCCATGGATGAGAGAGCTATTGGCTTTCAGGGCTCCTATTTCAATGAACTAGAACTTCAGAAGAAAACTCAGTGGGGGAGACCAACTTGCTGCAGTTTCAAGCTCAAGACTCTCACATGTCTCGTAGTTTACCTTGAAATTAGAAAGCTACCTTCTCGTCCTAGGCCACCCCATTCCAGAAATTTCACCGCCACTGGTGGATGATTCCCCCAAGGGGCTAACAAAGCTACCAGCCAAACCTCTAAGCCAGTCCTGACCTCTCACAGAGATAATGAGGATTTGTTTAGGGGGAAGTTAACTTGCTACTCAAGTATGTCACCACAGAATAGGAAGAGAAATTACAGCCTGTAGAAACCTCAGGCCTATAAAGGTTAGCTTCCTGGAGACTAAAATTTTCCTGCTCATTTCTGAGTAAGGCTTATCTGTCAGCATTTGAAAAGATGTTTTTGCACCCCTGTATTTTGACAGAACACTTCTACAAGTCTCACCTGTTCGCCTTCTGTAGTTTATCTCGCTAGGCATCCTTCATCCTGCTTTGTTTCGCTCTCCATCCCTGGAGGTCAACAAGCTTTGGGAGTGACGTGTGATCCTCTGGGTTCATCAGCCACTCACTGGCTTGGGTATTCAACCCCTTTGACTCCCCCACTTTGCTAAAGAGCTGTAAAATTAGGGTCAGAATCCCTAATTGCAGGATTCTGAAAGGGATTATAAGTGGCTGGGCGGAGGTACGTGGCACAGATCAGGTCCTGGGAACCGGCCACCGTCCTTACCAATTCCTCTTCACGTTCGCAGCAAGAGCAGACTCTCGCCCACTAGCCAGCTCTCTGGTGGCTTTCCTCCAAATACCTGTGCAGTCTAAGTGTCCAGTTCTATTAGACAGCAGGCTCTGATGGCCCAGGCTGGAGCCGAAATTTCATGCGTCCTTTTAATTAAAAGATTCAGTGCCTAATCACAGAAGGACATTGTTTGTTAGTGCCGATAATGAAGTAGTCGGAGCTGCCGAAGTGAATCATTAGGGTGGCTGACAGTTCACTCTGTGCCCATAGGATAAAATGAACAGGAAAGAGCCAAGAGGGAAAGGGGCCGCCAGGAGAGGCAGATGTAAGAGACGTGACGGAGGAACTCCCCGCCGAGCGAGGAGTCCTCGCCTCAGAATTGAAAGCATTTGTGTACAGTTCCTATACGAAAGGGCTTCTTATTATAAAAACCACAAAGAGAGATAATGGTGTTCTCCTGAGACGCTGTGCGTTCTGGCAGACATTCTATCTGCTGAGTGGCATCATTATCTGGCGTTTGCCTCCAACAGTTCTTTTTGAGCAGGCAGGGTACACGTTATACATTTCAAACAAATCATACATACTTTTTTACATTAAAACCAGAGCTGACTGCCTTTTTAAATTTATATACATGAAAAATTTTTAATGAATGAAACTATACCTTTGGTAAATATGCAGAATATTAATATAAATAAACCCAGGGTGAATGCTGGAGATTTTAAATTCATAAAACTCTCTTCTAAATCATTTTTCTGGTATGAGTACATCTCGGTGGCTGTAGAAATGCTGTGAGGCTTCATTTATTTTGCACAGAAAGTGATTTTGCTTTTAATCCTTGCCCTGCTTCTGTGATCATAATTCTCTACATTGTTTAAGAAACTTGGCATAATAAGGCATCCCAGGCTCGGATTTGTATGTGGGGGAAAAAATACTCATTAATTTTTTTAAAATACTAACTAGATCCATATCCCATCATTTAGTAAACAACCTTTATAATCAGGAAAAACTAATTATTTGTGGGATGATGCGTTTTCTGTATTTAGCTTTTGTTCTAGTGACCGTGCATAACATCCAAATAACTAGGATGTTAACTCTTACTTTCGTGTTGCTTTTGAGGGCATTTTCATTATAGGAATTAATTTGAATCATCAGTTTTACTGTTAGAGCCAAATCATTCTCATGGGCTTATGGGAATATATGCCACCAGGCAGTAGATTAATAACTATAAAAAAACCACATGAAAAGGTCACAGCAAAAGACAGATCAAAACCTGTGGGTTTCTGGATTTTGCAGTCTACCAGCGTTTTGAAGCTTCTTTACGGTAATGTGATCTTTATAGCAACACCACTGAGCTCTAGATCCTTGTGATAATTAAGACCATCCAGAAGTGCTGCACACTCGCCCACAGGGCCAGCCTTCACCTTACAAGGGACAGGACTGACCAGCACGCATCCATTTTTAACTGAGAGCCCGCCTTCGGGGATGCTAGAAAAATATGATAGTGAAGGAAATCCTTTCGTTTTCCAGAAAGATTGGAAAACCAGACTGGATTGGGGCCGGGACCACAGAACTTGGGAGGGCTCTTTATGGAGAACCACAGCAGAAAGGAATTCTCTTTGCTGGTGATTTTTTCTGGCCTTCCGCACTGTCATTCCTACAGCGTTTCAGTTATTCTCTCCAACCAGCTAACCACGCTCCCGATCAGTGGCCCCACTGACTCCCATCTTCTTACATTAAACATGTGTTATTGGAAACAGGGCAACGTGGAGAACTTTTGAGTTTGGGCACCAGGGACCAAATTGTCAGCCTGTTTTGAACTTCCGTGTAATACTCAAGGAGTTAACCACAGTGATTCTGGCTTCCTTAGGCCTCCCCGATGTTTCTTGTATAATAAAGACTTGGACACTGGCAAATACATTGAGACTATGAGCCAAGAATCGAGTTCAGTGGGAATCGTGGGAGATGGATAACCAATGCAAGGGCATATATCCTGCAGGCACGTTGGGTCCGTGGCTGCTGAGTTGCAGATGTGCCGTTTGGGCCAGGTTTTGTGATGCGCTGGATCCCAGTGGTGAAGGGCACGCTGCTTCACTTCCTGAGCTAGTGTCTCTCATCCACAGCTCGCAGATCCATTCTCTGCCCTTCCTACCCACCCTGCTCAATGAGAACCAGGCCCCCAGTCTCAGGAAAGTCATGCTAAAAAAACAAACACTACAGAGGCTGGTAACAGGGGGATGTCTCTCTTGAATGTTTTTTTGTGACCATCTAGGTTCAAGGAGGAGGGGGTCCTCCAGCTACGTGAGCCAGCAGGGTCTCTTTGTAGTAGGCATCTGTGTGTTTGGCCAGATGTCCTCCCAGCGGAGGGCGGGGGCGGGGGCGGGGAGGGAGATAAAAAAGAATTCTTATTAAAAATAAGTCTTGGGAGGGAGGAAAAACAAGAAGGAGAAAGTGCGTCAAGTGGGACGGAAGACTGGGCAGGGCCATCTGATATTGATTAAATGCTGATACAGTCAACAGCAAGAAATGGGTGTCACGAGGAAGTGACCCTGCTCTTCAGAATGTGGACCAGCGACAACTGTCTGGGAGCAGATCGGCATGGCGACCCAAGCACAAGAGGCCCGGCGGCAAACACAGTGCCAGCCCACAAGGCGGGGAGTAGGGGGTAGGAAGGACCCCTGCACTGGGAGTCAGGACGCCTCGTCAGCCTCGCCCTCCCGCCAATCACACAGTGATGCTTGACCAGATGACTGCTAAGCATCCCTCCAGCCCCAGATTCTGCTATTTACCGTCTCCCCTCTGACCAAATCTTCTGAGGCTCTTCTAATGGGATGTAAGAAATAACCATGGAGACGCATAAAATGTTCACCCATCAGGGTGTTAAAATCCAGAAGGAATGAAACCTCCCATGGGCCACAAAAGTGCCCTGCAGTCTTTCCACAGCATCTCTGGGTCTGTCCTTCCGTGTTTTACAGTTACCACCAAAGCATGTTCATTGTTTTCTAAACATGAGAGGCGGCATGTCTGTGGGTCTACCTGGGCTTCTCTCCACTCCCAGTTCCAGAGATATTTTTATTCTAACTGGCTGTGAGGTTGGTTGGTAGCTGGTTGGCTTTATTTTAAACTGCCAGGTGATAGAGAGCTTAAGAGCAATTAAGTGTGTGTGCGTGCATGTGCATTCATCCTTTAGTTAAGGATGAGCCATTGAAGGTTTTTTGTTTTTGTTCTCTTCTTTTCGCCACTGTCATGAAGTCAGCACTATTTTAGAACAGGGTGAGGCTGGATTCCAGTGGGGCTGGGAGTGGAGGCTCCCGCTGAGATTAGAAGATCTCACACTAGGATGGTGGCTGTGAAAATGGACAGGAAAGCACAGCCAGAGAGACACCGCAGTGTGGGAGAGAGGTCATGACATTTGACATCAGCCAGACAGAGCCAGGTTCGAATCCTGGCTGTGTTGTCTATGGGATGCCATTGCAGCTCTCACCACTATGCCCCCTTGAAGGGTTATTATATGAATTAAAGGTGCTATCAGGTACCTATCTCAGAGTCTGGCACGATGTAGGAACGTCAGTAAACTGTAGATGAGAAGATCGTGATAAAAATATCCCACAGGAAAATTAGCAGGACCTGGTGACTGAGCTGGAGGTCTGTGTTGGCAGGGCTAGTGCCAAGGCCAGTTTGGAACATGATACGTGGCACTGAAAACATCCAGGTGGCAGTGGAAGAGGGCAGATGAAATGGAAAAGGAGTAAAAGAAATGCACAAACTGCGATGCTGAGAAGGTGATTAACTCTAGATCTGTTTGATCAATGAGGCTGATTTTATAGCTTCACCTTCAAGGAACTGGCTAACCAAAGGTTGAGTCAGTGTGACCATCTTCTAAAACAAACTTTAGCTCCTCAAAAGGGGTTCCTCCCATGAGGCCTCTCCTAGACCTTGTTAGAAATGCAGAATCTGGAGTTCCCTTCGTGGCTCAGTGGTTAACGAATCCGACTAAGAACCATAAGGTTGCAGGTTCGATCCCTGGCCTTGCTCAGTGGGTTACGGATCCGGCGTTGCCGGGAGCTGTGGTGTAGGTTGCAGATGTGGCTCAGATCCCGCGTTGCTGTGGCTGTGGTGAAGGCCGGTAGCTACAGCTCCTGTTAGACCCCTAGCCTGGGAACCTCCATATGCCGCGAGTGCGGCTCTAGATAAGGCAAAAAGACAAAAAAAAAGAGAGAAATGCAGAATCTTAGCTCCTGCCTCCGCCCAGCTGGTTTAGAACCCACATTTCAACAATGTGATTTGCAAGCACTCAATTGACACTTTGAGGAGCACCCTTCTAAAGCATGGCAGCCAGACCAGCAGCAGCCTTATCCCCTGGAAATTTGTTAGAAATTCACATTTTCGGAGTTCCTGTTGTGGCTCAGCGGTAATGAACCCAACTAGTATCCATGAGGATGCGGGTTCGATCCCTAGTCCCACTCAGTGGTTTAAGGTTCTGGCATTGCTGTGAGCTGTGGTGTAGGTCACAGATGAGTCTCAGACCCTGCGGTGCTGTGGCTGTGGTGTAGGCTGGCAGCTGTGGCTCTAATTCGACCTCTAACCTGAGAACTTCCATGCGCTGCAGATGTGGCCCAAAAAAGAAAGAAAGAAAGAAGAAATCCCCATTCTCAGGTGCCTTCTCAGACTTCCTGAGTTAGAAAGGCTGTGTTTTAACAAGCTCTTCAAGTGAGTGCATTGCACCCCACAGTTTGAGAATCAACTGGTCTAAGTCACGGAGCAGACATATTGAACCCCTTCCACTTGGGTGTATAGCCAAGAACTCCAAAAGGATGGGTTAAACCCTGAAAATTAAATATGATTCATTGTTCTGTGCTGTTTCTCTCATCATTTTGCATTAAACACAGCTAAAGAACTCTTCACCGAAGAAGGGCAGAATGTGTAAAATTACAAACCAAAGGACAGAAACTTTGGCTGCGGCTTAATCTTCAAGATTTACCCATCAAAAGTTATTGAGCACAATTATAGGAGATCAGTCCTTTACATGCTGTTGCTCCTGGGGGACGCTATTAGTGAGACACACAGAGGAAAAAAAGGACCCTCTTGATACGCCTTACAATGTGATTTTCACATTAAAATGTCCAGTCTTTGTTTTCTGTGTTTCTAATCAATCCGGTGGAAAGTTCCCTTTTTATAGGTTAGTTTCTGGAGTCACTTGCAGCAGTAATGGTGGTTTACCACTTAGACTAGAATGTTTTTACAAATTTCAGTTGTGAGCAATAGAAGTTTACCTCCCCTCATCAAAAATGTCTGTTTTTTCTGGTTGTTCCTTAGTTGTTATTCAGATCACTGTGATAACTTTAATAAAGGTCAGTGTCTGTTTTCTGTGTACATGTAATGTACAAATATGGCTAGATACTGAGCATTCCAATCATCAAATTACCTAGATTTTCTGCTATGAGTTATAGTACATTATAGCAGGTGGCATGCTGGTAAACCAAAATGATGGGAGGCCATTGTTTGTAGTGTTTGCCAATTTTCATGGTGTAAATACTCCCTCCAGGGTTGATTTCAAGCTACCAACAGTTTAATAACCAGCTCCCCAAATTCCTACAAATTTGACAGTTGACGCTTATAAGCCAGTAGGAACTATCCTGGGCACACCACTGGAAAAAAGTCAAGGGACAAGTCACAATTTTTTTTTATTTTTGGTTTGTTGAGTTTGAATTACTGTAGGTCCACAATGGCTGAAACAAATAGATCTGGATGTTTTAAATCTTTTCTCATGTAGAGATTTTTATTGAAATTATAATTATCATAATGGAATGTGATTTGAAACTATTCTATAAGACAAAGTTCTGTGCTATTTTCATATCATTCAATACATTTGTAACAACATAATAGTGACATTTAAAATGCCTGTGTTTGAGTTCCCATCGTGGTGCAGCGGAAATGAATCCGACTAAGAACCATGAGGTTGCAAGTTCAATCCCTGGCCTCGCTCAGTGGGTTAAGGATCTGGTGTTGCCGTGAGCTATGGTGTAGGTCACAGACGTGGCTCGGATCCCACATTGCCGTGGCTCTGGTGTAGGCCGGCAGCTGTAGCTCTGATTTGACCCCTAGCCTTGGAACCCATATCTGAGACCGCGGCCCTAAAAGCAAAAAAAAAAGTGCTTGTGTTGCTCAAGTTGTGAATGTTTAATTTTAAAATAGCGGTCATCCTGTAGTAAGGCATATGTAAAAATTATCCTCAGTTATAGTATTTGAGCCAAAATGCAAAAAGATTTTGAAATGATGGTTTTGGTTAAAATTATTAAAATCTGACTTTTCTTACAGGTATTCAGGAAGGAACACAATGTACCAAATGTAAAAATAACTGGGCACTGAAGTTTTCTATCATATTATTATACATTTTGTGTGCCTTGCTAACAATCACAGTAGCCATTTTGGGATATAAAGGTAAGTACTCCTTGCTTTTCCCTTCCAAATAGCAACCTTTCCTTGGCTAATTTAAGCCTGAAAACACAAGTACATTTCCAAGTATGAGATTTTCATTAATATAACTCAGATGCAAAACTTAGAAACATCTTAAGCTCTGTCTTTGTGTCTCGAGCTTCTTGTGGTTGTGGGATCTGAAAGGAGGGAAGGGAAGTGGCAAGTCCTTCGGAGTCATTGCCACCATAGTCGTGGTCCTCTATGAGCTGTAAAGTGTTTTCCTCTTGGTTGCTTTTTCCTGCTTATTTCCAGATACTCCCTCTTCTTCCATCTTTTCTTATCTCTCAGACACCCTATGAAAACCCTGGAGTCAGCGCCCAGCAAAACTGTATTGACAGAGGATCAGACTTGCAGAGAGACAGCTAACTTCATCCAGGGGCTGGTCAACTCATTCCTTTTTTTCTTTTCAGCACATTTCCTGTGGTCACTGTTGTTTATATAGCTCCATAAATACATTGCCCTGGAGAAATTAAACACAGAGGCAGCATTGCCACTTCAGCTATATTTTATGGGACGTTGGCGTTCTTTCAACATGTCTGATTTAAGGTCGGTGGAGGATTTTGGCCGGAATCCTCCAGAACTGCAGACAGAGTAGGCTGGTCCCCTCCCATCCCCGCCCCACCCCCGATCTGGACGCCACACGTAGAAGGTGTCCTGATTCAGAATCATGAGCTCCGTAAACCCTTTTATAGCAAACAGCAATGGAAGCTTCATGAAGACATATGAGATGGACATGTTGTCAGGTTTCAACAGGAGGCAGACGTGGGGTCTGCTGATCTTCAAAACCTTCTCTTAGCAGCCATCTCGGCTGTCCTCCCTCACAGCTGACAGATTAACAGCGGAGAATTCCCTTCTGTTTGTTGCCCCATAGATTGGACCTGGGGCCAGAAAGGTTCAAAGGGAATTCCCTCTAACATGTTACTCCTCCCACTTCTCCCCCAGGGTTTAGTGGTATCCTGAGAAAACAATGCACTGAAGTGAAAATGGGCTTTGGAGCCTGATGGTCTCCGTCCAGTTCTGTAGTCCACCATTTGTAACAAAACTGTGTTTATTAAGTGCTCACTGGCATGCCAGACACCATGCTAAGTTCTCTGCATGGCTGTGGGTGTGAATCACGACCTTTTAGAGTTTCTGATTTCTTATCTGTAAAATGACAATAATAACGCCACTCTTCAAAGTGACTGGAATGAGCAAAGATGAGATAATTGAGCCACCTGTCCTAAGGTTGACCCCTCTGTTCCTTGCTTCTTCATAACTCCATTTTTGTGACTCTTGCCATAAGAATGGCACAACCATGTTAAAAATATTCAGGATAGTCAAGGCTTATTAAGTCTACTTGTATGACTGTGGAAAATTGTGTGCGTTTTGTAGTGTGCTGACTGAGGAACTTGAGCAGTGGAAATCTGGAAAACTAACAGGTCATTTTATCCAGTTGTGATGAGTTAATCTAACCTAGGATTAACAGAGCAAGTGTTAAGAAAGGCTATTAAATCACGGCAAGGGCTAGACAGAGGGGAGGAGGGGTGAGAACTTAATGAGGGAGACTGGGTATTTTATGTCCCAGGTAATTCAGCCTGGCTGTCTTCCTCTGCTGGGTTCTTTAGGTCATTAGTCACATCTCCATGACTTTTCCTGGTGAACTCAGGTAAAGGAGACTTTTTAAATCAACAGCCATTGAATAGGTATCTTAGGGCTCACTGTGATATCATGAGAGTAAACAGAGGTGAGAAATGTTTGAAGAAACGCCTCTGTATGGTATTCTGCGAGGAAATAAGATCTAGGATCTTTATGCCTTCAGAATTATATAGAAAGATCCAAAGGAGGGGGCTTTATTGTTTGTCTGTTTTTAAAGTAGAGATATTTCCTCCCTTTTTTTCCTCTTTTTTTAGGGCTGCACCCATGGCACGTGGAAGTTCCCAGACTAGGGGTCGAATTGGAGCTACAGCTGCCAGCCTACACCACAGCCACAGCAACACAGGATCCAAGTCATGTCTGTGACCTACACCACAGCTCACAGCAATACCGATCCTTGACCCCCTGAGCAAGGGCAGGGATCGACCCTGCAACCTCATGGATACTAGTCAAGCTCATTACCACTGAGCCACAACCAGAACTCCATTTTTGTGACCCCAGAAAGCCCTTCTCAGCGTGGGCACGTTTGCACAGGCTAGTTCATTCCCCTGCTCTCCACATTTGTCTTCATGTCTTCTCTCCCTTTCTGTCTCACTTAGATACAGGTCCTGCAAGAAGCCACTGAAAACTGAGTTAGGTGCCCTCCTGCTGGTCCCTGTGGCATCTCTTTTTTTTTTTTTTTACTCTTAGCCCCTGTCACACTGTACCCTTATGACCAGTGGGTCTGTCTCGCCGCCCAAACCCAAAGCTCCATGAAGATATGAGACTATCTTTTATTTATTTGTGTCTCCCACTAGCACCCGGCCTGGTGGTCTTAATAAGTACCCAATAAAGTTTACTGAATTAATTAATGGGAAGACGGATGGATAGATGGATGGATGGATTGTAGATTAGGGTTGACTTCTGTAAAAGCGATAGCCTGAAGCCCAGGGACCTCTAAGCCAATTGCTGCAACTCAGCACACTGCCTTGAAGCTAAAATTCTGAAGATCACTTGGCTCCCTCTGGGGTGCATCTCGTCAGATGAAGGCGGAGGAGGTGGAGGGGAAGAGACTGAGGGAGTGAGACAAGTTGGAGACAAGATGATGCTCTTGCCCCTCTTTCTCTCCTTCAAGACCCCCATTCCTCAGGCCTCTGCTGACAAAAACAAGATAATACAACATGCAATTTTGGTCTTCAAACGCTGCCTTAATGAACTAAAATGTTGATATTTTCCAGATGTGTTTTCCCTTTTCTTGAACAGTGATTCCTCTTTCTTGCCGATAAGATTCTGGCGACCCAGCGTGGTAAGGGTTAGAAAGATAAGCTCTCCCTTCACACATCTCCGTTTGAAGTCTGGAGAAACTCTCTCCAATTTAAAAAAGAAAGGAGGGAAGGGAGGGAGGGAAAGGAAGGAAGGAAGGAAAATATTCGGGGGAAGAAGAGGTTTCTCTGAAGGGGAAGTTGGAAGGAAATAAAATAGAAACTCCTTTATTCATCAAAGTTAAACTCCATAGTGTTTTCGTCAAAACTGTCCTTTACTTCTCCTTTCATGTCACTTATGCAACTTCAAGTTAGTGTATAACTTAAGTTCCTTGCAGAGAATCTGCTGAACAAGGTAGAGGATTGCTGAGTCACCCAGACCAGTCAGTACACTTGACCATGAGGCACACCAGCCTCTAGACAGAAAGATCATTCTTGGTGCAGTTTGGTGCACCCTCTGCACTGGGCTTTTCATTAGCGGTCAATGGAGCTTCCATGGCAGAAGCCACCTCCTAAATTCAGTGGGTCGTTTTTCCTCCAGAACATTCCCTGAACAGGAAAATCCTACCCTGTGGTCCCGCCCAGCAGGCATCCACCTTAAGGTAATTAGGATAAAGAAGAAAGTCAGACATCTGACTTTCTCAGTCGGAACCTCCTCTGATGCGACATTCCTAGTCGTAGGTGTCTGCCTTGCTGCTTAGCTCTGCCAAGGTGGCTGTTACAGCTGGGTAGGTAGGCTTTCAGATGTGCATCAGAGCACGGTCACTGTTGTAAGAATCCAGGATAACACCCTGTAACCAGATCTTTTGTATTTTTGTAAGGAAACCTGAAATAGTGTTCAAGGTAGAAGTGTCTTTATTGCATTCTAGGGGAGCGTAACTGATATTACTAGGAAGTCCCAAGTACTGATGAGGGGGGGTGCGTTTCCCACAATCAGACTGGTACAGACCCTCGTGAGCACCAGGCAGGAGCTGTTCTTGTTCCTTGTCCCCAGGACCTGTGCTGTGAGCTGTGTCTCTTGTACTCTTTGTGTCCAGCCCTGGGCCGCAAACATGGCAGATACTTGGTAACCATCTGAGGCTGGTGACTGTAAAGGGAAGATAAAGAAGATATAATCCTTCCCCCCAAGGGACTTTTCTTGGAAAAAGGAAAAAAATACTTGATGAGAGGCCATGGGGAATTATAGAACAAGTAGGTTTTGGAGTGGGATCTCCCTCCTGGCCTTAGAAGCTGTGTGACTGTGGGCAATTTACTGAACATCTCTGAGCCTCAGTTTTCTTCTTCTCTAAAATAGAAGTCATCGGAGTTCCCGTCGTGGCACAGTGGTTAAGGAATCCAACTAGGAACCATGAGGTTGTGGGCTCGATCCCTGGCCTTGCTCAGTGGGTTAAGGATCTGGCGTTGCCGTGAGCTGTGGTGTAGGTCGCAGACGCGGCTTGGATCCTGCGTTGCTGTGGCTGTGGCGTAGGCCGGTGGCTACAGCTCCAATTAGACCCCTAGCATGGGAACCTCCACATGCTGCGGATGCGGCCCTAAAATGACAAAAGGCAAAATAAATAAATAAATAAGTAAAATAAAATAGAAGTCATAAGGATTAACTGCATCAAGGATGTGGTGCACCTCGCAAAGAGTAGGTGCTCAATCAATAGAAGTTATTTTTATTGCCGTTCTGATAAAAGCCCTATTGGTGTGGAGTCAGCTCATGAGAGAAGCCGTGGCATGATGGGCCAGTGAGATTTGGAGTAGACTTTAAAGGATGGGAGGAATCAAGAAGAAGGAGGAAGAGGTTAATGGCCCAGGCCAGGGGATGATACCAAAGTATTTTGATAGAAAAGGTATTTTTGTCAGATTATCCTAGAGAATTGGGCTTCAGGTACTTAAGTGGGGTGAGGGGCAACACTCCAGCCATAACACCTAAAACATCGATGTTTTGAAGGAAAAAAAATCTGTCAAGAAACACTTTCCAAGAATGGGGAGCCTGTGAAAAAATAGACTGCTAGTGACCCTGCTGTGTCACGTTTGTTTTCCTCCTGGGAGAACAGTCTGTAAACTGAGGTCTGCCTCCAAAGACGGGGAGTTTCTAGGGTCAGAGAGGATGGCTTTGCCACTATTTTCCTGACTGAGAATTTGTGCTAATGAGTTAAAAGGAAAAATAAAACAAAACAAAACAAAAAAACCCTGAAAATGCTACATGCTGTTACAGCAGGTGTTACTTCTGGCTCCTCCATCAGTCTGGTGTTTTTATGCAGTAGCAAGCTGCCAGCTTTGCTATCCTGAAGTTTACAGCTTTATCCTGTTTTTATACACTGACATACACATGCCCCAGTGCACATAACCAGTTCATTAGCATTTGTGGGTGGGGCAGAGAGTTTCCTAGCACCAAAGAGAAACATAATAGTTTTTTTTTTTAATGAATGTATTTATTCTCTTTACTCTATGCAAACCTGAATGATCTGTCTATGACAGTTCTGTGTTTTTAAAAAGTAAAATGGAAGAAAACTTAGAGAGGGTAGAAAATGACTGCCTGTCAGCATATTCAGAGGTTTCTTTGGTTTCCAGGGAAAAAGGGCAAGACTTAAGATCCTGTGTGTGGTTTGAGGACAGACGGAGGCATGTGTTTTGATTTGAGGAGCAAAAACTGAACCTAAACTTGTAAACATCCCCTATTTTTTTTTTTAAAGTGTAGCTTTGCTAAAATGCAGATGAGACGTTCTGTTCTTTGGCGTTTCCAGGGATTTAGGAATATGCATGCCTTTCAGACAAGCCTCAGGTGCAGATTATTATAACTATATCTCTGTGTCCCTATAGTCATTTTTTAAAAAACGATAATTATTCAACTAAATGCCATTCTCACTGCCAGCGCTGAGGCCTCCCTGGGTTGGCTGGTTTGTATGTTTGTTTGCATAACCTCTAGCTCAGCCAATTTTTTCCCACAAGCTTCGGCAGCCAGCAGGCAAATTTTCATTGATTTGAACAAGATGGCATAATGAATAAATATGTGCTGAATACCTACTACGTGCCACACACTGAGCTGAGAGCTGGAGATAAAACTAACACAAACTTATTTTCCTGCCCTGAAGGGTCTGAAAGTAGCAAAGCCATGACAGCACAGTGACGTGAGCCCTGTACCAGGAAGAGAGAGGTGCCTGCCTGATGCAGTGATTTCCCACAGGCTGTGGTCAGCTGAGTCTTGAAGAGCAAGGGGGGGCTTAGCTTGAGGAGGAGGCCAGGGAAGAACATTCTAGGTGGGGAGGACCACACCTGGGAAGTCTGGGGGGTGGGGGCAGAAAGAGCATTTGGTGCAAGGTGCACATTTCATTGTGGCCAGACTGCAGAAGCTTGAGCCTCTCCTGGGAAGGTGCCAGGAGCTGCGGGGCTGGTTCTCTTTAGTTCCCATAGACGTGTGGGAACCTACTCCTGCTTCCTGATGGGAGCTGGGAGAATCTTCTCACGCAGTCCTGAGTGGGCGGATTGCTTGGTGAATAAAATAGACTGAGCCCACTGGCTCACAGGTAATGTACAAAGCATATTCCCACTTATGAAAATGAGTTATTTTTAAAAAGCCATTGATACCAGTTGAGACAGTCGGACCTGATCCCAAGCTGCCAGAGGTTGGATCTCCCAGGAGTCACTTCTGGAGAGATACACCCTTATTAGACACTTTGTTTTTTGTTGTTATTTCACTTTGTATACTTTATTTCTTCTCTATCTTTATTTTTTATTCAAGTGTAGTTGATTTTTAATATTAGTTTCAGGTGTATAACATAGTAATTCAGGGTTTTTATAGATTATACTCCATTTAAAGCTATTACATTTCAAGTTATTAAAAGTTTTTACAAAATAATAGCTTTATTTCCCTGTGCTGTACAATATATCCTTGTTCTTTATTTTATACAGTTTGTATATCATAATCCCCTATTCTTGTCTTGCCCCCTCCCCCTTTCTCTCTCCCCACTGGTAACCACTAGCTTGTTCTCTATATCTGTGAATCTGTATCTATTTTATTATGAATATTTGCTTTTATTTTTTATAGTCCACATAAAAATGATAATATACAGTATTTGTCTTTCTCTCTTTGACTTATTTCACTTAGCATAATAGCCAGAAGTTCCATCTATGTTGTTACAAATGGCAGAATTTCATTCTTTTTTATGGCTGACTAATATTCCATCATATATATACCATATCTTCTGTATCCATTCTTCTCTTGATGATCACTTAGGTTGATTCTATATCGTGGCTATTATAAATAATGCTGCTAGAAACGTTGGGATTACATGTGTCTTTTCAAATTAGTATTTTCATTTTCTTCAGCTATATACCCAGCAGTGGAATTGCTGGATCATGTGATAGTTCTGTTTTTTGTTTTTTGAGGAACCTCATCACTGTTTTCTATTTACACTTTTACCAACAGTGTACTAGGGTTCCCTTTTTTCCACATCTTTGCCAATGCTTATGTTTGGTAGACTTTGATGATAGCCATTCTGACAGGTGATACTGTGGTTTTGATTTGAATTTCTCTAATAAATTAGTGATGTTTTGCATTTTTTCACGTCTGTTGACTATCTCTATATCTTCTTTTGAAAAATATCCTGGTCTTCTGTCTATTTATTAATCAGCTTGTTTATCTTTTTCATATTGAGTTGTATGAGCTCTTTATGTATTTTGGTCATTAACTCCTATGGGCCATATCATTTGAAAATGGTTTCTTTTCATTCAGTAGGTTCTTTTCATTTTGTCGATGGTGTCCTTTGCTATGCAAAAGCTTTTAAGTTTAAGTAGGTCTCATTTGTTTATTTTTGCTTTTGTTTCTTTAGCCTTAGGAGATACTTCCTAGGCATTTTGGAATGATAAATTCATAACCATATTCTGAGAATTACTGCCTTCTGAGAACAAATAAGAACAATGGGTTTATTTAACACTGCATCATTTTCCCTATCATGTACAATCAGGAAGATGCTGGGGAAAAAAGTATTCCCAGAAAATTATTATTTGGAAACCCATTTAGGCATCTTCTTGGGAACTGATAGAGATTCACTTGTCATTAAGGAGAAGCAGATTTTCAAGCCTCAGTGGTAAACTCAGAGTGGTAAACACAAAGTGGCAGAAATCCTTGGCTTTGTGTCCCTTTTAGGACGACTTTACGTATAGACTTGAACTAGATGCTTCTTGCCTTGGAATCTCCTTCCAGGTAAGTGAGTCACACATGCCGAGCATGGTAGGGAGTCTCATGAATGATGAAAATTTGTAAATAATTACAGTGTTAATGCCTCCATCTATGGAAATTAATATAAAAAATAATACAGACTGAGGATTTCTAAAATTTCTATAATTTTAAATGAATTTCAAACAATTTCTGAAGCCTCCAAGGAAATACAGAATCATGAGGACAGTTAAGAACATAGAGTTCTCAATCAAGTAAACTACCACTGGGGCTCGCAGCAAGTATATTTCTAAAGAAAGAAAAAAAAAGGCCTTCTCCCTATATTTGATTTCATGTATATTTTGTTTTACTATCTTTTCTTTATTCTGTAATGAAATGTTCTCTTGTTGAAACTGAAAGATAAAGTATGAGCAGGTCTGTGTGTTAATGCATTGATTTCCAAATCTTAGTTGTAGAGAAAATGGACAATGTTACAGGTGGCATGGAGACGTCTCGCCAAACCTATGATGACAAGCTCACAGCAGTGGAGAGTGACCTGAAAAAATTAGGTAATCTGCAATGAAAGTGAACCATTAAGTTGAATTCCCTAACTCTGCTCTGTGTAAATGACTACAGCTTTTTAGAATGATGCTGCTATAAACTCACATTCACCCAGAAGGACATTAAACTTTTATGTTGCATTGGATCTTTCCTCATGATTTAATTCAAAGATGTTAAAATTTTAAAGTTAAGGACCACTTTTGGAATCCCCCCCACAAAAACATATGTGCCAAATAAAACCTGAAGATCAATCCTGATCAAAAAGAATCACAAATAACCCTTTATTAAAAACTCTTTTGGAGTTTCCATTGTGGCTCAGCGGGTTAAGAACCCAAGGTGATCTCCCTGGGGATGTGGGTTCGATCCCTGGCTTTGCTCTGTGGGTTAAGGATCCAACATTGCCACAAACTGCAGCAGAGGTAACAGAGACGGCTTGGATCCCGCATTGCCATGGCTGTGGTGTAGTCTGGCATCTTCAGCTCCCATTTGACCCCTAGCCTGGGAACTTCCAGATGCCTCAGGTTCTGCCATAAAAAGGAAAAAAAAATGTTCTTTTTATAAAATGCTCAGTAAATTCCTATTTGAAGTATTTTAAACTGCATAAAGGAATTGTAGAAATTAATGTGAAAAAATAAAAGACCCCAGCCTGTTCTTACCCTGTGATTTTGTTTTTCAATTTTTAAAAAAAGAATGTTGGTGAATTTAATAAACAGAACGTAATTTCCTTTTTGACACCCTGCCCAGTGCTCTAGAATCAGGTAAATTCCCCCTCCTTCTTTGAGAAAAGTACTCCCCCAAGTTAGTCTGTCCTAGTAATCGGCACCCTTTCCAGTTCCCAAGGACCCAGTTTTAACAGACATGTGGATTTTACTAACGCAGCGCAGATTTTACTAACTTGTGGATTTCCCACGAGTTTTATAAATGGAAGGGCGCATTCCAGTTAAGTCTCTTTGGGATATGACCTCACCTGTACATTTCTCCACCCCACCGATTTGAGTACAAATGTGTCTCATTCCAGGAGACCAGACCGGGAAGAAAGCTCTCAGCACCAACTCAGAACTCTCCACCTTCAGATCAGACATCCTGGACCTTCGTCAGCAACTTCGTGAGATTACGGAAAAGACCAGCAAGAACAAAGATACGCTGGAGAAGTTGCAGGCGAGTGGCGATGCGCTGGTGGACCGGCAGAGTCAACTGAAAGAAACTTTGGAGAATAACTCTTTCCTCATCACCACTGTCAACAAAACCCTCCAGGCCTATAACGGCTACGTCACGAATCTGCAGCAAGACACGAGCGTACTGCAGGGCAACCTGCAGAGCCAAATGTATTCTCACAACGTGGTTGTCATGAACCTCAACAATCTGAACCTGACCCAGGTGCAGCAGAGGAATCTCATCACGAATCTGCAGCGCTCCGTGGATGACACAAGCCAGGCAATCCAGCGGATCAAGAACGACTTCCAAAACCTGCAGCAGGTTTTCCTTCAAGCCAAGAAGGACACGGATTGGCTGAAGGAGAAGGTGCAGAGCTTGCAGACGCTGGCTGCCAATAACTCCGCCTTGGCCAAGGCCAACAACGATACCCTGGAGGACATGAACAGCCAGCTGGGCTCCTTCGCGGGGCAGATGGACAACATCACCACGGCCTCCCAGGCCAACGAGCAGAACCTGAAGGACCTGCAGGACGTACATAGGGACGCAGAGAACAGAACGGCCATTAAATTCAACCAGCTGGAGGAACGCTTCCAGCTCTTCGAGGCGGATATTGTGAACATCATTAGCAACATTAGCTACACGGCTCACTACCTGCGGACGCTGACCAGCAACCTGAATGAAGTCAGGACCACATGCACGGATACGCTGACCAAACACACGGACGACCTGACCTCCTTGAATAACACGCTGGCCAACATCCGTTTGGATTCTGTTTCTCTCAGGATGCAACAGGATATGATGAGGTCGCGGTTGGACACGGAAGTGGCCAACTTATCTGTGATTATGGAAGAAATGAAGCTGGTGGACTCCAAGCATGGTCAGCTCATCAAGAATTTCACGATACTACAAGGTAAGGGAAAATTCTGAATTTATGTTCGTTTTCGTTATCTACAGCTGTGTGACAAATGACCCTAAAACTCGGGAATTTAAAACAACAAATGTATATTATCTCATAGTTTCTGTGGTTTGGGAATTCAGGAGCAGCTTTGCTGGGTAGTTCTGGCTAGATAGCTCTCATGAGGTTGTGATTAAGATGTTGGCCAGAGGAAAAATTCTTCTGAAGCCTTCACTGGGGCTGAGGATCTGCTTCCATGATGGCTCATTCCCAGGGCTCTTGGCTTGTCAGCTGCTGGCAGGAAGCCTTGGATCCTCACCCTGTGAAATTGCTTGAGTGTCCTTACAACATGGCGGCTGGTGCTCCAGAGTGTGTGACTCGAGAGAAAGCAGGAAGGAAGCCATGATGCCTTTCATGACCTAGTCTCAGAAGTCACATACCATCACCTCTAGCACAGTCTCTTCTTTTAAACAAGTCACTAAGTCCATCCCACAACCAGTGTTGGGAGGCAGGGAGGGAACGAATAAGCTCTGTTTCTTGAAAAGTGTGACTAAGAATTTGTGGATGGTGCTCAAAGGGATTCCGTTAAATGTTTATTGAATGAAAGGTTGGTTAATTAGGATTTTCTCGGTACCTAGCTAGTTCAGTGCCATTATAAATCAGGCTTCTTGGGAAGAAAGATTCATTCTTTTAGACCGTGATTACCATTAAGGCATGCCTGCTTTCCAGATGCCGTGGGCAGATGGATGGATGGCCATTGCAATAACTATAAGGCCACAGAGGCGGAAAATGATGTGACTTGCATATGAGATCTGAGTTTTACTCTCAACCAGGTCATCCCTGTAAACTGGAAGTCCTTGGATAAGATTAAGTCTATTTCTGAAGATTTGCAGCAACCTCCTATTAATAGTGTTTTTGTCATAAACTATTTTCCCAGACTTTTACATACATCCCATCACCTTGGCCATGTTCTGTTGGTTAGAAGCAAGTTAGGCTCCGTACTTCAGGGGAAGGGATTACACAGGGATGTGAGTCATTGAGAGTCCCCCTAGCATGTGACTGCCATACTAGTTGAATGGCTGAGTATAAAGAGTGATAGTTAATGCACCGCTGTGAGCCTGCAGGCCGATCTGGATGGCAGATGTCAGACCCTGTTCAATAGGAGACTAGCATGAGGTTATGAATGAGCTGGTCATCCAACATTTATGTGACATGAAACTGTATATGCTAACTAATGCGTGATAGGATGATAATCCAGAATGATCTGGAGAGGCTGGAACAGTAATAGATGGCAGCAAAATGAAAGAGATAGAGAAGGTAATACAAAATTCTGCTCGTAGATGGAAAAGACCAAACATAAGTGTTGATGGGAGGGAGTGGCTTAGAGGAAATGTGCATGAAAAGGATGAGGGTTTTAGTTGACTGTAAGCAACTAAATATGTCTGCCAGGGAAGCTAGTGTGATCTTTGTATTAATAAAAATCTGATATCCAAAATGAGGGAGGTGATATCTTGCTCCCTTCAGCCCAGCAAAACCACCCCTGGAGGACAGTGTGTACTCTGGGAGCTCCTTTCAACAGGGGCCCTCTCAGACCAGCATGCTTGGGAAAATGTGGTCAGGGCGGTGGGGTTTAGAAAGCACGTGCTGTGAGGAAGGATTGAAGGACCAGAGAACTTTAACCTGTGGGAAAGACTGCTTAGTGGGGAATAAGGCTGCTGTCTACAACTATTTTAAAGGCTATCATGTGGAAGAGATTTTAAATGACATCTTAGGTGCTCCAGAGGGTGAAACGAAGACTAGCGGGTACTCATTAAAGGGAAATAAAGTGAAGGCAAGGAGTTGAGATTTCCTTCTAAGTGTGAGGGGAAGTTTTAAGGAAGATAGTGACATGACCTGATT
>PVHT021183608.1:12206607-12226653 GCA_004024745.2 Catagonus wagneri | reverse complement strand
GGGTCTAATCGGAGCTGTGGCCACCGGCCTTCGCCGCAGCCACAGCAACGCAGGATCCGAGCCGCGTCTGCAACCTACACCACAGCTCACGGCAACGCCGGATCGTTAACCCACTGAGCAAGGGCAGGGATCGAACCCGCAACCTCATGGTTCCTAGTCGGATTCGTTAACCACTGCGCCACGACGGGAACTCCCTGATTTATATTTTTAAAAGGTCATTTTGGGTACCAGTGGAAGAATAGATTATGGGCAAGTGAGCATGAATCCAGGGGTCCAGTGGGAGGCACTGAACCAGTTATAGGCGACTTGGGATGGGATGGTAGCAGAGGAGATGACAGAAGTGGGTCTCCTTATTGAGGAGGGGTCTCAGAGGTAGAAACGAGGGCAGCCCTGGCCTTCCCCAGGCCACAGGCCCTGACCGGCCTCCCCTGGTTGTGTCTCCCCCCACACCCTAAAGCGGGAAGGAGCAGGAGGGAATAATGTTGCCTTTTGTTGGGTTTGCCTCTGCAAGACTCAGAATACTCTGATGCTTTCCAGGAAATCCCGGGTGACTCGAGTTTAATGAACCCTAACGCTTCCGGGACAGTCCAGCCACGTGTGACATTTGCCTCATTAGGGAGTGGCAGCTGAAGTAGACTGATTGCACCGCTGCCAAATGATAACGTGGAAATAGATCTTAAGTCAAATGTAAACCCCCCAACCTTCAGAAAGCCTTACTTCTTTGGTCACATTTGTAACCAGTTAATTTTATCCCGATTAGGCACAGGGAGGATGTCTACCCCGTGACACACAGCCTTGGGTGGCAGGTTGACCTCACCACCCTGAGCCTTTCCTCTGCAAGCTGTGTGTGAGTCACATCCTCCCAGTGCAAACGGGGCCCTGCACCTGCTCCTCTGAGAGAAGCAGGAGATTTGGTGGGTGGACAGACCTGGATATGAGTACCACGTCCCTTAGCCCCGTGCCTCAGTTGCCCCATCTGCACCCACCAATTTGAGTTATAAGGACTTCATGAGATCATGTAAATAAACAGGGTTTTAAAAATAAACCCCCCTGACAGCTTACATTCAAACCCAAATGTGAGCTTGTTTAGTTCCTAAGATTCCCCTCCACTGTAGCCCCAGCCAGGACATCACAGTGGAAAAACAACAGCTTCGTGCGTACAAGGACGACAGTCATACGCACAGGGTTAATGTTGATGTGGGTCTAAAAGAGCTTACTGGTGCCTGACCCTAGAGGGGAATTAGGCTCGGGTGCTGCGAACCCCTGGCTTTCACTCCCCCCCATTTTTTTTTTTTTTTTTTTTTTTTGTCTTTTAGGGCTGCACCCAAGGCATAAGGAAGTTCTCAGGCTAAGGGTCAAATTGGAGCTGCAGCTGCCAGCCTGTGCCACAGCCACAGCAACGCGGGATCCGAGCTGTGTCTGCGACCTACACCGCAGCTCACAGCAACAGCAGACCCTTAACCCACTAAGCGAGGCCAGGGATAGAACCTGCATCCCCATGGATACTAGTCGGGTTTATAACCCACTGAGCCACAATGGGAACTCCCCAGAACAACACTTTCATATGTGCGTGTTAAATAAATGTTTGATTAATTTAATTGCATGGCAAAGTAGATTTTTAAGTGAAGAAAAACATATCAGATTATATTACTGTTTTGTCCTGTCTTCCAACCTGACCACTCCTGGTTGTAAAACGGAGTCTCCAAGATGTTGAATGGCAGTAGAAATTAAAGTAGTTTCTCTGCTTTCTGTTCAGCACCAGCAACTGTGTAGGAAAACATTTGGAGAGTTATCTCAGGAGTAGGACAAGGGGCTGGGCTGTTCTCTTTTTTCTTTTCTTGGCCACCCTGACATATGGATTTCCTGGGCGGGGGATCAGATCTGAGCTGCAGTTGTGACCTATGGTGCAGCTGCAGCAAAACTGGATCCTTTAACCCACTGTGCCAGCCAGGGATCAAACCTGTATCCCAGTACGGCAGGGACACTGCTGATCTCATTGCACCACATCGGGAACTACTGGGCTCTTCTTAAGGCCTACAGTTAGGTTGCCAAAGCAGAAACGGCACTGTGGGAGTTCCCGTCGTGGCTCAGTGGAAACGAATCTGACTAGTATCCATGAGGACATAGGTTCGATCCCTGGCTTCACACAGTGGGTTAAGGATCCGGTGTTGCCATGAGATGTGGTGTAGGTTGCAGACACCGCTCAGAGCCCACTTTGCTGTGGTGTGTGTGGCAATTACAGCTCCTATTCGACCCCTAGCTTGGGAACCTCCATATGCCGTAGGTGCTGCCCTAAAAAGATACACACAAAAAAAGAAACAGCACTGTGATTTAAAGTCTTTCATCCTCTTTAAGCTGCTTGTGTAGAGGATTCAGGTGTTCAAGGTTCCCAGCTCTGGAGCCTGGGAACCTGGAAAGGAGGTTTTGCTGGTACAAACACAGGCCACTCTAAGTTTTAGTCTCTGTCATACACAGCATTGCTGGAGCCTTAGACAACTTTGCCAGCAACACAGGTATCCTGGAGTTTGAGTCTCCAGCCAGGCAGCCACCCACTTGACCTTGAAAGCAGGCCTCCAGCTTGCTTCTGTATAGGGCGTCATGTGTGCTTCAGAGGTAGCATTTCCATTTTCTCAGCTCAGAATCGCGTGAGTGCGTGAACACTCTCATGTCATTTATTTCAGTGTTTTCAGTTCTAAGGCACTGTAGGTGGCTTTTATTTTATTTCCACTTCAACAGCAGCCCATTAAAAGATTCAAGTAATACCTAAAAGCCTGGGGCCATCCAGATCCTAAATGCAGTGCTAGCATCCCAGCTCCTAGCGGAAGATACACCCCTGGCATTCATGATCGACTTTGTGGGTGGAGACCCATTGCCGACTTTTCAAGTGGTTTTAGCTTTTTCCTAGTGATTTTTTTTTTTTGAAGAAATAAATTGCAAGTGTTCTAGGTCTTAAGGAGCAAGTATTACTTTAATGAGCCAAGGATATGAATGAGTGAGTCCGTAGACATGGGACACAGTACGTTTTCATACAGCCCAGCCACTGAAGGCAGAGGGACAGCCTCCTGCTCTAGCTCCATGGTTTTCCCAAGGCTCGGGCAGCTGTGGGTGAAGTCATCCATAACAGGGTGCTTGCCAGGAGTTTATCCACAGCCATGAATACAAAGCCTTGTCTTAGACAGATAACCTATTTGTGATGAACATAGTGCTTCACATTCAAAATGCAGGGGTTTTTTGTTTTTATAAAAGTATAGTTGATTTATTACAATGCTGTGCCAGTTTCTTCTGTACGGCAGAGTGACTTAGTTATGCATATTCTTTTTTAATATTCTTTTCCCTCATGGTCTATCTAGGAGATTGGATATAGTTCCCTGTGCTCTACAGTGTTGAGCATACACCTTGTTGTTTATCCATTCTAAATGTAATGGTCTGCATCCACTAACCCCAGACTTGCAGTCCATCCCACTCCCTCCCCTTTCCCTTTGGCAGTCACAAGTCTGTTCTCTATATTTGTGTTTCTGTTTTGTAGGTAAGTTCATTTGTGCCATATTTTGGATTCCGTATATAAGCGATAGCATATGGTATTTGTCTTTCGTTTTCTGACTTAACTTTGCTTAGTGTACTAATCTCTGGTTCAATCCATGTTGCTGCAAATGGCATTATTTTATTCTTTTTTATGAGTGAGTAGTATTCCGTTGTGTATATATACCACATCTTCTTAACCCATTCATCTGTGATGGACATTTAGGTTGTTTCCTTGTCTTGGCTATTGTGACTAGTGCTGCTAGGAACATATGGGTGTATGTAAACTTTTTGTATAGTTTTGTCCAGACATATGAATAGGAATGGGATTGCTGGATCATATGGTAATTCTATTTTTTGTTTGTTTGTTTTCTGAGGCACCTCCGTACTGTTTTCCATGATGGTTGTACCAACTTAGATTCCCACCAATAGTGTAGGAGGGTTCCCTTTTCTCCACACCCTCTCTAGTGTTTATTATTTGTAGGCCTATTAATGATGGCCATTCTGACCCATGTGAGTTGGTACCTCATTGCAGTTTTGATTTGCATTTCTCTAATAATTAGCGATGTGTGCATCTTTTCATGTACCTACTAGCCATCTCTATGTCTTCTCTGGAGGAATATCTATTTAGGTCTTCTGCCCATTTGGAAAATCAGTTTTTATGTTAATCCAGCTAGGCAATCCATCGCGAGCAGGATTTTAGGCTTTACCAAAGGTAAACACTTGCCTCTCATCCCAATATCTTATTCCCTTCCTTCTCAAGATCTGGAGATTAGACTCTGTTGGTATTTTGTGTTGAATGTGGGATCCACGTTTTTATGCCATTCATAAAATAAGCCACAATCCTGTGTGGAGTCTGGGGGCAGGGGGGACATTCAAGAACAACTTCAGTTCAGAGAGAAAATGCTGAACACCACACACGAAGTGACCCCAGGAAGAAGTAAGATTAATGAAAAGCTGTCCTCCCAGGTAAGTGAGGTCCTGGATTCATGTCAGGAGAGAAGGAGAGAGTTGTCTGTCTTTGGAATTCTGTCAGAAACCAGAGGAAGGTGTTCTGGAAGAAATAGAACTCCCTGCCCCGGGAGTCTGTCAGAGCATCGGAACGGAGAGGCAGGCCCTGGAATGGGCACTAGCTCGTGGCCTCAGGTGAACTCATATCACATAAAAGTACAGCAAAACCCCAGACATCAGAGACCAAGAAACACTGATGGTTGGCAAAATCCATAAAGAGAATAAGGATAAAGAATTTCTAAAATACTTGAATTTCCCAACAGACCTTCCTCATTATTTGAATTTCTTAAGTCTAAACATAGAACGTAAACAAAACAGAAATAGTTGAGGGGGAAAAAGTTACTTTGATTTTTGCCCTTATTCCAAATAAATTAGGTTTTTGCTTGTTCTGGCCTATTGTCAGTATTGTCCCATTAGAACCTTCTGTAATGCTACCTCTGTTATGGAGGAATACGCATGCCACCTTCCCCACTAATAATCTGTGACACAGTTTCTCAGTTACACAAAGGAACTAAGTTACCTTTTTTTTTTTTTTTTGGTCTTTTTGTCTTATCTGGGGCCACACCCATGGTATATGGAGGTTCCCAGGCTAGGGGTCTAACAGGAGCTGTAGCCGCCGGCCTTCGCCACAGCCACAGCAACGCGGGATCCGAGCCGCGTCTGCAACCTACACCACAGCTCACGGCAATGCCGGATCCTTAACCCACTGAGCGATGCCAGGGATCGAACCCGCAACCTCATGGTTCCTAGTTGGATTCGTTAACCACTGAGCCACGACGGGAACTCCTAAGTTACCTTTTAAAGGAAATGGATCCAGTAGTGAAAACCTACCCTCTCTTTACTCCATGGTGTAGCTGTTTAATGAGCCTCCACAGGCTAAACAGAAAAAGAAAAAAAATCAGATTGTGGCTAAGAGACTACTAGGTCGATTCTGAAGTGTGAGTCGGGTCAGGAAAAACACCGCCCCGTGGTCATTCCACACTGGCAGCCAGGGTCAAGCTGCTGAGTGGACTGAGCGGAGCTGTGCTTCCTAGAATGAGGTAGGAACACCAGGCAGGACATCGTTCCCCCAAATCTCTCCTTTCTCTCTCTGCTGGGGCCCGAAATGTTACCATTAGTGCCCTGGGCCTTTTGACCTGTGACGCACACTGATTGGATAAACACCTGCTGGATGATGACCATGGCCCATAATCTGGGTGCTAGATGGGCAAGGCCCTCGAAAAACAAACCAGGACTAAAAGATTATCGAAGGAGAAACTTCCATCTGGAGTGACCTGGAAAGATCACAGGTGAGAAAACGAATTCTCCAGATGGATGGGGGCAGAAGACATTCCAAGAGAAGAAACTTGCAGAAGTGCGGGGGAGGATGGACTAAAGAAGCTGTGAGACTAGGTCGTGAAAAGCTTGACACCAGATTATCAAGAAGGGGGCTGAATCTTATGAAGGACCGGACTCTTGTGTAAGGAAGGCAAATGTGCAAAAGATGCAGAGTGGGCTGAATGGAGAGGAATCAGGTAGGAAGAGCAATTTAGCAATGTTTTCTGGTAAAAATCTACCAGAAAGATAGGGGGTGGGAGGAAGAGAGAGAACATTCCCACCAGGATGGTGATGAGATGGCTGTGATGACGCGGTGGGATACGGGATGATGGAGGGAGGACACGCACAGCAGAGATGACAAGGTCAGTGTAGACACGCCAGGTTGGAGGCGCTGGCAGGACATCCCAGAGAAAACAAACCAACGGACTAGGAGAGGGAGCTAAGGACCCAGCGCCCAGGAGAGTCAGTGACAGGAGGAGCTGGCTCAGGGCGAGGAGGCTTCATCCTGAAGTCTCCCACTTCTGAGGCAGAGAACTACGGAAGGAAGGCGCTGAAGGCAGCCCTGGCCACTGGCATGAACTCGCTTACAGCTCAGCGGGCTGAGTAAGTCGGGCGTGATGTCACGTGCAGCTGTAGTAAGCAAAGATGAGGCCAGGACCTAGGTTCCTGCCGAGAGGAGAGAGGAGTGGGCTGGTATGTGGGTGCAGGGACGTGCATCAGGGTCCGGGGTGGGCTGGGGAGTGAGAGTCCCCTGCTCAGGTGCTAAGGGCTGCCTCCCTCTTCCCTCCCGACCAGCCGGCAGGGTGTGCTGGTGTCGGGAGGACAGAAAAAGCTGAGTGTGAGAGTCCCACCAACCCTTCATCTCCCCATCCTGAAAGGCTCTCTGCGTCCGTCCGGAGAAGGAGTGTGGGTCTCTTCTTCACGTAGAATCGTGAGATCTCAGCAACTCCGAGATTCTGGCAAGCGGACTGTTTGGAAACAGCGTCCTCTGCGAGGTGTTCCTTGCATCATGAGAAGCCCCGAATTCCCGTCCCAGCTCCCAGTCCCAGATGGTGACTGTCTGGGTCTTATTCCTCGGGTTGATCTGTCCGGAGTCACTGAGTGACCTTGAACGGTGCTTGGGGTCTCTGATCCTACGTGTCCTCAGATGTGCTGTGAGACTACTCTGTCGTAGGCGAAGGACAGGTGACATAATGGATGTGAAAGTACCTCAGGCTGTCACTCAGTACTCTCATCCTGGTTGTGATGTGTTTGTGTGACATCCCTGTTACCCCTGAGAACTTAGAGAAAACCAAGCAATTCCTGTCATGTGAACTTCCCTTTAGAACCAGAAGGAATAAGCAGGTATTTGCCTTCTTACCCCAATCCCCTCCCTGCCATTTTTAGGGGGAACTGCCTTTTTTTTTCCTTCAGTGGGAAGTAATGTCTTTTTTTTCTCCCTTACCAATCAGATGGTCCATCTATTTTTTTCTTCTAGTTCACCTCCCCTGTTTGTATCAGACTTGCCAGAAAAAAATGAAACAGATCCCCCCTCAGCCTGGGTCCCAGGAGCACTTCCCACGGGGACCTACCACCCCTCTGAGCTGGTCCACAGGGAGGCTCAGCCCTAAGGCCAGCAGTGGCACCAGTGGAAGGGACAGGAGCACTGGGTGGCATGCAGCAGCGGGGAGAGGCCGGGCTGGTGGGAGCGGATTGCAGGACAGCACTCAGCACTCGATGGCATCTTTTTGATCTAATGCAGCCCCTCGTCCCACATCTTACCTGGCGCTTGTCCTATAACAGGTAGTTAATAAATATTCATCAAATCAATGCAGAGAGGAGCAAACAAGTAGGAAGGCATCCTGATCCTCACCTGCACGGCCTTTCTGGGGTGACTGAACCGTCCCAGGCGACCAGAGGTATCATGGATTTTGTGTTTATGCCATTTGTCTTGTTTTTCTGTTTCAGGTCCTCCTGGCCCCAGGGGTCCGAAAGGTGACAGAGGACAGCAGGGACCCCCGGGTCCCACTGGCAACAAAGGACAGAAAGGAGAGAAGGGGGAACCTGGGCCACCTGGTCCCGCCGGTGAGAGGGGCCCAATCGGGCCAGTTGGCCCCCCCGGAGAGCGTGGCAGCAAAGGCTCCAAGGGCCTGCAGGGCCCCAAAGGCTCCCGTGGGTCCCCCGGGAAGCCCGGCCCTCAGGGTCCCAGTGGGGACCCAGGCCCCCCTGGCCCGCCAGGCAAGGAAGGACCCCCGGGCCCCCAGGGCCCTCCCGGCTTCCAGGGACTACAGGGCACCGTGGGGGAGCCCGGGGTGCCGGGGCCGCGGGGGCTGCCGGGCTTGCCTGGGGTGCCAGGCATGCCGGGCCCCAAGGGCCCCCCCGGACCCCCAGGCCCATCAGGGCCAGCGGCACCCATGGCCCTGCAGAGCGAGCCCACCGCAGCGCCCGAGGCCAACGGTGAGTCAGCCCCTTGCACACAGGACAGGCCGTGTGTGTGCTCGTGTGGCCCGCGTGCCCTGTTTTATTCGGCAGTGGAGGCGCGGCGTGGGGAGGCCGACCCTGCCGCTGCCCTGGCCCCGAGCCCGGTGACCGTGCGCAGCATGGGTTTCTCTCTAAACACCATCGGGCCCTCCAGCACTTGTCCATGTAACTGAGCCCAGCCTGCGCAGCCAAACTGGCCCCAGACGTTTCTTACAGGGAAGTCCAAGGCTGGCCGCCCCGACCTGTCCCTGTCCTCATTTTATGCGCTTTGCCTGGAGATGGACGGCCCTTGGTTAACATGTGGCTGGAACCTTCCGTTCCTGAAACCCAGACTGCATTTCTTTTTGAAAAGGAATCATGGCACCTTCTGGTCTTTTGATAATGAAACCTTTAGTGAAACCCTGAGCGCTGGGTTTCCAACCAAGCCTATTTCCCTCTCCTCTGACCCACCCCTGATCCCACTTGATTTCCTTCAGTACGACTCAGTCAGTTTTGTCCCGTGAGCCTAGTTCTGGTTCTGGGCCCTCCCGTCCATGTGTTTATAGGCTCCATGTGACTCCAGGCTGACGTTGAACATCTGTGCTTGTGCTGCCTTCTGCTGTTATGTCTGTTATTTCTGTCACTGTACAGACTAATCCAGACCCAAAGGAACAAGGGCCCAGGGTAGATATTTTCCAGATTATGTAGTTTTAACTACTGTGTGTTCTGCAGGCCACTTTCTGTGCTAGTCTTTGCTCCCGGCCTGTCCTCGGATGTCAGTCACAGGCTCTGCACTGGATGCTGGGGAAGCGGGGCCATGGCTGTGGCGGCTTGAACACAGCTGAAGAAAGCCGTGGTGCTGTGTGTGCATGTGTGTCTGCATGTGTGTGTCTGTGTATGTGTGTGTGTGTGTGTATTTTAATCAATAATTTTTAAACTCTGCATTCCTAGGCTGCCCGCCTCACTGGAAGAATTTCACAGACAAATGCTACTATTTTTCCGTTGAGAAAGAAATTTTTGAGGATGCCAAACTTTTCTGTGAGGACAAGGCTTCACATCTCGTTTTCATAAACACGAGAGAGGAACAGGTATGTCTGCAGCATACTTCTGGTTGGGGACCAACTATAATTGCAGGATCGTTTACGTCTAGAAAGTACATGCTTACTGAGAATTCAAAGATAGCAAGAATTCATGGTCACGTAAACACAGAAGGCCATATTATGGAGATTTGGACTTGATCCAGTGACGAGAGGCATTCTTGGCCTGAGATTTAGGTCCTTTTCCTTCCACTTGGAAGATCTTGCTTTATTAAGCCTGGAGCTGTGTGGCTTTTCCCGGGGGCTGTTGACAGAGCCGCAAGCCTGCGGGCCGGTACCAGGCACCTGTGAAGAGAGAGGCAGAGAGCTGTAAGCACCATGGGGGTGGGGTGGGATTCAAGGGCCTGGACATGTGGCCTCAGTAGGGTCAGGAAGAGAAGAGAAGCAGAGCCCATGTGCTGTAACGATGGTGACCACTCACTGGGCCCCTTCTGTGTGCCAGGCACTGTATGAGGCATTTTCTCTTATAAACCTCACGACATCCCTAGAGCCTATGGGTAATAGTATTCCCCCATCTTATGGAGCAGGAAACTGAGGCCCTGCAAAGTTTAAATGATTGCTTCATGAGACAAGTAAATGCAGAGCTGAGACTGACACCGAGGTCCATTAGCAACAATACCCGTGCTCTTTCTTTAATGCCACACTGTTCCAGCGGTCCCCTGACGGGCTCCAGCAGACACAACCCTGAGAAACAGTTATTTCTGCAGTAATTGACAGGGAATGAGCATCCAAAGGACAGTTGGCAGGTGCCTGGGCTTTGGAACATACAGACCTGGGCCCAGTCCCTGTTCAGTCACTCATCGTCTTTATTAGGTTGGTGGTTGTAACAGCCCAAAGGCACACTGCAGGAGACACACTGGATGTGGTAACCGGCCCGGGACAGCTCAGTAGTCCCATGGCTGTGACTGTTATTAGAACGTGGGGGAGACAGGTGGTGGAAGGGGGTGGAGCCTGGTGGGATTTACTGGGTGGTCTGGATACTTTAAGGGGGAGAGAACAGCTCTTAAATATCACACATACACTTCTAAGAGGAAAAAATGCCGAAGCCCCCAAATAGAGCAAAACAAAGCAAGTGCGATAAAAAGAGGACAGCAAAAGCAGCACCCACGTCCTGACAAACATCCTACTAAATATTGTCCTTCCTTTCTAAATGTTGGGGGGAAAGTCCCCAAACTTCCTTTCAAAAAATAGTGCAGAGTTTCCACTGTGGCTCAGCAGGTTAAGGACCTGATATAGTATCCATGAGGATGTGGGTTCAGTCCCTGGCCTCGCTCAGTGGGTTAAGGATCTAGCATTGCCGTGAGCTATGGCGTAGGTCACAGATGCGGCTCAGATCTGGTCTTGCTGTGGCTTTGGTGTAGGCCTGCAGCTGCAGCTCTGACTCAACCCCTGGCCAGGGAAGTGCCATATGCTGCAGGTATTGCCATTAAAAAAAAAATAGTAATGTACTGTCTCTGATTTATTTTTCAGCAATGGATCAAAAAGCAGATGGTAGGGAGAGAGAGCCACTGGATTGGCCTCACGGACTTGGAGCAGGAAAACAAGTGGAGGTGGCTGGATGGCACGTCTCTGGAGTATAAGTGAGTCTCAGAAACTTCCAGACTGATGGTTAGGGTCTCGCTGGTCTCCATTTTCACCTCTTGTCAAACTAATTCCCTACGTTTCCTCCTTAATGACTTGTGTCCTACACGCTCCTCAAACGGAGGCTCTAGGTACCAGCTGCCTATTTATTTCCACGTAGGGAAATCATGGCTGAGAAGCAATAGGCCATCAAGGAGGGTTTTTCTTTTTTCTTTCCTTGGAGTGATTTCTTTTTTCATTTCTATAAAATGACTCATAAAACCCACCCACTCATGGCCAAGCGTGCTCTTTAAATGCTGCTCTGAAGGCCGATGTGGGCCTGGCCACCCCAGGACATTCCGAGTTGGCCCCAGCCGTGTTTCTGACAAGGGCCAGGCCGCCCTTCAGGATGGCAGCATCAGTGCCCCGAGCCTGGCTGGGCTCCTGGCCAGAGCGTGAGGATGAACTCCAAGCTTCTGACTCTCCCGCACACGGAAAGATCAAAGGCGTTTGTGGGACACCCGTCTCCTACGGATTTGAGGAGTCCCTGTAGGTTGGATAGGACCTGAGTCCTATGAAGGCAGCAACGAAGGACGGGAGCACTTCACAGAACCTTCTCAGAGCTCCTCAGGGCACAGACCTCCCCAAGAGCCTCATCCGACCCCGGAGCCCACGCTTGCCCCAGGGTCTGAGGAGCAAATCGGTTGTGCCCATTTAAACTTCACCTCTTCATCCTACTCCTACCTTGCTTCTAATGCACGTGAAAATAGGAAAATATGCAACACACTGTGCTGAATGGAGCAGAGTCACCTGTGAATACCTTTGCTTTGCCGGAGACAAAGAAGGCAGGTCCTGCAGAGGTCAAGCAGGCATGAGAGCATCTGGGCCTCAGGACCGGGTCTGAGCATGAAGGAAGGAGCCACAGCGCCCATAGCGCCAGGAGATGTTTCAGGTCTAAGACAGCATCCCGGGCGTCAAGGCTGGAGCAGCGGTGGTCAAGGACAGGGAATGGGGCTGGAGGGGAGGGGCCGGATGGAGTTGCGGGCCTGTGTGGGGAGACGAGCAGGCTTCTTTGTATTTTTAAATCCTTCACATGAAAAGCACGGAAACCAGAAGAAGGCCTTTTCTTTTCAAAAGAGTGACCCGCATGGAGGTGCAATCTTTGAAGATTTTAGGTCTGCTCCGAGGGTGAGGCTCAGGTACCTCCAGGGCAGTGGATCCCCACCTGCTGGCCCGCCACCCACCCCATCTGCTCCCTGGGCACCTGTCCTTGGGGAGAGGACGTCACACTATAGCCTGGCTTTTGGGGTTTGGCCAACAGCCCGGGGAGGGCACCCCGCACAGCACAGATGCGCTTTAGGAGACTCCAGACACTTGTGAAAGTCATCATCTAAACCGGAACAGTGGAGGGCCAGGGGTGGGGACAGGGAGCAGAGACTGGGGAAGATAAGTCCGTGGCTTTGATTGTCAAGACTGCCAGGATCTTTTTGTAAGGGGAGTCAGGGGGAACTAAAAAAAAGAAAATTTTTTTTCAGTCTCCTCCACTTTTCTTGTAGCCATAAATGCAAAAAAGTTCTGGGTTAGACTCACCAAGAAATTCGATCAAGCAAAAACTGGACTGGCCCCCATGGAATGGATAGAGTGGAAACACAACTATCTGTGCCGGCTCTCCTGCGGTGGAACTCTCCTCCTCCTCCCCAGGCTCCAGCGAGAATCCTGTGATTGGAGAAGAGAGTCTCAGCGTCGGTACCTGGGACCCGAGAAGGATTGACATCACCAGACACCTTCCCAGGGGCTCTGTCCCCAGCCATAGCCACCCTGGGGCCCCTGCCCGCCCTCCCAGCTCCAACCCAGACCGTGCTTCTCATTTTCCACCCAAAGGAATACACAGACACATAAAAGTCCCCAGGACCAAGTTTTAAAAGCAAGAATAAATTAGGCAGACATATTATAAGGTCTTAATAGCCGAAGGCTAATTTAACTTGACATATAATAATAAACAAGGTGCAGACTAGAAGAGCCAGTGCAGTGAGCGGAGAGAGCACATGCCTTGGAGCTGATCAAGTCTGGGCTCCAGGCCTTGACCCAGCGCTCGGCAGCTGCATGATCTTGTGTGAGTTACTCAGCCGTGCGGATCGCCATCCCCTTGTCTAGAAATGAAGATTACAGAAGGACCAGCACCAGTATTGTGAAAATTAGGTGAGATGATATGTATAAAGCATCAAGGTCGGCTGAGCCCATGGGACGTGCTCAAGAAATGCCATCTGTTGGTACTGGCATCATTACGCTTATTATTGTCGCCATCCTCGTTTTCACACTAGTCAGTAATTGCAGAATGGCACCGCCTAGCAGGTATGTATCATACCATGTCCTGATGGAGATGCTAGCCACAGTGTCCCACTCGCATCTCACGACAGGTTTGTGATGAAGACGAGAACGTTCTGTGCTGAAGGCCTGGGGATGGGGCTCTGGGCTCTCAGGGGTCTCCCAACACGATGCAGCTCCCCAGGCCCCTCCCTGTCTGCTTTCTCATCCTCTTTGCTCCCATGGCCTCCACGCATGGTCCAAACCCGTCCCTGCCATGCGCCATGGTTTCTGGACCCGGCACCTGCCCACGCCCTGCCCGGGCTGCAGAAGAAGTCATCTCCCTCTCTCATTTCTCTCACATGCACATTCACACATACACACCCCTTCTGAAATCGTTTCAGGCTGTTGCAGTGACTGTTAAAGAGGAAATAGACAAGGGATAAGAGGCTCTTTCCCCTGCCTCTTGCTCCCACTCCATTTTTATGCTGTGAGCTGGCTGAGAAAGACGGTGCTGAAATGAACAGACCGAAAGCAACGGTAACATGGATCAGAGTCTCCAAAACACACTTGAAGCTCCACACTTCCTCTTGTCCACTTCGTGGTCCCCAGCACAGGACATCAGTTAGTGGGAGCATGCTGTCAAGTTATAAGTAACAGCTTTCAGCTCTACATAGCCAAGAAAACATGGGTTGCCTTTCTGTCCACACAGTCTGCTACATATCACATTACATACTACATTTTTTTTTCTTTTTAGGGCCGCACCTGTGGCATATGGAGGTTCCCAGGCTAGGGGTCAAATTGGAGCTGCAGCTGCCGGCCTCCACCACAGCCCCAGCAAGGCCAGATCTGAGCCGTATCTAGGACCTACACCATAGCTCACGGCAATGCCAGATCCTTAACCCACTGAGGAGGACAGGGATCGAACCTGCAACCTCATGGTTCCTAGTTGGACTCCTTTCTGCTGCGCCAAGATGGGAACTCCCACATAACACATTGTTAGAATGGAGAGTCATGGAATCCTGGGGGCCAGAAGGGAACCTTTGGCATCATCTAATTCAGTAGCAACTCGCTCTATCCATGCCTCATGTTTCTATGAGTGGGCAGCTTTGGCCCCTGGAGAGAAATCTTCCACTGTTGAGACCCCTATAGCAGGAGAAAATTCTAGTCTTCTCACTACTAAGATTTTACTGTTTTGAAGCCAGGCTCTTACCAGCAGAAGTTTCTTGGCCATGAAGCCTCAGTCAGTCTTGTGGTCTGTGAGAAAGCACCAAGTCGTGAGGTTGGAAGGGGCTCTTCCCAAGACTGAGAGTTTGCGCTCTGCCTCCATTAGGATAAACCCAGAATCCTGGAAGGAGGTTCACACCCACTAGCTGCTGTGCTTGCATGTTTCCAGCTCATCGGAACAGTGAGTCCAAATGCTTCAGTGGTCCCTGGTGTTCTCAGAATATGCTGCCCAAGTACACACATGTGTTGCTACCCAACCATTTCTGTGACGTGTGTGTTACAATATGGGATTCAGGAATTTGGGGCACAAGCTTCAGCCATTCTTTTTTTCCAGAATCTACCTGTGAAGGAGGTTTAGGCACTGTTGAAGCTGACATTCTTCTCCAAAATAGACACATTGTATTTACCTGACCCGCTCTGTTCTATTACAAGCATGCCGACTGGTGAGGGTGGGGTGTGTTGCCACAGATCACTCTACTTGATTTGAGGTTTTCCAAAGAGATGCTTTGAGACTTAGTTTACAATTCTAATTGCTCCTGCGGGTCTGGCTTCAGGCTACTCCACCACTGTCTGGCTTCAGGCTACTCCACCACCAGTCCTCGCTGCTCCCACTGGAGTCACTCCACTCACAGCCACAGAACTGCCTTCTCCCTTTAGTCCCAAAGGCACACTCTGAACATTGTATGTAAAGAATTCCAGGAGTTCACATTGTGTCCAGGCGGGTTAAGAACCTGACCAGTGGAGTTCCCTTCATGGCTCAGTGGTTAACAAACAAGATGAGTATCCATGACGACAAGGGTTCGATCCCTGGCCTCGCTCAGTGGATTAAGGAGCCAAGGCTATGGTGTAGGCTGGCAGCTGCAGCCCCAGTTTGACACCCCCAGCTCAGAAACTTCCATATTGCCACAAATGCGGCTGTAATTTTTTTAATCGTTAAATAATTTGTTAAATAAATTTTGTCTCTTTGTAAAAAACAAAGCAAGCCAAGCAAACAAAAAAACCAGAAAATCTTAGTAGTGAGGAGTGTTTATTTGCTGTAGAACTTCCTGCTGTAGGGGTCTGAACAGCGAAAGATTTCTCTCTAGTGGCCAAAGCCACCCACTCTGATAGAAACATGAAGCATGGCCCCAAGTGAGCTGCTCCTGAATTAGATGATGTCGGTGGGGTAAGGAATCCTTCTTTACAGGAAGCATCTCCTGCTGCAGATGTTTTTCCAGGCCCTCCACACAAAACAAGCTGGTCCTCTCAGGAGGTAACCACAGCTTCTGTGCAAGGACTTGCTGCTTAGAGCAGACACAGCTTTCAAGTTTTGAGTCTTGGAAGCATGACTAATGTGTTGCATGGAAATAGGATCAGGAACAGTGAACTCTGGGAAAGGGAGGGTTTGAGCAGCATCGAGTTAACAAGCCCCAAGTGAGCTCGGCCTAAAGAAGACGTGTTTTTAAGAATCTCCCTCCCCCAAAAAAGGCAGTGAAACGCATGGGTCATTTTCAGGAAGATTAAATTACTCTTTCTCTCTAAAGCAAGGAACAATCTACAACTTAGCCAGACAAGTACCACCAAGTGTTTACAATGGTAGGTTCCTGTAAATGTGTATTGAGGGTCCCTCACCCTCTCTGCCTGACTCTGACTTGTTAGAGGCGGGCTATCGGAATGCACAAGGATTCCTCTGGGTCCTCATAAGAGTGTGAGTGTGTGTGAGTGTGTATCGTGGCCTCAGAATGCATGTATATCCACGCAGAGAGAGACAGACATATGCCTAGAAGTCAACGTTCCGATACACACTAGAAGGTTATCATTCATCTGTGTTGAAGAAAGATTTATGCCCTCTGCAATGTGACAATGCAGCTCAGTGAGTTGATTTCACTGTGGCAAAGACAGCCAGCCTGCAGGGAGATGCTGCATCACACACTGCTCTGCCCAACAGCTGCTCCTTATTCTGGAGAAGGGTGTGCATGGCTTTTTAAACAGCGCCTTTTCATTCCAGGACAAAGGACATTCCTCGGTTTTGTTTTTTTACATTTCTCTGCTGCTCCTGGGTAAAGAACACTTCTGCCTGACTTTGCCAGGCTAACATTCAATTTCTGTTTTCATAAAAGGAACTGGAAAGCTGGACAGCCGGATAACTGGGGTGATGGCCACGGGCCCGGAGAAGACTGCGCCGGGCTGATCTATGCTGGACAGTGGAACGATTTCCAGTGCGCGGACATCAATAACTTCATTTGCGAAAAAGACAGGGAGACAGGTGAGCAGGGGGTCGGAGAGCTGCAGAGATCACATCTTGTTAAAGGACAAGAGGTGGTGAGGGTAAGGGCTTTGGGTGCAGGCTCTGCAGCTGGGTTCTGTCACATGTCAGCTGGGTGCACTGTTAACCTCAGGAGAATTAACATTATCCTCTTACGGGGGTTGTTATGAGGACTTAAATAAGTTAATAAATGTGCCTACTGTATAGGAAGTATTCAGTAAATTCTAGACTTATGGACCTAGGTCATTACCGTATAATATTGCCAGTCAATTGTTCTTTAACATAGGGCACCAATGTGAAGTCTTTTTCTTAGAGTTCCATACACAGATAGTTCAGATGGCCAAGCATTCAATTCCACAGGTATTTATAGAGCATTGACTATGGGCCAGATGCTGTGACAGATGGTGGAGGGATATAGTCTCTCCTACATATAAGTTTATAAGCCAAAGAGGCATCTGGAGATATTTTTCATTTCAAGAGAAATGTAAAGCTTCATTATATGCATGACCCTCTTAGTTTTTTGTTTTTTTTAACTTAATGGATTTTATTTCAATTATAGGTGTACATAAATCATCACAAGTCAATTTGATAGAATTTGTGTCCAAAATCCACAGTGCATCCCCCCCACCCCCCAGATTGTCTTATTTGAAAAACCAAGGTTTGCCAAAGTCTGTGAGTCATTGTCTGTTCTGCAAAGTTCATTGTGTCTTTTTAGTTTCCACATGTAAGTGGTAGCATTGGGTGTTGCTGTCTAATTGTCTGACTGGTTTCACTTCGCATGATAATTCTAGGTCCATCCATGTTGCTATAAATGTTGGTAATTCGTTCCTTTTAATGGCTGAGTAATATTCCATTGTGTGTATGTACCATATCTTCCCTATCCACTCCTCTGTCGATGGGCATTTAGGTTGTTTCCATGACCTGGCTATTGCATAGAGTGCTGCAATGAACACTGGAGTACATGTGTCTTTTCGAGCCATGGTTTCCTCTGGATAGATGCCCAGGAGTGGGATTGCTGGATCAAATGGTAATTCTATTTTGAGTTTTCTGAGGCATCTCCATACTGTTTTCCACAGTGGTTGCACCAATTTACATTCTCACCAACAGGGTAATAGGGATCCTTTTTCTCCACACCCTCTCCAGCACTTATTGTTTGTAGTCTTTTTGATGATGGCCATTCTGGCCAGTGTAAGGTAGTACTTTATAGTGGTTTTGATTGGCATTTCTCTAATGCAGAGCGACGTTGAACATCTTTTCATGTGTTTATTTGCCATCTGCATGTCTTCTTTGGAGAATTGTCTGCCTAGACCTCTGCCCGTTTTTTGATAGGGTTGTTTGTTTCTTTGGTATTGAGCTGTAGGAGGTGTTTGTAAATTTTGGAGATTAATCCCTTGTCAGTTGATTCATTTGCAAATATTTTCTCCCATTCTGTGGGTTGTCTTATCGTTTTGTTTAGGGTTTCCTTTGCTGTGCAGAAACTTTAAAGTTTAATGAAGTCCCATTTGTTTATTTCTCTTTTTATTGTCCTTACTCTGACACATGGATCTGAGAAGATGTTGCTATCATATATGTCAGAGAGTGTTTGGCCTATGTTTTCCTCTAAGAGTTTTATAGTATCTGGTCTTATATCTAGATCTTTAATCCATTTTGTGTTTATTTTTGTGCATGGTGTTAGGAAGTGTTCTAGTTTCATTCTTTACATGTAGCTGTCCAGTTTTCCCAGCACCACTTACTGAAGAGGCTGTCTTTTGTCCAATGTATATTCTTGCCTCCTTTGTCATAGATTAGTTGACTATAGATGTGTGGATTTAATTCTGGGCTTTCTATCCTGTTCCACTGATCTATACTTCTGTCTTTGTGCCAGTACCATACGGTTTTGATAACTGTAGCTTTGTAGTAGAGTCTAAAGACAGGGAGCCTGATTTCTCCAGCTCCATTTTTCTTTTTCAGGATGTCCTTGGCTATTCTGGGTTTTTTGTGTTTCCAAACAAAACTTTAAAATATTTTGTTCTAGTTCTGTGAAAAAGGTCCTTGGTGATTTGATAGGGATTGCATTGAATGTGTAGATTGCCTTGGGTAGTATAGTCATTTTGATAATATTGACTCTTCCAATCCAAGAGCATGGTATGTCTTTGCACCTGTTCATGTCATCCTTGATTTCTTTCATCAGTGCCTTATAATTTTCAGAGTACAGGTCTTTTGTCTCTTTAGGCAGGTTTATTCCTAAGTATTTGATTCTTTTTGATGCGATGGTAAATGGGATTGCTTCCCTAATTTCTCTTTCTGATCTTTCATTGTGAGTATATAGAAATGCAGTTGATTTCTGTGTATTAATTTTGTATCCTGCAACTTTGCCAAATTCATTGATGAGCTCTAAGAGTTTTCTCGTAGAGTCTTTACGATTCTCTAGGTATAGTATCATGTCATCTGCAAAAAGTGATAGTTTTACTTCTTCCTTTCCAGTTTGGATTCCTTTTCTTTTTCTTGTCTGATTGCTGTAGCTAGGACTTCCAGAACTATGTTGAATAGTAGTGGCAAGAGTGGACATCTTGTTCCTGATCTCAGTGGGAATTCTTTCTGCTTTTCACCATTGAGAATGATGTGAGCTCTGGGTTTGTCATAGATGGCCTTTATGATGTTGAGGTAGGTTCCCCCTATGCCCACTTTCTGAAGGGTTTTTATCAGAAATGGGTGTTGGATTTTGTCAAAGGCTTTTTCTGCATCTATGGAGAGGATCCTATGGTTTTTATTCTTCAGTTTGTTAATGTGGTGTATCACACTGATTGATTTGCGGATATTGAAGAATCCTTGCATCCCTGGGATAAATCCCACTTGATCATGATATACAATCCTTTTAATGTATTGTTGGATTTTGTTGGCTAGTATTTTGTTGAGAATTTTTGCATCTCTGTTCATCAGTGAGATTGGCCTGTAATTTTCTTTTTTGTGGTATCTTTGTCTGGTTTTGGTATCAGGGTGATGGTTGCCTCATAGAATGAGTTTGGGAGTGTCCCTTCCTCTGCAATTTTTTGGAAGAGTTTCAGAAGGATAGGCATTAGCTCTTCTCTAAATGTTTGATAGAATTCACCTGTGAAACCATCTGGTCCTGGACTTTTGTTTGTTGGAAGTTTTTAATCACAGTTTCAATTTCAGAACTTGTGATTGGTCTATTCATCTTTTCTATTTCATCTTGGTTTAGTCTTGGGAGATTGTACTTTTCTAAGAATTTGTCCATTTCTTCTAGGTTTTCCATTTTATTGCCATATAGTTGCATATAGTAGTCTCTTATGATCCTTTGTATTTCTGTGATGTCTGTTGTTACTTCTC
>PVHT021183608.1:12030216-12202666 GCA_004024745.2 Catagonus wagneri | reverse complement strand
AGAAGTTCCTTTAGGATTTGTTGTAAAGCTGGTTTAGTGTTGCAGAAATCTCTTAGCTTTTGCTTATCTGTAAAGGTTTTGATCTCTCCTTCAAATCTGAATGAGAGCCTTGCTGGATAAAGTAATCTTGGTTGGAAGTTTTTCCCTTTCATCACATTTAGTATATCATGCCACTCCCTTCTGGCCTGCAGAGTTTCAGCTGAAAAATCTGCTGATAACCTTATTGGTGTTCCCTTGTATGTCATTTGTTTCTTCTCCCTAGCTGCTTTCAGTATTTTCTCTTTGTCTTTAATTTTGGTCATTTTGATTAATATGTGTCTCGGGGTGTTCCTCCTTGGGTTTATTTTATATGGTACTCGTTGCGCTTCCTGAATTTGAGTGAGTGGTTCCTTTCCCATATTAGGGAAGTTTTCGGCTATTATCTCTTTGAATATTTTTTTCTATCCCCTTCTCTCTCTCTTCTCCCTCTGGCATCCCTATAATATGGATGTTGGTGTGTTTAACATTATCCCAGAGTTCTCTGAGACTCTGCTCATTTTCTTTCAATCTTTTATCTCTTTTCTCTTCTGCATTAGTGATTTCCACTAATCTGTCCTCCACCTCACTGATTCGTTCTTCTGCCTCCTGTATTCTACTGTTGGCTGCTTTTAATGAATTTTTTATTTCAGTTATTGTATTTTGCATCTCTTCTTGTTTAATTTTTACATCTTGTAATTCTTTGCTCAGTGTTTCCTGTAAATGATCAGTCTTTGCCTCCAGTCTATTTCCAATGCCTTGCATCATCTTCAGCATCAACAGTCTAAATAAAGTCTCTTTCTGGGAGGCTGATAATCTCATCACTGAGCTGTTTTTCTGGGCTTTTCTCTTTCTCCCTTATCTGAGTTATAGATCTCTGTCTTTTCATTTTTATAGGTTTTTGGTGTGGTGACCTTTTTGCCAACAATAGAGTTGTAGCCTCTCTTAGTTCAGGTGTTTGCCTCCCCTGTGGCTAAAGTTGGTATGGAGGGGGCTTGTTGTAGGCTTCCTGATGGGAGGGAGTGATGCCTGCTCACTGGTAGGTGGGGTTGATTCCTCTCCCTCTGAATGGTGGGGCTTTGTCTCTTTATGAGATTAGGGGCTGGCTGTGTGCCTGAGGGGTCTTTAGGCAGCCTGTTTACTGATGAGTGGAGCTGAGATCCCACCTGGATTATTGTTTGGCCTGGGGCTTCTCAGGGCTGATGGGAGGCCCCAGATTTTCCCAGAAATGGCCACCTCCAGAGAAATGCAGGCTGATGAATGTTCCTGAGAGCTTCGCCTCCAATGCCCTTCCCCTACAACAAGCCACAGTCACCCATTTTTTCCCAGGAGATCCTCCAAGAATTGCAGTCAAGTTCCACCCGGATTCCTATGGAGACTGCTTTGCCCTGGAACCCAGTGCATGTGAAAGTCTGTGTGTGCCTTTCAAGAATGGGGTCTCTGTTTCCCCCAGTCCTGTGGAGCTCCTGCACACAAGCCCCACTGGCCTCCAATGCCAGATGCTCTGGTGGCTTGTTCTCCCTGTGCCAGATCCCCAGGCGTGGGGTTTTGACGTGGGGCTCAGAACTCTCAGTCCTGTAACTGAGTCTCTGTGATACAGTTACTTTCCAGTCTGTGGGGCTTCCCACCCGGGAGGTATGGGGTTGCTTCTATTGCATAATCGCCCCTCCTACCTCTTGATGTGGTCTCCTCTTTGTCTTCTGGAGCAGAATATCTTTTTTGGAAGTTTACAGTCCATTTGGTTGAAGGTTGCTCAGCATTTGGTTGTAGTTTTGTTGTTCTTTGGGAGAGAAGTTGAGCTCCAGTCCTTCTATTCTGCCATCTTAATCCAGTCTCTGACTAGATAGTTCTAAACTGTACAACTTGTGAGCATTAAATAATTCTGTCTCATAAAGTCTTTATTTTAAAGTTGGCGGAAGGGTGGTGGTATCTTTGTGCCTCCCTCTGCTGTACTCCAGAGCACCAGTATCTCTGGTTCCCCAGTTCTCTGAAGCTGCCACCTAGCAGATGCCTCTTGATCTCCTCCCTAGTGGCCACTGAGCTTGAGTTCCTGGGTTGGGTCCCATTAGACTACAATAAACAGATAACTCTTAGCCAGCTGCCACCCCAGGGCACTGTGCAGACAGTGGACTGATCACAGCCCCAGTCTTTCTGTGAAAGACACCCATTTACTTGTCCTGGGGCTCTGGCAAGAGAGGCAGGCTTCTGGTTTGGCTTATCTAGGGACCTACTGAGATGCCCTCCAAGGACGGAGGCTTGTAGATGCCATCTTTGCAGCTTCTCTGTGCCTCATGACAGGGCACCAGGAGCTCCCAGGATGGAACTTGTGTGCTTGTCTGGCAGCCTGATTTTTGCAACAACTGCATAGGAGACATCTCTAGGTCATCCAGATCTGGTAGCCAGTGGAACATATGCTTTCAGTCCCCCAAGCATATATGTATTTGCACACTTTTAAAGCTGCTGCCTGAAGGTGTGACTTCCAATCAGCCAGACTGTAGTTGCTGACTGAGATCTTCCTCTTTGGGATACTGACAGATCTTGGCACAGTCAAATGCTGAGAGCCACTAAAAATAATAAAATAGGCTGCTTGTACATGGTTACATAGTTTGAGAGACAATGAGAGCTAGGGCAAGTTTGAAAGGTAAGTTCCATTCCTACAAGATGCTACTCCCTCAAGACTGGGGAAGATGGCTGTTTTATCTAGGCATAGAAACCAATGCAGAGAGCCAAGCAAAATGAAAAAGGATAAATATGTTCCTAATAAAAGAACAAGATAAAACCTCATAAAAAGTCCTTAACGAAACAGAGATATGTGATATATCTGATAAAGATTTCAAAATAATAGTCTTAAAAATGCTCACTGAACTCAGGAGAAGACTAGATGAACACAGAACTTCAATAAAGAGATAGAAAACATAAGAAAGTACCAAATAGCAGTCACAGAGCTGAAGAATAAAACAACTCACCTGGAAAATATACTAGTAGGGTTCAGTGGCAGACTAGATAAAGCAGAAGAAAGGATCAGGGAGCTCAGAAGCAGGGCAGTGGAATTCACCCAATCGAGAGGCAAAAAGAAAAACAAATGAAAAAACGTGAAGATAGTTTAGGGTATTTATGAGACAACATGAGGTGGGCCAACATTCACATTATAGGGGCCTCAGAAAGAGAAGTGGAAGATAAAGGGGTAGGAACTTCTTAAAGAAATAATGGCTGAAAACTTCCCTAACCTGGATAAGGAAACAGACATCCAAATCCAGGAAACAGTTCCAAATAAGAGGAACCCATAGAGACCCACACCAAAACCCATTATAATTAAAGGGTCAAAAGTTAAAGGCAAGGAGAGAACTTAAAAGCAGCAAGAAAAAAATAACTTGTTACTTACAAGGGAACCCCCATAGACTATCAGCCAATTTTTCAGTAGAAATTTGGCAAGCCAAAAGGGAACGGCAGGGTTTTATACAAAGTGTTGAAAGAAAAAACCTTCCAATTAAAAATACTCTACCTGGCAAAGCTGTCCTACAGAATGGAAAGAGAAAGTTTTCCAGATAAGCAAAACCTAAAGGTGTTCATAACCATGAGACCAGCCTTACAAGAAATGCTAGACTTCTTTACACTGAAAAGAAAAGAGTGCCAATTAGGAACAGGAAAACATATGAAAGTATGAATCTCACTGGTAAAAGTAAATATATAATAAAGTTCAGAATAATCTAATGTAAAGGTAGTGGATTAATCACCTAGTATGAAGCTGGTATGAAGGTTAAAAGACAAAGTAGTAAAAGTAACTATAATTATAATAATTTGTTAAGTGCTATACAAGATTAAAAGATGTAAATTGTGATGTCAAAAACAAAGTGGTGTGGGGGCAGAGAGTAAAAACAGAGTTTTAGAACTCATTCAAACTTAAGTTGTTATTAACTTAAAATAGATTGTTATAAATGTAAATTGTTACATGTAAGCCTCATGATAACCACAATGCAAAAACCTGTAGTAGATACACAAAAGGTAAGTAGAAAGGAATCTAAGTATACCACTATAAAAAAAAAATCATCAGGAGTTCCTCTGTGGCACAGTGGAAATGAATCTGACTAGGAACCATGAGGAAGCCATGAGGTTCGATCCCTGGCCTCACTCAGTGGGTTAAGGATCTGGCATTGCTGTGAGCTGTGGTGTAGGTCACAGATGCAGCTCAGGTCTGGCATTTCTGTGGCTGTGGCATAGGCTGGCAGCTACAGCTCCGATTAGACTCCTAGCCTGGGAACCTCCATATGCTGTGGGTGTGGCCCTAAAAAGGCAAAAAAAAAAAAATCATCAAATCACAAAGGAAGAGAGAAAGAAAAGACAGAATAGAGGAACTACAACAGGAGACAAAGAAGGTCATTATATAATGATAAAGGAGTCAGTCCAACAAAAGGATATGATACTTGCAAATTTATGCACTCAACGTAGGAATACTTAAGTTTAAAAAAAAAACAAATATCAATAGATCTAAAGGGAGAAATAGACAGCAGTACAGTAATAGTAGGGAACTTTAGTACTCTACTTTCATCAATGGATAGATCATCCAGACAAAAAAATCGGTAAGAAAACACTGGCCTTAAATGGCACATTAAACCAGATGTGCAAAAAACATGTATATAATAGCTATGTAACAGCTATATAAAGAACATCCCATCCAAAAGCAACAGAATACAAATTCTTCTCAAGTGCACATGGAAAATTCTCCAGACTATATCATGTTAGGCCACAAAACAAGTCTCAATAAACTGAAGAAGATTGATTTCTAGTCTCAGACCATTGTGGTTGGAAAAGATGTTTGATATGATTTCAGTCACAAGAAGAAAACTGGAAATATGAGATTAAATAACATGCTACTGCACAACCAGTGGGTCAAGGAAGAAATTTAAAAATGTGGTGAGACAAAAATAAATAATGAAATAGGAATTCTCCAGTGGTGCAGTGGATTAATAAGGATCTGGCATTGCCACTGAATTGGCTTGGGTCACTGCTGTGGCACAGGTTCGACCCCTGGCCCCAGTAACTTCCACATGCCACAGGCACAGCCAAAAAAATTTTTTGTGAGACAAATGAAAATAAAAATGCAACATACCGAAACTTACAGGATATAACAGAGCAGTTCTAGGAGGGAGGGTCATAGCAATAAATCCTACATCAAGAAATAAAAAAGATCTCAACCCCTCAAGGAACTAGAAAAAGTACAAATGAGGCCCAAAGTTAGTAGAAGGAAGGAAATAAATATCAGAGTGGAAATAAACAAAATAGAGACTAAAAAGACAATAAAAAAGATTAATGATAGAGCTGGCATTTGTAAAAATAAAAAAAAATGAACAAACTTTTAGCTAGACTTACCAAGAAAAAAGATGGACTCAAATAAATAAAATCGAAAGTGAAAAAGACATTATAACTGGTATTACAGAAATACAAAGGGTCATAAGAGACTACAATGAACAATTATACACCAAAAGATTGGACAACCTAGAAGAAAGAAGTTTCTTAGAAACGTACAGTCTACTAAGACTGAATCATGAAGAAATAAAAAAAAAAATCTGAACAGACCAATTACTAGTAAAGAGATTGAATAAATAATCAAGAACCTCCCAATAAGTCCAAGACTAGATGGCTTCACTAGTGAATTATACCAAACATTCAAAGAAGAATTAATACTAATCATTCTCAAAGTCTTCCAAAAAACAGAAGAGGAGGAAGCATTTCCAAACTAATTTTATGAGGCCAGATTACCTTCATACCAAAGCCAGACAATGATACTCCAAGAAAAGAAAATTATAGGCCAATATCCCTGATGAACTATAGATGTAAAAATCCTAAACAAAACATTTGCAAACTGAATTCAACAATACAGTAAAAAGGATCATATGCCATGATCAAGTGAGATTTATCCCAGGGATGGTTTAACATACGCAAATCAATCAATGTGACACACTATATTAACAGAATGAAAGAAAAATAATCATATGGTCAACTCAATAGATGCAGAAAAAGCATTTGTCAAAATTCAATGTCCATCTATGATTAAAAAAAAAAAAAACTTTCAACAAAATGGATTCCCTGTAGAGGGAAACTCTCAATAAAGGGAATTTGACAAGACCACAATTAACATCATACTCAGTGATAAAAAGCTGAATACTTTTCCTCTAAGATCAGAAACAAGACAAAGATGCCCACTCTCACTGCATTTCTTTAATGTAGTATTGGAAATCCTAGCCAGAGCAATTAGGCAAGAAAAGAAATAAAAGTCATCCAAATCAGAAAGGAAAAAGTAAAACTGTCAGTTTGCAGATAACATATTTTATGTAGAGAAAACCTTAAAAAATCCACCAAAACTGTTAGAATAAATGAACTCAGTAAAGTTGCAGGATACAAAAATCAATATGCAAAAATATGTTGTGTTTCTATACACTGTAACAAACTATCAGAAAGAGAAATTAGGAAAACAATATCATTTACAAACGTCACATCAAAAAGGATAAAATACTTATGTATAAATTTAATCAATGAGGTGAAAGACCTCTACACTGAAAACTATGACACATGAAAGAAATTAAAGGTGACTCAAAGAAATGGAAAGATATTCTGTGCTCATGGACTGGAAGAATATTTTGAAAATGTCCATACTACCCAAAGCAATCTATAGATTCAATGCAATCCCTGTAAAAACTTCAATGGTATTTTTCATGTAAATAGAACAGATAATCCTAAAAGTTGTATGGAACCACAAAAGACCCCAAATAGCCAAAGTAATCTTGAGAAAGAAGATCAAAGCCAGATGCTCCCTGATTTCAAACTACATTACAAAGCTACAGTAATCAAAACTGTGTAGTAGTGCATAAAAACAGACACACAGAACATGAAACAGAATAGATAGCCCAGAAATAAACCCATGCATATGTGATCAATTAACTTCTGACAAAAGACCCAAGAATATACAATGGGGAAAGGACAGTTTCTCAATAAATGCTGTTGAAAAAACTGGACCACTCTCATATCATACACAAAAATAAACTCAAAATGGATAAAAGACTCAAATGTAAGACCTGAAATTATAAAATTCCTGAAAGAAAACATAGGCAGGTATCTCCTTGATATTGATCTTGGCAATGTTTTTTGGGATCTGACAACAAAAGTAAGAAATAAACAAGTGAGATTATATCAAACTAAATCTGCAAAGCAAAGGAAACAAAAGGCAACTTACTGAATGGGAAAAAATGCTTACAAATTGTAGACCTGATAAGGTGCTAATATTCCCAAAAACATAAAAAAAAAAAAACCTCACACAACTCAACAGTAAAACACCAAACAGTCCAACTGAAAAATGAACAGGAGATCTGAATAGACATTTTTCCAAAGAAAACGTACAGATGGCCAACAGGTACATGAAAGGGTGCTTGACATCACTAATCACCAGGGAAATGCAAATCAAAACCACAATGATATATCACCTCTCACCTGTTAAAACGGTCGCTATAAAAAAGACAAGAAATAGCAAGTGTTGGCAAGGAGAAAAGGCGAGAAATGTTGAGGAAAGGGGAACCCTTATGTACTGTTGTATTTTCAACAACCTCTCTTGTAAGAGGTCAGCAACAGTAGCAACACTCATCAGAAATGTTTCCCTTGGTAAATTGGTGTAGCCACTATGGAACACGGTATGGAGGCTCCTTAAGAAATTAAAAATAAACTACCATATGATCCAGAAATTCCCCTTTAGGTATTTTTCTAAAGAAACAAAAACACTAACTTGAAAAGATATATGCACCCTGCATTCAAAGAGCATTATTTACAATAGCCAAGATATGGAAGTAATCCAAGAGTCCATTAGTGCAATGAATGGGTAAAGAAAATGCCCATACTTTGTATATACATACAATGGAATATTATTATTCGGCCATTAAAAAGAATGAAGTATTGCCATTTGTAACAACATGGATTAACCTTGAGGACATTATGCCAAGTGAAACAAGTCAGAGAAAGACAGATACCTTATACTCATTTATATGGAATCTTAAAAAAAAAAAAAAAAAACTCACAGATACAGAAAACAGGTGGTTGCCAGAGGTGGGGATTGGCGGGGTATACAAAACGGGTAAAGGAACTCAAAAGGTATAAATTTCCAGTTATAATTAAAGCATGGCGGCGTGATGTAATGTAGTATACACAGCATGGAGACTACAGTTAATAATGCATAGAAGTTCTTATTCAGACTAAATAAAAGACAGAATTCATTTTGAAGGATCCTATTCTGAGGAATCCTTGTCCCAACTCAAATTGCAAATGGCCATGGGTGGCTGACAAATGACAGATCTGAGTCATTTGTCACTCTCTACTATAACATCTTGTTTAGATATTTCTGCTCTTTTCCTGAAACTGACCAGGCTGGGAATTCCTTATGAATCTGGAGACCCCTAGCACTTAGACCAGTGCCTGACACACTAAAGGTATTCCATACAGAATAAATGAACAGATAAATGGATAATCTGTGTCCCGCTTACTACCAAAAATAGTTGGAGCAAAGTCTATTTGAGGTTTTTGTTCATCTTCAACTTTGTTTTAAAAATGTGAGGCGTTCCCCTTGGTGGCTCAGTGAATTAAAAACCCGACATAGGGGAGTTCCCGTCATTGCTCAGTGGAAACGAATCTGACTAACATACATGAGGATACAGGTTTGATCCCTGGCCTCGCTCAGTGGGTTAAAGACTGGGCATTGTCATGAGCTGCGGTATAGGTCACAGACATGGCTCGGATTCCGCACTGCTGTGTGTGTCTCTGGCGTAGGCTGGTGGCTACTGCTCCGATTAGACCGCTAGCCTGGGAACCTCCATATGCCGCTGTTTTGGCCCTAAAAAGACCAAAGGCAAAAAAAACAAACAAAAACAAAAAAAAAACCCCTACATAGTGTCTGTGAGGATGCAGGTTCAATCCCTGGCCTCATTCAGCAGGTTAAGGAACCGGTGTTGCAGTGAGCTGTGGCATAGATCACAGATGCAGTTTGGATCTGGCATTGCTGTGACTGTGGCATAGGCCGGCAGCTGCAGCTCCAATTCGACCTCTAGACCAGGAACTTCCATATGCCACAGGTGCAGCCCTAAAAAGAAAAAATAAAGTAAAATTTTAAAATTTTTTAAATGTTTGAGATAAAATTGGCATATAACATTACATTAGTTTCAAGTGTACCTGATTCCAAATTTGTATATATTGTAAAATGCTCACCACAGTAAATCAACATCCACTGAAATGTTTAAGTATTAAACATTTTTAATATTTACTCTTTTAGCACTTTTAAATATATAATGGGATTTGAATTTGGACTAGGATTCCCCAGAATAGACTCCTTCAAAATGAAATTTACCTTTTATTTAGTCTGAATAAAAACTTCTGGGCATTTCTTTGAAAAAATAATTATTGAATGATGTTTTGGGAATGTTTCCTATAAAAACACATTCCCTTTTTAAAAACTGTGCATTCACATTATTCTTTAAGAAAAACTAACACCTATCCTTTTTTCCTCTCTTCTAGTACTAGCATCTGCATTATAATGGACCATGATATATATAGGAGCAAATTTTCGAACAGTTGTCAAAGGCAAAGGATACTTCTTTCTGGTTGCATCAACTTCTCACCAGATTGAAAAAAAAGCACTGAAAACCAATTACTGAAAAAATTGACAGCGTGTTCTTCACAGTCTGCCATGACTCAAGGACTCTGGGACAAAAATGTCCCCCAGTAATGATATATTGATTTTCAGTATGCAAATGGACTGAATCGCATAGATTTTCCTCAGCTAGTAACTGTACTGTTATGCAAATCGTATCTTCCAGACTATGGAACACTCCAATCAGAGAAAGCTTATCGTTGGTCGTTGAGCTTTAGGAAGAACCAGAAACATATACTGTGTAAACAGTACCATACATTTCTAAAATCCCAAATGTAGGAAAAATATGCAGACATACAGATATATAAGCCAACTCTTAGTAACAATAAGAAATATACTTAAAGAGCTTTTAAAAACTTTGTATTTTTGTACAAAATATTTGCCTTTTTCAATTTTTTCCTATTTTTTTTTTGTCATTTTACCAATATAGTATATGAAGCCAAAGAAAACAACGGTACTAATAAAAACTCATAGGGTTTCTCATCAGATTTAATTCTACCCAGTGGCCAAGAATTTTTTTCAGTTGTGGTTTAAAAAAATTATTAAATATATATGTGTGTGTGTGTATATATATAAATATATATATTTTTAATGTATCATTTCCTCAGAGGAGTCAATCACTTGAAATGTCTAGAAATGTCCTTGCAGATTTTGCCTGTGTAGGTCAAGCCTGAGCATACACGTGGCTCAGTCAAGTGAGCTCTGTATGCGGTGAACCCATCAGCAACCAACATTCTTGCTGTGTGTCTGCCAGGCTCAGAGGAAGTGGTCAACTCAGGATGTGCTTTTATTTCATTTTGGTGGAGTCGGGGGTGGTGGAGAGGCATCTGTTGGAAAAGGCAGAGCACCTGAATCTAGCTCTCTAGAAGGCCCTGTCTTATGGATGATGTTTCAGTAGACTTGGTATCAGACCCATCAGAGCTGACACTCTGTGTCAGCCCTGATATGGGTCATCTCATTGGCCAAAGGCAGAGATGCTAGAAAGATGGGGACAGCTATATGCTACCTGGAAAGTTTGTGTTTTCTTAAGTCAGATTCAAAAAATTATAATTCCAAAGCACATGCATGATGAAATGCAAGAATAAACTTTTGGCCACTATGTTGAACTCTTGCAAAGAACCTTTCCTCTGAGCCCATCTTCCTTCAGCTCCTTGACTTTGCCATTGAAAAGTCTAACGTGAAATGTGCTGAAAATAGGCTTAGAGGTAACTGATGCTCAAAGGTAAGATTTCCATCAACAGATTCCCTCTCCTTCCTTCCCAAGGAGCTCCCCAGGCAGTGCTGCTACGTATCCCACATACAATGGTAAAAAGAATAAAGACAGAGTTTGACTTTCACACCTGCAGCCGTGTGGACTGTGTTGTCTTGCCCCCGGTCACCATTCATGCTGTTTCTGCAGCCCACGAATGGCCACCCCCTCAGCACCTTTAGGTCCTTACTGTCCTGACCAGGTGGACCTGCTGTGGTCTGGGCCTTGTGACACAAGGCCAGCATTGGATTCTGGTACCTCTTCAGCTCAAGACCTTCTATAGACTAGGCTCTATCCTCCTTTGCATCCTCTTCCAGTTTTTTGGGTATCAGTTAAGATTCATGTTCAGGAGCAAGTTGAAATTAAACGTCTGATGCCATCATCAGAAGAGAATGGTGCTGGCCTCACAGCTGAAGGGCTCCTCTCCCAGCCCTAACAATAGCTTACCCAGCACTTCCCACTTGTCAGGCTCCAGTCAGATCTCATGTCATCCTCCCATCAACCTAAGACGCATTTTATAGACGGGGAGCGCAGCACTCAGGGACGTGACATCATTTCCTGGGTCACATCATTACCAAGGAGTGAGGCAGAATTCAGACTCAAGCTTTGAAAAAGTTCTAATTTTCTTTAGGAAGCAGGTTCCTTCTAAATAACCCACAGATGAAGAGTTCCCACTGTGGTGCAGCGGGTTAAGGATCCAGCGTTGCTACAGCTGTGACATAGGTCGAAGCTGCAGCTCAGATTTAATTCCTGGCCCAGGAACTTTCATATGTCATGGGTACAACCAAAGGCAAATAAATAAACAAATAAATAACTGATTAAAATTTCACGTTACAAGATGCCTGATGTACTCCCCTCTATCTTTAGCTATTTATACCCCAGGTTTCCATTCACCTCCTCACACCTGACGCTCTTCTAGGAAGAGAGACTGGGAAAGTCTAAGGTCATGAAATCTTCAGGCACCTGAGTTGCTATGAGAAGATGGAAATGGTTTTGCTTTTAAAAGTCCTTTTGAAAAAATGAGTGCATGACCAGAAAGAAAACTCCCTTTCTTTTCCCCTTCTGTGATCATGGTTGAACTCTTTCCATATCCTTCTGATTTCAGCAGTTAGAGTTTAAACTAAAGCAGACACCAAACAGTAATACCTGCTCCCATTTAAAAACCAGATGTTTTAGGAGGTAGAAAGCTACATAAATTATATGCACCTATATAAATCAGGTAACAATACTAAGCATGTGTATTTTGCCTCAGATGACAAAAGTGATCTCTTCTTGAAAAAGTATGTTAATTCCTTTATGGCTCAAAGAAGTCTAATAATAACAATAGTAATAGTAATAATACTAACAATAATAAAAGTGGAGTTCCCTGGTGGCCTAGCAGTTGGGGATCCAGCACTGTCACTGCTGTGACTCAGGTTTGATCCCTGGCCCAGGAACTTCCACATGCTGTGGGTGAGGTCAAAAACAATAATAATAATAAAAGTGTAAATGTATTTAGCACTTTCATATACATTATGTCTTCTAATCTTGGTACGAAACCTTTTTCTCTGCTTTAGAAATGCAGAAACTGAGGCTAATTTGAAGATTTCCCCGTGCCCACATCACTGTCATGCGGATCTAACCAGGTTCCTTGTTTTTATGTCCCCCAACCTAAGTCCATCCTAACCCTTAGCCCCAGCTTAAGATTTCTGGACTTGCCTGCAGGACCTACATGCAGGGGGACGAGGCCCTGGTGACCAGGTTCCCAGCCACACCTGCAGCCTCTCCTCCAGCTGCAGTTCTGCCCTCGCACGGCATGTGCCAGAACGGCCTTGCAAGCCACCTGCAGTTTCCTCCCGGCTTTTTCTGACTCCTCTGTTCTACCTGGATTTCCCTTCCCTACCTTTTTTACCTTGAAAGTACCACCTCTGGGAGTTCCTGTCATGGCACAGAGGTTAACAAATCCGACTAGGATCCATGAGGTTGCGGGTTCGATCCCTGGCCTCACTCGGGGTTAACGATCCGGTGTTGCTGTGAGCTGTGGTGTAGGTCGCAGAGGCGGCTCGGACCTGGCACTGCTGTGGCTGTGGTGTAGGCTGGCAGCTGGAGCTCCAATTCGACCCCTAGCCTGGGAACCTCCATATGCTGTGGGTGTGGCCCTAAAAAGACAGACAAAACAAAACAAAAAAGGAAATACCACATCTGGAGATCCCATTGTGGTTCAGCAGAAATGAACCTGACTAGTATCCATGAGGAGGCAACAGATGCAGCTTGGACCCCATGTTGCTGTGGCTGTGGTGTAGGTCTGCAGCTATAGCTCTGATTCAACACCTAGACTGGGAACCTCCTTATGCCTCAGGTGCGGCCCTAAAAAGACCAAAAAAAAAAAAAAGTACCACCTTTAAGTTTCGGCTCAACCATCATTTATAGCCTGAATCCTTTCCCAACAAAGGCACCTCAAAGAAAGAACTAATTTTTCTTGCTATGCTGAATGCTACACACAAGTGCCCTGGGTAACACAGAAGAAAACCCTTTCACTGTGTAGATGATCTACAGATTAGCTGAGAGGCCTAAATATTACAGAACTAAGAAGAGAAAGGTGGGAGTTCCTATCGTGGCTCAGTGGTAACAAACCCAACTAGTATCCATGAGGATGCACATTCGATCCCTGACCTCGCTCAGTGGGTTAAGGATCTGGCGTTGCCGTGAGCTGTGCTGTAGGTTGCAGACGCAGCTTGCATCTGTCATTGCTGTGGCTGTGGTGTTGGCCAGCCACTGCAGCTCTAATTTGACCCCTAGCCTGGAAACTTCCATATGCCACAGGTGTGGCCCTAAGAAAACCAAAAAAAAAGAAGAAGAAAAGGAGGAGAAAGGTGAATGTGGCCAGTCAGCCATGAAATATTAAAGAGAACTGAAGAATGGGAGAAGCCAAGCAGGAGAAATGAAGGAATTCACGTGGATAATAGTTATTGTACAGCCACTATATTGGGTATGTGTGTAATACACATATTATGGGCAGAAGACTGAGTGAAAAGAATCAGCTGGCAAAACAGATTCATGCTACGTATCAAAATACAGTCCTGAGTCCAGGAAAAGCTTTAGAAACCTTTTCTAAACAGCAGTGTAATGAAGTATCTCTTTTCTTACAGTTATATTCAACAGTTCTAGAAGTACAGGTGAACTTTTGCCGTCTCTTAAAGAAGGCATTTCTTTATACGGTAGCTCCGTTTTCCTGGAAAGAATCCCTTAAAGGCACGACGTCACGCTTCGTTTATAAATCACAAAACAGATGTTAAAGAGATCTTGCTCCATCCATTCATCCTTTTTCCTCTCTTCCTAAATATCCTTGTTCAAATAAGTACGTAGCCTGCCTGGGTTATACCAGGTGGGCAAAAGTCCAAAAAAAAGCAGGCTTAAGAAAACCAACTTTAATTCTCCAGAAGCAGAGCTCCTGGTTTTCCAGTTTCTCAATGAATGTGTCTATGAATGAACCGTTTCAGTCCCGCCCTGCCTGCCACAGCCAGGACTATGTCTTAGCCTCCAGCCTTCCCCCAAGGACTTATGAGCCCCGAGTTTGCAAAGCAGGGATCACCCGTGCGACCTGGGCAGGAGTCAGCTGTCAGTGAGGACACTCCTGCCAGCTGCTTGTCCACACAGGTCACTGAATGGGCTTAACTGAAGGGTCTCACTCTAGTCCTCTTGGCCAGGGGTGGATGATTGTCCCTTAGCCAGTCTTCCAACTTTTGGTGCCAGACTTTGCTGTATTCTTTAATCATCACGCCTTGCTGTGACCCACTAAATCATGCCTGCAAGCTGCAAGGAATTTAAAAGATTCTTAAAATCCGTTCCTGGGCCTTAGAGCAAAAGGAGCTAGGCCAGGCCTGACAAAACCCACCACAAAGCAGTGGCTGCATAACAGCCCCCGTAATAGCAGCTCTTACGGGTTAGGAACTCGCATATACTATCTCCAGCCCCTAGGGAAAGAAACTGAAGATTAAACAGGTTAAATAATCCTTCAAGTACTGCGATTTGAACCCATGACCACCTGGCTCCCACCCCGCACACTCTCACCTATGGTCCAAGAGTATCCTGCGAGTCTGGGCTTTCTGCGTTGTATTTTGTTTTTTGCCACAAGAAATCAGTCAAGTCACTGAGTCTCTCTAAATAGAAACAGGGAAATAATGGAGGACTCCTGATTTGTGCGCTTCAGATAAAAGTCCTAGACCTGGAGTTCCCGCTGTGGTGCAGTAAGTTAAGAATCCAACTGCAGCAGCTCTGGTCACTGCAGTGGTGAGGGTTTAATCCATGCCCCAGCACAGTGGGTTAAAGGATCCAGCATCAGTTGCACAGATTCAATCCCTGACCCAGGAACTGGCAAATGTCTCAGGTGCAGCCATTAAAAAAAAAAAAGAAGTACTGGACCAATCCTTTCGTTACAGGTGAGCAAAGAGGCAAAAGTCCATCTGGTGCCCGCGCTGTGGTTGGCAAAAGAGGTCCAGTTTGGAGAAACCACCCTAGATTCCAGAGTAACTGGACCTTTTACAGAGTTGTCATATAATTAGTGTCCAATGAAAGAAGATGAGCTTTGGAGCCAAACAGACCCAGGTTTGAATCCTGCTCTCTACTTTCTGGTTATGAGACCTATTCAAACAAGCAGCAAATAGCTCTCTCCCTTGTCTCTCCCTCCCACCAGGCCCTCTGCTCCTGGACAAAACCAGCACTGGTACGGAACTGATTCAGAACTGGCATTGCTCAGCCTGTTATCATTAGGGAGACTTTTTATCGATAATTGAAAGGCAGTCACTCCTAGTGCCTCCTTCCAAAATACCGGACAGGAATAACATGGAGGTAAATTTAAATTGTGATATTGCTTCTCTCTTAGTCCAGTAAATACTGAAAACATTTGTACCGCCTTCTGTGTTATCCCTTCCATTAGCTCTTGGAGGCTCCTATCCTTTTGCATTAATTACAGATTGGCTGCCGAAATAAAAACCCAAAATAGCAGCAGCCTAAGAGGGCTCAGCACCACACCCACATTCCAGGAAGCAGGCTTGAGGGAGAGGTGGGGAAAGAAGTGAATCCCTGTAAGGGCAGAAATTGTATATATCCTTTCCACTTACATCTCTTTGACCAGAACTTCATCAAATAGCTTCACTTCAGCAAGGGAGGCTGGGGAATATAGTCTTTAGCTGTGAAATACAGTCACCTGCTAAGCTAAACATCCTATTACGATAAAAGGGGGGATAAGGATGGGTAGGAGGGGGTGTACATAGGAGTTGCACCTTCCAAAGCCCCACACGGCAGTTCCCCTCCTGTACAACAAAGAGTTGATCCTTGAACAACATGGGTTGGAACTGCATGGGTCCACTTACGTGCAGATTTTTTCAATAAATGCAGACCACAGTACCACACAATCCACAGTTGGTTGAATCCATGGATGTGACATATTGGATACAGAGGAGCCAAATGGCATATATGAAGAGAGGACTAAAAGTTACGTGCAGAGGGCTGGTACCCATAACCCCATGTTGTTCAAAGGTCAACTATATTTTCCACTTCTCCCTCTCATGGAGAGTCTGGTGGATTAAATTACTAGTTCCAATCTTTGTACCTCCCTGAATCCACCCATTTGCCATCCCCTTGCCTCTCTGGTAGGAGGGTACCTTCCTGTCCCCTTGACTTGAGCTCAGCCATGTGACTTGCTTTGGTCAATATTGGTGGCTATGATGTTACTAAAGACTTGGGAAATTCTTGGGTAACTGTGTTTTCCCTCTTGCACATCTGCCATCACCTTGAGGAGGGCTTCTCCTAAGGAGCTGCTGCCCCTGCAGCCTGGGCTCTAGAATGAACACACATGGAACAAAGCTGTCGCAGCCAAGACAGACCTGCAACGAGAAGCAGAGCCAGCTCAACCTTCAGCACCTGCAGCAGAGCCACCCGGACAACCCACAAACCTGTGAGGATAAATTCATAATGTGATATACATACCACTGTGATTTGGGGGTTGTTTATTACACAGCATTACAGGAATAAGAGCTAACTGATACAAGAGCTAACTGATACTAGTTCCTTCCTCCACCATTCTCGGGGCTTAGGAAGGTAGATCTTTATGAGCTCCCTTTGGCTCCTGGCTTCCCAGAGTTGATTTGGACAACGAGAAGCACTGGTGGGACAGAGCAACACGGGGAGTTGGTTCCCATGGCTTCCTCCCTGAACGTCGACCAGGGACAGGCTACATCCCTCTACCAAAGGCTCACCTCCGTCAGACAATCGAGCTCTCCCTCTGCCTCTAGGGGTGGCAACCCACTCTGGGCCCTAGCAGTGGCTCACAGCTGCCACTAGCATCAAGATTCTGCACCATCCTTTCTTGTTTTCCCTAAACCCGTCTGCACGTTTGTCAGTTGCTCCTTTATTACCCTCTCTTCAGTTCCGCAGCCCGAGGGCGCCATCTTTCTCTTACTGGATCCTGAATGACACGCCCTCCCCACCTGTACTCTAACCTTTGCTTCCAGGGCCTTTGCTCCTATGATCCCTGGCCTCTATCCTGCCAATTGGGGTGTTCCCCCCTCCTTTTCATGCGCCCAGACGTGACTCTCCTTTCAAGGCATCAAGGCACACCCTCTCTTTAAAGACACATCCTCGAAAGTCTCCAACCCCCAATGGAGACTTAATGCCCCCAAGACCTACAAATGAACCACATCATCAATACTGTGTTTCATACCAAAGCACAGAAGTCTGTAAACTGTGCTCCAGGGAGCCCAGGGATCCTGTAAATGTGCATAGTGTTGGAACGGGGGGTATCTGCAGAATAATGTAGCACCATCCGGAAGGCTGCATATTGATTTCACATGAGGTTCCATTTGAGGTTCATTGTTTAAAAAAAAAAAAGTTTGAAAACTTGGATGCAATACACCAATCTTTAACTTTTTATGTGCTTACATCATATGTACCCAAAATGAACAAAATGAATTTAGATATTTCCAAAATCAAAGAATTTGTGGGAGTTCCCATCATGGCTCAGTGGTTAACAAATCCAACTAGGAACCATGAGGTCGCAGGTTCGATGCCTGGCCTTGCTCAGTGGGTTAAGGATCCGGCGTTGCCGTGAGCTGTGGTGAAGGTTGCAGACGCGGCTCGGATCCCGCTTTGCTGTGGCTGTGGCGAAGGCCAGCAGCTACAGCTCCTGTTAGACCCCTAGCCTGGGAACCTCCATATACCGTGAGTGTGGCACTAGAAAAGGCAAAAAGGCCAAAAAAAAAAAAAAAGAATTTGTGATCTCCCTTTGTTTTAGGGGTAGATGAATGATGGACAGATGGAAAGATGGATGCATAGATAGATGGATGCTTGGACACATGGGACAGCTCTGGCCCCCATCCTGAGCAGTTTTTCCACAGGTTCTACCTCCCTCATGATCTATAGAAATATGTCTTTTTGCTCCATACAAATCCCACCAGAAGCATCTCTCCTGGAACTTCAACCAGACTCCAAAAGGCCAGCTAAAAAGGAGCTGAAAGTCAGAGGGATGTGGGGGAGGCTTGCTGAACTCAGCTGCAGGGGGGCAGCCCCAGGTCCCACTTACTGACACCTGAGAGGAAAGAGCACAAGAGGAAAAGCACAGAAGCCCGACGCTGTCGGAAATCCTGCTCAAACAGACAAAAAACAAGAAAGTCCCCAATGGACTTGCTCCAGCCTTCCTCTATAATGTTCATACATAGGAAAATTAATAAAATAATCATTTTTTTCTCGCTTAATTGGCACATACAATGGTCACATGTTCTACAGACACACTGCTTTTGCTGGTAATAGTAACTTGTTCCTAAGTAACTATTTGCTATGTCTCCATTTGCACAGTACCATTTTAAAATAAGCTCCTTTTTACTCCAAAGGTATAGTTTGGGGTCCACTTGATAAGAGAGTCTGGATTTCAGGTCCTATGAGATGCCACTTAATTGACACTCTACAAAGAAATAATCATTTTATACCAAAATTTCAGCTATTTCAACCCTACACCTACAGCTTCACTGAGTGAAGTGTATAATGAGGCCTGAATCAACAGGCACAAGGAATAATGATCAGCACCTTCATATAGACCCTAGTGTTTCTCAGAGAGATAAAAAAGCCCCAAAAAATTAAGGGATGGATGGATGGATAGATGGATGGATGGATGGAAAGAAGGAAGGAAGAGAGGGAGGGAGGAAAAGAAGGAGAAAGGGGATGAGGGGGAGAGGAAGGAAAGGAAGGGAGAGAGGGAGGAAGAGAGGGAGGGAGGAAGGAAAAAAAGAAAAAAGAAAGGAAGGAGGGAGATAGAGAAACATAGATACATAGATAACAGATGCATAGAATAGAAGAGAGAGAGCTTGAGAATCAGCCAAGAGAAAGCTGTTACCTTTTTTTTTTTTAAACCCACAGTCCATTTGAAAGAGTTCTTTCAGTGGAAAAAACCTTGAAGTCCACTGAAGCCCTCCGCCCGCCCTAGCCCTGAACTTTGGCTGACAGTAGCTTAGCAGCCACCGCACCGCTGCGCACACTCTTCCGGGGGCGTGAACAATCATCTGCTCAAAATCACTTGCTCTCACTTTTCAAATCCATGGCTAAGGTGTTTGGAAATTACAGAGCCCCAGAATTACCTTTTCCTGTTTTCATTTTCATCGCAGGCAACAGAATCACAGGCACTTCATTTTCCCCATCTTTTCTGCAATAAGAACTGGCAGCTTGGTCAACTTGACCCTGGCACTTGGGGCTGCTGCTTCACTCCTCCCCTGGAGGCAGTTTTCCTCCCTCTGCACTCAGCTTGCTGACACACACCCTGGAACCATGGGCACCTCGTGAGGCCAGAGCAGGGAAGGCCAGGATCCAGCATGCTATCCAAATACAGGTTGGAATTGACCCTCCCCAGAAACAGATCTGCCAGGGGCAGGCTGGTCCCGACAACTGGAAACCCCCACAGGAAAGCACTGGGCACCACTGAAAAGCAGGCAAGGCTGATCTGTCTGAACACTTGCACGAACTATGAATTCTCATTCTTTCTAGTCTAGTCCCATTGCTCTTTTTGAGAAATAATCTCCTACTTAATGTTAGAGATTATAGAAGAAAGCACCACTTCTCATAAGAAAATAAACCAATCCCCAAGATTAGACCTTGAAGGTTAATATCCTGGACCACAGAGCCTGATGTGTTCCTAACCTTCACCTTCACCTGGGGCCTCGTGGACACCTGCCATTATCACAGCAGGGAGGGGATCACTGCTCCCTCAACATGGACACCTAAGCACAGACAAAGCCTTCCCTTTCATTCTCAAGGTTAGAAGCTCTGATGAAGGCTCACAGTCAAGGCCAGAGCACAATAAAAGATCAATAGTCACAGAGAGCATCCAGTTGCTAGACAATCAGAGATTGGAGGACAACCTTGGCCATGGAGGATTCCAGGGCACAGAAGTCTCACCTGGACTCACCTGGACTCCTCCCTGCCCAGTTGTCCAGGTTGCCACCTGACATCACCTTGAAATTCCTCTGTCCAGGAGCACCGTTTAGGCATTCAGCCCCCTGAGGTGCCCCTCTCCTCCCTACAGACTCACAGGTTCACCCCAAGAGACAACTGACTCAGGTTATTCACATGAAGACAGATCTCAGCCTTGAGGCAAGATCTAGCCTCTCCCTACAGGGGGGTCTACACCAGAATAAGCAAATCTCAATAATAAAGCCCAATATATGCACCCCAATATTCACTGCTGCACCATGGACAATAGCCAAGACATGGAAGTAAGCTAAGTATCCATCAACAGAGGACTGGATAAAGATGTGGTCCATATAGACAATGGAATAGTACTCAGCCATTAAAGAGAGTGAAATAATGCCTTTTGCGGCAACATGCATGGACCTAGAGATTATCGTACTAAATGGAGTAGGTCAGAGAAAGACAAATGTCATATAGGATCACTTATATATGGAATCTACTTGGAAAATGATACAAATGAACTTGTTTACAAAGCAGAAACAGACTCATTGATCTCGAAATCAAACTTATGGTTACCAAAGGGGAAACAGAAAGAGAAGGGATAAATTAGGAGTTTGGGGTTAATATATACACATCACTATATGCAAAATAGATAACGAACAAGGACCTACTGTATAGCACAGGGAGGCCTGCCCAAGATTCTATAATAACCAATGTGGAAAAAGAAATACACGATTCATTTTGCTGTACACCTGAAACTAATACATCGTAAAGCAACTATACCCACAATAAGATTTAATTTTAAAAATAAATAAAAATAATAAAAACCCAAAGCCACAAATACAGGAGACAGGGGAAGGGATGAGGAGGGACACAAACCTTGGTAAAAAGGCTGGGAAGGTGATACGTGACTCCAAAGGTGGATTCTTAGTTACTGTAGAAAGGAGTCTGGGAACATGAAGTAAAAAGGGGGGATGGCATTTGTAAGTGGACCATGATTTTTTTCCTAATCTTTATGGACACCACTTTTTTAGAGCAGTTTTAGATTTACAGAAAAATGGATCAGAAAGTTCCGCAAGTTTCCACGTATCCCCTCCCAAGTGCAACTGCACTGGTCCCTTGGGAACTTGGCTGTCACAAGGCATTTAGGAGGCAGTTCCAGAGGAAAAAAGGAATAAAACTGTCCTCTGAGAAAGAAAGCAGCAGCCAGCCCTCCCAGGGTCAGATAACAAAGATTCTGCATCCTTTACACACAGCCAGGGAGGGCGTGCTAACCAACACTACCTACTTAGGAAAGCTGGCAAAATTAAAAAAAAAAAAAGAATTCCTCCGTGGATGGCCATTGTTAGCCTGTCTTCAGAGCAGAGTGCTTTCAGCTCTTTTGTAGGAATTTGGGGCAATCCAGGAGTTTGGGGCACCTACATATCCTCACTCAAATCCCTTTATGCCACTCACCTCAACACCCTCTTTTTCCTGTTTTCTTCAAATCGGCACCTTGCTTTACCCAGGCCTCTTACGTAATGGTCAAGTACTGTACACTCTGGCTGATGTTCTAGTCTTTAGAATCCCCTCTTACTGGGCACCCAGAATACGGTGCTTCAAGGATGACCACTCCCTGGAGCTCCTCAGTCAGCAGTGTCACCGTGTGCATCTGGCCTCAGGGTCAAGATTGGAGATTTGCCTCTTCTCCCCCACTTATTAATTTATTCAGTCATTTATTTATGTCATGTTTAAATGGACTCAATTCACCTAGTAACTTTGTAGTCTCAACTTTGTAGAGTCTCAGTAAATTACTGAATGTCTTCCCCAGCACCATTTTTGGAAGATATTTCAAGAGGAAAAGAGCAGACTGGTTTGTGTCTTCCCATGCTTATTCTAGACAAAGTCATCCTGCGATAGCCTGTGGGCCAAATATGGCCCAGTGCCTGTTTTTATAAATAAAGTTTTATTGGAAAACAGTTGTGCTCATTGTTTTAAGTGCTGTCCATGGCTGCTCTTTAACTGCAATGGCAGAGATGAGCAGTTGGAATAGAGACCAGACAGCCTACAAAGCCAACAACATGTCCTATCTGTTCCTTTACAGAAAAAAATTTGCCAACCCCTAGAAAGTAATAATTTATACTTATATAGTGCTTAGAAAGTATTTCAGACATATAATTTCATTTACTTCATATAAACATCTCAGTGGATTAGGATATTTTATCAGTTGTGTATCATTGCACCGCTATGATGTTTCCTACTTTACAAAATGAAACTGAGGCTTAAGGTGTTAATGGACTTGGCACTGAGTAGCAGAGAGGTTCTCAAATCTTTCTATCCCACTCCCCAACCACTCTCTCTCTACAATACTAATGTCCTTAATATGACCTAATAAGAGTCTGAAGGGCACACAGAATCATCTTAAGGAGCTTTAAAGGTAAAGTAGTATTTTCAACAACCTCTCTTGAAGAGGTCACAGATAATAGCAGCACTCATCAGAAATGTTCCCCTTGGTAAATTGGTGTAGCCACTATGGAAAATAGTATGGAGGTTCCTGGAAAACTTAAAAATAGAACTACTAGCAATTTCACTTCTGATTATTTACAAAACAAAACAAAAAACGCTAATTGAAAAGATATATGCAAACCAATATTCATTGCAGCATTATTTACAATAGACAATGTATGGAAGTAACCTAAGTGTCTATCAATAGATGAATGAATAAAGAGATGTGTATATATACACATACACGTATATACACATAATGGAGTATCATGCATAAAAAATGAATTCTTGCTGTATATAACAATACAGATGAATCTAAAAGACATAATGCTAAGTGAAATAATGTCAAATAAAGACAAATATCACATGATCTCACTTACATGTGGAATCTAAAAAGCAAAACAAATAAACACAGCAAAATGACAGACTCATAGATACAGAAAACAAACTGGTAGTTGCCAGAGTGGGGGAAAGTTGTTGGGGAGCATGCAAAATAGGTGAAGGTGATTAAGAAGTACAAACCTCCAGTTATATAATAAATGAGTGATATAATATACAGCATAGAAAATATGGTCAATAATATTATAATAACTTTGTATAGAGAGAGATGGTTACTAGGCTTATAATGGTGATCACTTCATAATGTATGCAAATGTAAAATCGCTCTGTGGTATACCTGAAACTAACAATTTTTAAAAAACTAACAATTAAAGAAAAAAAGGAAGAAACATTTCCCTTGGCTTACTCTTGGAAATGTTCACCAATCTAAGGCCACATTAAGGTCAATATCTGTGGAAATGAGGTTGGTGGCCAGTTAGAGGTCATGTGTCATCACCCCAAGCCACACAAGGAATACTTACCTCATCCCAGAGGCATTCTATAAAAATAGCATGTCAAGGTATGACTGTCAAAAACTTAAAAACATAATTCTCACACAGTATATAGTGGGCACATGCTGTTAATGAGGGAACTAGCAGAAAAGAAAAACTGCTTCAAAGGAGCATACAGGACATGACCGTGAATACAGTCAGTGAAAAAAAGTCGTTGACATGGATATTTATAGCAGCTTTATTCATAATGCCCAAAACTTGAAGCAAACAAGATGTCCTTCAATAAATTAATGGATAAAAAAACTGTGGTATATCCATAAGATGGAATATTATTCAGCAACAAAAAGAAGCTATCAAGCCAAGAAGAGACATGGAGGAAACTTAAATGCATGTTGCTAAGTGAAGGGCTACATTCTGCCGATTTCAATTATATAACATTTTGGAAACGGCAATACCACAGAGATGGTAAAAAGATCGGCGGTTGCCAGGAGGGCAGGGAGAGGGATAAATACATGGAGCAGAGAGCATTTTTAGGACAGTAAAAGTGCATGAAACTGTAGTGCTACATGCATGATATTATACGTTTGTCAAAATCCACGGAATCTGCAGCACAAAGAGTGCACCTTAATGTACGCAAAATTTAAAAACTTCATTTAAGAGGTTAGAGGATCCCAGAAGGAATGCAGACAGCGATATGAGAATCTGTACTACAAACGTATGAAACAGCCTCACTGAAGAGAGACGAGAGGGAAAGTGATGTCCTGAGTGACTTTGGAAATGAGCAGCATCTGTAAGACAAAAGGCACAAGGAGGTAGACACAGCGCTGTACTCTGGTGGACAGAGTGGTTTCCCATGGGGACACAAATGAACAGTTCTGATACTGCTCTACGGTTATCCTGGAATTGAACAATTGAGTGGAGGGTGGATGGTAGGAGTCAGGTTTCTCACTCTCGAAGTGAGAGTTTACAGGTAAGCCAGGGAAGGAGGCTAGAATGATCCCTGTGGTTAGAGTTGGAGAAATCCATAAGAACTCACTAAACTAATACCAATACAGGTGGTTACACACAGAAGTAGTCATAGACATGGGTAGACCCACTGGTTAATATGCAAATATATATTTCTGTGCTGTCAGCCGAGAGAGTCTAATAAGCAACACCCGGTAGAAACTAGTACACGCAACACCCAGTATCCAGAAGTCCATATAAACATGATAAATATAAACGATTGAAAAAATTAATAAGTGCAGGAGAAGAGACAAATCTCCCATGCAGAAGAATTCCAAGTAATTTATGTAGCTCCTCTACCCTCGAGGAAGACGAGCAAAACTCCCTTCTCCTTAGGAATGGATGGCACATGGTGACATCCTTCCAAAGTGGACAGAGGGAGAGGAGGAAGAACAGAGAGCGGTGAGAGTGGGAAAGCCTTTAGCCAGCCGATCAAGGCCAGCCTTAACAGATAAATCATGTGGATGGTATGGACCCCTGGTACCATGTAATGAAAATGGCACTTCACCTCTGTGGTCTTTCTCCCAAAAGCCATAAAATCAGTCTACTCCTGCAGAAAACATCGGGCATATTCCTGTGGAAGGACACTGTACAAAATACTTGACTGGTACCCCAAAACAGTCAAGGTCATCAAAAACAAAGAAAGAAAAACAGTCACAACCAAGGAAAGTCTATGGAGACCTAACAATTTCATGTAATGTGGTATCTTGGATGGGATCCTGAGCCAGAAAAAGGACATTAGGTGGAAACTAAGGGCATCTGAGTCAAATATTGACTTTGGTTGATAATAATGTATCAGTATTGGGTCACTGATGATAACACATTATATAACATGTTATATATATAATATAGTAGCATATATTATAAGACATTAGATTATAAGATGTTAAGAAGGGAAACTGGCCTCTGTACTGTCTTCTCAATTTTTTTGGATATCTAAAACTATTCTGGAAAATAAAGCCTCTTTTTTAAAAGATAAAAATTGCTAAATTAGATACCAAACTATACTAACAGGGCAATAGGGCCATAACATTTGGAGTTATTTCCTCAGCTAGACAGAAATCATTTTCCCTTCTGCTGGACAAAAATCACTGGCCACTTATCAATTATCTTCATTAACATCCAGGTGTACAGAGTCTGAACCATAATCAACGTAAGGTGTCAGAATCTCATTGCCCTGAAGGTTCTGATGACCCCTGATGGGCTTATTGGTCAATGAGACAGAATGACATTTGTATGGTTATATATTCATCCTTTGATCTTATTTCCAAGTTTTGGATAATTTCATCTTAACAAATATAGCTTGTAATTTTTTACCATTACTTATTTCTCAGGGCAGTTTTAGGTTTTCAGAAAAATTGAGCAGAGTGTGCAGAGAATTCCCATACACCTTCTCAACCAGCTCCCAGTTTCTGCTCTTAATAACATTATTCATTAATGTGCTACACTTTTTACAATGGATGAACCAGTAGTGCTATGTTAACTGAAGTCCATAGTTTACTTTAGAGTTCACGTAACCAGAGCCATCATTATAGCTTCATACAAAAGATTTTCACTACCCTAAAAATACCCTGTGATCCACCTATTCATACCTCTCCCCCTCCTCTGGAACCCCTAGTAACACTGATGCTTTTACTGCCTCCATAGTTTTACCTTTTCCAGAGTGTCATGTAGTTGGGATAATCCAGTATGTAACCCCCCCACCTTTTTTTTTTTCTTTTTTTCTTTTTTAGGGTTGTACCCACGGCATATAGAAGTTCCCAGGCTAGGGGTTGAATCAGAGGTACAGCTACCAGCCTACACCACAGCCACAGGAACACAGGATCCAAGTTTGCATATGCAACCTACACCACAACTCACGGCAACACTGGATCCTTAACCTACTAAACGAGGCCAAGGATTGAACCCACATCCTCATGGATATTGTCTTCTTTCACTTAGTGATATGCATTTAAGATTCTTCTGTATCTTTTCATAGCTTTAATAGCTCATTTCTTTTTAGTGCTGAATAATATTCCATTGTTTGGCTATATCACATCTTTTTCGCTCACCTACCGAAGCATAGGTTGGTTGCCTCCAAGATTTAGCAATAAATAAAGTTGCTATAAACATCTGTATTCGGGGTTTTGAGTGGACATAAGTTTTCACTTCCTTTGGGTAAATACCAAGGAGCGTGACTGCTGGTTCTTATGGTAAGAGTGTGTTCAGTTTTTGTAAGAAATCACACCTTCTGCCAAAGTGGCCGTAACATTTTGCATTCTCACAGGCAACGTATGATTCTGTTGTTCCACACCCACATTAGCATTTGGTGTTTTCAGTGTTCTGGACTTTGGCCATTCTGAAAGGTGTATAGTGGTTAATCTTTGATATTTTTTACTGAAATATTTGGCCCACTTATAAGTAATGTAATTGCCAGTTATCTGAATTTAAGTCAAGCATCATGTGTTTTATGTCTGTCCTAGATGTAACCTGTCTTCTTCTGGATCAAACATTGTTTTGCCCCCTTCTCTAGTTTTTGTCTTGTTATTTAGACATTATTTTGACATTATATTAGTGGTTACATTAATTTGGAAAACATGATACTCTCTTTGGCTTTTAAAAAGTCAATTTATTTAAACTATTATTTTATTTTTTTATTTTTTATTTTTTTGTCTTTTTGCCTTTATCTAGAGCTGCTCCCGCGGCATATGGAGGTTCCCAGGCTAGGGGTCTAACAGAAGCTGTACCCGCCGGCCTTCGCCACAGCCACAGCAACGCGGGATCCGAGCCGCCTCTGCGACCTACACCACAGCTCACGGCAACACCAGATCCTTAACCCACTGAGCAAGGCCAGGGATCGAACCCGCAACCTCATGGTTCTTAGTCGGATTCATTAACCACTGAGCCACGACAGGAACTCCTCCATAAACTATTTTTTTAAAGATCACCCATTTCTCCCACCCCACCTCCCACCTCTTGCAATCACCAACATGTTCTATCTATGAGCTCAGTTTTGGGTTTTTTTCCCAAGATTATGCACATAAGAGAAATCATACATCTTGTTCTGTCTGACTTATTTCACTTAGTATAATGCTCTCAAAGCCCATCCATGTTGTCACGTATAGCAAGATTTCATTTTTTAATGTTGAATAATAATCCACTGTATGTATACATTTGTGTGTGTGTGTGCGCACACGCACACGTGCGTGCACCACAACTTATTTATCCATTCATCCATTGATAAATACCAAGGCTGTTTTCATATCTTGGTTATTGTCAATAATGCTACAATAATCATGGGTGCTGCATGTAGCTTTTTGAATTCGTGTTTTTGCTTTCCTCAAATACCCAGAAGTGGAACTAATCACATGATAGTTCTATTTTTAATTCGAGGAACCTCCATATTATTTGCCATAGTGGTTGCACCAATTAACATTCCCACAGCCAATGCATAAGGGTTCTTTTTTCTTCACATCCTCACCAACACTTGTTATTTCTTGTCGTTTTGATAACAGTCATTCTGACAGATGTGAGGTGATATCTCACTGTGGTTTTGATTTGCCTTTTCCTGACAATTAGTGATATTGAACATCTTTTCATGTACTTGGCCATTTGTACTTTTTTTTTAAGAAAAGTGTTTATTCAGATCCTCTGCCTATTTTATTAATCAGTTTTTTTTATTGAGTTGTATGAGTTCTTTATATATTTTGGATATTAGCCCCCTATCAGATCTAAGATTTGCAATCATTTTTCTCCCATTCAGTAGGTTGCCTTTTCATTTTGGTGATAGTTTCCTCTGCTGTGCAGAAGCTTTTTAGTTTCACATAGTCCCACTTGTTTATTTTTGCTTGTTCCATTTGGTATCAGATTCTAAAACTCATTGCCAAGACCTAGGTCAAGAAGCTTAATGCCTGTGTTTTCTTCCAGGAGTTTTATGGTTTCAGGTCTTAATATTCAAGCCTTCAATTTTATAACATATTACTCTTATACTGTTTTCTTCACTACTAACTAGATCCAGTAGTCTTTTTTTTCATTTTTTTGGCCACACCCATGGTACATGGAAGTCCCTGGGCCAGGGATCGAACTTGTGCCACAGCAACGACCACAGCCACAGCAGTTACAATGACAGATTCTTAACCCACTGAGCCAGCAGGGAACTCCCTAGATCCAGGATTCTTCATTGGTAGGTCACATAAAGTACTGTGATATCTCACAAATTCATTGTTAACATGCAGCCAAATATTGATCAGCATGTAAATTTCATTTAGGGGTACAACTACAATCCTTACTGTTACAGAGATGTTCAAAAGATAAAACACAGAGATAAGGAGATTGTGAAAAGCTATGTTGAACTTATAGTAAGGGGGTGAAATGTGTATTTTTATCAGGCTAGTACCAAAGGCAAATTTTATGCTAGTTTAAATATGTGAGTAAAAGGCCAGTGCAATGGAAAGGTCTTAAACAACAACCTAGCCTGAAAAGCTAGCCAGGTGAATGAGGCAACAAACATCTATGGATGCTTTCAGATACCATGAGAAAGTATTCAACCCTAGCAGTGGTGGCATGGTAAGTTATGGCTTACTTGTTTGCTATTGCTCTGAGTGGTTCACTCTCTTCCAATATGGCTCCAAAATTCTAACATACAAGAATGGGCTAGAAATGTCGGAGCTGAGAATGAGTGAGGCAGGCTGTCAAAACTTAAGAGAAAGTAAAAAAGATGAGAACAGAATGAAAGACTGATAGATATCTTTTCTTTTTTGTCTTTTTAGGACTGTACCCACAGCATATGGAAATTCCCAGGCTAGAGGTCAAATTGGAATTGCAGCTGCCAGCCTATGCCACAGCCACAGCAATGCGGGATCTGAGCTGTATCTGTGACCTTCGCCACGGCAATGCCAGATCCTTAACCCACTAAGTGAGGCCAGGGATCAAACCTGCGTCACCATGGATACTTGAGTTCTTAACCCGCTGAACCACAAGGGGAACTCCTCGAGTTAATTCTTTTCTTTGCCAGTTCTTCCACTGAATGAGAAGCCTAAAATGACCAGATGGCAGTCACAGCTGCAAATTCAGTTGCGGCCCGGTGTTCCCCTCGTGGGAACCAGGACCTTTAAAATGGCAGAGTCTAAAGTTGCAAGCTTGCTAGGCAGTGAGGGTGAGAGGATCCATTTCTACCCTTTGTTCCTATACTTGTGACTTTTAGTTATTGGGAACACGGCACTACAGCCACTGACGTAGCTCACGTATTGACTCTGAAGGAGAGCAGCCTTGCCCTACAGGTTACTGCCCCAAGGCTGGAACCCTAGTGACCTTCAACAGTCCTCCCACCCCCTCATTACACTAGCTACTTCTGGTTGAACAGTTATGTGGAGAGATCAGTGGATCTCGTGGTCATGTGCCCACAGCCCCAGTGTCATGCAGGGTATCATTTTTCAAAATCAGGGATAAGTAATACAGTTATCCCCATTTTAAAATATTTTATTATTTTTGGCCATGCCCATGGCATGTGGAAGTTCCCAGCGCCAGGGACTGAACCTGAACCACAGCGGTAACCAGAGTCACAGCACTGACAGTGCCAGACCCTTAGCCTGCTGAACCACCAGGGAACTCCCAGGACATCATTTTTAATAGATCAGGAATTCTGTTAGCCCTTGGGTGGTAGTATTAATAGAGACATACAGAAAGTTCCCATTGTGGCTCAGCAATAACAAGCCCGACTAGTATCTATGAGGATGCAGGTTTGATCCCTGGCCTCACTCAATGGGTTAAAGATCTGACGTTGCCATGAGCTGTGGTGTAGGTCACAGATGCATTTCAGATCCCACAGTGCTGTGGCTGTGGCGTAGTCCAGCAGCTGTAGCTCTGATTCAACCCTTAGCCAGGAAACTTCCATATGCCACAGGTGAAGCCCTAAAAAAAAGCAAGAAAAAAAAAGAGACATATGGGTAGGGAAGGCATCAATTCTGATAAGGACACATTGAAATTGAAATCATTCTGCCACCACGTGGGTGGTCTGGTCTCCCCAGGGCTCATCTCTAGTTGTCCACATCCACAAGATGAGACTTCTTGTCTACACTGTGGTTGAGCGCTCCCTCTGCAGTGGGAGTTTCTGTGGGCATTACAGTAAGATACAAAGATACACGCACTTTGTGCCCACAACCATACACTTGGCTCATCCTCATGCCTCTCCCCCAGATTTCCTTACCATGGACCTTCCAAGTTGGTTCCTTCTGGGCTCTGATCAAGCAGTCAAGCCATTCACCCTTGTCTAAGAATTCATATCAATCTGAATCTCAGGTGGCCTCTCCCTCTTTATAAAGCGAGGCACCAAGTACACTGCTTGCATCTCTACCCACTGGTAGAACTGCCTTCACTGCTTCCTGATAAGGGAGCCTTGAGAAGGGGCTAAAACATGACAGTTGTCCATCTCCAGCCAGCACTAAGATCCTGTGATCTTCTTCTCCATCGTGCTGGTAAATGGATAGTAAGTGGCTGGTGAGCCTCCCCACCGTGGTAGGTTTAGGGCAGAGATGTGATATGAGTGAGGCTCTCTGGCACTTAAGTCTGTGCTTTTCCTTGGCGCCCTTCTCTGCCAAACCAGAGAGTAGTTCTGGGCTGGAGAATACGCAGTTTCTCCCATAAGTTCTTTGCCCAGTGGGTGGTCACTCCTGCAGTAGCGGCTGGCCAGAACATGACACCCTCTACAGGGCAGGTCAGAAAAATATCTGTGTGCCAGATCCCACTCTGCCCAGCTTTAGAGGGTACAGTTTACGCTGTGGCTGTTTTTACCACATTGAATGCTATTGCTATAAAGAAATGAAAAACCACAATTTGGTTTGGGCCAATCCTGGCTCACAAATTGTGTTCCAGCCAGATGAGAGACTGGCATTCCTAGGAGAATAGAGAAGTTAAGAAATCTGCAAGAGGTCTGCCTTGTGTTGATTTTTCCAGGGACCTAGAAGTTACTGGATGCTTTAAAGTATTGAATGACTAATTTCCCTTCCCTTTTTCTAAAATCTCACATGGTGAGCATTTATTTCCCGAAAACGTGCCAAAAGAATGATATTTTTTTTCAGAATTGGAATATTATTTTAAAATGTAAAATGAAGCCCTAATAGCAAATGTTATCAATGTAGGCACTTGAATCTATCTGCAGCCACCTAAGGAGTATTGATTGCCCTGTCTGGTTTCAGGTTAAGAGAGAGAGAAAGAGACAGAGAGAGAGAAAAACTTCCAAATGTTTTTGAAGTGCTTATTTTTCTGTAAGATTCATGCTTGCTTACTGGATAAGAACAGTCAACCCAGGACAGCTGGCAACTCCAGGTAAAAATGTGCCTACAATTTGTTTTTAGTTGTGTTATTATAACTTTCAAGCCAAGGTTGCAGGTTGGCATTGCCCTGGAGAAGGGAGAGAACTAGATGGCACCCACACTTGCCATTAGGGAGGGCTCTAGACAGAGCCTGGAGCAAGGCCGCGCTGGAACTGACCCAAGCCAGGCCTTCCTGTGCTGCCCAGAATCAGACAAGCACCCTCAGAATCCATCTTCACTTGAGCCCACTCTGGATAGGCCAGTCTAGGGCCAGATATAGATTTGTTAAATGGGTGTTTGTTTGTATCCTAAGAAGTATCTCTGTCAAATCAATAAGTTAGGTTGGTGGATGGTGATAAAATAGGGGAGTTGCAGCTGTGGTGCAACAGGATCAGCACCATCTCTGGAGCACAAGGATGCGGGTTTGATCCCCAGCCTAGCATACAGGGTTAAAGGGCCTGGCATTGCCACAGCTGCAGTGCGGGCCACAGCTGTGGCTTGAATCTGATCCCTGGTCTCCACATGCCACGTGGCAGCAAAAAAAAAAAAAAAATCTTATGGGAACTACTACCCAACATTGCCACTTAGAGAAGGTCTAGGCCTTTCATTCTAGAAAGTGCTGATTGAACATAAAGTATTTTGTCTCAAGAAGTAGATATATAGTTAACCTGGAATTTTTGAGTGTTTTCCTCCTTAACAAGTCTACAAATAACAAATGCCAGAGAGGGTTTGGAGAAAAGGGTACCCTCCTTCACTGTTAGTGAAAATGTAAATTGGCACAACCACTATGGAAAACAGTATGGAGGCTCCTCAGAAAACTACATATAGAACTACCATATGATCCAGCATCCCACTCCTGGGCATATATCCAGACAAAACTTTCATTCAAAAAGATACATGCACCCCCTATGTTCATTGCAGCACTATTCACAACAGCCAAGACGTGGAAGCAACCTAAATGTCCATCGACAGATGAATGGATTAAGATGTGGTACATATGCACATTGGAATACTACTTACCCATAAAAAGAACAAAATAATGCCATTTCCAGCAACATGGATGCAACTAGAGATTATCATACTAAGTGAAGTAAGTCAGAAAGAGAAAGACAAATACCACATGATATCACTTATATGCGGAATCTAAAATATGACACAAATGATCCTATCTACAAAATAGAAACAGATTCTCACACATAGAGAAAAGACTTGTGGTTGATGGAGGGGAAGTGGGGGGAAGAAGTGGGATGGACTCAGGGTTTGGGGTTAGCAGATGAAAACAATTACATTTAGAATGGATGAGCAATGAAGTCCTGCTGTAGTACAGGGAACTGTATCCAGTTTCTTGGGACAGACCATGATGGAAAATAACATGAGAAAAAGAATGTATAATGTATGACTGGATCACTGTGCTGTACAGCAGAAATTGACACAACACTGTAAATCAACTATCATAAAAAAACAAAAATAAAAATAAATATTTTCCAAAATTAACAATAAAACCTTGTTTTCAATGAAACCAGTTAAGTGCCTTGTGTACTATGAAATTCCTTTGATTAGTTAGTCACATTATTTATGGACTGTTGGAAGACCAACCTTTCATTGTACAAATTGCCAACTGATCATTTGGAAAGGAACCAAAGAGTCAGGAAGAGCTCCTTATCACAGTAATGCAGAAAGACACACAAAGCTTGACCCAGATATCAAAAGAGGCCAGCACTGCTAGCAGAAGCCATTCATGATTGAGCAAGGACACTGCTGCCTGGAAGCTCTAATAACAAAGAAAATGTGGGGGAAGAGGTGGGGAGAAACACTGCCCAGGGTGAAACACAATGGGGAGACCAGAAGGATCTGGGAGGGGTCTGGCTTCGGTGAAAAAGCAAGATGTAAAAGGATCTCATTTTTCTAGTCTTTTACCCATCCTCCCCTCCTAAAATCTGAATCCAACTAGACAACATATTTGCAAGTATTTACCCTTTCCATGCATTCCATCTCGGTTAGAATTATGAGAAGAGTATATCAATTTGGATAACGCTGGCTGCTATAACAAACAGCCCCTCAAAAAAGTATATATGGCTCAAAGACCACAGAAATTTCTTTCCCATAATTCAGTGTGGGGGAGATACTGTTTGGCAGCTCTCTTTTATGTAGCAATTCAGGAGCCCAGGCTCCATCCATTTTGTGACTGTGTCATTTCCTAGGGTTTTGTCATCTTCTGCTCAAGACACTAAAAGGGGAACAAGTATGAATAAGGTACTTAAAAACCCTGCCTCTTTTTCTCTGTACACACACACACACACACACACAACTGGGTCACTTTGTTGTACAGCAGAAATTGACAGAACTTTATCAATCAAGTGTAATTTTTAAAAAATGTTTCTAAAACCCTGCCTCTTAAAATTCTGCCTCATGGAGTTTCCTTCATGGCTCAGCAGTTAATGAACCAACTAGTATTCAGGATGATGTGGGTTTGATCCCTGGCCTCACTCTGTGGGTTAAGGATTCGGTGTTGCCGTGAGCTGTGGTGTAAGTTGAGGGCTTTGCTCAGATCTGGTGTTGCTGTTGCTTTGGTGTAGGCCAGCAGGTACAGCTCTGATTAGAACCCTAGCCTGGAAACTTCCATATGCCACGGGTGTAGCCCCCCGCCCAAAAAAAACAGAAGAAAGAAGAAGAGAAGAAGAAGAGAAGAAGAAGAAGAAGAAGAAGGAGAAGGAGAAGGAGAAGAAGGAGGAGGAGGAGAAGGAGAAGGAGGAGAAGAAGAAGAAGGGGAAGAAGAAGCAGCAGCAGCAGCAGCAGCAAAAAAAAAAAAGCTCTGCCACTTGGGTGTTCCCCCATGATTCAGCAGATTAAGGATTCAGCCTTGTCAGCACTGTGGCTCTGATTATAGCTAAGATGCAGGTTCGATCCCTGGCCAAGGAACTTCAGCATGTGGCAAGTGTGGCCAAAAGCAAACAATGAACAAATAAACAAAAACCCTGCCTCTTAAAAACTCTAGCTTGAGAATGACATCACAAATCATTGGCTAGAACTTCACTGCATTCTATGCCTAGTTGCAAGGGTGCAAAGAAATTAAGTCTAGCTGCATGCCCAAAGAAAAAGAAGAAATGGATTTCTTGGTCAGTGTCCAACCAGCTGCTTAGAAGAAAATAAATGCTTTATTCATTTCTGCATGAATGCCTTCTGCTGTGCATCACACGTTAGTGGTAAGCAAACATTAGTAAAACGGGGTGTTTGAGTGACTACTGAGATCACAGTAGCAATAATTATAAACTTATTAAGAGCCTGCAATGTGCACATTTCTAAATTATTTATACATGTTATCTTATTTAGACCTCAAAGTTTTGTGTACTTTTAAGGATGAGAAAATGGGCACAGAGAGACATATTGAAAGTCACATAGCTGGAGAGTGGCAAGCTTGAATCTGAATCCAGATTCCTCATTCCTATCCACTAAGTTTTGCTTCCTCCCAGAGTGTAACTTTTAATTATGACTTTTTCTTGTGCACATAGAAACCAGCTTTTAGAATATTGTCACCCAAAATTTAGTATGACATGGTATAATATGTCTCAAATGGCTGGGGTCAGTGTGACAATTTTTAAGTTTGGAGTTTCCATTGTAATGATAACCTTTTTTATGGAGTTCCCATAGTGGCTCAGTGGAAACAGATCCGATTAGTCACCGTGAGGTCTCGGGTTCGATCCCTGGCCTTGCTCAGTGGATTAAGGATCCAGCGTTGCCATGAGCTGTGCTGTGGGTTGCAGACACGGCTCAGATCTGGCGTGGCTGTGGCTGTGGTGTAGACCAGCAGCTGTAGCTCCAATTCAGCCCCTAGCCTGGGAACCTCCATATGTCGCCAGTGCAGCCCTAGATAAGGCAAAAAAAAACAAAACAAAAAAAACAAAAAACAAAAAACAAGGCAATAGAAATAAAAGCAAAAATAAACAAATAGGACCTAATCAAACTTACATGCTTTTGCACAGCAAAGGAAATGATAAACAGAACAAAAAGACAAGTTACAGAATTAGAGAAAACATTTACAGACAATGCAACCAACAAAGACTTAGTTTCTAAAATACATAAGCAGCTTCTATAACTCAACAACAAAAAACAAACAACCCAATCAAAAAATGGGCAGAAGAACTAAAAAGACATTTCTTCAAAGAAGACATATAGAAGGGTAGCAGGCACAAGAAGAGATGCTCCACATTGCTAATTATTAGAGAAATGCAAATCAAAACTACAATGAAGTAGCTCCTCACACAGGTCAAAATGACCATCATTAAAATGTCTACAAATAACAAATTCTAGAGAGGGTGTGAGGTAAGAGAAGCCCTCCTACAGTGTTGGTGGGAGTGTAAGTTGGCACAGCCACTATGGAAAACAGTATGGAGGTTCCTCAGAAAATTAAAAATAGAATTACCATATGATCCAACAATTCTACTCCTGGGCATATATCCAGATAATACTATAATTCAAAGGTAATGCACCCCTAGGTTCACAGCAGCATTATTCACAATATCTAAGACATGGAAACAACCTAAATGTCCATTAAGAGATGAATGGATTAAGAAGATGTGGTAATATGCACAAAAGAATACTACTCGGCCTTAAAAAAAGGATGAAATTATGACATTTGCAGCAGCATGGATGGAACTAGAGATTACCATACAAAGTCAGAAAGAGAAAGACAAATACCATATGATATCATTTATATGTGGAATCTAAAATATAACACAGATGAACTTCTCTACAAAACAGAAATGGACTTACAGACACAGAGAACAGACTTGTGGTTGCCAGGAGGGAGGTGGGGTGGGAGAGGAATGGACTAGGAGTTTGGGGTTAGCAGATGCAAACTATTATATATAGAATGGATAACAACAAGTCCTACTGTACAGCATGGGGAATTATGTTCACTATCCTGTGATAAACCATAATGGGAATGAATACTGAAAAAAGAGTATATATATATATATATATACATTCATATACACACATACACACACACACACACACATATATAACTGAATCACTTGCTGTATAGCAGAAATTAACACAACATTGTAAATCAACTATACTTTCATTTAAAAAATTAAGAAAAAGAATAGACCCACAAAGGGCTTTGTCACCTGGATGCCTAGGGAACCAAGAAAGCTTACAATCTACTTCTCTGACCCATTGTATCCCTCCCATGACATCATGGGCACACAGTTCAAGGACCTGCTGGAGTGACTGGGGTAGAAGGAAAGGAAAGGGCCAGAGGGGAAAAATACAGATATCTCAATCTCAATATCAATATCTCAGCCATCTAAGCGCATTATAAATCATGTAGATGACCATCTAACAATCTATTGCCACCATAAGCTCTCAGGGCCTGCCCTTGCATATAATAATGTATTAGCCACAAGTATTTGGGGGGTGGGGGCAGTGCTTCACCTGAAGCATATGGAAGTTCCTAGGCCAGGGATTGAACCTGTGCTGCAGCTATGGTAATACCAGCTCTTTAACCCACTGCACCATTCAAGAACTTCCACCATATTTTTTTTTTCATTAACTACCCTACTCAATAAACATTTATTGAGCACCTTCTATGTGCCAGGCACTGTTCTAGACACCATGCATATACTAGTGAAAAAAGCAGACCCATCATTGCTCGAGGAGTGGACATTCCAGAAACAAAGTTCTATTATTATTGCCATGGGCTAATGAAACAAGAACAGAGGTGGATTTCACAACAAAATAATCATTTGGGCCAAGCAAAGATTAAAGCACATCATAAAGTGCAATAAAAATCTCAGATTTTCACAGGAGTTCAAAGAGTAAACAGTAATGTGAAATGGAATCATCACTTAACAGGTAGAAAGGCCAAACTGAAAATTAAACCTGCACCGTTAAGAATCAATATTGTGTTTATATTGCAATGCTAAATTTTATTTTAACAAAATAATATTGTCTATTATTAATGTCATTTGAAGTTTTGTTTCTGGAGTTCCCATCGTGGCTCAGTGGTTGACGAATCCGACTAGAAACCATGAGATTGTGGGTTCGATCCCTGGCCTTGCTCAGTGGGTTAAGGATCTGGCGTTGCCGTGAGCTGTGGTGTAGGTCGCAGATGCGGCTCGGATCCCGCGTTGCTGTGGCTGTGGCGAAGGCCGGCGGCTACAGCTCCTGTTAGACCCCTAGCCTGGGAACCTCCACATGCCACGGGTGCTGCCCTAGATAAGGCAAAAAGACAAAGAAATTAAAAAATAAAACGAAGTTTTGTCTCTATTTAATTTGTGTATTTGCTTTTAGTTCTGTGGTTATATAAATGCCATATACATGAGATGTTTATAACTAGTTTTATGCTTGTTCGCTTAACAAAAACAATTTTGATCGAGGGATATATGGGAATGTTTTCCTTTAAAAAAAAAAAAAAGAGGTTTAAGAGTTTCCTTGGTACAGCAGGTTAAAGATCCAGCCTTGTCACTGCTGTGGTGAGCATTTGATCCCTGGCCTGGGGACTTCCACATGCTGCAGGCGCAGCCAAGAAAAAAACAGAGAGACAGAGAGTTTTATAGCTCCCATTGTGGCTCAGTGGGTTAGGAACCCAACTTAGTCTCTGTGACGATGTGGGTTCCATTCCTAGCCTCACTCAGTAGGTTAAGGATCCTGCATTGCCACAAGCTGTGGCGTAGGTCATAGATGCAGTTCAGATATGTTGTTGCTGTGGCTGTGGTTTAGGCTGGCAGCTGCAGCCCTGATTCAAACCCCAACCCAGGAACTTCCACATGCTACAGGTGCGGCCACAAAGAGAAAAAAAAAAAAAGTTTTAATCTTCGTTCAAATTTGGGAAACAATGGCATAGTGGAAGCAGGCTTTTTTTTTTTTAATGAATTTTATTATATCTATAGATGTACAACCATCATCACAACCCAATTTTATTTTATTTTGACTTTTTGCCTTATTTGGGCCGCACCAACGGCATATGGAGGTTCCCAGGCTAGGGGTCTAACAGGAGCTGTAGCTGCCGGCCTACACCAAAGCCACAGCTACATGGGATCCGAGCCGCGTCTGCAACCTACACGACAGCTCACAGCAATGCTGGATCCTTAACATACTGAGCAAGACCAGGGATCGAACCCACAACCTCATGGTTTCTAGTTGGATTCATTAACCATTGAGCCACAACAGGAACTCCACAACGTAATTTTAGAACATTTCCATCCCATCTCCCCAGAAAAGCTGGCTTGATGCTATTTAAATCTCGGCTTCCCCGTTTACCACCAGGTTATTCAACATCCATTGGTGCCTATCTCCTCCTCTATGAAACAGGGATAATATTAACATATCAGAGGCACTGTGTTGAGAATTAGTTGCCATATGCATGTTAAAAGAGTTGTCTGGCACAAAAGGTCCAGAATAGCCAAAGACATCCTGAAAAAGAAAATGGAGCTGGAGAAATCAGGCTCCCTGACTTCAGACTATCCTAGAAAGCTACAGTCATCAAAACCATACAGTACTGGCACAAAGACAGAAATATAGATCAGTGGAACAGGATAGAAAGCCCAGAATTAAACCCATGCACCTATAGTCAACTAACCTATGACAAAGGACACAAGAATATACAATGGAGAAAAGACAGCCCCTTCAATAAGTGGTGCTGGGAAAACTGGACAGCCACATATAAAAGAATGAAATTAGAATACGTCCCAACACCATACACAAAAATAAACCCAAAATGGATTAAAAACCTAGATATAAGACCAGATACTATACAACTCTTAGAGGAAAACATAGGCCAAACACTCTCCAACATAAACAACAGCAACAGCTTCTCAACTTCACCTTCTAGAATAATGACAATAAAAACAAAAATAAGCAAATGGGACTTAATTAAACTTAAAAGTTTCTGCACAGCAAAGGAAACCCTAACCAAAACGAAAAGACAACCCACAGAATGGGAGAAAATATTTGCAAATGAAGCAACTGACAAGGGATTAATCTCCAAAATTTATCAACACCTCCTACAGCTCAATACCAAAAAACTAAACAACCCCATCAAAAAAAAATGGGCAGAAGATATAAACAGATAATTCTCCAAAGAAGACATACAGATGGCCAAAAAACACATGAAAGGATATTCAATGTCACTCATTACTAGAGAAATGCAAAACAAAACCACTATGAGGTACCACCTTACACCAGCCAAAATGGCCATCATCAAAAAGTCTACAAACAACAAGTGCTGGAGAGGGTGTGGAGGAAAAGGATCCCTATTACACTGTTGGTGGGAATGTAAATTGGTGCAACCACTGTGGAAAACAGTATGGGGGTTCCTCAGAAAACTAAAAATGGAATTACCATTTGATCCAGACATCCCACTCCTCGTCATCTGTTCAGAGAAAACCATGACTTGAAAAGACACATGTACTCCAATGTTCATTGCAGCACTCTATACAATAGCCAAGACATGGAAATAACCTAAATGCCCATCAACACAGGAGTGGATAAAGAAGATGTGGTACATATACACAATGGAATATTACTCAGCCATTAAAAGGAAAGCATTAACAACATTTGCAGCAACATGGATGGACCTAGAAATTATCATGCTAAGTGAAGTCAGTCAGACAATGAGACACAAATATCAAATGCTATCACTTACATGTGGAATCTAAAAAAAGGGACACAGTGAACTTTGCAGAACAGATAGTGACTCACAGACTTTGAAAGACTTATGGTTTCCAAATAAGACAGGTTGGGGTGTGGGGGTAATGTACTAGGGGTTTGGGATGGAAATGCTATAAAATTTTGTTGTGATGGTCGTTGTATAACTATAAACATAACTGAGTAATAAAAAATGCTATTAAAAAAAAGAGTTGTCTGGCACTTAGCATAATCCTCAGTAAATACTTTTTTGTTTGTTCTTTTTTTAGGCCACATCTGTAGCATACGAAAGTTCCCAGGCGAGGGGTCAAATCAGAGCTGCAGCTGCCAGCCTACACCACAGCCACAGCAATATGGATCTGAGCCACATCCTCGACCTACAGTGCAGCCTGTGGCAACACCAGATCCTTAACCCACTGAGCGAGGCCAGGGATTGAACCTGCATCCTCATGGATACTAGTTGAGTTCGTTACAGCTGAGCCATAACGGGAACTTCCTCCTCAGTAAATACTTAATTCCCTTCTTTTTCTCATAATATTTTCAGGTGATAAATTGAAATTACTTGAAGTATTTTCAAAGAAATTACTTGAAATGATAAACAAATAAGGCCATATCTTTAAATAAAATCCTTCCTCTCAAAAAACGTGGGACCATAATTGGCCTGGAAGTTTCCAGAGTCTTATCAACTAGAAAACTGTTCAAAAAAAAAGGAAAAAAAGAAAGACGAATCTTACTAGTAACCATGAGGTTGCAGGTTCGACCCCTGGCCTTGCTCAGTGGCTTAAGGATCCGGCATTGCCGTGAGCTGTGGTGTAGGTTGCAGACGCGGCTCGGATCCCGCGTTGCTGTGGCTGTGGCGAAGGCCGGCAACTGTAGCTCTGATTCGACCCCTAGCCTGGGAAACACCATATACCACAGGGCAGCCCTAAAAAAAAAAAAAAAAAAAACACTGTTCAAGATTTCAAGATGCAATTTAAAAGGAAAAAAAAAAAAAAGAGGAGGAAAAGCCCTTGCAATGTAAGAAAAGCCATGTTCATGCTACAAATCTAACCCTAGCTCTCGGTTTTTGAGAATGAAATGAAGAGGAATGTTGGAGTTTTAATCCCTCAAAATTTCTGCTCCGGTATAGCAAGCACAAAGTAGCAATAAGCTAACTTACGAAAAGAATTTCAAAAAAACAAGTGTTGCTTCTCCCGATTTGCCCATTCTGAGTACCCAAGTCCTCCCTCTAGTTTGGGTGGGAGCTGTTTTTCCTCACTTTCAAGGCCCTTTTGGTCCTTACATTTACAAAGGCTCAGAGTTCATTTCAGGTCTAGATTTTAAACACAGCTGCCCACTTGACTTGTTACCCCCAAGTAATATCTCTTTCTATCCTCTTAGCCCTGCATCTCCAACTTGGGAGCTCCTTCTTGAAATTTTAGCTACTACTTCAATCAGTACTCTCTTTCCTCCAGTGATTATATCCCAGGTCAAAGGAGATGGACTTATCTTGCTCCCTTATTTTGAACCCACTTCCCTGTGGGGTCCAAGCTAAAAACAGATTTCTGAACATTCTTTTCTGAAGAACCAGAGCCATGACTCTTCAAACACTGCATCAGCAGTTACCTCCCCAGTCCTCCGCTGTACTCCCGCATGCACATCCTAAGAAAAACGACACTGTAATTCAGAGCAGGGCCATAAAGCCAGCTGAACAGATCAGAGAACATCAACCACAGCAGTGATGACTAAGCTGAGTCTTCAACAAGAAGGATTCAACCAGTTGGAGTGGGGGGAAAAGGCATTCTGGAAGAAGCAAAAATGTACACAAAGTATGAAAGACAACGATGGCACACATATGCTAAGCATACAGTATGAATACGAATACATTATCATATAAGGCTGATAGTTTAGGCAGGACCATATTATGAATAATTTTGAACATGGAGCTGACTCAGCTAGGTCTTAAAAGATATTTGGAGCCACTGAGGGAATGGACTGATCAAATAGCTAAGGCAGATATTCAAGTCCACGGCAGTGTGCTAATCACTGTGGGAGAGATGTTTGAAAAAAAATGCTATCTTTGACTTCCAGTCTATGATTCATTGCCATCCATCACTCACAATTTAGTGTAGGTCTGGTACTGACTTCAAAACAGGAAACTTCACTACTTTCCATTTACAAAGTGGAAGGAAGGAAGCTGGAGTTGGGCAAAGAAACACTGCAGTGGAAAGTCTAAACAGAACCAAGTGGCAGAGGCCTCCTTCAGCCCCGAGGGCAAAGTATTCCATTTTCCTCTAAGAGGTATGAATAAAAATAGCACGTGCTAGAGTAAAGGTCACAAAACCTCATGAAACATTCATAACTGAGTAATAGGCAGGTATCACTTATTTTTCATTTTATTTTTGGACGGACCCACAGCATTAAAAATTCCTGGGCCAGGGACTGAACCTGCGCCACAGCAGTCACAATGCCTGGTACTTAACCTGCTGCACCACAAGGGAACTCCTATCACTTATTTTGTAAACAGTCATTAGGGGAAGTCCTTGAAAGAAAAAAATACCACCAAAGTCCAGCTAAGCCTTCCTGACTTCTGAAGCATGGCAGGAGCTGTTGAGTTGCTCAGAGCTAAGGAAAAGGAAGTATTCTAATACAGCACTATATATACGCCAATTTTTTTTTTTTTTTTTTTTTTTTTAGGTTCGCACCCATGGCTTATGGCAGTTCCCAGGTTAGGGATCGAATCAGAGTTGCAGCTGCTGGCCTACACCACAGCCACAGCAACATGGAATCCGAGCTGCGTCTGTGACCTACACCACAGCTCATGGCAACGCCAGATCTTGAACCCACTGAGCGAGGCCAGGAATCGAACCTACATCCTCATGGTACTAGTCGGATTCGTTTCCACTGTGCCACAACAGGAACTCCCACCAATTTCTGTAGTAATAACTTACTTACAATTTGCATTGACTAAGGCAGTTAAAGGTCCGTACCAGAATCCACTTCAGGTAGATTTAAATGCAAAAAGTTCCTGTGATAATCTATGTGGGAAAAGAACCTGAAAGAGAACGTGTGTGTGTGCATGTGTGTATGTGTGTGTGTAACTGAAGCACGTTATACACCAGAAATTATCACAACTCTGTAAATCAACTATACTTCAAAACTTTTTTTTTAAGTTCATTTTTTTTCTTAATTTTTATACTACTCTAGAGGAGATATTTCCATGCAAATGCTGACCTCTCATGGTGAGAACCAGTTACTTCAGAGAAGTTATCATTCCAATGGAATTTAAGATAACTTGTGTTACTATGGATAGAAAGAGGCAAAGTCAAATGATCATATTTCAATGGAAGAAAAAAAAAACCTCATCCACAAAATGCTTTCCCCTTGGAAATCCCAGAACTTTCTCTTTTTCCTCAACAGGCTTTCTCAATTTGCTTATTATATTCCCACTGAAAATTATAAAACATCACTCCAACCAGAGATTTATTTGCACCAAAACAAATACCTCTGGCTAGTTCATTTTCTCTGATTTTCCTTGTTCATTTTCTCTGCTTTACATACTCATCAAGTGAATATTTTAAAATTTATTCACCAGTTCATTGACTGACACTTTGTGTTTCCAAGTCTGTGGCATTGCCAACAGTACCCAAATTAACATTCTTGTACATGTCTATGTACATATAAGAAATCCTCCTGTGTTTATACTCCTTGTGTTTACACCTAGAAGGGAACTACATCTTCAACCTTAACAGAATGCCAAATTCTTTTCTGAAATTGTTGTGCCGGATTTCATTTCTAGCAGCTAAGTATACATGCACCAGCCTGCATCAGGCTTTTTTTTTTTTCCTTTAAACTTTTTTGTCTTTTAAGGGCTGCACCCACAGTATATGGAGGTTCCTAGGTTAGGGATTGAATCAGAGCTGTAGCCACTGGCCTATGACACAGCCACAGCCACACAGCAACGCCGAATCCACCACATCTGTGACCTACACCACAGTGCACAGCAATGCCGGATCCTTAACCCACTGAGCAAGGCCAGGGATCGAACCTGCATCCTCATGGATGCTAGTCAGATTCGTTTCCACCAAGCCACAACAGGAACTCCTTGTCGGGCTTTAAATCTCATGCCAACCTGATAGATGAGAGAACAATATCTCAGTGTTGTTTTATGCATTTCCCTGATTACTCAGGGAGCTAAGCATCTTTTCATATTTCCTCTATGTATGAATTTCCTGTTTATATTCTTTGCTGTTTTTAACTTGTCTTTTTATTGATTTGCAAAGGTTTTTAATATATTCTGGACACTAATCACTGGTTATGTGAATTGCAAATAACTTGCACGACGTTAATCCCCAGGTTTTCACTTTTATTATCATGTCTTCTGATGAGCTGAAGTAATTTTAATGTTGCCAAAATTATCCATCTTTTCCTTTATGGTTTGTGTTTGTTTGTATTCCATTTGAGTAATCCCTCCCTACTTTATGTAATTAGATATATTCTAAATAATTTAATTTTGTATTTCATATTGTATCATTAATCCACCTGGAATTTTTTGCATGTAATATGAGGGATCCATTTTTCCCCATGTGTGGATAAACACTGTCCCAGAATAATTTATCACATAATCTTCCATTTTCCTATTGACTGTTAGTCACAATGTCTTAAAATGTGATATAATGAAACATAGATAAAACTGCTACGTATGTGTGGAGTCCGTTTGGGGGCTCATTACTTTCTTTCATTAGTCAATTTTTCTGTGTCTCTTAACCATTAGTATGGCATCTTAATTGTTAGGGTTCTAATAAGCTTATATCTGGTAGGGTAAGTTTTAATTTTTCCAGTGTTATTAAGGTATAATTAACAGATAACAATTATATATTTTTAAGTATACAATATGGTTTTGATAAACAGGAACACTGTGAAAGGATTATCACAATCAAACTAATTAGCATATCTACTACCTCATATAGTTACCTTTTTTTATGAATGATAACAACACCTAAGATCTATTCTCTCAGCAAATTTCAAGTATACAATACAGTATTATCAACTACAGTCACCATGTGGTACATAAGCTCTTCAGCACTTAACTGTTTTACAACTGAGGGTTTGTACCATTTGACCAACCCCTGGTAACCACCATTCCACTCTCTGCTTTAATGAGTTCAACTTTTTTAGATTCTATATATACATGAGACCATGCAGTATATTCTTAATATACGTGTCTGTGTGTATCACGCTTACTTTCCCCATTCATCCATTGACAGATACATAAATTGTTTTTATATCTTGCCTACTGTAAATACTGCTACAATGAATGTGGGAATACAGGTATCTCTTTGAAATACTGAATCATTTCTTTTGATATATACACACACTCAGAAGTAGAATTGCTGGATCTTATGGTAGCCCATTTTAATTTTTTGAGGAAACTCCATATTGTTTTCCATAACGGCTAAGCCAATTTACATTCCTCCCAAAAGTGTACAAGTGTTCCTGTTTCTCCACATTCTCACCAACACACTTGTTATTTTTTTTGTGTGCTTTTGATAACAGCCATTCTAACAGATATGGTTTTGATTTGCATTGCCCTGATGACTAGTGAGGTTGAGCACCTTTTCATATACCTGTTGGCCATGTGTGTCTTCTTTGGAGAAATGTCTGTTCATGTCCTTTGCCTGTTTTTTAATTGGGTTATTTGGGTTTTTGCTATTGAGCTGTTGGAGTTCCTTATGTGTTTTGGATATTAACCCCTTATTAGATGTATGGTTTGCAAATAACGTCTCCCATTCTGTAGGTGGTCTCTTCACTTCTTTAATTGTCTCCTTTGCTATAAGAAGCTTTTTAGTTTGATGAAATCCCACTTGCTTTTTTAATGCTTGTAGGATCTGTAATGATGTCCCATTTTTTCCTCATATTGACAGCTTAAGTTCTCTTTTTATTCTTGATCATCTTGCTTGCTCTTCTTTTCCTTGCTTCTTCAGAAGGAAATTTATTCTGATTTTTAACCCTTTCTTTTCTAATAAAAGCTAACAAATAATATAAAATATATTAAAGCTATAGATTTTCATCCAGGCATTGCTCTAGCTGCATCCACAAATATTGGTAAATTGTTTTCATTGTCCACAGTATTTTCTAAATTCTCTTGTGATTTCTCTTTGACCTATGGGTTACTCAGAATTTTGTTGCTTAATTTCCAAATATTTGGTGATTTTTCTAGATATACTTTTGTTATCAATTTCCAAATTACACTATTATCAAAACATCTTATAAGAACTTTATCCCTTTGAAGTATTGAGACTTGCTTTATGGCTAAGCATATGGTCTATTTTGTAGACTCTAGTGTATTTGGAGAAGATTCATCTTGCAATTGTTGTGGATATAGTGTTTTATAAATATCAATGATGTCAAGGTGGATAAAAGTGTTGTTCAAACAATCTACGGTTTACTCTTTTTTCCTGCTTGTTCTATCAATTACTGAGAGAGATGTATTAGTCTCTAACAATGATTATAGATTTTTCTGTTCATCCTTTTAGTTCTGCCAACTTCGGCTTCATCTATTATGAGTTTTTTTTTTTTAGGTGTACACACGTTTAGGACTGTTTTCCTAATGAGATTATTATTTAATTATTATGGGTGTCTTTATTTCTGGTAATATTCCTTGACTAGGGGGTGTTTTTTCCACAATAGTAATACTGTACCTTTCTAACTGCAATAGTAATACTATATTTCTCATCATTGGTATTTGTGCAAGTATTTTTCCACCCTTTAACTTTAAACCTATCTGATCTTATTTTTATTTTTATTTATTTATTTATTTATTTGTCTTTTCATGTAGAGCCGCACTTGCGGCATATGGAGGTTCCCAGGCTAGGGGTCTAACAGGAGCTGTGGCTGCCGGCCTTCACCACAGCCACAGCAACGCGGGATCTGAGCCGCGTCTGCAACCTTCACCACAGCTCACGGCAACGCCGGATCCTTAACCCACTGAGCAAAGCCAGGGATCGAACCCACAACCTCATGGTTCTTAGTCGGATTCATTAACCACTGAGCCACGAAGGGAACTCCCTGATCTTATTTTTAAAGTAGATTCTTGCAAACAGCATACAGTTGAGTCTTATTTTCTTGATCCACACTGAGACCTTAAGGTTTTCATTTGATAGCTGGTCTAGTCAATTTTTTTTTTCCGGTTTTTGCTTTTTAGGGCCACATCTGCTGCATATGGAGGTTCCCAGGCTAGGATTCAAATCGGAGCTACAGCCACTGGCCTATGCCACAGTCACAGCAACGCAGGATCCAAGCCACACCTATACCACAGCTCACAGCAATGCCAGATCCTTAACCCACTTAGTGAGGCCAGGGATCGAACCCGCAACCTCATGGTTCCTAGTCAGATTCGTTTCCACTGCACCACAACGGGAACTCCCTAGCTGATCCTGAACTCCTAGTCTATTCAATTTTTAAATAAACATTTTGGGATAACTTTAGATTTACAGAAAAGTTGCAAAAATACTACAGGGGAGTCTTAAATACTTCTCACCTTTCACTATGTTAATATCTTATATAAGCATAGTACATTTATCAAAACAAAAAACAAAACATTGGCACTTTACTATTACAAAAAATCCAGACTTTATTTGGATGTCACCAGTTTTTTCCATTAATCACATTTTTCTGTTCCAAGATCCAATCCAGGATTCTACATGGCATTTTTCATTCCACCTATTATCCACCATTTACTTTTAAAGCAATTGCTGGTATAGATGCGTTTAGTCTGTCAGCATGCTATTTGTTCTTAATTTGCCCCATCTTATCTTTGTTCCTCTTTTTTTTTTTTGGCATCTTTAGGTTAATCAAGTATTTCTCAGTATTCCCTTTTATCTGGAGAACTGCCTGTGCTACTGAATCTTTGTGGCCCTCGTTGATAATCTCCCCTGGTGGACCCTATTAAACATCCGGGACTCTCAAAGAAAAAGGTATTTTAAAAGATGTCCCTCTGATCCTCGCTCAGGGCTCAACACTCAAGCTTCAGGGTATCTCTCCCTACCAAGAACAGGTTTACTGGGGTCACTGGAATAAAAGGTACCTGTGACAGAGAGGACATGTAGCTGTCAACTGACATACTGGAGAAATCGAAGAGCTGGAGTTGCCAGAGAATGAAACATCATCTGAGCAAAAAACTGCAGAGGAAGTCACAGCTGTGGCACAGCCAATAATGAGTTGTGGAGCTGAAACAAACAACCCAAGCTTTCCTAAACTATTGATGACAACAAGTATTCACTATGCTGTTAAAGAATGAGCTATCTTTGCTCTTTTTTCATAAAAATATTACATAATCGGAGCTCTCATGGTGCAGCAGGTTAAGGATCCAGCAATGACACTGCAGCAGCTCAGGTCGATGCTGTAGCGTGGGCTTGATCCCTGGTGTGGAAACCTTCACATGCTGCGTGCACAGACCAAAATAAAAAAATTATATAATCATTGCCATATGATGAGTTGATCAAAAAATAAGCAGTCAAAAGAATAGAAGAAAAGCATTATAGAGGGGTATCAGGAAGTTAGTAATAACGTTACTCTGAATTTTATGATGTTTGTGACATCTGTAAAGTATTGTCTTTTCTCCTTCCAAACAAATGTTCACTTTCACATCCAATTTTGTGTTTGTAATTTTGTATTATTCTTCTTAAAGACCACCCCTCCCAAATTGTACAAACTTCTGGTTAGATCTACCCTACTTTGATAGATGTCTGATTTTGTTTTTACCATAATTTTTAATACACGAACACAAACACACCCTTATACATATGCCCGGCCTCCACCAAAACACAGAGAAAAAAACAGAGAGAGACAGATTTGTGTGTGCGTGGTTTCCTTTGTTTTCTAACTCTTGTTACAGGAACTATTATGGTTTTCTTTCACCTTTCTCCAGTGATCTTTGGAGTGCATATATTATTTTAATTCACCTACTGGTTATCATTTACATTTTAAAAATCTATATATTTGAATCCATATTTTTTAAATTAGTTAAGACCAAAGTAAACAGTTTATTTTGGCTACCCTTATGTATGATTAGGAATTCAGCACATTTCCCCCCCTTATACTGGACATCTCTTGGCCCGGCCTCATACCCTCTGGACACGCTCTCACTGTAGCCACTGCTATGACAGCCAGCTCCACACAGGTGAAGCTGACAGCACGTCACCTCAGATGCATCACACATTTTTTTTTTCTGCCCTAGGACTTCCCTAATACTATGCTATTGCATAGAAGCCCTCTACATAATCATGAACACACAACAGCAATGTCCCACAAGTCAGCCTCTAACGAACGGTAATTGGAAATCAATGGACAAATGCTCTCATGCCCTTTTGGGGGGCAAGCAATTTTGAGGCACATGACCTACAGCTTCTCAAAAGACTCCACTGAAAATGAGCTCCATTCACCCACAGTCTTGCCCAGCACTGTACTGTACCTTTGCAATGGCTTTTCCTTCTCTGTTTTATTCTCTCTTGTTCCACTGCTTTCTGCAATCACTTTCCAAATGAAACACCTGGACACAAATCTTTGACTCTACTTCCGGGGCTAAACCAGACTAAAGCACTCCTCTTCCAACCCTCCCCAAAACTTCCTAAGCTTAGTTGACATAATTTGAGGTCTCAGAGTCATCATCACTACAGAAAAGGAATCACACTTACCAGATCACTTCCTGATCATGTAACAATAGGCTCATATTCACATCTACAGCCACTCTAGTCACCCCTCACCTAAAAGGAGGCTTTGCTTTGCTGTGCATTCAGGAGAAGGTCCACCACTGCTCAGAGGCACAGTCGAACTGCAGAGCTTACCGAACTTATGGAAGATAACAGAGAAGTATACACCTGCTAGACCCTAAATTTCCAGCACACGGGTCATTCGAAAGTCAACCCACCTCATTTAGAACTTCAGAGGGGTGGCCCAGCCTCCTCTTTTGGATTTAGAGAACTGGAAAGGAAACTATGTAACTCACACAATTGTAGATAAAACCCACTTCAGCTCCTGCATTAATTGGGACTCTTCCATGGCAAGTGAATGAAACCCAACTCCAAACAGCATTAAGCTGTTACAAAAGGGATTTAATGGTTCCTGTAACCTAGAAGATGATAATGAAGCTGTCATCTGACATAGAAAACCCAGAGATCAAAGTATTTTTCAGTGAATCTCTCTTCCTATCACTTTTCCATCTCTCTCTCTCCTCCCCAGCAAACATCTTCCGGAGGTGTCAGCGCTACAGGAAGGTCTGCAAGCTCTCCCTGCCTGCTCCTCTCCCTCCCTAATACATCTCTTGAACACTTAATTCTGTATTGGTGGCTGCTTCTCGACAGACTCAAACTAGCTCAATCAAGACTTGCAGAAGCAAACCCAGGTAAGACTTTGTGAATAGATAATTAAGGTGCCTTCAGGAGAAACCGGTACGGGAGAGAAACAAGACAGGAAAGGGAAAGAAACCAAGTGGTGGGTCAGTTTCAGTCAAAATCTCTGCCCAACCCTTCAGGGAAGCAGGACTCACTAGGGCAAGAAGTCACCCATTATTCTATTTCTAACCTTATGTTCATCTATGGTGATCCAATCAAGCTCACCAAACAGAATTTTATAATGTACACTATAGATGATGGCATACCCAGTACTTGCAATGAAATAAAATAATACTGCATGTATAACCTAGTAATATCGTACTTGTGCATAGCAAATAGTAGAAACTCAATAAATAATGAATTGCACTGAATTTACAATATAAAATGTTTGAAAACTGCCACCACCCTATTTAAAAAGCCAGCACCCACAAACAGCTTTCACATAATTCTTCTTTTTCCACAAAAATATAAGTCCCAAAATTTACACAAAATGCCAGCCCTCTTTCATTTTTCTTCTCAGGCCATTTCTCTCTTAAGGCAAGAGTCTTATTCTTGTTGCTCATCTTTGTCTCTCACACATCAGTTCCCTGTCAATATAACTCTTTCAACCCACTTAAATTACCTATGGAGAGAAACGGACCAATGGCTAGGGCCCAGAACTGGAAGCAGCAAAAGCCACAACCCAACATCCTAATGCGACTGACTGGTGAGCCTGGAAAAGGATGTTTTCTTGGCCTGGGCCAGAGGATAAAGACCAGAGGGAAAGCAGACAAAGCTGCCTCTTGATCCTCTTCTCCTAGATCTCACCACTCCAATGGAAATTTGAACCCAGTGGACACACCAAAAAGAGGAATAAAGATGTGAGTGCTTAGAATCCATTTAAACATCCTTCCTAAAATTTCCCATGGCGGGTGTTTCCTAACAGAAAGGCATTCCCTGGCCCATTTTACCTCACTAGTGTAGCAGGAAAAAAGAGGTGCTCAGGAAATGTGAGGTTACATGTTATTGGATGTCTCCCCTTTGAACTTTATTATTACACATTTCTTTAAAAAAATTTTATGTATTATTGACAGTATGATTCTTACCCTTATCTAATTATAAGGAAGTGATTTACAAGGCCCAGGGCTTGGTGAAGATTCATGGGTTAAGACTTGAGAAAAACACACTTTAGGCTTAAAGCTAGGGTTTCAAATCCCAAATTCAGCTTTCTCCAGCTATGTAATCTAGGACAGAGGAGTCTATAAACTCAACAAAGTATATAACTATGTACAATGTTATTGTAAGGAATAGAAATAACACAGGAAAAGCATCTGGCTGATAGGATATACTCAATAAAACTTGGCCATTACTTACGATGGTTTAATTTTTGTGAAGAATACAAAAATTAATCTCTTATAGTAGCTAGTATATAAAATTATTCATGATCAAAACCGTATATGTAGTTGTTTCATTTATGTCGGCCAGCACTCCTCAAAAAAGCGATTAAGCTGTATTGTCCATTCAATCATCTGTTCATTTATTTATTAATTCATCCAGATACTGTCCACTGTGAGGGCAATACACAGATGTGTGAATAAGCAATTATGTGACTAGGCTTTGGAAGATGAATCAATAAACTCAAACTCTTCCTCTGTTTGGATTTTTGTAAAAAATAATTTTATTTACCTCTTAACTCTTAGTTGCCTCCACAGTTAATAATCATCTGTAATATACTAATCCTATTACATAAGCTACCTATTAAATTGGTTAATACCAGTTTATTTCGGCAATTTGGAAATTAAGTTACACAATCGAACCTGAATGATTCTGATGATTCTAAAAACAAATTCGCAACGCTCCGGGTAGTCATCAGTGCTCACAATTCCCACTTACAAGATTATGCCAGATTATCTTTTGTTAGCATTCATGTATTCCCACTGGAGTCAACAAAGGGCACGAGGTAAAGCTCGCCTAGCCTTCTTCACCTAGGTACACGTGGAGGGGGACGAGAGCTGGTGGGAAGTTCCTCGTGTTTGACTCCTCGCTTTTCTCACTACATAATTCCAACTGAATAAGTTCCGGCCACTTGGCTTCTCACTGGCCAAGCGAGAGGGCACACGGGAGCAAACTGCTGGGAAGCCAAATTTTGGAACCGCAGCTTCAAACCCCGACGCGGTGCCACGCGCTATCCAATCAGAGCCGAGTACCGCATTCTTTCCCGACGTTCCTCCTTCAGTAGAGACCTCTACGTGCCAGCAAAGTCAGCTAATCCCAAAATATTCATAATAATACTTACATTGCTACACAAGTCACACTTGCATTCATTATTTCACTCATGCTCCTCAACAGTCCAGGAATATGGGCGTTGTTTCTATTTCTCAGGAGAGGGGACTGCACCCGAGCTACAGGGCCCACGAGCTGCGGGGCCGATACACAAATCCGGAGCTGGGACCACGCCTTCGAGACGGATTGCAGTCTGGCGGCCCAGACTCACCGCCGACACTTCCCCAGCCTGGAGCTTTCCCTGATAACCCACCTGCCTTGGATTCTCGGGCAGCAGTTACCCTCTCTCGCGGCCCACTGAGTCTGTAACCAGACGCCATTCACCCATCTTCCCCAAACCTGGAAAACCATCGCCAAGTGTGCCTGCAACCCTCAGCGCTTACAGGACAAAGCCACGAATCTGCCGTCACCCTAAGGGTCATCCACGAACCCGGATCAAGCACTAAGTGGCTGACTCAGGCTTCCCACACCCGCCCGACCTCGGTCACCAGAAAAGTTCCCATTAACCAGCGGGCCCGGCCCTGAGCTTAGAGGCCGCTCTAGCCGCTCACAGAGCCAGAACTCTCGTTGTTCCCCATCTGACGTCATCGTCAGGCGCCGCGGCGCGGTGGCGGGCACGCGCAGCCGAGAAGATGTCTCCGACGCCGCCGCTCTTCAGTTTGCCCGAAGCACGGACGCGGTTTACGGTAAGCTGAAGGCAGGAGGGTGCGACCCTGGCCCTGCGCTAATTTTTGCCCCCCTCTTTGTGAAATTACTGGAATTGTGCTCTGGGGGTAAAGCGGGGAAAAAGGCGTGTGCTCCGCGGCGACGTGCTCCCGGTCCTGCCGTGGACTGTGAAGGGGGAAAGGCGCATACCTGCCTCTTCCGCGCGTCATCTGTGGTCCGCCTCCACCTTCCCTCCGGCTGTTACGCCGCTTTTGAGCGCCTTTGGGCCCTGCGTGGAGGGCTCACCCGCAGACCATCCCTGTTCGGGTCCAATTCCTCTGGAGTGCTCGTTTAGCCGGGCAGGTGTCTTCAGAACTGGAAGGAAGGCTGTTGAAGGGAGAGGGCGGTAGTGGTTTTAGCCCAGAGTACCGGCTCCCGCCCCGCATCCTAAGCTGCCAGGTGGTTGTTCCAGTCCTTATTCACCACCCTTTAATCCTCCGTATCTCTCCGCTGAGAGATCGATGAGGACGGCCCTGAGTGGAAAAGACAAACTAGTCAGTTTAGGAAGGATTGTCAGCTGTCATTTTATTCTTACACACGGGAGCATAGTAGTTTAAGCATTTGGGAAACACCTTACAGAGCGTTTTCATATTAGCATATTTAACTCTTAGGATAGCACTGTGAAATAGGCTGTTTTATTATCCCTGGTAGATGAGATAGAAACTGAGATAGTCCCCGCCTCCAAAAGTTAAATGATGTACTTCCCTGGTTTTTCTGACTTCAGATCCAGTACTCTTTTTTATGTTGCCCATCACCGAAATGAAGAACCTTGTTCTAAACTGACTGTATTTGTCCCCAGTTGTCTGAAATTCTGCTGGGAGTAACTTTGGACTATTCTGGAGAATTCGTGGTCATTTAATAGTGAGCTAATGACTAATAGTCACTTTATGGGAGATCATTTAGTCCACTTCTTCACAAGCTTCAGCATGGGATGGGATCACTTGGAGATCTTGTTAAATGTAGATTCCAATTCAGGGGGTTTGGAATGGGGCCTGAGATTCTGTATTTCTAACAAGGTCTCAGGTGATACCACTGCTGTTGTTGCTATAGAATCTACAGCAGCCCTCACATTTAACTGATGAGGAAAATAAAGCTCAAAAAGGTATGGAGATATACCCATGATTCCACAGCCTATTCACAGTCAGGGATGGACCTTTCCAACCTAAATGTAGCTCCTGTGAGGTAATAAGATGGTTTTCCAAGCGTTTGTGGATTTTCACAAAATGGATGACTTGACAATATTTTTGTCTTTCAATTATGACTGTTTTAAGACAGGTACTTACTGTTTACTATGTGTCAGGGGTTGTAATGCGCAAGCTACCTAGAGGAGGTAGGACTTTTGATGCGTCTTAAAGAATGCGTAGAATTTGCATAAGCATGTGGGAAGAATAATGTGAATGAATACACTAGAGTGAGCTTGATAGAAAATCATGGAAAAATGGCTAGACCCTAGTAGAGAGTATGTGTTAGGAGGTCCTGGGAAATAAGGTTGGATAGACTGAGTGGGGTAATATTGTCAAGGACCTTTAAAGGGAGCTACGAAACAAACCTGTAAATAAGGAGCCACTTGGAGAATTTTTTTAAGAAGCAGAATACTCTGGTGAATGGGTTATTTAAAGGCAAGAGGGAAAACCTGGACTGATAAGTCTGGAAAGAAGAAGCTGGGAAGCTCTTGGCAAGTTTAAAATAATGAGTAGGGAGTTCCCATCGTGGCTCAGTGGTTAACGAACCCGACTACTATCCATGAGGATGCAGGTTCAATCCCTGGTCTCACTCAGCTGGTTAAGGATCCGGCGTTTCTGTGAGCTGTAGTGTAGATTGCAGACATGGTTTGGATCTGATGTGACTGTGGCTGTGGTATAGGCTGACAGCTGTAGCTCCCTAGCCTGGAAACCTCCATGTGCCTTGGTGCAGCCCTTAAAAAAAAAGGAGAGAGACAAAATAAATAAGTGGCATTTGAATAAGAATCACTGATAGATAAATTCTTCCAGATACAAACATTTTTTATTGACGTACTACTGATGTATGTTTATTGATATATTCTTCAGTAAATAATAAGCAAAAATTTCTCTACCCATTTGCTATTTTTATTTTTCTAGAAATCTACCAGAGAGGCCCTGAACAACAAAAATATCAAACCATTGTTGAATACCTTCAGCCAATTACCTGGCAGGTAAGGTGTTAGTATCCATGAAATAGGCTTGCTGAAATCGATATACTTACCCTGAGCTGTTTTAAAAATGCAGGTGTTTTTTTGTTTTTAATAGTGAAAATGAAAAAAAATGTACCCTTGACCAAGCTTTTAGAGGTGTTCTAGAAGAAGAAATTGTAAGTATGTTTTTCTTTTATTGTTAAAATTTTGCTGGCAGATTAATAATACTTTTAAAATTGTTTTTATTCTGAGAATGGCTATTTAAACATGATTTTTTTTTCTAGACTGAACTTGATATTTTGTGAAATCTGATTTGGTCATAGTCAACTGTAGGACTTACGTACTAATTAGGGGTTTTGATAACACAGGTGCAATTTAAAAGTTTGATTTAATAAATGAGTAGAGCCCTCTCCAGGTGAATATGCTTAAGCTGATATGCGGTCTTCCTGAGCAAGAACTAGAACTTGAAGGTGAGCCTTCTTGCTTTGCTGAATAAAGGATGACACATCCTGCAGTGGCACAAAAGGTCTAGTCCAAGGGTTTTCATCATGGGAGCTGGGATTCCATGCCTTTATTTTTCCTATGGCACCCCCTCAGTGGTTAGCATACAAAAATATCAAGAACCGGTCCAACTTCAGTAGAGAAAAATAAACGTGAAAAATCTGAATTTGGATTCCCATTGTGGCTTAGCGGAAACGAATCTGACTAGCATCCATGAAGACGCAGGTTTGATCCGTGGCCTCACTCAGTGGGTTAAGGATCCAGCATTGCCATGAGCTGTGGTATAGGTTGCAGATACGGCTCAGATTCCGAGTTGCTGTGTCTGTAGCGTAGGCCATCGGCTACAGCTCCAATTCAACCCCTGGCCTGGGAACTTCCATATGCCATGGTTCCCTATGTGGCCCTAAAAAGACAAAAAAAAAGAGAGAGAGAAATCTCAATTTATTTACCATTATCGGAACACCTGAATGAAAGGAAAGGAGATGTTTCAAAAGTTTATTCTTGGTTTAGCAAAGGCTGGGTCCCAACAAACCTAAATCTTTTCCCAGATCATAAAACAGTGGCTCTTTCTTTTTGGACAATTGTTTATCAAATTCAGTCTTTCCCCTTCCTCAGACCTAGTTACTTCTTGTCAGGCATTGGGCAAGTTACTTTGCTTTTCTGAGCCTCAATTTTGCTTGTTAAGAGGGGAACTATCATTTTTTTCAGGGTTATTGTGTAAAATGACACTTAAAGAATACTCAGTAAATGCTGGTTTTTATGATGTTATCAAACCTAAGCATGACCGCTCTTCTGTTAAAACCCTCCCTCAAACATATTGTTGCACCAATATAGTTAATTCCCCTAGCCCTGCCTTTGTCCTGTGCCATTGAGTTATGGCCTCAGCACATCTGTATTTGATTAGCTTAAGCCTTAATCATGCTAATATAGCCATTTTCCTAAGACCATTGGATTTTAAGTGAATCACCTGCTGTTTAATTATTTGATATACTTCTTCAGTTAGGGCTTTTACTGTTTATTTTTTAAATTTTCACTTTAGAAAGTAATTTTATCTTCTGTGAGCAATATCTTTATCCAGCATTTGTGTAATCAATTTAATGTCAGAGGGTATGTTTTTATAGTAGAATTAGTCTAAACTCTGGCTCCTAAATTAAGTTGTTTTCTCCTCTGTTGGTAGATAAATCATTCATCATGTGAAAACGTTTTAGCTATTATTTCTCTTGCTATTGGGGGAGTAACTGAAGGTAAGTGTGGTTTTCTTTTGTTTTTTTAAGTAATCTTGGGCATGGCATGCTGTATTTAAAACGTATTCTCCCCATACTTCTCTGCCTATCTGATTTTATTCATTTTTTAAATTCTGCCTACCCACTTGGCCCAGAAGTCCAAGTGAAATTAGCTCACGCTTCCCATCACTAGTATATAGTGCGCATGTTGGCACTTCCTTTGTTCTCCGCTTGTTTTGTTCACTCTGTAAATATTTTTTGAGCATATATGCTATGCTTGGTTCTGAGGTGGAACTTGGAGCTTCAGTGGTGAATAAAACATTTTCCCTGCCTGCAAGGAGCCTAGTGACTAATGGGGGAAACATACATGTAAATGTCCCACTGAGGGGTAATTCCTGTGGTTGAGGTGATTCTCCTTCAGAGTCTGAAGGAATCTGGATGATCTGAGAGAGAAAACTAACATGGGATGGGAGGGATGGTTAATTTGTCAGGCAGAAACAGAAGGGTATAACTATAAAGGCCTAGTTCAGCATGACTAAAAAAGGGGAGCAGAAAGGTGAGAGGAGGATGAGAACGGTAAGGAAAGAAGCAGGAGGGGTAGGTCAGGGTCATTTATAAAGGGGTTAGTATGCCATGCAGAAGAGGACCTATGGGAGAAGCGTTGGATTGGGAGAAACTGCTGGCAGGAACACGAGGTAGAGGACTGTTAAAATGTGGCAGCAGAGGAGTTCCCATCGTGGCACAGCGGAAATGAGTCTGACTAGGGACCATGAGGTTGCAGGTTTGATCCCTGGCCTCGCTCAGTGGGTTGAGGATCTGGCGTTGCCGTGAGCTGTGGTGTAGGTCGCAGATGCGGCTTGGATCTAGTGTTGCTGTGGCCGTGGCATAGGCTGGCAGCTGAAGCTCCAATTAGACCTCTAGCCTGGGAACTTCCATATGCCATGGGTGCAGCCTAAAAAGACAAATAAAATAAAATAAAATATGACAGTGGCAATGGGGGGTAGTTTCAAGAGACTTAAAAAAAGCATGTAGTAAGTACACAGTGACTAATAGTAGTAGCTCATTAAATATTTGAAGAAAGAAGCTATGAAAAAATAGTTCACTACTCTCCTTTAACCAATTTGGTTAAAGTACTCATTTGATTTATTCATATAATTTATGTGAAAAGTGCCTTTTAATCTGCCTTTTAATTCACATTTATAATTTTGATACTTATTCCTACAAAAACTGGAACATACAAGGTAAAAGTGGTCTTCCAGCATAGCACCAAACTGTTTTGTGAACTTAAGCATAGTTCATTTTTTCAGGAGTTAAACTTTTATACAAGATGACTATTCATCATTCATTCATTAAGCATACTTAAATGAATTAGTTCTACAATGGAGACTTCTTTGCCCAGTTCCTAACATTTTGCAGCATCTGCTTACTTGATTGATTATCCTGATACAATATTCTTGTAGACTGGTAATGTTTTAAAGCTTGAAATTCTAGAGGCTGTATTTGGAACTTTAGTTGAGAAAAGTGAAGACATAAGAACTTAGTTAAACCATAAATAAAAGTTTAAATGCCTTTTTATTTTAATTTGATGGGGAAATTTCTCCTTGAGAGAAGTTATGTATTGATTTGTAAGACAGGTTTTCATAAATGTTTTGTTAAAATCAGCTCGGTAGATATTTATTGAGCTGCTATTCAGTGTCAGACTCTACTGGTGTAAACGTTCAAAAATACTTACCCTTAACTCAATAGTCTACATAACAAAGATAAGCAATTAGGATATGATAAGTGCTGTAATTTATGTACAGAGTGCTTCAGAAGCATAGATGAGGTGGCCTGCTCAAAGGTATCAAAAGAGTTTTTTAGATGCTCTGTGTACTCTGTGTTTTGAAAGATGGAGTAAGAATTTACCACGTGGTAGAGAGAGGGAAGACTTTAGGCAGAAAAAAACGTTGTAAACAAAACCATGCAAATATGAACATAGCAGAGTGTTTGGGAATTGAGGAGGGGGTGTCTGTGGCCCAAGGTTAAGGTGAAGCAAAGAGAGTGGTGTAGAGGCTGGGACACCTACACAGGTGTAGGACACAGGTTGTGAAAGTGCTGGGGGATCATGCTGTAACCCAGCTCATCAGAATCCTCAGTGAATCTCCATTTTCAAATTGAGATTGCAGGCATTAGCTTAGTTTTACTGAATCAGAATCTTTGGAAGTGGAATCTGGGTAATTTTCTTTTTTTTTCTTTTTTTTGCCTTTTGTCATTTTTTAGGGTTTCACCCATGGCATGTGGAGGTTCCCAGGCTAGGGGGTCTAATTGGAGCTACAGCTGCCAGCCTACGCCACAGCAACGCGGGATCCAAGCCACATCTGCAACCTACACCGCAGCTCATGGCAACGCTGGATCCTTAACCCACTGAGCGAGGCCAGGGATCGAACCCGCAAACTCATGGTTCCTAGTCGAATTCGTTTCCGCTGAGCCACAACGGGAACTCCTAGGTAATTTTCTTAAGTTCTGTAATTATTAAATGAGAGTTAACTTTTGCCAAACTGTACTGCAGCTAAGGGCAGGGAGTATGCTTCTCAAATCTCTTGGATGTACGGGACATAAGTATCACAGATCTAAGTGCTGAAAGACTTTAGAGATCATCTAGTCCAGTCTTTGTTCTGGCCTATCATGTCCGCCCTCAGTGATTTCCTTGGCAGGTGGTCATTCAGCCTCTACTCCCGTTGATGGAGCTTACTATTTGACTTCATTTAGATAGTTCATACAATCAGACCTCCTGTGGATTGAGTTGAAATTTTCTGCTTTGTGCCTCAGTGATTCTGGGCAGTATCCCTCACGTCACATTCCAGATGTGATCTTACCAGGGCAGAGTTCCTTTTTCTGAATTTCTACTGTATTAATGCAGTATTTGGGGCTTGTAGTACCCCCTAGATATTTTTTTTTACATGCCATGCTTAAGTAAATACTTTTCTTAAACACGTAACAAATGTTAGTATCTATTAACTTAAAATAGAAGGGAGAGGAGTTCCTGTAGTGGCGCAGCAGAAATGGATCTGACTAGGGACCATGAGGCTGCAGGTTCGATCCCTGGCCTAGCTCAGTGGGTTAAGGATCCGATGTTGCTGTGAACTGTGGTGGTAAGTCACAGACGCGGCTCAGATCTGACGTTGCTATGGCTGTGGCATAGGCAGGCAGCTGTAGCTCCTATTTGACCCCTAGCCTGGGAACCTCCATATGCCTTGGGCATGGCCCTAAAAAGCAAAAAAAAAAAAAAAAAAAAAAAAGAATGAGCAGAGAGAGAAAAAGTTTTTTAGCTAGTGTAGATGACCTTAAGATCTTTAATTTATTGCTTTACTCTAATAACATTGAATTTAGAAATAAGCAACTTTTTATTTCACCATTTTTTCCCTTGAAACAGTACTTTTAAAAGTTTAATAAGTTGAAATCAGTATCAAAACTTTGTCATCTTCTTTGAAGTAGGTCTTTTTAAATCACAAAAATAATTTAAATTTAGCAACGTTATGGAGCATTTGGAAATGAAAAAAAGGAAAAATACTAGTCGTAATTCCTCTACTTTAAAAAACTACCATTCATTTTTGTTATACAGTTTTAGTTTCACTAGTCTTTTTGAAAGATTTTATTGTTATAACCATAATATCCATAGTTTTGAAGCCTGCCCTTTTCACTTGACATGGTATAATAAGCGTATTCCAAGTTACTAGAGTCATCATAACCATCATTTTTAATTGGCTGCATTATATTCTTTTGAATAGCTTAGTGGTGAAGAAAACAGACTGTGGAGCCAGACTGCCTGGGTTCGTATCCCAGCTCTACCACTTACTGGCTCTATGATCTTGGGCAAGTTATTTAACTTCTCTGTGTCTCAGTTTTCCCATTCTGTAACTTGGAGATAATATTATCTACCTCTATCTTTATAAGGATTACATGTGTTAATGTACGTAAAGCATTTAGTGTGCCTGACATATAGTAAATGCTCTAGAAATATTATCAAGAATGATTATCGTCATCACATGCCAGAACTTACTTAAGTGTATCTCACTTGGGGACTTTTGGGTTCCTTCTTTTTCTTGTCTTTCACAGCCTTACTAGGATTGACAAAGTGTACCTTTAAGATTTTCCTCAGAATTATTTTGTTTGAGCTCTTTTACTTAACAGTATTCTAAACTTTTAAATTGGCTTGTGTTTCACTTTAAGGTATCTGTACCGCATCTACACCGTTTGTATTGTTGGGAGATGTTTTAGATTGTCTTCCTTTGGATCAGTGTGACACAATATTCACTTTTGTGGAAAAAAACGTTGCTACTTGGAAATCAGTAAGTGCCTTAGTTTCTTTTTCTGCTAACATTTTAATTCGATAGATCCAGAGTTCTGAGTGTAGATTTTTTTTTTTTGGCTTATATTTCTAATATTGCTGATTGCCAAAAAGTTTGTTCCTATGAGAGTTAAAATATTCTGCTCTCTTGGAAAAGCTCAGTAAGAGTCATGTATGGAGGAAAAAATTGAAGTACAGAATTTGAGTAGAAACAATTAACTTGAAAACACACACTTTCACATGCTTAAAACAGAATCATGTTTTGTTATATATCTGAAAATATATTTATTTCATTAAAAATGTTACTTGCTTGAAGAGTTCCCTTGTGGTGCAGCAGGATAAGGATCTGGCTTGTCACTGCAGTGGCTTGGGTTGCCACTGTGGCACAGGTTTGATCCCTAGCCCAGGAATTTCTATATACCACAGGTGCAGCCAAAAAAATGTTATTTGCTTGAAAAAAGTGAAAGTGGCATAGTAGATTCTCAGCGCATGTTAATGTTCTTTAAAATTTTACTTCCTAAACAAACAAAAAGCCAAAAAAAAAAAAAAAAAAAAACAAGGAAGTTTCTGTTGTGGCTCAGTGGTAATGAGCCCAACTAGTATCCATGAGGATGCAGGTTCGATCCCTGACCTCGCTCAGTGGGATAAGGATCCAGCATTGCCAAGAGCTGTAGTGTAGATTTCACATGCGTCTCGGATCCTGCGTGTCTATGGCTGTGGTATAGCCTGGCAGCTGTAGCTCCAATTTGACCCATAGCCAGGAAACTTCCAAATGCCACAGATGCTGCCCTAAAAAGGAAAAAAATTTTTTTTTACTTCCTGTGACTTATTTGAAGAGTGCACAACACTCAGAACAATGGTAATAATTTCTTTCTTAATTTCAGAATACATTCTATTCTGCTGGGAAAAATTATTTACTACGTATGTGCAATGGTAAGTGATTCAATGGTAAATGATCACTTTGTAAAAAGTAAATGTGGCCAGGAAAACAGGTGATTGAATTAAACACAAATGACAAAGTTTTTTAAGTAAATTAGTACGTTTGTTTTTAAATACCAACCTGACTTATTAAAACTGATCATTCATAATATGAGAAAAAGAATGTGTGTATATATACATATCCCTTTGCTGTGCAGCAGAAATTGACAGGACATTGTAAATCAACTATAATAAAAATTCCAACTATTGCTGTTCTGAGTGTAAACTTAATGAAAACCAAAAAAATTTAGTAATAAAGCTTATCTTGCCCATGCTAAACTTGTTCTATTCCTAATTTCCTAGTGTTCCTTTGTAATAGTTTCTACCTCCATTTTGAGAACTACTGCTTTAGGGAAATACTTTTGACAGACTGGTTAAGAAACTGGGGTATGGTTGTAATAAATGTGTAACCTTCATTTCCCTGTGTTGTTAGATCTCCTACGAAGATTATCAAAATCCCAGAATACAGTCTTCTGTGGACGAATTCAACTCTTTTTGGCCAGGCTTTTCCCTTTATCTGAGAAGTCAGGTAAGCTTTTGTAGAGAAAATGCTTTGCAGGAAAATCTTTACCAGTTTTTAATAGATTAGAACCTACCATGATGATAAAAAAAAAAATGGTTCCAAAAAGTTGAAAGATAAAATAGGAATGTCAGTTTATTTTCTTACATATAGTTTACCTGTCCCAGTTTATCGTACAGGTAACTCTTAAAGTCACTGACTCTTTATGTTTAAGAATTATTAATAATAATGTACAGTAGAATCACATTGAAATATGTAGATATGAATCATGTTTTTATTTTATTTCCTAATATATACATATTTTTCTGCCTCTATTTTTCTCCTTCAGTCACTATTTAGCCACATTTACTTCTGTTCATTTATCATTTATTATTGTGAAATATAATGGTAACATGAAAAGCACATAAAGTAAAAGTGTGGTATAATAATTGTGAAGCAAATACTTGTTTAACCACTGTCCAGAAATGGAATATTGCCAGTTCTCTGAGCCCTCCATAATCTATTTAAACATGCCAGTCTTTGCTTTAGTCTTCCTTAATTATCAGGCTGATATATCACCTACTTCATGTGTTGTTGTAAGGAATAAATGAATTAAAGTATGTGAAGAGTTTACAACAGTGCATGCATATGGACAGACCTATATATGTTAGCAGTGGTTTTATGTTTATTTTTTGTTTTGCTGCGCTCACAGCAAATGGAAGTTCCAGGGCCATGGATCAAACCTGCGACAGCAGCAACCCAAGCTGCTGCAGTGACAACCAGTGTCAGATCCTTACCCACTGTGTCACAAGAGAACCCCCAGTAGTGGTTTTTATGTGGCTTTCTTTTTGTCCTGCTAGATTTTATGTGTTTTTTTTTTTTTCCTTCATACTTGTTTAATGTGGTCAAGATAAATTTAGATTTACCAATGTTTTTACCACTTTTATTTCTGACTTTCTGTCTGTGACTGTTTTTTTCCCTTTAGACTTTCCTTTAGTGAAGATTTGTATTTTTTCTGAAAAATCTTTATTTTCTCTCAAACAGTGTTTTCAATAGATGAAAGAGTATAGGCTGGCACTGGATATAAGATTTTGTTTAGTAGGAGATAATCACTACTTTGCCTTCTCTCTTCTGTTGTTCTATGTAGAAGTCAAATGTCAGGTTACAGGTTATCTTCAATTCCTTTGAAAATAACCTAGGGTTGTTTTTTTTTTTTTTGCCTCTCTGCTTGTCAGATTTTTTTGTTTTTGAGGGGGAGGTTGTTTTTTCAGTTCTGCTATGATGTATCTAAGCATGGGTTTTGGTTTTTTTTTTAATCATTCTTCAGATTTGTGGGCATCTTGAATTTGTGGATTGGTTGTCCTTCATCTAATTTGTGAAAATTTTAGCTCTTATGTCTTCAAATATTGTGTATGCTTCTTTCTCTTTGTCTCTTTCTGGAACTCCAGTAAACATCTACTACCTTCTCCTTATATCCTCTATCTCTTAAACTTTATATATTGTTCATCTCTTTGTCTCTCTTCATCACATTCTGAATAATTTCTTAAGGACTGTTTTCCATTTAACAAGTTCTCTCCTCAGCTATGAATAGTCTGCTACTAAATGAGTTCTTAACTTCAGTAACTGTATTTTTCATTTCTAGAAAGTTTTAAGTCTGCTTTGTCATTTTTTAGTTTCTTCTTACCCGCTTATATTTTCAAACTCTTGTTTTTTAATTATCTAACCAGGGTAAGCATTGTTATTTTCATTTATGTGTCAGACAATTCCAGTGCCTTAAGTCTTTGTGGGTATGTCTCTAGGGTCTGTTTCTTCTGTTTCTCACTAATGGTGTCTTACCTCTTTGTATTTGATGCTATATTTGAGAAGATAGTTGAGGAAATAATTTTGAGGCCTAGGTTAGCTATCTTTCTCCAGATAGAGTTGTCATTACTTCCCTCAGGCACCTTTAGAAGGGTGCTACTACTTATCCAAGATTAACGTAATCTAGCCCAGCTCAAGGCCTGTGATTCCTTTGATCAGCAAGAAGACTTGGAGCTGGACCAAACTTTGGTTCATCTTTGCCTGAGGACATGGCCCCATAGGTCCCAATTTGAAAGATGGTTGGGGTCAATTTTTTAGATTCCCTACCGTCCTTGGACCCAGAGATTTACTTTTATCATCCTCACTTCAGGAAGCTGCTGTAAGAGGGACTCAATTTTGCAGCTGATTCTTCCAGTTTGGCAGATGTGCTCAAGACAAAAGTGGCTTTGAGGACTGCTAATGCATGGCTTATCACTCTTGCCTTCTTGATTTTTTTGCCAGAGATTCCTCACTGTGTGTCAGCTCTTTACTGGTTTTAATAAAACTGTTTTTCTGTTCCATTACCTAAAACAGTGCTGTGAAAATGGTTTATGCGCTTAAGTATTTACAGAATTAATCTAATTTATCCAACTTTTTAGTTGTCTTTAGTGAGAGGATCAATCTAAATTAGCCTTCCATTACTGAAAACTCAAGCTTTATATAATTTTTAACAACTTTATTGAGATGTGAATTCATAAACCATACAATTCACCACTGAAAATGCACAGTTCATTATTTTTTAGTATATTCACAGGGTTGTATAGTCATCACTAGTCTAATTTTAGAACATTTTTACTCTTAAAAGGAACCCTGTACTCATTAACTATCTTTTTCTTCTTAGCCCCATCCTTACGCTCTCTCCCAGACCCTAAACAACCATTAATCTACTTACTGGTCTCTATGGATTTTCATATTTTGGACCTTAAAAAGTGGAATAATGCAGGAGTTCCCATTGTGGCACAGCAGAAACAAGCCCAACTAGTGTCTGTGAGGACTTGGGTTCAATCCCACCCTCCTCAATGGATCAAAGGATCTGGCATTGCTGTGGTAGAGGTCACAGACATGACTCTGATCCTGCGTTGCTGTGGCTGTGGTGTAGGCCAGCAGTTGTAGCTCCGATTTGACCCCTAGCATGGGAACTTCCATATGCCATGGGTGTGGCCCTAAAAAAAAAAAAAATGGAATAATACAATATGTGGTCTTTTGTGACTGGCTTTTTTTTTGTTTTGTCTTTTCGCCTTTTCTAGGGCTGCACTCATGGCATATGGAGGTTCCCAGGCTAGGGGTCTAATCGGAGCTGTAACTGCTGGCCTATACCACAGCCACAGCAACGTGGGATCCAAGCTGCGTCTGCAACCTACACCACAGCTCATGGCAACGCCAGATCCTTAACCCACTGAGCAAGGCCAGGGATTGAACCCACAGCCTCATTGGTCCTAGTCAGATTCGTTTACTACTGAGCCCCGACAGGAACTCCGTGACTGGCTTTTTTAACTTAGCTTAATATTTTCAGGTTTATCTGTATTGTCGTGTAATATATATCTGTAGTTCATTTTTATAGCTGAAAAATATCTCTATATAGCCAAACAATATTCTCTGTATGAATATACCACATTTTGTTTATTCATTCAGCAGTTAGTAGACATTTGATTTGTTTTTGCTTTTTGACTATTGTGAATAATGCTGCTGTGGACATTTGTGTACAAGTTTTATGTAGATATTTGTTTTCATTTTTCTTGGGCATATACATAGGTTGGAATTGGTGGATCATGTGGTAACTCTTTCAGTTTCTCCTGGATGTATATCTAAGAGTAGAATTCCTGGGTCATATGGGAACCCTGTATTTAAATTCTTGAGGGGCTACCAAACTGATTTCCGAAGAGGCTACATCTTTTTACAGTGCTGTCATTGATACAAGTGGGTTCCACTTTCCCCACATCCTTGTTTTTTTGCTTTGTGTTTTTTTTGTTTTGTTTTGTTTTGTTTTGCTTCTTAGGGCTGCACCCACTACATATGGAAGTTCCCAGGCTAGGGGTCGAATCAGAACTGTAGCCTCCAGCCTACACCGCAGCCGCAGCAATGCCAGATCCCATCCTCATCTGCAACCTACACCACAGCTCACAGCAACACTGGATCCTTAACCCACTGAGCGAGGCCAGGAATCAAACCTGCATCCTCATGGATCCTAGTCAGCTTCATTTCTGCTGCACCATGAGAGGAACTCTCTCCTCACATCCTTGTTAACACTTACTATTTACTGTCTTTTTTACTATAGCCATCCTTATGGGTATAAAGTGGTATCTCTGATTTGGGTTTGCATGTAAAATGGTAAGCATCTTTTCATGTGCTTACTGGTCATTTGCATGTCTTCCTTAAAGAAATAGTCTATTCATATTCTTTTGCCTATTTAAAAAATTGGGTTGTCTTTTTATTAGTTGCACAAGTTCTTTTTGTGTTCTGGATACTATACCTTTATCAGATATGTAATTTGCAAATATTTTCTCCCGTTCTGTGGATTGCCTTTTCACTTTCTTGGTAGTGTCATTCACAGTACAAAAGTTTGAAATTTTGATAAAGTTTAATATATCCACTTTTTGTTGTTGTTTCTGGTGCTCTTGGTGTCATATCTAAGAAACTGTTGACCCAAGGTCACAAAGATTTACATCTCTGTTTTCTTCTAAGAATTTTAACTCTTACATTTAGGTGTATAATACATTTTGAGTTAATTTTTGTAATTTAAATTTAAATTTTTGTAATTTACAAATTTTAAATTTGTAAATTAAATTAATTAAAATTTGTAATTTTTGTTAATTTGGTGTAAGGTGGGAATCCAGTTTCATCCTTTTATATGTGGATATCCAGTTTTCCCAGCAACATTTTCAATGGTTTGTTGAAAAAAAAGTATTTTTCTCCATCATGAGTTGGCATCTTGCCTTTTTTATGTCTTCAAAATATCAAGATCAGTTGAACCTTAGAACCCGGGCGCTAACTCTTCCTGCTATCTGTAATCTTTTTGTTCGTTATTGTCACCTTACTGCCTTTCGCTGTCACTCCATCTCAGTTTAAATTTCACTTCCTTAGAGTCCCTGTCGTTGAGTGTCTAATATAAACCTTCTACCTCCGTTACCCATTATCACCACCGGATTTCAAATCTCTTCTTAATATTTAGCACCATGACGTTTTTGCTGTGTTTGTGTTGTTTACCTCGGTATTTTCTGTGCCTAAAACAGTGCTATACGTCTAGGTGCCACTTAAATATGTCATAAAAGAAGCTCTATGTCTTTGTGAAATCAAGTGTCCCTCTTAAGCACTGATTTGTGATTTCTTTTTCTGAGATTTACAGAAGACATAAGAACAAAGTTTAAATTCTCAGCCATTCTTTAGTCCTTCCTGCTTATCTCCAGCCTCCACTGTCATTTTTTAAAAAACATTTTAGATCTCTTTTTTCAGTATACTACATTCCTAAATTAGCAAGACCATAGAGAAACCACTTTTTTCTTTCGGTTATTAGCTAGTTGAAAGACTAACAGTGTGTTGCTGAAGGTAGCTTTAAACTATGTGTGGGCGTTCCCATTGTGGCTCAGTGGTTAACGAATCCAACTAGGAACCATGAGGTTGTGGGTTTGATCCCTGGCATCGCTAAGTGGTTTAAGGGTCTGGCGTTGCTGTGAGCTGTGGTGTAGGTTGCAGACGCGGCTCCAATAGCGCGTTGCTGTGGCTGTGGCGTAGGCCGGCAACTACAGTCCGTTAGACCCCTAGTCTGGGAACCTCCATGTGCCGCAAGTGCAGCCCTAGAAAAGGCAAAAAGACAAAAAAAAATAAAAATAAAAATAAAATAAATAAACTGTGTATTAATAAATTATATTTTAATTTAATAAAAGTAATACAACCTTATTTTAGAAAATTTGGAAAATTAAGAAAAAAAACAATTCTTAATCCTGTCATCCTAACATAAGCTAGGTTAGCATCTAGGAATACCTTCTTGTAGTATTTTTTCTCTCTCTCTTTTTTTTTTTTTTTTTACATTTGTAGATACTTAAGTTTTACTGGAGTATATCCCAAGACCTTCAAAAAGGCATTTTTTTTTTTGCCTTTTGTCATTTTATGGCCGCGGGTTTATGGCTGCACCCGCGGCATGTGGAGGTTCCCAGGCTAGGGGTCTAATCGGAGCTGTGGGCACTGGCCTGCGCCGCAGCCACAGCAACGCAGGATCCAAGTCGCGTCTGCAACCTACACTGCAGCTCACGGCAACGCCGGATCGTTAACCCACTGAGCAAGGGCAGGGATCGAACCCGCAACCTCATGGTTCCTAGTCGGATTCGTTAACCACTGCGCCACGACGGGAACTCCCAAAAAGGCACTTTAATATGTAATTTACCCATTAAATTCAGTAAAGTATGACTGAAGTTTTTAACCTAATGAGAATTATGGCATATGCTATGTTGAGTAGTAAACAGAGAAGAGACAAAGATATTTTAAGTAGGCAGTGCTGAATGGTCAGCCAGATTCATTCACTAGCTTAATGACTTCATCTAGCATACTAGCTTTTTCTAAAAATTTTTGTTTTTGGAGTTCCCATCGTGGCGCAGTGGTTAACGAATCTGACTAGGAACCATGAGGTTGCGGGTTTGATCCCTGGCCTTGCTCAGTGGGTTAACAATCCGGCGTTGCCGTGAGCTATGGTGTAGGTCACAGATGCAGCTCGGATCCTGCGTTGCTGTGGCTGCGGCGTAGGCCAGTGGCTACAGCTCTGATTAGACCTCTAGCCTGGGAACCTCCACATGCCGTGGGTGCGGCCCTAAAATGACAAAAAGGTAAAAATAAATAAATAAATAATAAATAAAATTTTTTGTTTTAAAATAAGAGTTGCAGAGATAGTATAGAGTACCTGTATAACTTCAGCTAGTGTTACCCTCTTACATAACCGTGGTGTAGGTATCAAAACTAATAAATGAACATTGGTGCAGCACTATCAGCTGCAGACTTTATTTGGATTTTACCAGATTTTATCACTGCTTTCTTTTTTGTCGAAGGATCCAGTCCAGGATCCTGTATTTAGTTGTCACCTTAATCTCCCCAATCTCTCCAGTCAGTGACAGTTCTGCAATCTTTGATTTTTTCATGAACCTGACAGTTTTGAAAAGTACTGGTCAGATAATTTGTAGAATGCCCTTCAATTTATGTTTGATGTTTTTTCATAATTATCCTAAGGTTATGGACTTGAGAAAGAAGACCACAGAGGTGATAGGCCCTTCTCAGTGCATCATTTCAACATGGTGGTTTTTTGTTGTTGTTGTTGTTTTGTCTTTTTAGGGCCGCACTCGGGACATATGGAGGTTCCCAGGCTAGGGGTCAAATCAGAACTATAGCTGCAGGCCTACACCACAGCCACAGCAGCAGCAACACCGGATCCAAGCTGTGTCTGTGACCTACACCATAGCTCATGGCAACACCGGATCCTTAACCCAGTGAGCGAGGCCAGGGATCAAACCTGCATCCTCACAGATGCTAGTCAGATTTGTTTCCACTGAACCATGACAGTAACTCCCTCAACGTGGTGTGTCTTTTTACTGGAGATGTTATCCTTGATCACTTAATTAAGGTATTATCCTTGATCACCATATTTCTCTACTACAAAGTTATTATTTTCCCCTTTGCAACTAATAAATATTTGAAGGGAAATATTTTGAGGCTTTGCAGATACTTTTTTTCTCCTTAGATCTTTGCCCACTGAGTTTAGTAGTGTTCCTCAGTGGTTGCCTGCAGTGATTATTATTAGGTTGTCCACGTGATTTTCTACTTCTTGCATTCCTTCTATGTTTATAAATTGGGGTTCTTAGCTAAAGAAGAGTTGTCTCGGAGTTCCCGTTGTGCAGCAGAAACGAATCCGACTAGATCTGCCATTTCTGTGGCTCTGGCATAGACCGGCAACAGCTCCGATTCGACCCCTAGCCTGGGAACCTCCATATGCCACAGGTGTGGCCCCAAAAAGGCAAAAAAGTTTTTAAAAATTAAAAAAAATAAAGAAGAGTTGTCTCTTCTCCATTGTTTACTTATTAAGTCAATCATCTATTTCAGTATTTTATATGAGTTATAATCTCATAGTATCATTATTTACTTTGCTTCTCATATTATTAGGAGTTTTGCCCATTGGAGGCTCTTTCATGCTTTTCTGGCAGGAGAGGATAGCCCACGTGCAGCTTGTATTTCCCTTGTCCAACTCCTGGAATCAGCCACTTCTTCAAAGAGCCTTACTTGTTTTATTTAGAAGGCAAGATCTGGGCTCTGGATGTGCTAATTGTTACTGGAGTATTACTGTTTCTAAGCCCTCTCAATGGACAGAGCTCAGAAAGATACATACCTGTGTATTAACATGTATACACATGCATCTGTATTTATTTCTGTATCTGTCTACATTTTTTTAATGGCCCGACAACAGAAACAATGATATCATAGTGATTGACACTTAGGAGTCTAATTCAGTAGACCTACTTATATATAACTTCTTTCCTTGACAGTGAGAAATATCTTGTTAACTAATTTATAAATTACTACATATTGCATTCTCTGAAATTGTTTTAGAATGTTCATGTATAATAGGGATCAGCCATATCTATTATAGTATATACAGAATTCTGCATACTCTAAAGGCACCTTAAAGAATCTAAAAAGAATTTGAAAATCAAGTGTGATGTTATTTCTGATGATCTTTTGCTTAATTATGGGTTTATCATTTATGTATTTTGATTATATGACAGCAGTGTTATATTCTTAAACAATGTAGGTGTTTGATGGATATGCTTTGAAAGTCTTTTTTTTTTTTTAATAGGTCTTAACTTGCAGAGTCAGTTTAATCTGGAAAATGTCACTGTTTTCAATACCAATGAGCAGGAAAGCACATTGGGTCAGAAGGTGAGGCTGACATGAAATCTAACAGAACATATTTTAAGTTTGTCACTGAGATATGAATGGGTCTTCTAATCAAAAATTTTAAAAACCTTTATTTCTAGTTTATAGAAATATGTATTCTGTGTTTCTAAAAAAATGCAAACAAAATAGAAATATTTAACATAGAAAGTACAGTTACCTCATAATCCAAGGCCGCAAAGATAACTACTTTTAACATTCTCTTTTTGTCCTTATAGTACTTTGTGTGTGTAGTCTTATTACAAAAATGAGGTCATGCAATATATACTGTTGTGAAATTCACTTTCTTCTTCTAGCAACATAAAATGGTTGCATTTCTGCATCAGTACATTCAGATCTGTCTCAGTGTTTTAATGTCTCGTGATAAGTCTTTGGATATATCACAATCTCCTGTCAGTGAGTATTTAATAATCTCTAATAGTGAAAAATTATTGACAACATTATAGTAAGTAGTATTTATATATCATTGCTAAATTATGCAGGTATCTCCTGCATAAATAAATTTTGATAAGTGAAATTTCAGTCAAAATAAATGCATATATCAGATTTTGATAACAGTTGTCCAGGTCCTTCTCAGAAAAGTTGTACCCATGTATTCCAGTGGCACATAGAGAACACCTTCCCATTTCCCCACAGTCTCACGCCAGCACAAGGAATTATCAGTTTTTAAAAATCTTTTCTTAATTGTTATATACTTGAAAGGTAAGTCATCTTTGTTTTGACTTAGATTTCCTTGGTTATTAATGAAGTTGAAGAACTCACTGTGTTTACTGGAATTTATTTTTTTCTGTGCTGATTAGAAAAAAGGAAAAGAATTGTCTCTTCATGACATTTGCCCATTTTACTGCTGAAATGTCTATTGATGTTTAGAAAGTCATATATTATTAATTCACGATAAAGTTCTCAGTTGTTAGTTTTCCTTATAACTTTATAGAGCTTACTATATAGAGCTGTTAAATTTGGATGTAGTAATGTTAACATTTTTGGTTTTTTATCGTTTTTGGCCTTATGTCATACTAAAAGCTTCCACCCCACAGCAGTATGTACTTACCTTGGTTGTCTTCTGGTGCTTTTATGATTTTGTTTTTTCTTTTAAATCTTTTACTCAGCAAGAAGTGTTGGAGTTGAGACTAACTTGGGAGTTTCCATTGTGGCACAGAGGAAATGAAACCAACTAGGAACCATGAGGTTGCGGGTTTGATCCCTGGCCTTGCTCAGTGGGTTGAGGATCCGTTGTTGCCATGAGCTGTGATGTAGGTTGCAGACGTGGCTTGGATCTGGCGTTACTGTGGCGCTGGCGTAGGCTGGCAGCTACAGCTCTGATTAGACCCCTAGCCTGGGAACCTCCTATGCCACGGGTGCTGCCCTAAAAGGACAAAAGACCAAAAAAAAAAAAAAGGAATAGAAAAAGAGACTAACTTGAATTATAATTTAATTTTATTTTTTTCTAAATGGCGAGCCAGTTATCTCAGAACCATATGTTAAATAATCCATCATTTGCCCATTTTTTTTTTCAAAAAGACTTCAGCAAAGTTAACTTTATTCTTTTTATTTTTTTACTTTTTAGGGCTGCATTTGTGGCATATGGAGGTTCCCAGTCTAGGGGTCCAATTGGAGCTACAGCTGCTGGCCTACACCACAGCCACAGCAACACAGGATCCGAGCTGCGTCTGTGACCTACACCATAGCTCGTGGCCACATCCTTAACCCACTGAGCAAGGCCAGAGATCAAACCTGCATCCTCATGATTCCTAGTCAGATTCGTTTCTGCTGAGCCATGATGGGAACTCCCAACATTAACTTAATTTTTAAAGATTATTTATCCAGAATATAGGCCAGAGTTGGCAAGATTTTGGACATTTAGGAGAAAATTATGAAGTTTAAAAAAGTATTAGTTTAAAAAAGTATTAGTTAGATATAACTAATAGCTCACTGTAAATTAGAGTACTTTAATTTATTCCTTAAATTGTAATCATTATCAATTTGGAAATGATAGTGACTTTAAGATTTTTCAAAATCTGTTTTTCACCTTTTTATTTCTTTTATGTATTTCCTTGACTACCCTGTGTAAACTTGTTCTTTTGAATTTTTCAATACAGAACAGGACACCCAGCACATCCTAAAGTGTTCCCAGACAGTGTTATATGTAGGGAGCGGGTGAAGATTTTCAGAGTCAAGGTTGGGGACAAAAATTACATAAATTCACTTTGAGTTATTTGTGGTTTTGGAGTCCTTAGGGTACTAATGATCTTCTCACTTTTCCAAAAGGACTATATTTCCAAATCATGTTTTTCTCTCAACCCTTTGTCTCCAGAGAGAATCTACTGACCATGTTTGGAAAAGTACTGGTTTAAAACTTTGCACTGTGTCTTCATGATTATTTTATGTTATTGTCATACTGCTCTTGAGTTCTCAGATCTCTGTCACATAGAATTCTCGTCTGCCTGACAACTGCTTCATGATAGGCTGTACTCTTTTTTAAATTTAGCACACGGAGGATAGAGAAGAAGGAATGGATGTAGAAGAAGGTGAAATGGGAGATGATGAAGCTCCAACAACTTGGTGAGTGTTTAGAAGTTCGTATTTCTTGGTTTACAAGGATAATACCTTAATGACTTATCAAGTACTAGAGTGAGAACATACACTAGGAGGAAGGAAATCATGCTTGTAGATTTCTTTGATTTGTAATTTTCATGTATGTTACTTAAATTTATAACTCCTGTCACTCCTGGGTTGTATCAGTTGGTTTCCAAATTGTGTGCAAGCAGTTCATTGCTTAGGTACCCTCCTTGATATAAATTTGTAAAGTTTGAAAAGCCAACCAGGGAAACCTATGTGCTTTTCCCCTTCTCCCTTCCATTTCACTTTGAGATTATGGTGCTGTGTGGCATGTGGATCACTAAACCTACTTCCTGTTTCCCATATAAAAATGACAGTCTTACTTGGAATATTTGTATGGGCATGAAGCTTAGCAAAGATGCTAGCTATAGTCCATAGTTTCATCTTGTTCAGGTTTATTTGGAAAGAATGAAGTAAGGAAATATTCAATTGTGTTTACAGACAAAATTAATTTGAAGGTGATGTCGACAACTTTTGTGGCTATTTGAGTATATTAAATAGTTGATATCTCAAGCATTTTTGACATACGGTTAATACTAAAAGGCTTCATTGGCCATTTTGAATACTACAAAAAAAATTGTTAATATAATATCTGAAATGTCTTTTAAAAAATTGAGTTGCCTGGTGGTTAGGACTTGGCATTGTCCTGCTATGGCTTGGGTTTGATCTCTGGCAGGGGAACTTCTGCATGCTGCGGGTGCAGCCAAAACGAAAAATTACAAATTATAACATTCTGTAGCATAATAATTGCTTGTAAAATTAAAAGAATATGTATTAACACTGAAGATTTTTAACATAGCCAAATTAGAAGTTGAATTGGTAATACTATAATAAAGACACTAAAGAAAGGTCTTATTTTTGTGATACTAAGTTAATATGTACCTAATGTATTTGTTTAGTACTAGGTCTTCTTGGTGTGTTGGTGAGGATGTAATGCTTATGGCTTCTAACATTAGACTCAAAGTAGCTTTAGCCTGAACAACATAGAAGTTGATTTCTTTCTCCTATACATCTGAAGACTGGCAGTTCAGGGCTGATGCAGTAGCACTCGTCAGGGAGATTGTCTAAGGACCCATGTTCTTTCTAACATTTGTTCCACTATCCCCTGGTATTTGCTCTTTTTCTGTGGTCTAGGATGGTTCTTCATCGCATCTACATTTTAGCCAGCAAAAAGGGAAAATGATAAAACGTGGCCCAAATAAGTCACATAGGACTTCCATTCCCAACTCATTGACCAGATTTTAATCACATGGACACACCTAGTCCAAGAGAGGTTGGATAACAGCATTCAATTCTGAATGTATCCAGTCAAAATTCAGGGGTTCCACCACTAAAGATAAAGCAGGAATAGGGGTCTTTGAACCTCTCGAAATTATTTATAAAAGTTTATGTAAGTAATTACGAATGTGTGTGCTCTTCTGGGGAAAGAAGCCATGACTTTTAGCAACCTTTTGAAAGGATTTGTGATGCAAGAAAAGTTAAAGAACGTAGATATTTCTAAAAGAAGTTTAATGATTCATTTAATATAACATTTATTTTATTAGCTCCATTCCAATTGATTACAACCTGTACCGAAAATTTTGGTCACTTCAGGATTACTTTAGGAACCCCGTGCAATGCTATGAGAAAATTTCATGGAAAACTTTTCTCAAGGTAAGTTGCCAATCACAGACTACCAAAAGCCCAATAACCTAATGGCATAATCTGAACCTGACTCTTGTCCAGCATACGTTTCACTGTATAATTCTACCCCTTATGTCTTTATACATATTTCATAATATATAGGAGCTAAGTTGTAAATTAATATATAAATAATTGATTTTGGAGTTCCCATCGTGGCTCAGTGGTTAACAAATCCGACTGAGAACGATGAGGTTGCGGGTTCGCTCCCTGGCCTTGCTCAGTGGGTTAAGAATCTGGCGTTGCCATGAGCTGTGGTGGAGGTTGCAGATGCGGCTTGGATCCCGTGTTGCTGTGGCTGTGGCGAAGGCCGGCAGCTACAGCTCCTGTTAGACCCCTAGCCTGGGAACCTCCATATGCCGTGAGTGCGGCTCTAGATAAAGACAAAAAAAATAATAATAATTGATTTTGAGAGTAGTTTATAAATGTCTTGAGGATTTAGAGGTTGGTAAACACAACTTTAGTTTTTTTTTTTTGTTTTGTCTTTTTGTCATTTTAGGGCCGCACCCGCGACATATGGTGGTTCCCAGGCTAGGGGTCTAATCGGAGCTGTAAATACCGGCCTATGCCAGAGCCACAGCAACATGGGATCCGAGCCGTGTCTGCAGCCCGCACCACAGCTCATGGCAATACTGGATCCTTAACCCACTGAGCGAGGCCAGGGATCAAACCCACAACCTCATGGTTCCTAGTCAGATTCGTTTACCACTGAGCCACAATGGGAGCTCCCTAGCTTTTTTTTTTTTTTTTTTTACATATTGTCAACATGAATTGCTGAATACCTTCTACCTTTACTTTGCACAGTTATTTCAGCTATTCTGTTAGAACAGGAGTCTGCAAACTATGACCTTGGACCACATCCAGCCTAACCACCTACTTTTTTAAATAGTTAATATTGACACACAACTATACCCATTCATTTACGTATCATCAGTGGTTGTTTTTATGCTAGAATAACCAACTTGAGTAGTTGTCATTGAGACGATTTGCCCCAGATAGCCTAGCATATTTACTATCTGACTCTTTACAGAAGTTTGATAGCTTCTTTTTTAAAGGAATTCTGTTTTGTTTTGTTTTTTTTTGGCTATTTAAAGATCAGTTTATCCTTTTCGTTGTAATCAAAATCTAAGGTTAGTAAGTAGCTTTTAAAAGTAGTGCAGTGTGGGACATTCCGTGTGGTGCAGTGGGTTAAGGATCTAACGGTGTGGGTTCAATCCCTGGCCCAGGGATATGCAGCCAAAAAAAAAAAAAAAAAGTAGCACGGTGTGTATTCTTTGTTATTTTTTAAAGTTTTTATTTTATATACAAAATCCCCCTTTTGTTTTAACTATCCAAATTCAGATTAAATGGTGAATGAGAAATCCAGGAATTATCCCTTAACCGGATAGGATATGATATCATTTTTTAATTTGGTCACAGTCATTAGCACAAGAAATGCTTGAGAGTTTCCATTGCTCACTAAACAGCCGTGTTACTGGTAAATTTCTGTATATTCTGAAAGCATTCCTTTCTCTGCTTTGCTCCTTATACAAACTGCATAAGAAATCACATTTCTTCAGAAATAGAGAGTTTACTCCTCAAGCATTTGGAATAACCGTGAAATCGCCTACAAAATAATTTTACCTTCATTTTTCTATCATAATTGTTCTTGCTAATGTGCCTTAAGTGTGCATATACAGTTAACTGCGAACAAATTGTAGGTATTTTGATAAAGAAAAGCACTAAACAATGGAAAAGCAAGGAGATCCTGCTGTATAGCACTGGGAACTATGTCTAATCACTTGTGACAAATCCATATATATATGTGTAACTGGGTCACCATGCTGTGCAGTTGGAAAACTGACAGAAATCTGTAAACCAGCTATAATGGAAAAATTAAAAAAAAAAGAAAAAGAAAAGCACTAAACAATGCCAAATAAAACTAATTGATGTTTTTACTTTGCAGTATTCCGAAGAAGTTCTAGCTGTTTTTAAGAGTTACAAATTAGATGATACTCAGGCCTCAAGGAAAAAGATGGAAGAATTGAAAACAGGAGGAGAGCATGTATATTTTGCAAAATTTTTAACAAGTGAAAAGGTATGACTCTTTCATAAGCATGGTGAGAAATGTTTTTGTTTTTCTATTTAGCTGATATCCTTTTAAGTTAAATACAGTAGAAAAGTTTATTTTTGCTTAAAACTGATAAATGTTAGTTTGAGAGTTCTATTATAGAAGTAAGATATATTTGATTTCAGAAGTGAAAGGAGGGTTGTTCTGCGTTGTCTGTTTTGTAGATTTATTTTAGAATTCATTTTAGTTACTTTCAAGTATATATAATTTGAACCTCAAGTTAGGATTTAATTTGCATTTATGAAATCATTTTGTAATTAGTTTTCCATTTAGTTACAAATAAGGGGTTTTAAAATTCTCTGTTAATTTTAAGTAAATTATGTTCAAATACTATGTTGAGGGATTATGTAAGTTTCTAGTCAAGATGGCACATTGAATTTATATTTCAACTCACTCCCTTTGCTCCAAATACATAGTAATAACAGATAAAGAGAAAAAAAAAGAAAACCAGCAAGGCAAAGTTGGGCTTTTAGAAACAAGATAAATATCTTCATAGATCAGAACTGCCAAGTAGTAAGTGAAAATGAAGCTTTGGGCCTGCCGGACTCTATCCCAAGCAGGTGGTGGCTCCCAGGAGTTTGGCTACAAATAACAGAGACCAGGTGTGTTCCTTGTGGGACCAGGAGCCAAAGCCACATTCAGTGTCTGAACCAGAGACAGGTGTAGAACTTAACCCACTTTTGAAAAGAAGCTAAGATAAATATTATCAATCTTTTGCCAGTGGCTGCAGTTTTGTTGGACGTTGTGGGTCTAGGGATAACAAAGGCACAGCTTCGTGTCCTCTGCTTGCTTTGTGACCAAATGTGATATCCTCAATATACTCATGAAACAGCTGTTCCAAAAAGTCACTGTAAGGAGTTCCCTTGTGGTGCAGTGGGTTAAGGATCCTGCATGGTCATTGCTGCAGCCCAGGTTGCTGCTGTGGCACAGGTTTGATCCCTGACCCGGGAACTTCCACATATCATAGGCATGGCCAAAACGAAAATAATCATAAGGCTGTCTTCCAGACTTGGGTCCAGGGACCTATTGGAAGAAAACGCAAAACTACTAGACAGGAAAGGGTGTACACAGAAAGAAGAATTAAACAGCTATCCCCAAACAGGAACCTTCCATTCAAAACTCTGTGATAAATTAAAATTCCAAAATCCAGTGCTGAGAAAGATCAACAACAAAATCAACTTTGGATACATGTGTATTTGTCCTAGATACACAGCCTGACCAAAACTTTAAAAAAATACCGGTAGGGAGTTGCCATCGTCCCTCAGCAGAAATGAATCTGACTAGCATCCATGAAGACACAGGTTCGATCCCTGGCCTTGCTCAGCGGGTTAAAGGATCTGGCATTGCTGTGACTCTGGCATAGGCTGGTGGCTACAGCTCCTGATTCGACCTCTAGAGTGGAAACCTCCATATGCCTTGAATGTAGCCCTAAAAAGACCAAAAAAGTGTGTGTGTGTGTGTGTGTGTGTGTGTGTGTGTGTGTGTGTGTATAGGATAATCAAAGAGATAATTGATGATAGATCATCCATTGTGAATAAGAAATTGTAAAACTGAAACACTTCAGCAGAAGTGAAATAAGACAGTTTAATATGACAACTACTTGGTAGTTCAGAAAATGAAAGATATCATTGAAACAGAATTAAACTGTAGATTGGACATAGATGACAGGAGAGTTAGTAATGAGAAGTTCATTCAGAACTCAGCACAAAGAGGTGGATTTTTTGTTTTTGTTTTGTCGTTGTTAACCTGAAAATATTTTAAGGGCCATAAAGGATAGATTGAGAAATTCCAGCATCTATCTTTTTTCTTTCTTTTTTTTTTTTGTGTGTGCATTTTTTTAGGGCCACACCCGCAGCATATGGAGGTTCCCAGGTTAGGGGTTGAATTAGAGCTGTAGCTGCTGGTGTATGCCCTGGCCACAGCAATGCAAGATCCAAGCCACGACTGTGACCTACACTACAGCTCACTGCAACGCCAGCTCCTTAACCCACCGAGGTCAGATATCGAACCTGCGTCCTCATGGATACTAGTTAGATTCGTTTCTGCTGAGTCATGACAGGAACTCCCCCAGCATATATTCTAAGTAGGATTTCCAAAGAACAGAATGGAGAGAATAGTGGAGAAACTAAAAACTAAGGCAAGTCCCAAGTTCTCATATTAAAAGTATGCTACAGCTCCCACCCAGGGTAAAGAAAGGAATCCGTTCTTCAATACGTTATGCTGTAACTTCAGGGATAAAGGGAAAATCTTAAAAGCCACCAAAGGGGGTTGGGGGTGGGGTGGTGGAAGACAAATATACCAGAAAAAAACAGATTTCTAACAGATAACAATAGTATCAGAGAAGAGTGGAGAAATATTTCTTCTGAGAAAAATAACTGTCAATCTAGAATTTCATCCCTAGCTAAATGCACTGAAGACTGTAGATGAAATAAAGATATTTTTCATTCTAAGACCAGGGAAGCATACCACTCTTAAGAATGTAATTTGAAAAACTACTAAATTCTGGTCTCTAGGAAGAAGGAAACTGAACCCATCAGAAAAGAGTAGGATACATAAAGCAACGATGAGCACAAAAATTGAAAAATATTTCAATTTACTATTTAGTAAAAACAAAATGTCATAACTGATTTTTTTTAATTTTAACATAATATGTAAAGTAGATAACAATAACAATATGGGAGGGAAAAAACAGACACTTAATGAGTAGTTTAACCATAAACGACAGTCATAATCCTCAGGAAGGAAGGAATGCTGAATAATTTTAGACTTTATTAAAAGGGAAACCAGCAAAAGAAAAAGAACCTGTTTTTCTCAAATGGCAAGGGGTTGTAAAGGGGACAGGAAGGAATATAGATTACTTTATAAATCCAGCAGATGGCAGGAAGGGAGAAAAAAACAGAAAGGTAGGTAAATCCAAATATATCAGTAATAACTGTATAAAATGATTTAATATACCTAATTAGACAGATCAGATTGAATTAAAAAAAAGCTGTATTTATGTAAATGAAACAAAACTTTTTGGGTTAAATAAAGAATTCAAAAATTTTATTTTACCCTATGTAGAAAAGAACTATTTCAAAACTGAGTGTCTTGGAATTCCCTTGTGGCACAGTAGGTTACGTATCTGGCGTTGATCACAGCTGTGTCTCAGATTCAATCCCTGGCCTGGGAACTTCCATAATGCCATGGATCTGGCCATAAAAAAAAAAAAAAGATACTCATTTCTTTTACTGAGAAATATGCTCCATTGATGCGGCCATTAAAAAAAAAAAAGCGGAGTTCCCGTCATGGCACATCAGAAACAAATCCAACTAGGAGCCATGAGGTTATGGATTTGGTCCCTGGCCTCACTCAGTGGGTTAAGGATCTGGCATTGCTGTGAGCTGTAGGTCATAGACGCGGCTCAGATCTAGCATTACTGTGGCTATGGCATAGGCCAGCAGATGTAGCTCCAATTAGACCCCTAGCCTGGGAACCTCCATAGGCCACGGGTACACCCCTGAAATGACAAAAAGGCAAAAAAAAAGATACTCATTTCTTTTACTGAGAAAGATACAACTCCTACAGCCATACTGCTTTTGCATCAGAAAGACTGCTGCCCAGTTTCCCTGTCCCACTCCCTGATGAGCAATTAAGTGGATTTTCACCAAAAAAAAAAAAAAAAGGCCTAACAGTTGACAGAAGAAGTTGTTACATTACTAATATTAAAATTGATAGATTATTTGTATCAGAAATTATTAGGCAAACTAGAGATTCTGTAGAAGCTCTCTCATTCCAAGGAGAGGAAATATTCTAAACCAGCTCAGATAAGGCAAGTAGAAGCCTGCTTCACTAAATTGCTCAAGAGTAGATTCACATTTATACACACAATGCTGTCAGCTTCCCATGCACTAGATTGTTATTGGTATATTTATCTTCCAAGGAGCAGTGGGTTTTTTTAAAAGAGTTTAGCATCTTGGAATCTTCCCTTCCTAGCTTCCTTACAGTGCATAGTTTAGCTTTGTAATTCCATTGGTTTGCATTAAGAAGCAAGAAAAGTTTAAGAAGCTTGAAACTTACGTGGAAAAAAAGAATACAAGAGAAACTTAACAAACGAAATATGATAGCTAAGACAGAACTATTCAAAAAGATTGAAATACTAGAATGGAAAGAGACATACCAGCCGAATAGCAATGAAAAGAAAGCTGCATAAATACCAAATAAAATTTAAGGCAAAAAGCATAAGTAAGATAAAGAAATCATATTAAAGGAATGAGTAACCAAGAAGATATCATGAACTTACATACACTTAACGATATATCCTCAAAAAAATTAAGCAGAAGCATAAAATTATGAGAATTTGGCAGATCTGTAATTATTGTGGAGTATTTTAAAGTGCCTTCATCAAAAACTGATGGGTTGAGCAAACTAAAGATTAGTAGGTATACGGAAGATTTGAACAATAAAAATAATAAGTTTGAGTACCCAGTGGATCAAGCAGATCGATCTTGGTAGATTTTAACAATAACAATAATCTTGATGGAGTGTACGTGGAAACTTGTGCATAGCAAATAGAGAAAGGTATTCTTTTTGTGTAAATGGGGAGTGGTCACAAAATTTGACTGTAGTAGCTCATAAAGGAAGTCTCAGCAGATTTGAAAGATTCCCTGTCATGCAAGGCACATTCTCTGGCCACAGTGCAATTAAATTAGAACTCTGAAATGGATGGTTTAAAAGGAGGTAAATGCTTGGAAGCATGGAAACCATTCCCCAGGAATTAAATCACAGTGGAAATTCTAAATTTGTTATAAACGTATTATAAACACATCGTGAGTACTTTGTGTCAGAAGTGTGGGTTACAGATAAGGTTAAAGGAGTTCCATTTTGGCTCAGCAGGCTAAAACTTGACATAGTGTCTGTGAGGATGTGGGCTCGATCCCTGGTCTCAGTGGGTTAAGGATCTGGCATTGCTGCAAGCTGTAGTGTAGGTCACAGATATGGCTCAGATCCAGTGTGGCTGTGGCGTACGCTGGCAGCTGCAGCTCTATTCGACCCCTAGCCTGGGAACCTCTATGTGCCACATGTGTGGCTGTATAAAGAAAAAACATAATAATAGTAATAAGGTGAGAAGAGAAAAATGTAGTGAAATAGTAATACTCTACAAAAATTTAATTACCAAAATGGATTTACAAAGAAATTAAAAATTTGAATAAACAAATTACTATTAAGAAATAGTAATCAAAATGATATCTTTCAGATTTTTTTAGGTATGTATTATCAGCACTTAAAGAAATAGAGGATAAGGAGGTCCTTATATGAAATTAAAGTAACTTTTAAATAAAATCCCAATAAGGACCGAACAAGAAGAAAATGTACATATTCAACTTTACTTGAGAATAGAGATGAAAAAAATATTGTAAAAATTCACAAATCAGTTGTAGTTATTTTTTAACAGAGACTAAATAAGATTTACTCCAAGAATGTAAATGATTCAACGTCAGAAAGATTAATGTAATAACAAATTAACAGATTCACAGAAGTAAAAACTATGGTCATCTCAGATGCCAATTATTTCAATACAATATAATACTCATTACAGAAAAATCAGAAATAGAAGGGAGTTTTCTCTACGTTAAGGAGATTGATTAAAAACCCTATGGCAAGCATCATACATAAGGATCAAACTTTCAGAAGTATTCCCAGGAGGAGTTCCCATCGTGGCGCAGCAGAAGCAAGTCTTACTAGGAACCATGAGGTTACGGGTTTGATCCCTGTCCTTGCTCAGTGGGTTAAGGATCTGGCATTGCCGTGAGCTGTGGTATAGGTCGCAGACGCGGCCCAGATCCTGCATTGCTGTGATTGTGGCATAGGCCGGCAGCTGTAGCTCTGATTGGACCCCCTAGCCACGGAACCTCCATATACTGTGGGTGCAGCCCTAAAAAGAAAAAAAAAAAAAAAACAGCAATTCCCAGTAATTTCAAGAGCAAGACACGGATATCTGCCAATCATATTTCTCTTCAATAACAGAGAACCTAACCATTTCAATAAGAGAAATTAAAAAATGAGAATTATTTCTGTTGGAGGGCAAAACTGAACTGTCCCTGTTTGAAGGCAATATAATTGTCTATAGAAACAATTCAAGAGAACAAACTGTTAGAATTAAGGAGGCTTCAGAAGTTCCTGCTGTGGTGCAGTGGGTTAAGAATCCAACTGCATTGGCTCAGGTTGCTGCAAGAGGCATGGGTTCAATCCCCAGCAGGCACAGTAGGTTAAGGATCTGCTGTTGCCACATCTGTAGTGTAAGGTCACAGCTGCAGCTCAGATTCAACCCCTGGCCTGGGAACTTCCATATGCTTGCCATAAGAAAGTACAAATAAAAAGGCCTCAGCAAGGTTACGAGAGAAACATCGATATAGTCCCTATAAGTAACTGTTTACAAAATGTTATTCAAAACAGCAATGAGAACTTACTAATACCTAGGACTAGTCGTCATAGAGAAAATTATAAAAATGAAAAGATAGGAATACATTTATAGATAGACCTAGTGCTGCTTCTCAACAAATGTGTCCATAAATTTGGTGTATTTTGAATCTGATCCAAACAGGCTTTTTGAGGATGAATAGTTGATCTTAAAGTTTTTATGGGAAAGCAAAAAGCCAAGAGTAAGAAAAATCTGAAGAAAGGGGAAACAATTGCCCATCAGATATTAAGACCTATAAAGCTCTAATAGTTAAAGCGTGAGTAGGTATTAGTACAGATATAAAGAAGATAAAAGAACTAGAGCAATAGAAAGCACAAACTGGAGGAGAGTTTGATATACAAAAGAGGTTACATTACAAATTAGAAAAAAATGGATTGTTCTTAATGTTCCTTGGACAACTCATTATCCATATGGAAAAAATAGAATTCAGTCATTGCTTGGTACATGCACAAGGTTCAATTCCAGGTTAATTCAAAAAAAGTGAAACTTTTAAATATTTAGAAGTAAATATAAAATTGGAGTGGGGAAAGATTTCTTAAGGAAAAAAGCACAAATCATGTAAACCAACTATAATGGAAAAAATAAAAATCACTTTAAAAAAAACCCACAAATTTTGAGGGAAAAGGTCAATACGTTTAATATTTAAAAGTCTTGAAAAGTAGAAGATAACACAGACAAAGTGAAAAGACAAGCCACAGACCAGAAGATATTCACCAGCTTCATAACTGAAAAAGATTGGTATTTTGAGCGTTCCATTGACAAAAAGACAACCAGACAGAAAACTGAAACGATGGTGTGAACAGGCAGCTTAGAGATGTAGAAACCCAAACAGCTACTAAGCTTATAAAGGATGCAGAACATCACTAGTAGCCAACGAAATTGGTGAAATCCTCACTTCACACCTACCAAATTGACGGAAATTCTAATGGTAAATATTTTGACAAAAGTGTGGGAAAAGGAGCTTCCATATGTAGCTGGTTGAGGTATAAATTGATAGTCACTTGGCAGAGCAATATCATAATAACGAGCAAAATTAAAACTTTTGTTCTGGAGTTCCCATGGTGGCACAGCGGAAACTAATCCGACTAGGAACAATGAGGTTGCGGGGTTTGATCCCTGGCCTCACTCAGTGTGGGTTAAGGATCTGGTGTTGCGGTGAGCTGTGGTGTAGGCCGGCAGCTGTAGCTGATTAGACCCCTAGCTTGGGAACCTCCACATGCCTCGAGTGTGGCCCTAAAAGCAACAGAAGACCAAAAAAAAACCTTTTATTCTGAGATGTGGGCCCCAGAGAATCACACATGCACAAGGAAATACAAGACTCATTGATTGTAACGTAGGTGTTTTTAAGTGAGTTTGGAAACAACCTAAATGTTCATAAGCTGCAGATTGGGTGGTTGGTAAGTTAGGCTACATTTATCCCATCGAGTTCTGTAAGCACTGAAAGTGGATGGTGAGAGCAGGCATCAGCATGTCACTTACTGCCTGCTTTTGTAAATGCGGTTGTTGGCACACATTACGTGTTGCCTATGGCTGCTTCTGCATGGCAGCAGCAGAGAGAGGTAGTCGTGATGAAGACTGTACAGCCACAGAGCCTGAGAGAATTTACTGCCTGAGCCTTTACAGAAATTTGCCAACCCCTGGACTAGAGCTCCGTGTATTAAGATATGTAAGTTTCAAACATAGTGTATGAAAAATAATTTATTGCAGAATAATATGCATAGTAGAGTTTGTAAACATGCAGAATAGCTTGATATATTATTTATAGATGCCTCCGTGTGTATGATAGTATAAAGTATACATTTCTTTCTTCTCACATATGCTCCAACTTTAGGTTTACTCTTATGGTTCACAGTCGCTGCCTTTTCCAGGAAGTCTTCCTAGAGTAGTTCAGTCCAATAGGTGGATGGTGAAGCCTCTCAGTGAATTAACCAACACTGGAGAAAAGCAGGCTTTGTTGGGAAAAATGGTGTGTTTTATTTTGGACATGAAATCTGATCAAGTGTCAGCTGAACATTCAGGTAGAGATATTGGTAGCTTCTTGAGTACATAGATCTGGAGATTAGGAACAAGACCTAGGTTGAGAGTATAAATTTGGTATATAGTCTGGTTATCAGCTTATATGTGGTAATTAAAAGAAGAGAGTGTCGACTGGCAAAAGTATCAAAGTATCAAAACAAATCCCAAAGAAAATCAGCATTTGAGGGAGAAGGAAAAAAGGGGAGAGGAAGAAGATTGAAGAGTAGTCAGATTGGAGAAAAACTAGAAAAATATTGACTTTAATGGAATCCAAGCATATCAAGTAGGATATGGACAATGAATATTGGATTTAACAACAAATAAGTCATTGGTGACTTTGGTGAAAACACTAGCCATGGAACAGTCAACCAGAATGCTGCGGGTCATGATGATGGATTAGCTTTGATTGGAAACAGTGGAATGGAAGTTCTTCCAAGAAGCTTTGCTATTCAGGAGGATCAGGTGAGGCCGTGGTATCTTTCTGAGAGAAGTAATTAAATGCTAGTGGAAAGGAGCTTGGAAAGAAGAAAGGGTCGAAGATAAAGCAGAGGATGACCTTTAGCAGTGAAGATGTTGTAGCAGAGGAAATGAGGCAAACGGGGATGCATGTGCAGCTGAAACCTCCAGTTTGATGAAATTTTCTCCTTGTCGAAGGTAAAGGTCGGCTGAGAGTGAGGGGCAGTGAGCGGTGTTTTGGTCTGTGCAGCTGGTGTGAAGTAGTTGCTGTGGAGAACAAAAAGGAGAATAGCTTTGGAGAATAAAGATTGCTGACTAAAGATGGGAGAGAGTTCCAAGCTGGAGACAGCGTGGCAGTGGTGGGCTCCGCATGGCTGTGTGATTTGTATTTTCTCCAAGCAGCTAAATCTGCAGCCTAGATTAGAAGCCCTGGTGTTAGTACACAGGAGGTGACTAAAGAGTAGGTTTGATACAAGGTTGCCCTTTTGCTTAGTGGATGTGACAGAAGTATGGGACAAAGGAAGTTGGCAAGAAAATTGTTGAGGAGATAGACTAGAAAGTCTAAAACAGGGATCAGCTGACTGCAGCCCACAGGCCAGATCTGGCCTACTGCTTGTTTTATGTTTTTTTACATTTTAAATGTTTACATGGGTACCTACATAATATCCGTAATATGCCTCTTGGCTCATACATCCTAAAATTTTTACTCTCTGGGCCTCTAAGGAAACATTTCCTGACCCCTTATCTAGAAACAGGGTTATAGTAAAAACAAGATAGAACTTACAGATAGACAGAAAATAGTTCACGGAACCTAGGGTCTCAGTAAAGTCCGAAAAGGTACATTGGGACAACTGAGTGAATAAGAGGTTGTAGTGAGAGGGTTGTGAATTAAAATTGTCAGAGCTGAGGCAGCTGTGAGTGAAAGCCAAGTCCAGCTTGTGGCCATGTTGGTGGGGGTCCAGGTGGAGGGGCTGTGGCCATCAGCGGAGTTGAGAGCCCAGGTGGAAATACAGAGTCATCCAGGAGCGGAGGAAGGGGGAGGTTGGCATGCCATTCAGCTTGCCAGTTTTGGGCGGCTAATGCGATAACACAATCAGCCCTAAATCAAGTCCATGAAAGCAAGGGAAACCCAACTGGAAGGCCAAGCATATTTTTAAAAAAAAGAAAAATGGGATTTGCTTGAATAAGAGCCACCTGTGTGGGAAGACGTGACTAGTGAGTAAACTGGCTAGTGAATGTCAGGCTGTATGATCAGGTCACCCGCGATGGCTGTCCTCTTGCTCTCTTGTCACCCCCTGCTTGACCAGTACCAGCTTCCCCTAACCCTCCTCACATGGCTGACCTCCACATCTGCCCCAGGCCCCTGTCAGTGATTTTTCTAGTCTTTAGATCAGAACATCTCCACCTTGAGAGCTTATCCTAGGGGCTGTGAGGGCAGGGCATGCCCTCTGCTGGTATCCCTGGTAACCGGTGAGTCAACCTGACATCTCTTCCCCTTTTAACGGTATCCACCCCCCTACGCCGGGGAGCAGAGATTGCTGCCATGTCTTGCCCATCGTCTGCCACACACATGGTGGGCTGTTGCTCCAGGACTTTGCTTCAGACCTGTAAGATCCCCCATCCGTTAAACCACTGAGGTCTCTGTTGCCGACTCGCAACTCTGTTCAGTCTTGAGGCTAGGCAAGTGCATGCCTTGGAGGCCTGTGAGGTGCAGCCCAACAGCTGCATTAGTAGATGGAAGCATAGCATGTGACGTGTAGCTGAAGGAACTTGGCAACCTGGAACTGGAAACCAATTCCTAGGGCTGTTGGGTGTCTCACAGGTTATTTATTTAGAAGGAGGCAGCCTCCCATTGTTGTTTAGGTCTGGGAGGCAGAACAGCACAGGTTTGTGGACATAGATGGCAGCTTTCCCTCAGCGCTCCAGGGACAGAATCTCACTGATGCTTCATCAGTAAGGTCATCTTCATAGGAAGACCAGCAGTGTTGTTGAAGAGCTTCCTCATAAATATCTTCAAAGTCCTTTCTAATCCGAATTCTGTGATAATGCAAGTATGAAACAGTTTTCTCTAATATATTAAGAAAATTCCATTTAGAGAGTTCCTGTCATAGCTCAGTGGTAATGAACCCGGCTAGGCTCCATGAGGATGCGGGTTCAATCCCTGGCCTTGCTCAGTGGGTTAAGGATCTGCCATGAGTTTTGGTGTAGGTTGCAGATGAGGCTCAGATCTTAGGTGGCTGTAGCCGTGGCGTAGGCTGAAGCTATAGATCCCATTTGACCCCTAGCCTGGGAACTTCCATATGCTCTGGGTGTGGCCCTAAAAAAGGGGGCTATTTAATTCCGGGTAACTTCATTTCTGATTCCTTCTCATTTGCTTATATTGCACCAAATCCATTGCAGGCACTTCCTAGGACTACAAAAATGAGTAGAGTTTGTTGGTATTTTGTTGTCTATCTATACGGACATCTCCCTGAACCATTTATTTCTTTATTTGTGGGAAAGTGACAGCCATACTTTGACTTACTTTCTGCTTTTATCCTGACTTCAGGACCACAGATATAAATAACAGTGCTATCTTCCAACATAAATATCTCATGGCATAAAATGGTTACGAAATCTAAATGAAGCCTTTGCTGCTCTGTCCTGGGGCTTGTACAGTAATGCCTCCAGGCAGCGAGTCCTTGGCAAATGTTTTTTGAATTGAGATCTTCCATTTCTATAATAACATAACCTGCACCTTTAGTTAGAACTTGAATTTAATGTGTCGTTTTTGTGTGTGTGCTTTTTTCGAGTAGTTGATGGACTTACAACTGAGTGACAGTAACTTTCGTCGACACATCCTGTTGCAGTATCTCATTTTATTCCAGTATCTCAAGGGGCAGGTCAAATTCAAAAGGTAAGTTAATATGGATAGTAAATGGTTTATAAGCAGCAGCAAAGAGAATTACTTATTGATCTATTTTTCTTGCGTATTGAGCTTATTATGTGTATAAGGACCATATCCCTGAAACATTTCATTTACAGCAGTATTAAATAATTGGGGGCTTTTGTTAGAGATACTAGACGCTAAGGTGTTTGTCTTTGAGAAAAGGCATTGACTATCTGCTATCAGTGTGAGTCTTCCCTGCTGAACGCCAGCCATCCTCCTAGTTCTCAGTTGTATTGGTGGGTGGAGGTCTTGCTCTTAACGTCCATCATTCCTCACCTCACTCAGACCCTCTCCAAACCTGATTTGCAAACTAAGCCAATAATACTTCTGTCACCAGGTGTGAGACTGTCTAGGGCATTAGAACTGAAAAGAGTAATTTTTTTTTTTTTTTGTGGCATGTGGTTGTTCCCAGTCTAGGGGTCAAATCGGAGCTGTAGCCACCGGCCTACATCACAGTTCACTGCAACACCAGATCTTAACCCACTGAGTGAGGCCAGGAATCAAACCTGGGTCCTCATAGATACTAACCAGATTCATTTCCGCTGAGCCATGACAGGAACTCCCTGCAAAAAGTAATCTTTGAAGCTCAGAGCAGTTCCGGTTTCTTTGGGGTTTCAGAAAACCAAATTAGGATTTCTGCTGTCAGTCTAATACCTCCACCTGTACAGAGACCAGCCCCACTTGTCTCAGACATAACTGAAGTAGGTGTTATTGAAAGTTTGCAGAACAGCATTGTGTTAGTTTAAAGAACATGGCTTTCCACCTGCTGGTTTTGAATCCTACTTTCATCACTCACTAGTTCACCTTTCAGACTTGTAATTTTAAGGTAACATATAGCAAGCACTCAAAAGTGTTATTTGTTTTCCTTCTGTCTATTGTGGAGGTTTGGTATAGCATAGCAGAAAGATCAAGGACTTTGGGAGTTCCCTGGTGGTCTAGTGGTTAGAATTTGGCTGCTGCCACCCAGGTTCAGACCCTGGTCTGGGGACGAGATCCCATATCAAGCCTCTGTGGGGGGAAAAAAAATAAAAGGACCTTGAGGCAGACCTGAGTTTGAATTCAAGCTTTATGTCTTTAAGTCTCTGTAATATGTTTATTACACACATCCTTTTTATGAGTACTAAATGAATAATGTATGTAAAGTTCTTAGATTCTGACACTTGGCAGTCTATCAATATTCATTAGATGACTGTAAAATATAAAGCACCTAGTACACAGTGGGAGGGCAGCTATTAATGGCAGTTGTTAACAGCTTGGGTCTGCCTTCAGCCTTTTCTAGGTTTGGGGTTTTTTATTCATTGTATTTTGAATGCCTTTTAAAGGAATGTAGCATGACTTATTTGAATGTGCATTCTGGAGAGGAATATGTTATCATTTTCTCCAAGGTTTTTAATCTCACATTGAACTTATTTTAGGAAATAGTTATTGCTCTGTTCATAGTTAATGAGATTGATTCACTGCATGTTTTATTCCTTTTTATACACTTTCATGTCTTCAGTTCCATCCGTCTTATCTGGAGGATAAAGTGCAAGAACTTTCTCTTACAGTCTTCTCAATGTAATTGTTCTTATCTTGGTAATTTTTTACTCTATTTACAGTGCGGTTCACTTATCTGTTACATGCTTCATGTCTTTTAAAAACGGTATATAAACCTTAAAATTGAATATATATTATTTTAACTCAAGCATGTTTTTATTGTTTTGTTTCCTAGTTCAAACTATGTTTTAACTGATGAGCAATCACTCTGGATTGAAGATACTACAAAATCAGTTTATCAAGTAAGTTCATCACGCAACAAACCCATGATTGAACAAAATGAAAATTTAGAATTTTCTTTGTTTCAGCCCCAAATAGGAAAATAAGGATAAAGTTAAGCTCAGGTACAAGATCACAAACACTTCTTGGTTCTCTGCCTACAAACCACTCCTATGATGCAGAAAGTTGTTGAAAGCTTAGTATATTCTTTCTAATCACAGCTACTATCTGAAAACCCCCCTGATGGAGAAAGATTTTCAAAGATGGTAGAGGTATGTATTTTACATTTACATAGTCTCCTTAGCACCCAGTAAGTTTCAAAGGCTTCATTATGCAGATATAATCTTTCTTTTTCCCAGCATATATTAAACACTGAAGAAAACTGGAACTCATGGAAAAATGAAGGCTGCCCAAGTTTTGTGAAAGAAAGGTGAATATATACTCATCTCAAATAATATAAGAAAGGCATTTCAAAATAGAGTTTGATAGAATTGTTTTACATTATGTATAGATGTAATGTATTTCATATAGATGTGTAAATATATTTCATATAAAACATATAAATTGAACTCTGTAAAAACAGAACCACTTTGGGAGTTTCTGTTGTGACTCGGCAGAAACGAACCTAACTGGTATCTATGAGGACACAAGTTTGATCCCTGGCCTCACTCAGTGGGTTAAGGATCTGGCGTTGCCATAAGCTGTGGCATAGATCATGGATACGGCTCAGTTCTGGCGTGGCTGTGGCTGTGGCGTAGGCCTTAACTACAAATCTACCCCTAGCCTGGGAACTTCCATATGCCACAGGTGTAGCCCTAAGAAGACCAAAAAAAAAAGGGGGGGAGAGAGAGAGAGAGAAAGAATACAACCACTTTGATTTACTTCTATTTGAAATTTTTATCTCAAATTTCTTGTCTAACTTACCAGAACAAACTGATCTATTATTAATTATTGGAAAAAAGTTCTGTGTACCCACACCTTGTAATTTGTCCTCTGGTGTGGCTTTTTTGTCTTCTCTGTAATGAGTGTAATATAAAGCTTTCATCTTTTTTAAGAAAAGATAACTAAATTTTCTCTTACATTAAACATTATTCCATCTCTGCTATCCATTTGAAACTACAATATGTTTTCTTCACCACAGAACATCAGATACCAAGCCGACAAGAGTAGTACGGAAGAGAACAGCGCCAGAGGACTTCCTAGGGAAAGGACCCAACAAAAAAATTCTGATGGGAAAGTAGGTTAACCTGTTTCCATAGGTGGGGTGTTATTTTATTATAGTTGCTTTTTTATATTATATTGTAAAGATACTACTGTAAGAACTCTGGATTTTTTTTCCAGTTTTTTGTGTGTCTGGTATATACAGAACAACTGAAGCAAACCACACCCTGTCGATCTATAGGGCATATTATGTGCTTTCATGCAATGAGACAAACTTCCATTTTGTCTCCTGCTTCCAAAAATCCATGGCTGCAGGTTCTGCCATTTTTTCCATGTCACAGACAATATAATGGCTGTGATGATCCAGCTGGGTTCTAGCTGTTACAATGTAGTATAATCCTTTCATGTGTTTTGCTTTCCAGTTAATTATTCATTGCTTTATACTGCACTTGAATATTTTTAGAAAAAAGTAGTGGTTATCATATATCATTAAATACGTTCATATAGAAAACTAGCTAAATGCCAAAAATTAATGATGTAAAGTAAAACTCATCACCACCCCCAAAATCTGCTATTTAAGTATTTTTATACTTTTAAGATATAAAAAAATTCTGTCCATACAAAGTATTTATTTTTGTGTCTGTTTTGTAGTGAGGAGTTAACAAGGCTTTGGAATCTCTGTCCTGATAATATGGAAGCCTGTAAATCAGAGACAAGGCAAGTTTTAAAATATTTTATATTAAGTATTTCTTTTCTTAAATGTTAATAGCTAGAGTAAAAATTTTTGTCACCTGTAAGTAGAGCTCAAAAGAAATTTTAAAGTTTATTATGGTTACCTTTGGCCCAGGAGAATATAGCTTTCCACAAAACACCTAAAGTGCTGATGAAATAATTGCAGCAATCACAAGAAATAAGGATTCACAAAAGAAGGGGAAGTAAAAACCAAACTATGAACTAGTATTGCAGTTTCTTCTAGCTGGGGAGCATTGCAGGTGATTCCCAGTTTGGAGAACCAGAGAATGTGGGTTTTACCAGCCACAAAAGGTCAGAAAGTAAGGCCTCAGGCCTGCACAAATATATAACTGAGTTTCCCCTGAATAAAGCTGAGGCCCTTGACACACACCATCTGTAAAATGGCAGAACAGAAGGAGAGAGAGGGACTTGTTCACTGGCACAGGAAGCAAGGAGCTCATCATCCATTTCTCCTGAGCTGTGGGAGAAAAAAAATATTCCCTAAGAAATTATAACCATGGGTCTGTAATGCGGTTTTAGCAGCAGTGTAAAGGAACAAGTTAAGAGGGCAAACTAAAAAGTTCCGGGCTGATGATCAAAAACCTTCTGGAGGGTCAAACCTTCAACCTGAGCCTGACAAGGATTCTACAAGTAAGTCTGAAGATGAAAACAGTCTACCATGATTAAGAATCAGCAGCTAGAACAAGAAACAAAAGTTAGTCTTTTCGAATAATAAAACCATCAGATAAAGGCTTAAAATGAGCATATTTAAGATAATTAAAGACATAAAAGAAGAAATTGAAAATAGAAGAAACATGAGACTCTCAAAAAGGAACGGGCAAATTTGAAAAACCAAGTAATTCCTCTAGCATAAAAGATAACCATTTTGTACAACACTGGGAATGTAGTCAATATTTCATAATAACTGTAAATGGAAAATTACCTTTAAAATTGTATAAAATTTTTAAAGTTGTGACTAATATTTTTAAAAAGAAAATAGTCACTTAAATTACAAAATTTAAAAGCAGGTTAAATTGCTGACTAGACAGAGTTGAAGTAAGAATTAATGATAATGTAATCAGCCAGTAAGCATTACAGAAACTACAGAATCGAAGCCATAGAATGAGGTCGTCTTAACAAGTATTTGAATTAAGAATTTTAGAACTAAGAATTTTTCAAAACTGGAGTTCCCGTCGTGCAGTGGAAACAAATCCAACTAGGAACCATGAGGTTGCTGGCTTGATCCCTGGCTTTGATCAGTGGATTGAGGATCCGGTGTTGCCTTGAGCTGTGGTGTAGGTCGCAGATGAGGCTCAGATCCTCTGTTTCTGTGGCTGTGGTGTAGGCTGGCAGCTGTAGCTCCGACTTGACCCTTAGCCAGGGAACCTCCATATGCCACAGGTGTGGCCCTTAAAAGCAAAATAAATAAGTAAAAAGAATTTTTCAGAACTGAGAATAGGCATAAATTCTTAGGTTCAAGGAGTACAAGTCTTAAGTGGGATAAAAAGAATAAATCCATGTCTCTATACATTGTAATAAAGTCACCAGAGGAAAAAAAATAAGCCCCTGGGAAAGTACAAAATTAGACTGTCAGCAGGCTTCAAGAACAAAGGAAACCAGAGAACAGGAAATGATAGCTTCAAAGTGTTAAAAGAAATTACCAACCCAGAATTCCGTAACAAGTTAAACAAGGGGTTAGTCAAAAGTGATTGAGAATAGTTACTTTCAGACTAAAACTCTGAGACTCTATCATCAGCAGTGCTTACTTTAAAAAAAGCTGTAATGGAGTTCCCTTCATGGCTCAGTAGTAATGAACCTGCCTAGTATCCTTGAGGACACAGGTTTGATCCCTGGCCTCTCTCAGTGGGTTAAGGATCCGATGTTGCCGTGAGCTGTGGTATAGGTCACAGATGCAGCTTGGATTTGGCATTGCTATGCCTGTGGTGTAGGCCGGCAGCTACAGCTCCAATTGGATCTCTAGTCTGGGAACTTCCATATGCTGCAGATTCGGCCCTAAAAAGCAAAAAAAAAAAGAGGGGGGGATAATACATTGATGGTCTAAACTTTATTTCCTAAAAACGTAATCTCAAAAAACTGGCATATATCGGAGTTCCCTTCGTGGCTCAGTGGTTAACGAGTCCGACTAGAAACCATGAGGTTGCGGGTTCGATCCCTGGCCTTGCTCAGTGGGTTAAGGATCCGGCGTTGCTGTGAGCTGTGGTGTAGGTTGCAAACGTGGCTCGGATCCCGTGTTGCTGTGGCTGTGGAGAAGGCCTGCAGCCACAGCTCCTGTTAGACCCCTAGCCTGGGAACCTCCATGTACCGCAGGTGCGGCCCTAGATAAGGCAAAAAGACAAAAAAAACCCCAAAAACTGGCATATAGAAGTTACCATTGTGGCTCAGAAGGCTAAGAAACTGACTAGTATCCATGAGGATGTGGGTTCAATCCCTGGCCTGGGATAGAGGATGCAGCACAGGTCATAGATGCTTGGATCTAGGGTTTCTGTGACTGTGATGAAGGCCAGCAACTCCAATTTGACCCCTAGCCGGGGAACTTCCATATACTGTAGGTGCAACCCTAAAAAGGAAGGGAAAAAAAAAAAAAAAAAAACAGCAGGCATCTTCACAGCCAAGAAATTCACTCATTTTAAAATACCGAGGAGTTTTCTTCGTGGCTTTCGTGGCTCAGTGGTTAACGAATCCGACTTGGAACCACGAGGTTGCGGGCTCAATCCCTGGTATCGCTCAATGGGTTAAGGATCTCGCATTGCCGTGAGCTTTGGTGTAGGTCACAGACGCGGCTGGGATCCCACATTCCTGTGGCTGTGGTGTAGGCCGGCGGCTACAGCTCCGATTAGACCCCTAGCCTGGGAACCTCCGTGTGCCGCGGGTGCAGCCCTAGAAAAGACAAAAAAAAAAAAAAAAGACCGAGATATTGTAAGAACTATGGATAAAAATGATTTGTTAATGTTGCTGGCGGGAACCTAAATTGGACAGCCACATTGAAAAACAGTTTGGCAATAACACAAAGTTAATGATGTACATAGTTCTGGCAGTTCTGCTTCTGGACAGATTGATTCTAAAACAGTTTTTATTTTTTCAATTTGCAAATATACCTAATCATGTATTTGTTGTTCATGTTTTAAATTCTATTTTTTATAATGATTTTTATTTTTTCCATTATAGCTGGTTTATAGTGTTCTTTTCAGTTTTCTGCTGCACAGCAAGGTGACCCAGTCACACACATACATGTATACATTCTTTTTTCTCACATTATCGTGTTCCATCACAAGTGACCAGATACAGTTCCCAGCACTATACACTGTTTATCCATTCCAGAGGCTATAGTTTGCACCTGTTAACCCCTGTTTCCCAGTCCTTGCCACTCCCTTCCCCTCCCTCTTGGCAACCACGTCTGTTCTTTTCTGTGGAAAGGTTCATCTGTGCCCTATATTAGCCTCCAGGTATAAGTGAAATCATATGGTATTTGTCTTTCTCTTTCTGACTTCACCAAGTATGAGAGTCTCTATTTCCATCCCTGTTGCTGCAAATGGCATTATTTTGTTCTTTTTATGGCTGAGTAGTATTCCATTGTGTATATATACCACATCTTCTTAATCCAATCCTCTGTTGATGGACATTTAGGTTGTTTCCATGTCTTGGCTATTGTGAATAGTGCTGCAATGAACATGTGGGTACATGTGTCTTTTTCAAGGAAAGTTTTGTCCAGATATATGCTCAGGGGTGGGATTGCTGGGTCATATGGTAGTTCTATATATAGTTTTCTAAGGTAACTCCATACTGTTTTCCATAGTGGTTGTACCAATTTACATTCCCACCAACAGTGCAGGAGTGTTCCCTTTTCTCCATGCCCTCTCCAGCTTTTGTTATTTGTGGACTTATATTATATTATGGCCACTCTGACTGGTGTGAGGTGGTATCTCATGGTAGTTTTGATTTGCATTTCTCTAATAATCAGTGATATTGAGCATGTTTTCATGTGCTTGTTGGCCATCTGTATATCATCTTTGGAGGAATGTCTATTCAGGTCTTTTGCCCATTTTTCCATTGGGTTGTTGGCTTTTTTGCTATTGAGTTGTATAAATTGTTTGTGTATTTTAGAGATTAAGCCCTTGTCAGTTGCATCATTTGAAACTATTTTCTTCCATTCTATAAGCTTTTTTTTTTTTTTTTAATGGTTTCCTTTGCTGTGCAAAAACTTGTCAGTTTGATTAGGTCCCATTGGTTTATTTTTGCTTTTATTTCTGATGCTCTGGAAGACTGACCTGAGAAAACATTTGTAAGGTAGATATCAGAGAATGTTTTGCCTATATTCTCTTCCAGGAGTTTGTTGGTGTCTTGTCTTACACTTAAGTCTTTAAGCCATTTTGAGTTTATTTTTGTGCATGATTTGAGGGAGTGTTCCAGTTTCATTTATTTACATGTGGCTGTCCAGTCTTCCCAGCACCACTTGCTGAAACGACTCTTTTTCCCATAGTATATTCTTGGTTCCATTGTCGAAGATTAATTGACCGTAGGTGTGTGGGTTTATTTCTGGGTTCTCTGTTCTGTTCCATTGGTCTGTGTGTTTTGGTACCAATACCACACTACCACACTGTCTTGATTACTGTGGCTTTGTAATATTTCCTGAAATCTGGGAGAATTATGCTTCCTGCTTGGTTTTTGTTCCTCAGGACTGCTTTGGCAATTCTGGGTCTTTTGTGGTCCCATATAAATTTTTGGATTGTTTGTTCTAGTTCTGTGAAAAATGTCATGGGTAACTTGATAGGGATTGCATTGAGTCTGTAGATTGCTTTGGGTAGTATGGCCATTTTTACAGTATTAATTTTTCCAACCCAGGAGCGTGGAATATCTTTCCATTTCTTTGCATCCTCTTTGATTTCCTTGATTAATGTTTTATAGTTCTCAGCTTATAAGTCTTTCACTTCCTTGGGTCAGGTTTATTCCCAGGTATTTAATTTTTTTGAGTGCAATTTTAAAAGGTATTTTATTTTTGTATTCCTTTTCTAATATTTCATTATTAGTATACAGAAATGTGACTGATTTCTGAATGTTAATCTTATATCCTGCTACTTTGCTGAATTTGTTGATCAGTTTGAGCAGTTTTGGGCTGAGTCCTTGGGGTTTTCTGTATGTAGTATCATGTCATCTGCATACAGTGACAATTTTACCTCTTTTCCAATTTGGGTACTTTTATTTCTTTTGTTTGTCTGATTGCTGTGGCTAGGACTTCCAATACTAGTTGAGTAACAGTGGTGAGAGTGGACATCCTTATCTTGTTCAGATTTCAGTGGGAAGGCTTTCAGCTTTTCTCCATTGAGTATCGTATTTGCTGTGGGTTTGTCATAAATGGCTTTTATTATGTTAACATATGTTCCCTCTATACCCACTTTGGTAAGAGTTTTTATCATGAATGGATATTGTTCTTTGTCAAATGCTTTTTCTGCATCTATTGAGATCATGTGGTTTTTGACTTTTCTTTTGTTAATGTGGTGTATGACGTTGATTGATTTGCATATGCTGAACCATCCTTGTGCACCTGGGATGAATCCCACCTGGTTGTGGTGTATGATCTTTTTTATATGTTGCTGGATTCAGTTGGCTAAAATTTTTTTTGAGAATTTTTGCATCTATATTCATCAGAGATATTGGCCTATAGTTTTCTTTTTTCATGGTATCTTTGTCTGGTTTTGGTATTAGGGTGATGGTGGCATCATAGAATGTCTTGGAGTGTTCTTTCTTCTTGAACCTTCTGGAAGAGTTTAAGGAGGATGGGTATAAGTTCCTCTTTTTTGCTTGGTAGAATTCACCTGTGAAGCCATCTGGTCCTGGACTTTTATTTGTAGGGAGTGTTTTTATGACACATTGAATTTCATTTCTAGTGACTGGTCTATTCATTTGATCTGTTTCTTATTGATTCAGTTTCGGCAGGCTGTAAGTCTCTAGAAAGCTGTCCATTTCTTCTAGGTTGTCAAATTTTTTGGCATACAGTTGTTCATAGTATTCTCTTAGGGTTCTTTGTTATTTCTGCAGTATCCATTGTGATTGCTCCTTTTTTGCTTATTTTGTTTATTCAGGTTTTTTCTTTCCTCTTGCTGTTGAGTCTGGCCAGAGGCTTGTCAGTTTTGTTCACCTTTTCAAAGAACCAGCTCTTGGTTTTATTGATTTTTTTTTTCTGTTGTTTTTTGAATCTCTATTTTATTGATTTCCTCTCTGATCTTTATGATTTTCCTTCCTTCTGCTGACTTTGGGTTTCTTTTATTCTTTTTCTAATCCATTTAGATCACCTAAATGGGTTAAATTGTTGATTTGAGATTTTTCTTTTTTGGGTGGAAAGGCCTGTATTGCTGTGAATTTCCTTCTAGCACTGCTTTTGCGGCATCCCATAGATTTTTGAGTGGTTGTGTTTTCATTATCATTTGTCTCGAGGTATTTTTTAATTTCCTTCTTGATTTCCTCACTGACCCATTGGTTTTTTAGTAGCATGTTTTTTAGTCTCCATGTAGAGTGTTTTTTCACATTTCTCTTCCTGTGGTTGATTGCTGCTTTTATGCCATTGTGGTCAGAGAAGACACTTGAAATAGTTTCTATACTCTTAAATTTACTTTCAATCCTTGAGAATGTTCCATGTGCACTTGAGAAGAATGTATAGTCTGATTTTTTTGGATGTGATGTCTTGAAATTGTTGTCTGTTTTTTCTGTTGTGTCATTTAGGATCTCTGTTGGTTTTCTGTCTAGAGGATCTGTCCATTGATATGAGTGGGAAGTTAAAATCGCCTGCTATTATTGTATTCCCATCAATTTCTCCTTTTCTGTCTATTAGTATTTGTTGTAGGTATCTGGGTGCTCCTATATTAAGGGAATATATATTGATGATTGTAATATCCTTTTCTTGAATGGATCCTTTTATCATTAGTGTCCTTCTTTGTCTTTCTTTATGGCCTTCATTTTGAAGTCTTTTGTCTCATACGAGGATTGCAACTCCTGCTTTCCTGTCTTGTCTATTGGCATGGGCATCCCCTTTTCCCATCCCCTTTCAATCTGTGTGTCCTTTGCCCTAAGTTGAGTCTCTTGTAGACAGCAGATTGTAGGTTTTTGCTTTTTTATCCAATCTACCACTGTGTGTCTTTTGATTGGAGCATTCAGTCCATTGACATTTAAGGTAATTATTGATAGATATGTATTTATTGCCATTTTAAATCTTGTTTCCCAGTTGATTCCATGTTTCTCCTTTATTCCTTTCTTTTTTTTTTTTTTTTTGCTTGGATGATTTCCATTTATTTTATGCTTGAGTACTTTTTAGTTTTTGTGAATGTTTGGTTTTGATTTGTGGTTGCCCTGTTTTTTAAGTATGTTAACCCCTTCCTGTATCTACTTGCTTTAGCCTGATAGTCGTATAGGCTCAAACACATTATTTAAAAAAAATGAATCTGTATTTTCTTGCTTTCCTTCCTCACATTCTGTGATTTTGTAGTCCTTTTTTAACATCTTCATGTTTGTCCTTTTGCTGTTCCTTGTGTTTATCATTGCTTTTACAGTAGTTTTTTGTTTTTGTTTCCCTCTTTTTGATCTACATGCCGGCTTATTTAGGTGACTGCTTTCCAGTTGTGGTTTCCTCTATCCTATTTCTTCTTACTTTTTTATTTAAAGAAGCCCTTTCAGTATTTCTTTTAGAATGGGTTTAGTATTGGCTATACTTTCTTAGCTTTTGTTAGAGAAATTCTTTATTTCCCCTTCTATTTTAGATATTCTTGCTGGATAGAGTATTCTAGACTGCAAATTTTTTCCTTTCAGAACCTTAAATATATCTTTCCATTCCCTTCTGGCCTGTAGTGTTTCTGTAGAGAAATCAGCTGATAGCCTTACGGGGGTTCCCTTATAATTAAAGCTTAGTTTTTCTCTTGCTGCCTTTAGAATCCTCTCTTTGTCTTTAACTTCTGCCATTTTTATTGTAATATGTCTTGGTGTGGGCCTAAAACACTTCTTTTAAAATGTCATGTTGGAATCACTGGTGAATTGTGAAGTTAGTTTATTAAGTTACCATCAGCATTTTTTAAGTGAAATAGAAAACATACTTTTGTGAAACATAAGCTTTACTTACACATATGATACATACTTTCATATTTGTATGTATATTGGGTTGCAGTGGAGGTTTGAAAAACATAGTATCTAAAGAAATCAGGGAGTTCCTATCATGGCTCAGTGGTTAACAAATCCAACTGAGAACCATGAGGTTGCAGGTTCGATCCCTGGCCTTGCTCAGTGAGTTAAGGATCCAGCGTTGCAGTGAGCTGTGGTGTAGGCTGCAGACGTGGCTTGGATCCCACGTTGCTGTGGCTGTGGCGAAGGCCGGCAGCTACAGCTCCTGTTAGACCCCTAGCCTGGGAATCTCCATATGCCGCGGGTGTGGCTCTAGATAAAGGCAAAAAAAGGCAAAAAAGAAAGAAAGAAAGAAAGAAATCAGATCATCTGCACAAGGAGACAAGTACAAGGGTTATTCTGGCACTATCATAGCACAAGGCGGAAAAACCAGCTAACTATCCAGAGAATGGGTAGTGTGTGGCATGTTTATATAATGGACTCCACTAGAATAAAAATGAGGACTACTGGATCAACACAGGCCTGCTCCAGAAAAGTCAGGGTGTAGAAGGGTACAAGAAGGAACCCATTGGGGTTCCCATCGTGGCTCAGTGGGAACCTTCTAGCATCCATGAGGACGCAGGTTCGATCCCTAAACCTCAGTGGGTTAAGGATCCAGCATTGCCGTGAACTGTGGTGTAGGTCACAGACACGGCTCAGATCCCACGTTGCTGTGGCACAGGCCAGTGGCTACAGCTCCACTTGGAGCCCTAGCCTGGGAACTGCTATATGCCACAGGTACAGCCCTAAAGAGACAAAAAACAACAACAAAAAGAATCCATTAATAGAGAAATATTCAAAACTATGTATTTACTTTCTTTTAAAAATCACATGAGGAAGTTCCTTTGTGCTACAGCAGGTTAAGCTTCTGGCATCCCCACAGCTGTGGCACAGGCTGCAACTGTGTCTCAGTTTGATTCCTAGCCCCGAAACTTCAACTTACTGCAGGTGCAGCCAAAAAAAGAAAAAGAAAAACACACACACATGAATGATAAATGCCAGATCCTAAAGCATGGCTGCCCCTGGGGAAAGAGGCGAACAAGATTAGAGAGGGGTGCCTGAGTCCAAAGCAAGGGCCAGGGATGTTAGTTACATTAATCCCTATTGCTTGCAATATACAGGAATTATAAAACTAGCCAGTGGTTCCACACATTTGTGAATGATAGTCAAGTTGAGATTTCAGTGTGAGTCCTGTTTAATCTGGTGTGCTATGTGGAAGAAAAGAAACCTTACAGGTCTGTAATGTTTCCCAGTTTGAGAGCATGTTACTGTAATGAAAATCCTAAGATTTAATACTTTTAGAGAGCTCACTTTTCTCATTTTAGTCAAAAATGTCTTCTGATCAAATTCTTGCGTCTTATTTGCTTGACTGTATCAAATTTTATTTCTAAAAACCAAGAAAGGGAGTTCCTGTCGTGGCTCAGTGGTTAATGAATCTGACTAGGAACCATGAGGTTGTGGGTTTGATCCCTGGCCTTGCTCAGTGGGTTAAGGATCCGGCGTTGCCGTGAGCTGTGGTGTAGGTTGCAGACGCGGCTCAGATCCCGCGTTGCTGTGGCTGTGGCGTAGGCTGGCAGCTACAGCTCCTGTTAGACCCCTAGCCTGGGAACCTCCATAGGCTGGGGTGTGGCCCTAGATTATGCAAAAAGCCAAAAAAAAAAACAAAGGTGCAATTAAAAACCAATCATGCTACTGTGGTAACAGTCTAAGCTCGTTAAAGTCTTAAAATCTTAATATGGTCTGATTTTTAGTTTTCATTTAATTCTGGTTTAAAGAAAAAAACATTCATGAATGTGAACATGATGTGAAAATTTCCTGCTTGCTGGTAAAATTTAGATTGTCTTAGACCCCTGGCTGTCCTCTGTGAACAGTAACCATACATTAACAGTGTAATTGCCATGCCTGTTATTTTACAGAGACTATAGTTTATAAAATGGTGTAGTACCACACTTCCTTCTCTTTATTGTCGTATCCTTTGAGAAATTTAGTCTTGAGTCATTTACCTCCTTAAAAATCTGAGTTCCTAAGTAATCTAACTGTAACTGAGTGCAGGTAACACTAGAATCTTTACTGCCACGATTTTATGACTATCAAACACACATGATCCTCACTAGTTATTTTTTCAAACGCCCAGGGAATACATGCCAACTTTGGAGGAATTCTTTGAAGAAGCCATTGAACAGGCAGACCCTGAAAACATGGTTGAAAATGAATACAAGTAAGTAATTTTCTCTCTTAGAAATTATATGTATACTAGAATGTTTAGCGAGGGAGACAGTTGATAGTACTTTTCTTTGGTGAGTTTATATGCCAAGTTCATATTACTGCACATCCTGCCTTCAACCATTCCCATCACCTAACAAGCAGGACTTACAATCATGGTTATGTCTAAAAAGAAAAAAACCCCCTTGAGCCCACCTCTTATCACCTCTGTTCCCCTTCAAATCACAGTACCTCCACCCATTGTTGATAATTTCCACCTTCATTTCCTCATGTCCTGTTCTCCCTGGCCAGCCCGTGCCTGCTGGGCAGTCTCCCAGTCACTCCACTAAAATAGCTGGCCATGGTTACTTGTTTTTGGACCTCTCTCCAGCTGCATTCGCCAGTTGATCATTCTCTTCCCTTGACACCTGTGAAACTACTCTTCTCTGCTTTTTCCTTTTGCCTCATTGTCTGTCTCTTGTTGGCTCCCATCTGCCAAATTTTCAAATTTTGGAGTAACTTCAGGAGTCAGTCTCAGCTTCATCTGACTCTTTCAGGAGATGTCACACAGCCCCATGGTTTTTAAATAGGCATCATGGCACGTGATCTAAGGGCCCTCTCATCAGCCTGACTGGTCACTCCGAGATCATACCACCTGCTAGCTAGGCTTCTAAGGGCTGGTTTAAACCCTTCTTTGCATATTTCTTCATCTGTTAAATAGTAATAGTACCCATTTCATGGGGTTATACTAAGCATTAAATAAAATGGTTGGTTCACTTTGAACCATGCGCTGTCTAGGGGTCATACCATCTCAGAGGTGAATGAGACTCATTTGTAAGCAATGATTAATAAACCAGGCTGTTACTCCTGGAACTTGTGGAGGCTTCCAAATGATTTGTAAAAACTCAATCTCTTTAGCTTACCTGTTTGCAGAACATTATCTTCAGAATTTCTCTGAAGTTTTTACTTCTCACCTTACTGTTTACCACCTTTTACTTCATTAGTGAAGAGTTCATGGAGTCTATTCTTGGCATCACTGCTTATGGTGTTGACTATTATATGTGTCCCTTTTAGTTTTGGAGCCATTTTTACTCACCGAGGTTGATACTGAGCAAATGAAAGTTTGTTACATAAATTTTTAAAAAGCAGATACTGATTAACATGATCCGACACTGGTGTATTTATAAAATATTCAGAAACTCACACCTGCAGGTGACATCGCCAGTTTGGATATCAACTCACCGAAGGTAGTGAACCTCTTTCTCATCCAGGGGGTGATTTCTGTCCTGCATACACATCACTTAGCAAGTCTTGGACACATACTAATTGACTTTTAACTGAAATAAGATGTAACTTTTGGAGTTCCCATTGTGGCTCAGTGGTAACAAACTCAACCTAGTATCCATGAGGATGTGGGTTCAGTCCTTGGCCTCACTCAGTGATTTAAGGATCTGGCATTGCCATGAGCTGTGGTGTAGGTTACAGACATACAGACATGGCTCAGATCCTGCGTTGCTGTGCCTGTGGCGTAGGCTAGCAGCTGTAGCTCCTATTCGACTCCTAACCTAGGAACTTCCGTATGCCGTGGTGTGGCCCTAAAGAGACCAAAAGAAAAAAAGAAAAAAAAGATAAAACATGTAACAACTTTTAAATGGTGTTTGCTACATATGAACCTGCTTCTTTGGACTCTGTTGGTTTCTGATTTGTAAGAGAACTGCATACTGAGACGTTCTGTACGGCTATATCACAAGGAAAAGATGGTGCCCTCAGCTACTGACCTGAGAGGACAGTATTTTATACGGTGAATTTCCATTCACTAGAAGGGGACGTGGAAATAAGAGACTCGATTACAAGACTGGCATCTCTTTTTATAGGGCTGTGAACAATTCAAATTACGGTTGGAGAGCCCTGAGACTGTTAGCTCGGAGAAGCCCTCACTTCTTCCAGCCAACCAACCAGCAGTTCAAAAGTTTGCCAGAATATCTCGAGAACATGGTAATAAAGCTAGCCAAGGAATTACCAGTAAGTAATATCGACCAATTTTTTCATCATTTAGTTGGCATTATCTTCCTTAAAATCACTGAGCTAAGAATTGAATTTAGCCTCTATTACATGAAAAAAATGACCCACAAATCTTTTTAAAATGAAGAAAATGCTTTGAGCATATATATATATATATATATATATATATATATATATATATATATATGAAATACATAAACTGGTAACTTTACATTCTGTAAATTATTAATTTATTATATTTTGGGTAAGCCTATTTTTTCTATTTGCCAAAGCATGATATTTTATCAAAGATAGGGCCTATCCCCAGGGGTAGCAGTAGGCAACCTAGCCTCTTCCTACTCTGTTCTCTTACAGTACTGTATGGTCATAACTATACTGTGTGCATAAAATCTGAGAAAATTACTCAAGAAAAGTAACACTTAAGGACATGGTTGCTCACCTAGTCTGTCCTAGAGCCCTGTTACTATTTGCTAGGTCCTTGCAAGTCATTTTACTATACTTCTTACTGGCTCCCTTATTCCCACGTTCGGGTAAGGGCTTTTCTAACCTTCAGGTTTTCACCCGTCCCTCTGTGATCCTTACCTGACATTTGGGCCCTGTGATTGGAATCTCTTACCTAAATAAAAAGTACCCCCCAGTTACCTTATTTCAGAAGTTGGCACTCTTTTAAAACATTCTTCTTACTCATCTTAGCCTCCTTCTGAAGAAATAAAAACAGGTGAGGATGAAGATGAGGAAGATAATGATGCTTTACTGAAGGAAAATGAAAGTAAGAATTGAATTTTCTTGGCTATTTTACAAAATTGGAAAAGATTGGGGTTCTTGGTTGAGAGGTACGTTATTTAATTTGATCTACTTCTCAACTTCTACCATTTATCTCAGCTGTTTCTTATAGTGAGGAATCTAGAACATTGCCTGATAACTTTTAAAATAAGACATTTTATGCAATAAAATTTGGAAGTATTGGAAAGGAAAGCACTTACATTTGAAGGCAACTCATACCACTGTCAGTTCTTGGGTATTAGATTGGGGCAGCTGGTTTCAGGAGATGCCTTCATAATTATAAATAGAGGCAATAGCTTTAGCTTTGATTCCTCAATGATCATGATAAGAATAGTAATTCAACATGTGGAAAATATGAAAAGGAACTGTCTTTTAAAATAAAGCTAATGAAAGATTAATATCTCAGATTTCCCATGTTCCATTATATACTTTGAATCTTACATGTCCTTGTACTTTGTTCATAATCTACATTTCATGTGTTTTCTAGGTCCTGATGTTCGGCGAGACAAACCTGTAACAGGGGACCAAATAGAGGTATTTGCCAACAAACTGGGTGAACAGTGGAAGATTCTGGCTCCCTACCTGGAAATGAAAGACTCAGAAATTAGACAGATTGAGTGTGACAGTGAAGATATGAAGATGCGAGCTAAGCAGCTGCTAGTGGCCTGGCAGGATCAGGAGGGTGTGCACGCAACACCGGAGAACCTCATCAGTGCACTCAACAAGTCCGGATTAAGTGACCTTGCAGAAAGTCTAACTAATGACAATGAGACAAACAGTTAGCTTCTTTTTTTTTATTATTAAAACTGATAAGATTTTGTTACCAAGCAGCATTTGATAAGAGGTCCACTGGTTTTGGTAAACAATAAACATTTTTATAACAGTTGCTGTACAGTGGCTGGTGCTCCAAGAACAACAGAATGCATACTGGCTCTTGATGACTGACCTCAGGGTTGGGGAAAGGGAAGAAAGTTGGGAAAATGGCCAAAAGTGACACCAAGGTCACATGGTATTTTTGATAAGTAAATTAAACAAACACATTTTTAATGAAGTCAGTAAGCAGTATTTAGGGGCATGGCATTTCGTAAGATACACTGCCAAATTAGTTTCCTGCATGCTGTTAGTAATTACAAAATTTAACTTGTTCTCCAGAAAATCCCACAGAGCAGAAGATCAACAAACAATGGTCCGTTTGCCACCTTTTTTTGTAAGTAAAATTTTAACGGCACACAGCCTTGTTGATTCTTTTAAGTACTTACTATCTGTGGCTCCTTTCATGCTACAACAGCAAAGTTAAGTAGTTGCAGCAAAGACTGATGGCCTGCAAAGGTTAAAAAATATTTACTGTCTAGCCCATTGCAGAGAATATTTGCCAACCCCCAACTTTAAAAGATATCAGGGCCAAGTCTAAAACCTAGTTCTTTTAGCCTTTCAGAATTCATTTTAACCTCTCAAGTCGTTAAAATAGGGTTACATACCTCAGGGATTGTTATGAAGTTCAAATGAGATATATGTGAAAGTGTCCTCCAAACAGCAAAGCACTGTGTAGTAATGGCTGGAGACAGTACCAGCTACTTTTCCCACTCCACTTCAGTTAACCTTGGGTCGCTACAACGAGGTCATCGTTGTTCTGAATGCTAAAGGAGGGCTACAAGAGTCTGTTACTATGAATGTTCTTGCTTGGGCTTCATGTCACTAGCTAGTCCAACAGTGATCCAGTTCTAGTAGCAAAAGGGCCTTGGTGCCAGTGGCACAGCATAGAAGGCACACTCAGGAATCAAGACATTTCCTTGCTTATTTTCCCGTTTTCAAAGATCTTACATGCAAGGATGAATTCTAAAATAGCCTTAAGAGTTTAAAACAACACTAGTATAAGTCCAATTTCTTATCTTTAAGAAATCTTTGGAATAATGCTTTCTTTTGGATCAAATAAAATGAAGTCAAGTTTTTTATAATGACAGTTAAGGAATTACAATTTTAAAATGCTAATTCCATACAAGGCTTATATACTTTGTTCTAAACCTACCGGATCTAATAGCTACAGTATCCTCCAAATCAGAAAATCTGAATACTAACTGCTAAATTTATATCCTCAAAATTGTTCAGACCAAATGACACAGTGAATAAAAAAATTCTGCAAATTTATAAGCACATACCAATATATAAAAGAATCACCACAATTCTTAGGGTCTCATCATCCCTATTCCATTCTGCACCACCACCACCCCCCCAGGGCCGAAGGAGTACTGACTACTAATTATTAAAGCTCAGCTGAAAAAGCTACAAATAAGTTTACCTGAAATGCTTATTTTATCCCCTAGTGTTCTTAGATCATAGCACATCATTCAAACTTGAGAGAAAATGGCCGTTATTCTCTAGAAATCTGTTATCAGTGCTGTTATCTGTTAGCAGAGCATTTTAAAATAGCATAAGCAGATATGAGATTTCATGATAATCCCCAAAACCTTATTATAAATACCTAACTCAAGCTCAGACATGCTAGCTAATATTCTATCCTTTCTCTAGCAATCAGTCAAGGCTCCTAAAACAAAAAAGAATTAACGGAATATATTAAAATGTAAGAAACCTATCATCTATTGAAATAGTTCATACTTCTGTTATTTCTACCATCACTTTAAAGATCATAAGTATTAAATTTTGAGATAAGGAATTTGGGAGGTGACAAGCGAACAGAAACAAACACCCAACTGAGCCAAGAAACAGATCTGATAACATGGTTGCATTCAGTACCCGAAAAACTCCAAAACTTTTTAAACAGAAATACAATGCTAGCAGGCAAAGAAGATGGTATTTTCAAATGGATGCTTAAGAGCAGAGTTACACTAGCCATCTGCAGAAAACTGTAGTAGTAGTAAATCTATCTGAACTTCAGCCAAGCTCCAACACTCAACAGACAAAATACTTGAGGTCAAAAGCTGTTAGTCCCTCTTTTTTTTTTTTTTTAATTAAATATCCTCATTTTCTAAAAATAAGCAACTGGAGCTTGTCAACATTTTTTTTAAGGTTGATTACTACAAACCATTGCAAAGTTAAACGTACAAACCATAGTACATCAGAGACACAGTAATAAATGTATAATCAAATAACTATTCTTGATCACAATTTATTTTAAAGTCATGAAAAGCCAGCAACAGTCAGGCTGGACAAATACTTGATTGTACCCATGTCTCCATGGGATGGGGACAGCAGCACTGAGTTACACAATGAGATCAACACTTACTTCCTTTCCACCTTCCTGGCCACATTTTTGTTAGATAAGGCAAAGGATGGGCAGCTACTCAATCACTGGTGGTCTGAACCATGCAAGAACAACAAACAATAGAATTAATAGGTGTGCAATAAACATCTGATTGCTGACTCGGGCTGAAAAAGGCAGAGAATTTATCACAGAAGGTAATAGCTGAAAGGCATTTCAATTCAAGGATTTTTAAAAATTAATCCAAGAAATAAGCTTTTTAAAAATGTTTTCCTGCCACCTTTATATAGGGCAGCACAGTCCAAAGGCAATTTTCTCTTTTCGGTAATTTTTTAGGTTGATACACAAAGTGGTCTGCTTCTACCCTCTTTTGTTCCACATGAGGGGAAACACATAAAACCACCTAAATATCTTCCTCTAAAGCTCTGGGTTATAGAAATGATCAACAAATAACATTTATTTCACACCTAAGCATAAATAGTTAGAATGAAGATTACTATTCACTTTCCTCTTCCATTATTTCAACTCTGCGAGGGCCATAGAGTAGAACGTAAGCTATATGCCAGTCTCCACCTCCAGAGAGCCGCAATATATCCTCTGGTGTCACGATGCTGACCTTATCATCATCAAACTTAATCCATTCATCTAAAGAGCAAAAGAGAAAAATGAAGTTAATCTCACAGAATCTTTTCAGAGTTCCATTTCAAAAAAGGTACTGGGCAGTTTTATGTACGGTAGTATTCCATCTGCCATACCAACAGTTCTCAAAGTGTGGTCCAGAGACTACTCAGGTTCAAGATCTTTTGGGGGGTTCCATGGAGGTTAAAGCTACTTTCATAAACTACTAAAGCATAACTTGCCTTTTTCTCTTGTGGTGCGGCAGGTTAAGGATCTGGCATTATCACTGTAACAAGCTAGCTTGGGTCACTGCTGTGGTGCAGGACCAATCCCTGGCCCAAAACTTCTTCGTAAAAAGTATGTAACAATTTAAAAAAATGGAATCTTTACCTTGCTTCCTTTTCACCCATGATACATAATGGCCTGAAGAGCTAGACCTTCCCTGATGTGTTAGCACTGCTTGTAAGTCATAGTATCCACAATTATTGGAGCCAATGTCTAAAGAAAGATATAAATCCAATCATATTAGATATGAAGAGAATGCACTTTCTCAAGCTAGGTAACAAGCAACAACTCAAGTTTAGCCTAGAGAAGTACTACTCTATTAAAATCCAGTAAGATACTACTCTCCAATTAAAGCTTCATGAAAGATGTTTTAAGCATGTTATCATTCATAGAACATATATTCACTAAAAAGTGGCTTTTACTATGTCATACTAAAGTAAATTATACTTCAAGAAACACAACTTTTTTAAACCACAGTGTCTTTAAAAAAAAAGTGTAGCAAAAGTAATTTTATCTTAAAAAAAAAAACCCTACTGAAATCAAGATTTCACTTACCATCAGCAAAAGAAAATGGTTCATACTTAACTTCTTTCTGGGGACTACTCTTTTTGTCACTCTGAAGGGAAAATAATTTTAAATTATGATATTGGAAATAAAGTTTGTATTCTCAATGAGTATATAGTTCCACAAATATTTACTCTCTACTGGCAAAAGAAAAAATATGGTCTGCCTTACAAATTATTAAAATGATGTAACTACAGTTAACATAAAACTAAACGTGTTTCTACTCTAACAATATATAATCTCATATGTATGTACAGTAGCAAATCCTATGATTATAGGACCAATTTCAAACCACTAAAGCTAAAGCACATCAATGAATACAGAGTACAGATAAACATTGCTCTAGGGCAGAAAAGGAAAACCCAATTCTTCGACTTTTCCACAACACCATCAAACTATATAGGTAAAAGATTTCCTGTCATGGGGCAGCAGAAACAAATCTGACTAGGAACCATGAGGTTGCAGGTTCGATTTCTGGCCTCACTCAGTAGGTTATGCGTTACCATGAACTGTGGTGTAGGTCACAGATGTGGCTTGGATCTGGCATTGCTGTGGCTCTGGGGTAGGCCGGCAGTCACAGCTCCATTAGACCCCTAGCCTGGGAACCTCCATATGCCACAAGTGCAGCCCTAAAAAAAGCAAAAAAAAAAAAAAAACCCATATAGATAAAAACAAAAAAAAGATGTCAAATTACTGCAAATAATAATAAATAAATCTACTAAGCCATGGCCACAGGCCATTTCACGCCAAATGAAATATTTAATTCAGCAAATATTTACCTATATTAAAAGAAGCATGATTTACAACTTTTTTTTTTTTTTTTGCTTTTTATGGCCACGTCCATAGCATATGGAAGTTCCCAGGCCAGGGACTGAATCAGAGCTGCGGCTGCCAGCCTACACCACAGCAACACAGGATCTGGGCAGCATCTGCAACCTACATACACCACAGCTCACAGCCGGATCCTTAACCCACTGAGACAGGCCAGGGATTGAACCCGAATCCTCATGGCTTTGACACTAGTTGGATTCGTTTCCACTGCACAACAACAGGAACTCCATGACTCACAACTTTTGATAAGGACCTTCAGTGGGAATTACCTCCTCAACCATTTCTGTGTCTAATACAAAAACAGTTATCTAGACATATGGGCACAAAGTTCTGAAAACTGTAATGGTAAACTGTTTAAAAGATAGCTAAGGTGATAAGAAGCCAAAGGATCATAAACAAAAGAAAGGCAATTAGGGCGTTGCTGTGGCTGTGGTGTAGGCCAACAGGTGTAGCTCAGATTAGACCCCTAGCCTGGGAACCTCAATATGCCACAGATGCGGCCCTAAAAAGCCAAAAAAAAAAAAAAAGGCAATCATTCCTTCATAGCAACCACCAAAAAAAGTTACGAAGACATACATTTAAAAACATTATATATAAATCAGGAGTTCCCAATGTGGCTCAGCAGAAACAAGTCCGACTAGTACCCAGGAGGATATGGATTCAATCCCTCCTCCCTCGGCATTGCCACAAGCTGTGGTGTAGGTCACAGAGGTGGTTCGGATCCTAGTTGCTGTGGCTGTGGTGTAGGCCAGCGGCTACAGCTCCGATTAGACCCCTAGCCTGCAAACTTCCATATGCCACCAGTGCAGCCCTAAAAAGCCAAAAAAAAAGAACTTAGGAGAGAAAAACTATGACCCGACCATATGCTGTCAATAAGAACCTACATTCAAATACGATTTGGGCAAATTTAAAGTAAAAGAATGGAAAAATATATAATGCAAACATTAACAAAAAGAAAGCAATGGCAATATTAATAGATAAAGCAGACTTCAGAGCAAAGACATTAATCACAGAGAGAGACACCACATAAGAGTCACTGGACAAGAAAACAGCAATCCAATTTGGTACACACCAAATAACAGTTACAACACATGAAAAGCAGAAGCTTAACAGAACTGAATAGAGAAACATACAAATCCACAACTTTAGTTAAGACTTCACCACTTTTCTCTCAACAAGTGATAGAACAACTAGACAGAAAAACAGCAAGGTTACAGGAAAATACATCATCATCAACCAGCTAGATTTAATCAGTATCACAGAATACTACACTCAACGGCAGTAGAATACACACTCTTTTCAAGTGCCCATGGAACATACACCAAGATAGATCAATCCTAAGTCATAAAGCAGATCTCAACAAATTTAAAGGAATTTAAATCTTGAGTGTATCTTCTCACTTGTGGAATCAAACTAGAATCACTAACAAAAAGATAATTGGAAACTTTCCAAACGGAAACTAAACAAGACACTTCTAAATAATCCAGGGTAAAAGAGAAGGCTCCAAAGGGAAATTTTTTAAAAAGAAACATAATGAAAATGGAAATGTGATGTAACAATTTAATCGACACAATTTGAAAGCACTGCTAAGAGGGAAAAAACAGCACTAAATGCATACATTAGAAAACAGGGAAAAGCTCAAAATAAGAAATCCACACTTAAGGACCTAGGAAAAATGAGGAAAGAAAATGGACCCAAAACAAGCAGAAGAAAGGAAATAACGGTAGAAATCACAAGAACTAGAAGCAGAAAAATGGAGAAAGATCAATGAAGCAAAAGGCCAGTTCTTTGAAAAGAGTAATAAAACTGACAATCCTCCAATAAAATTGACAAAGTGGAAAGAAGACACAAATGACCAGTATCAGGAATGAAACGGGACAGATATCACTACACACCCTGCAGACATCAAAAGAATAGTAATACTAGGAAATACTCTGCACACATAAAACTGACAAGCTAGATAAAACGGATCAGTTCCACAAAACCACAAACTACCAAAACAAACTCACTTACGAAATAAATGATTTGAATAGCCCTTAACTATAAAATTGAATTTTCAATTTAAAAAAACATCTGATCAGACAATTCCACCAAATGTCTGGAAGAGAATTAACACAAAATTCTATACAATCTCTTTCAAAGAAAAATGAGAAAAAAAAAACAGCTAATAAACTACTTCTACAAAGCAGAGGATACAAGAAAAACTCAATCAATGAATGCAAAAATGAAACTGAAAAAAACTATGCAATTTACAAAAACATCAAAAGGAATAAAATGCTTACAAATTTAACCAAAGTACAAGAAATATACACTGAAAACTAGAAGACATTGTTGAAAAAAAATTAAGACTTACATAAATCTAAAAGACATCAAGTTCACAGATTGTAAAACTATTAAAATGGCAATACTCCCTACGTTGATCTACAGATTCAGTACAATCACCATCAAAATTCCAATTACTGGAATTCCTATCATGGCTCAGGGGAAACTAATCTGACTAGCATCCATGAGGGTGTAGGTTCAATTCCTGGCCTCACTCAGTGTATTAAGGATCTGGCGTTGCTGTGAGCTGTAGTGTAGGTCACAGATGGCTCACATCTGCCATTGCTGTGGCTGTGGCTTAGGCCAGAGGCTATAGCTCCGATCTGACACCTAGACTGGAAATCTCCATATGCCTCAGGTGTGCCCCTAAAAAGACAAAAAAAAAAGTCAAAACAATCATTTTTTTGTTGTCTTTTTTTTAGAGTCACACCCTTGGCATACGGATGGAAGTTCCGAGGCCAGGGGCTGAATCGTAGCTACAGCTGCCGGCCTACACCACAGCCACGGCAACTCGGGATTAGACCCACATCTGCAGCCTACACCATAGTTCACGGCAATACCAGATCCTTAACCCACTAAGCGAGACCAAGGATGGAGCCCATGTCCTCCTGGATACTAGTCAGGTTCGTTACTGCTGAGCAATGATGGAACTCGGAGTCAAAACAATCTTAAAGAACAAAGCTGGAAGGACTGTACTTTGCTACAATCACTACAAAACTACAGCAATCAAGATTTCAGAACTGGCCTTAGGGACAGAGATATATACCAGGAGAATAAAACTGAGAGTCCAGAAATATACTCACATCTACAGTCAACTGATTCTCAACAAGGGTGCCAAGACCACTCAATGGGCAGAGAACAGTCTTTTCAATAATTAGTGCTGGTACAACTGGATACTACTCACATGCAAGAGACTTAATTTGGACCTATACATCATCCACTACATAAAATCTAACACAGAACGGATCAAAGACCTAAACGGAAGAACTGAAACTGTAAGAAACTTAGGAGAAAATATAAACTTCCACGGCCTACTGGCAATGGTTTCTTAGATATAACACCAAAAGCAAGAGAAACCAAAGGAAAAAAACAGACTGGATTACAATGAAATTAAAATTTTTTCCTCTATAAAAAGACCCTGTTAATTAGATGAAAAGACAAAGCTACAAGCCAGAAGAAAATATGTGGAAACAATAAATCTGACAAAAGGCTAGTATTTATAAAAACTTCTCAAAACTCAAGAGTAAGGGAGCTCCCGTTGTGGTTCAGTGGGTTAAGATGCTGACTAATATCCATGAGGACAGTGGTTCAATCCCTGGCCTCATTCAGTGGGTTAAGATCTGGTGTTGCCACAAGCTGTGGTGTAGGTAGGTCACAGGTTGTAGATGCAGCTTGGATCCGATACTGCTGTGTCTATGGCATAGGCTTCAGGTGCAGCTCCAATTCAACCCCTGGCCTGGGAACTTCTACATGCTGCAGGTGCAGCCGTAAAAAGAAAAAAAAAAACAAAAAGCAAAATTAGAAACTGGGTAGAAAACAAGAACAGACATTTCACCAAAAAGGATACACAAATGGCAAATAAAACACATGACAACATGTTAAACATCATTAGCCATCAGGCCACACTGCAAACCTACATATATGACTAAAATAAAAACTAGCAACACTACCAAATTCTGGCAAGAGCCCAAAGAAAATGGATCAGCAATACACTGCTGATGAGAATTTAAAATAGTACAGCCACAATGGAAAACATATGACAGTTCCTTAAAAACTAAGTATAGGAGTTCCTGTCAAGGCTCAGCAGTAATGAACCCAACTAGTATCCATGAGGACACAGGTTCCATCCCCAGCCTCGCTCAGTGGGTTAAGGATCCACGGTACCGTGAGCTGCAGTGTAGGTCACAGACATGGCTCAGATCTGACACTGCTGTGGCACAGGATGGTGTCTGCGACTCCAATTTGAACCCTCGCCTGGGAACTTCCATATGCCTCAAGTTCAGTCCTAAAAAAGAAAAAAAGATCAAAAACCCTATCTATGCAACTACCATACAATCTAGCAACTACACTCCTGACCATTTATTTCAGACAAATGAAAATTTAGGTTTAAACCACAACTGGTACACAAATGTTCAGAGAAGCTTTATTCAAAATAAATAAAACTGGAAACAATCCAGCTGTCCTTCCATGGATAAATGGTTAAGCGAAACAGTGGTATATCCATACTAAAGAATACTATTTTAATACTAATAAAGAATGAAGTACTGTTCCAAGCACTGTTATAATTGCCAGAGAATTATTCTAAGAAAGAAAATAAACCTCTAGGAGTTCCCATCATGGCTCAGCAGAAATGAATCCTACTAGTAACCATGAGGTTGTGGGTTCGATCCCTGGCCTCAACTCAGTGGGTTGGGGATCTAGCAATGCTGTGAGCTATGGTACAGGTCACAGATATGGCTCGGATCTGATGTTGCTGTGGCTGTGGTGTAGGCTGGTGGTTACAGCTCCAACTGAACCCCTAGTCTGGGAACCTCCATATGCTGTTGGTGCGGCCCTAAAAAGCAAAAGAAAAAAGAAAAAAAAGAAAATCCCCCAAAGCTACAAAGGTGCGGCCCTAAAAAGCAAAAGAAAAAAGAAAAAAAAGAAAATCCCCCAAAGCTACAAACTATGTGATTTCATTTATGTAACTCTCTTGAAATGACAGAGAAATGGAGAGCATGTTAGTGACTGCTAGGCATTTTTGAGGGAGTAGGGCAAAAGGAAAGTGAATTTGGCTACAAAGAGGTAGTATAAAGGACCTTTGTGGTGAGGAAACATACTGCATTTAGCTACCAATGTCACTATCCTGGCTGTGATATTACAGCTTTGCAAAATGTCACCACTAGGAAAAACTGAGTAAAAGGTACTTGGGAATCCTTTGTATTATTATTATTATTTTTTTTTTCCTTTTCTAGGGCTGCACCATGGCATATATAGGTTCCTAGGTTAGGGGTTGAACCGGAGCTACACTGCTGGCCTTACACCACGGCAACAGAAACACCAGATCTGAGCCACATCTATGACTTACACCACAGCTCGTGGCAACACCAGATCCTTAACACACCAAGCACGGTCAGGGATCAAACCTGAAATCTCATCATTACTAGTTAGAGTCATTTCCGCTGCACCGGACTTCCTATGTGGCTCACATTTCTGCTGCACCATAACGGGAACTCCTGTATTGTTTCTTACAACTGCATGTGATTCTACAATTACCTCAAAATAAAGTTTAAATTTTTAAAAACTGCTTTTAACATTACATACACACAATAACCTGCACAAGAATTTAATTTAAAATCTGATATGTATTATCACAATGGAAATATTTCTAGTTACCAGAAAATGTCTTTTTCCTTTTGAAGAAAAAAATGCAACATATAATTCAGCTATCCCTTTGAACTTAAAATATACAATTTACTAAAGTTACTATGGTTATAATTTTAACAGTGATAGGCATACCAGCAGCACTTCTTAAGAGACAACTTAAACTGTCCCAGTGGGCATAAATGAGCCAATATATTCTGTAATAACAATTCCATTTTAAAAAATGGAGATAATGCTATGCCTTACAAGAAAAATAATAAAATATACTGCCTTTTACAAGGCAAGATTTTATGTGAAGCGTGAGATAAATATGAAAGGAACACCAGCTACAGATTTTAAGGGAAAAGAAAATATTTTTTTTTCTACCACAAAGGACTCATTTCACACGAGTGAAAATATGGTACACATTTCAAAAAATTCACGCTAGAATTCTTTTTCTTATGTTAACATACACATACAACTTTAAGGGCTTGCACCAATATATGAGGATTTGTATATAAAACCAATACGGGTTCATCCGTTTTTACTAATAGCATAACAATATAAAGTGAATGTGGAATACAAACTTAAGATTAACATATTAAAAGGAGTTCCTGTCGTGGCTCAGCTATAACAAACTCAACTAGTATCCATGAGGATGCGGGTTTGATCCGTGGCCCTGCTCAGTGGGTTAAGGATCCGTCACTGCCGTGAGCTGTGGTGTAGGTCACAGTTGAAGCTCGGATCCCATGTTACTGTGGCTGTGGTGTAGGTGGAGGCTTCAGCTCCAATTCGACCCCTAGCGTGGGAAATTCCACATGCCGCAGGTGCAGCCCTAAAAAGACAATCAATCAATCAATATTAACATATTAAGATTAGAAAATGAACAATAAGAACCTACTGCCTTTGGCTGCTGATTTACTTTTTTATCTTCTAGATCCTTGAATTTTGATCGAAAAGAAATCATTTTCTCTTGAAGTTCTGGTGTACATAGTTCATACACATCCAACATAAGAGGAAATTTAACATCCTATATACAAACCAAAAAGAAAAAGTGTAAACAGACTTACAAAAGTAGTTATTTAAGATACTTATCCAGGAGTTCCACTGTAGCACAGTGGTTCTTTTGCTTTATGTTCAACAAGTTTCTCTGATAAATTTCAGACAATACCACAGAAATCGGTTAAAATCCTAGTGGAAAACCTGATGCCTTCATAAAGCAGATCAACAAAAAGGAATAGTTACTGAGTGAACTAGTAAACAAGGCTATAGCGTTCACGGGTTTATTTTGTCTGGGACGTTAACTGGTTTTGATCTGTGTTTTCCAGACACAGGGAAGCCCTTCCTCTCAAGCTACTTACAACTTACAGCAACGGGGCAAATTACACCTCTGTGGATAAAACTGAAATATTTTTCTTTTCTCTCTGCCTGGTCCCTCCAGAAATTGGAGACCCTTGGGTTCTGAGCAGGCTTATCAGATGAACAGGCAAGACTGACTCCTGTCATGGGCAGGAATCTTAATATTCTGGGGACTTCTAGAAAGAGAAACCACTCAGGCAGAATCTGATGGCAGGCCCTTGGCACGGTTTTCCTGGCCTTGACAGGTCTTTCGGGAATTTAGTCTGAGACTCTTTAGGAATTACACCAGAGTCGATGTAGAGGAACCTATGTGATCAACAGACCAGACTTATTTGAAAATAACTTAGACTTGGCTTGGCTGTGTTCAATGCAGATGAGAATAGAGAAAAAGATTGTGTTTCAATAGATACAAAATTCCAGTTCTGTTAATTGAAGTCCTGATCTATAAAAGTTATTTTGTTAACCATATTTTGCCCTGATGTTCAAAAGAAAAAGAAAATTATCTAGTGGAATTATCACAGAGTAACTACACATGACATATCCCTAGTTGCTTTAGGTCTACTGCTGAAAGCACAAGTACAATGCTTGTGTGACAACTGGGTATAAACAACAAAACGTATGATCTACAAAAGCATTTCCTCATTAACATACCTCTGAGTTTATTCACGATACATGACAGTTTTCCCTCAAAATGGATCAACTAGGCAAATATAAAGGAGGCCTAGCACCAAGGGACAAACAGCTAAATCACCCCAGCATCAAGGAACAGATGTTTTCATCATCAATGCTTTCTATCAAAGGACTTAAAACTGAAAGGGAAAATGATGGAAAATCTGCACGTACTGAGGTATGAGGAAGTCATTCTGGCTTATACATGGGTTACGTTAAACTTTACTGACCAATGTGACCTGTTTTGTGGCCTTTCAGACATGCACTGTACATCTGCTTTGGCCACTGTGGATTCTAACACATTCCTATATCGCTGAGAACTTGAGTTTTCTGAGCTATGTCAGGTGTCACTAGCCATTTTCAAAACAATGTCTGCTGGCAACTGGTAGCTGAAGCCTCGTGGTTTAAGATATCCCCTTATAACTATTAAAATTTCTAGACAAATGAAGTTGGTTTAGATCAGATATTAGCAGAAAAAAGGAGACAGGTAATGGTCAAAAGCTCCTGTTATGTATGGTAATACAACATTAGGAGTTCCTGTTGTGGCTCCACAGAAATGAACCTGACTAGTATCCATGAGGATTAGAGTTCAATCTTTGGTCTTGCTCAGTGGGTTAAGGATCTGGTGTTGCCATCAGCTGCAGTGTAGGTTCCAGACAAAGCTCGGATCTGGCACTGCTGTGGCTCTGGCCAGCAGCTGCAGCTCTGATTCAACCCCTAGCCTGGGAAGTGGGAACTTCCATATGTGGCCCTAAAAAGTTTAAAACAAACAAACAAAAAAACAATATCAGAGGTTAAAACCTACTTGGATGGAACTAGATGGCTGGCTACACTGGGTCTCCCCAAAGTGCCAGTTCCAGACTGGGTTTCAGGCTTATTCCTGAATTCCTCAGGGAGTGAGATCTATTTTGTCTACTAAAGCTCCTGCTGTCACTCCTATTTCTAACTAGGTCTTCTGCACCAAAATGGTAGATCAAGGGATTGAGCTCTTAACCATACAGGACTTGGGACTCGAAAATATTTCTAATTCAGTGTCCACTCCCCAGAATGTGGCAGGACTATACTCCATTTCAGCAGGAAGTAGCCAAGTGGTCATTGTCTCATTCTCTAAGACTTGGAGAAAGATAAAACAGAAGTGGGGGTTTCAAACCAAGTACCCCTAAAACCAAGTTCCTCTGTCAAGTTTATGATCAGTATCTCTCTTCAAAACAATTTTTCCTTTTCTGGAATTCCCATTGTGGTGCAGCGGAAACGAATCCTACTAGGAACCATAAGGTTCGAGGTTCGATCCCTGGCCTTTCTCTGTGGGTTAAGGATCTGGCGTTGCCATGAGCTGCGGTGTAGGCTGCAGACTCTACTCAGATCTGGCATTGCTGCGGCTGTGGTGTAGGCCAGCAGCTACAGCTCCGATTAGACCCCTAGCCTGGGAACCTCCACATGCCACCAGTACGGCCCTTAAAAAAAAAAAATGCAAAAAAAAAAATTATTCCTTTTCTTGTCCAATACCTATTCTCCTCAAAATTGAGGAGTATCAAAGAAAAGGAGGGAATGAAATCGAGCAGGACCCTGTGGGACTCCTGGGCACAAGCCTTTCTGTGTTCCCCATTTCTTGTTTTTAGGGAATAAGTTTCAGCCTCCATGTCCTTCCCTGAATTCTCAAGGGCAGGTTCAAATAGTCACTAATGGGAAGGGGGGATATGCAGAGACAAGGGAGGAACAGTCAAGAAACAACAGTGCATACTGTTTGTATGTGTATATATGTATAACTAGGTGTATATGTATATATATAACTGGGTCACTTTACAGCAGAAATTGACAGCATATCATAAATCAACTACAATTTAAAAAAAAAACTATAAAAAAAAAAAAGAAACAATAGTGCAGCCATTGGGTAGGGTCCTGGTTCCTCTTCAAGGAATATACATAACAGTATCTCTGAGTTTTTCTGCAGAACTAAAACCCCCAACAAATGAAAACCAGAGAGGAGGACCACCAGAACCATTCCTGGGGCCACTAAGCACCAACTCTGAAGAAGAATAAAAGCTTGCATGAACCCTGATCCTTATATGTGGCCCTATTTTTACTCACTGTGAAACCACTTCCTAAACTCTCCCAAGGAGGACACAGAGTTTAGAGCATTAGCCTGCTGTGGCCTCCTTTCTCTGGCAAAGCAATTAAACTACTTTTTTCTCCTTTGTCCAAAACTCTTGTCTCCACGTTTCAATTTGGCACTAGTGGACAGAGGCCAAGTTTCAGCAACAAGTGGAACAAAACAGATAAATCACAAGGCTGGCTCTGACATCAAGAGATTACAATTTATCTAAGTCTTTGGCCACCAGTAATTTAACTCTCTCCAGAAGGAAAGGAACTGCCTAGAAGAGAGTGTGTTATACTGCCCCTTACCTCACTCCCATCCTTAAACCTACTGGACCAGTATCTCTGGAATTGAGGACCTGGTCTAGGGTAGTATTTCTAGGGAATGGAGGACATCTATCAGAATTATCTAGGAATCTTCTGAAAAATATAAGACCTCAGGCCCCACTTAACCAGATGCTTGGTGGGACTGAGGAGCAGGCATGTGTATGATTTAAAATAAAAATGACACGGAGTTCCCACTGTGGCGCAGTGGCTAACGAATCCGACTAGGAACCATGAGGTTGCGGGTTCGATCCCTGGCCTTGCTCAGTAGGTTAACAACCCGGCATTGCCGTGAGCTGTGGTGTAGGTCGCAGACGCAGCTCAGATCCTGCGTTGCTGCGGCTGTGGTGTAGGCCAGTGGCCACAACTCCAATTAGACCCCTAGCTTGGGAACCTCCACATGCCGCGGGTGCAGCCCTAAAATGACAAAAGGCAAAAAATAAATAAATAAATAAATAAATATCCCATTTTAAAAAATAAATAAATAAAATAAAATAAAAAGGACAATGGATAATTCCAATGCACATTCTTGGTTAAGAACCACTTGCCTAATGTTGATAATTTCCCTATTCACAGTATTCTGAAGTGAGTTTAATCCTCGAAGAATAAAGAAACCTACTGTAAACTGGGAATTCCCTTCAAAGAATTATAATATTTTATTATAGTATAGTAATATTTATTATACTAACCTTAAGAACTTTAGCATTCACAGACTCCTTCTCTTTATAAAAAAATCGAACCATCTGAATAGTCAAGTAAGCAGGTAGCCGGCTAATCTTGGACTAAAGAGAAAATGGGAAGAAATTCTATTATATGCAAATACCACAAAAGTTTTTAATTCCTTGGTTTGGTAAAAATAAAGACTGGGTAACATTAATTAACTGGAAATCTTTCAACTAATTAGAATTTAATTTCAAAAGAAATGGACAACTTACAGATTTGATGTACAAAGCATTTCTTTGCAATGTTGGAGACTGTTTGGTGATTTCTTCCTGAAGTCGCTAAAAAAGAACATAAGTCTAAACATTAAATAACTTTCTTCTGCAACACAGTATTACACCTTTAAGTCTCTTAAAAATTAGTATTACTTAACTGACAACGTACAGCATGTCCATGGATTTATACCCGAGAAATAATTTGAATGAAGACAACATGGCAAGGATTTTAGATATAGTTCTCTTTTTAAAAGTCACCACATAATTTTTAACAGTATGAACTCCTCAGAATGTAAATAATACCTGAAGTCTTTTAATCATGATCCAAATGTTCAGATTGTAAGAGTTTATACAACATAAGAAAGCCTTTTTTGGCATTCCTCTACTTATGGATCATCAGAATAGTTATATTTGAGGAAAATTAAGAGAATGTACGTAGGTAACCTTTGTTCTTTATGCTTTATGTAGCAAAGGCTTCTGGAACCAGCCAATTATTGTCAAATTTGAGAAAGGTCTTAATACAGAAAATGTCTGTTAATCTAAAACTTGGGACAGCCTCTGGCCACTGCATTACGCTATTATATCATCAGGTCTGCCTTTCCACTCCTTCCAACCTGCATGACAGTAAGCAACAGTTATCCCTTCTAGACATCATCTGTAAATGGTGACAATAGCACTTATGTCATAGTGCTGTTATTAGAATTACATGAGTTGGTACATGTAAAAAACTTGGAGAACAGTTTGGCATATATCTTATGTTCAATAAGCATGCCCCCCACTTGTATAAAAAATTGTTTCACATCTGAATTTTTTAAAATTACTAACCACATTACAACAGGAATCACCATGGAGTAGTTTAACATTTAACCAAGTTTATGCAGCAACAAAGAGGAAAACAGGAGCCAAATTATTCAAGAATAAAACAAATGATGCTATGCATCTAGTAAGACAATAAATATAACATCTAATTAATACATATTTTCCAGGAAAGCATATCTGGTACAATGTTACTCATCAGGCAAACTACCTATTTTACCACCAAATGCATGATAACCTAGAAGTTCCAGGTATATGAAGTTCCTGTCGTGGCTCAGTGGAAACGAATCTAATATCCATGAGGACACATATCTGATCCCTGGCCTTGCTCAGTGGGTTAAGGATCTGGCATTGCCATGAGCTGTGGTGTAGGCCACAGACATGGCTGGGATTTGGTGTTGCTGTGGCTATGATGTAGGCCAGCAGCAACAGCTCTGATTCCACCCCTTGCCTGGGAATCTCCATATGCTAAGGGTGCCTTAAACTACCCCCCCTCAAAAAAAAGAACTTCCAAGTATATTTAGTTCTCCCAGAACTTTATAAAATTATGAAGAAAATATCATCCTGGAGTCCATGCCAAAACATTCCATCCCACATTCTCTAACATTTATGTATGTTTTAATGCCCTGAGAAATGCATCATAATTTGTCACAGAACTCTTGGTTGGTGGTTAGCAAGTATTTGTATGCTTTTAAAATAAATTTCTCTTAGAAGTCATTACGCGTCACAACAACTCTCCCCTCAGTATCAGAGGGCAAAGAACAGATCTATTTATCTGTTTCTTACCAACACATTTACCTATGCTATCTCTAACCAATCTTACCCCAAACTGTAGAAGGAAGCTCCCTAGAAACAAATTATCTTGTTTATCAGTGTAATCCCTGCCCCAATTCACTGCTTATCCTTCAAGAGATGTACATATTCCCCCAAACTGTATCCAGACAAATTTAGACAAGCAAAATTGTTATATTTTACCAAGCTGCTCATTAGAGTGAATTCTTCAATATGGCACTGGGGAAACAGTACTAACTGAATAATGAAAGAAGCAAGTTTTAGATCTGGCTCTACCACAAACCAATTAAGTCATTCAAATTCTAAGGACTCAAATGCTATACTAGTACAACAGCAGAATGATTTGCACAATACAATCCCAGTTTATACTCACAAATATTAATATAGTCTCATTATAATACCCTCAGAGGCTTCCATCGAGCCTCTGGCCACATTTTTGTGAAGGAGTCAATACACAGCTTTTTTATATGTGTATTCTGTTATTTCATGGCACCTTAATACACACTACTGACTGACTAACACTGAACTCACAGCCAAGTGCACTGTCACTCATCCTTCAATGAAGCTTATCTAACAAACGATATTTTCTCCTTAAGGCACATCACAGCCTTCATACAATTTGAACACCAGACACTTCTGCCCTAAGCCTGAAGGCCATTTTATTTTATTTTTTGCCTTTTTGTCATTTTAGGGCCGCACTTGAGGCATGTGGAGGTTCCCAGGCTAGGGGTCTAATCGGAGCTATAGCCACTGGCCTACGCCGCAGCCACAGCAACACAGAATCCGAGCCACATCTGTGACCTACAGCACAGCTCACGGCAACGCCGGATCGTTGACCCACTGAGCAAGGCCAGGGATCAAACCCGCAACCTCATGGTTCCTAGTCGGATTCGTTAACCACTGCACCACGACAGGAACTCCCTGAAGGCCATTTTAAACAGCAAGATCATCAAATAAAAGGCAAAAAAATTCAAGAAATGTGGAACTACAATTACTGTGAAAAGGACACCTGTTTATAGTACGAGCACTGAAAAAAGAAGGCAGAGCACCACCTTTTCAGACCTCAGGTGGGACGGTGAGTCAGGTGTCTCAAAATTCTGGCCACTCTGAGCCTGTGTACAAATGACCATGAAAGCACCAGGATCATTTGATGCTGGGGTTACAAATAAATTTTAGCAAGCAGGTGCATTTGTAAATCAGAATCCATGAACAACGTGAATTAACTATAACTGTCCTTACCAATTTAAGTCCTGTAAAAAGATACTTGACTTCTTGATTGATAAAACAGCTAAGCTGAAGCTGATTTTCCTTTCCTTTAGTGACTTCTTCTTCTTCAGATTCTGTACATTTCATGCTTTGCAAAATGAGATAAGGAATATGCCAACAGACAATTGATTTGTTATACAATCTTGAATAAATTACCCTAATGCTATTAAAATTAACAGCATTATTCACTGGTATTTAAACTATTTCCAGGAGTTCCTGCAGTGGCTCAGTGGGTTCAGAACCCAGCTAGTATCCATTAGGATGCAGGTTTGATCCCTAGCCTCATTCGGTGGGTGAAGGATCCAGTGTTGCCACAAACTGTGGTATAGGTGGCAAACACGGTTCAGATCTGGTGTTGCTGTGGCTTTGGTGTACGCCAGCAGCTACAATTCTAATTCGATCCCTAGTCCAGGAACTTTCACATGCTGCAGATGTGGCCCTAAAAAGAAGGAAAAAATAAGTTAAAAAATAAAATAATAAAATATTTGTCTCCCAGTAGAGATTCATTTCAACATACCTAAACATGCTCATTAATGAGAGTTCCCATTGTGGCTCAACAATAACAAACCCGACTAGTATCCATGAGGACGAGAGTTTGATCCCCAGCCCTGCTCAGTGGGTTAAGGATTCAGTGCTGCCATGAGCTGTGGTGCAGGTCACAGGCATGGCTCCAATCCCCATTGCTACGGCAGCGATGTAAGCTGGCAGCTGCAGCTCTGATTCAACCCCTAGACTAAAACTTCCATATGCTGTGGCCCTAAAAAGACAAAAAAAACTAATTTTGCCTCTATGAGGCAAATTAATGAGATACTCTAAGAACATCTTAGGAAAAAACAGTGAATGTCTTTAAAAAGTTCATTTACCTAAACTTCAAGATCACTCCAATGGGTTTTTTTTCCCAAATTGCTAATTTTCTTGTCTTTTTTAGGCTTAAAAACCTCTGAAGACTTTTTCCTTCATACCCCGCCTACCGCTCCAGTCAACAATGCTGTTTATACCAACTGACTTCTAATAAGTTATAAGACAGTCTATACGAATCTTGGCTCATAAGGATACGTAGTTTCAAACTCAACTCCGAAGAACTGATCAATTAAACTTTTCTTTTTAGAAGGTGTCACTGCTGATGCAGATGAAGAATCTGTCTGCAAAATTAAGATGAAATAAAAATTCCAATTTTACTTTACATAGATATTAATGTACATTTCCTGCTATACAATCCAGTTTAGTTATATATATTTAAGCTTTTTAAAATGTAATTCCTTCCTATAAAAATTCCTTCCACTATTTAAAATACATGACCAAAAAACTAGAGATGTTCAATAATCTCAACTGATCTGGATTAAAATGGCAGAATAGAAGGACTGGAGCTCAACTTCTCTCCCAAAAAACAACAAACCAATTACGCGATAGAAGCAACCCATACCTCCTGGGCGGGAAGCCCCACAGACTGGAAAGTAACTGCATCACAGAGACTCAGCTACAGGACTGAGAGTTCTGAGCCCCACGTCAAATCCCCACGCCTGGGGAGCGGGCACAGGGAGAAAGAGCCCCCGGAGCATCTGGCATTGAAGGCCAGCGGGGCTTGTGCACAAGTGCTCCACAGGACTGGGGGAAACAGAGACCCCATTCTTGAAAGACACACACAGACTTTCACGTGCACTGGGTCCCAGGGCAAAGCAGTCTCCATAGGAATCCGGGTGGAACCTGACTGCAATTCTTGGAGGATCTCTTGGGAAAACAGGGGTGACTGTGCCTTGTTGTGGGGGAAGGGCATTGGAGGCGAAGCTCTCGGGGACATTCATCAGCCTGCATTTCTCTGGAGGTGGCCATTTCTGGGAAAATCTGGTCCCTTCCATCAGCACTGAGAAGCCCCAGGCCAAACATTAATCCAGGTGGGATCTCAGTCCCACCCATCAGTAAACAGGATGCCTAAAGACCCCTCAGGCACACAGCCAGCCTCTAATCTCATCCAGAGACAAAGCCCCACCCATCAGAGGGAGAGGAATCAACCACACCTACCAGTGGGCAGGCATCAGTCCTTCCCATCGGGAAGCCTACAGCAAGCCCCCTCCATACCAACTCTAGCCACAGGGGAGGCAAACACCAGAACTAAGAGAGGCTACAACTCTATTGTCTACAAAAAGCTCTCCACACCAAAAACCTTTAAAAATGAAAAGACAGAAAACTGTAACTCAGATAAGGGAGAAAGAGAAAAGCCCAGAAAAACAGCTCAGTGATGAGGAGATTATCAGCCTCCCAGAAAGAGACTTTAAACTGTTGATGCTGAAGATGATGCAAGGCATTGGAAATAGACTGGAGGCAAAGATTGATCATTTACAAGAAACACTGAGCAAAGAAGTACAAGCTCTAAAAATTAAACAAGAAGAGATGCAAAATACAATAACTGAAATAAAGAAATTTTAGAAGCAGCCAACAGTAGAATACAGGAGGCAGAAGAACGAATCAGTGAGGTGGAGGACAGATTAGTGGAAATCACTAATGCAGAAGAGAAAAGAGATAAAAGATTGAAAGGAAATGAGCAGAGCCTCAGACAACTCTGGAATAATGTTAAACGCACCAACATCTGTATTATAGGGGTGCCAGAGGGAGAAGAGAGAGAGAGGGAGACAGAAAAAATATTTGAAGAGATAATAGCCGAAACTTCCCTATTAGGGGAAAGGAACCACTCAGTCAAATTCAGGAAGCGCAACGAGTACCATATAAAATAAACCCAAGGAGGAACACCCCGAGACACATATTAATCAAAATGACCAAAATTAAAGACAATGAGAAAATACTGAAAGCAGCTAGGGAAAAGAAACAAATGACATACAAGGGAGCCCCAATAAGGTTATCAGCAGATTTTTCAGCTGAAACTCTACAGGCCAGAAGGGAGTGGCATGATATACTTAATGTGATGAAAGGAAAAAACTTCCCACCAAGATTGCTTTACCCAGCAAGACTCTCATTCAGATTTGAAGGAGAGATCAAAATCTTTAAAGATAAGCTAAAGCTAAGAGATTTCTGCAACACTAAACCAGCTTTACAACAAATCTTAAAGGAACTTCTCTAGGCAGAAAAGAAAAGGCCACAACCAGAAACAAAAACACCACAAATGACAAGACTCACCAGTAAAGGCATATATACAGTAAAGATACTAAATCACCCATGCACAATTGTGCTACAACAATCAGAAATCGTGAGAAGAGAGCACAAATGCAGGTCACTGGAGAAGCATGTGCAATTAAGAAACCAACAACTTAAAACAATCTCATTTGTATATAGACTCCTATATCAAAACTTCAGGGTAAAAAAAAAAAGAGCAACAAAAACCCAAACAGTTAATTAATACAATGGCAATAAGAACATATACATCAGTAATTACCTGAAATGTTAATGGACTGAATGCCCCAACCAAAAGACATAGACTAGCTGAATGGATACAAAAGCAAGACCCTTATATATGCTGTCTTCAAGAGACCCACTTCACTTCTAGAGACACGTACAAATTGAAAGTGAGAGAATGGAAGAAAATACTCCATGCAAACGGGCATCAAAAGAAAGCCGGAGTAGCAATACTCCTATCAGACAAAATAGACATTAAGATGAAGAACATTTTAAGAGACAAGGAAGGGCACTACATAATGATCAAAGGATCAATCCAAGAAGAAGATATAACCATTTTAAATATCTATGCACCCAACATAGGATCACCACAATATATAAGGCAACTGCTAACAACCTTAAAAGGAGAAATCAACAATAACACAATCATAGTGGGGGACTTAAACACCCCACTTACAGCAATGGATAGATCATCCAGACAGAAAATCAATAAGGAAACACAGGCCCTGAATGGAGCATTAGATCAGATGGACTTAATAGATATTTAGAGGACATTCCATCCAAAAGCAACAGAATACATATTCTTCTCAAGTGCGCACAGAACATTCTCTAAGATTGATCACATCCTGCGGTACAAATCAAGCCTCAGTAACTTTAAGAAAATTGAAATCATATCAAGCATCTTTTCTGACCACAATGCTATATGACTGGAAATCAACAACAAGAAAAAAAAAAACAGCAAAAAATACAAACACATCGAGACTAAACAACATGCTACTAAACAACCAATGGATCACTGAAGGATGAAATCAAAGAGGAAATTAAAAAATACCTAGAAGCAAATGACAACAAAGATACGACACTCCAAAACCTCTGGGATACAGCAAAAGCAGTTCTAAGAGGAAAGTATATAGCAATACAAGCCTACCTCAGGAAACAAGAAAAAGCTCACATAAACAAACTAACTTTACATCTAAAGCAGCTAGAGAAGGAAGAAGCCAGGTCATGGAAACAACCTAAATGCCCATCGACAGAGGAGTGGATAGGGAAGATATGGGACATATACACAATGGAATATTACTCAGCCATTAAAAGGAACGAAATAACAATATTTACAGCAACATGGATAGACCTAGAAATTATCATGCGAAGTGAAACCAGTCAGACAATTAGATAGCAACACCCAATGCTACCACTTACATGTGGAAACTAAAGAAACACAATGAATTTCTCTGAAGAACAGACAATGACTCAAAGATTTTGGAAAACCTTGGTTTTTCAAATAAGACAATCTGGGGGGCGGGGGGATGCACTGTGGGTTTGCGACACAAAATCTATCACATTGACTTGTACACCTATAATTGAAATAAAATTCATTTTTATAAAGAAAAAAATAATCTCAACTGATCGAGTTTAGTAAATAATACATTAAATTCAAGCATCAAATACAGGATTTCAAATTCCAACTACAGATTCAGCATCTAATGTATTCAAATACATGTCTATATATTAAGATGTATTTATTTCAAGTCTTACAGTGGGGGTGCAATGGAGAATCAAAGTCTAATGAAAGTCTATAATCACTAATATATTTCAACTACCTCTTTAACAGTATCATCTTCGATAGCTTCCAATTTCTGTTGCAATACTCGCATCATTTGTATCCAACATTCATTAGCATCCTGTAATTTAAAAAAATGACACGGTAAGTAATCCTGGTTGTTACAGTGTTTGGTCTACAAAATCCTTCCAAAATATTACTATTTCCATAGGGAATAGAAAGAAAGTTGTTTTTTTATTTAAAAACATTAAGCCAAATTAAGAGTTCGTGTTGTGGCTCAGTGGTTAACAAATCTAACTAGCATCCACGAGGATGCAGGTTCGATCCCTGGTCTTGCTCAATGGGTTAAGAATCCGGCGTTGCTGTGAACTGTGGTATATGTCGCAGATGCAGCTCGCATCCTGCGCTGCTGTGGCTGTGGCATAGGCCAGAAGCTACAGCTCCAATTCGAGCCCTAGCACAGGTGTGGCCCTAAAAAGCAAAAAAAAAAAGAAAAAGAAAAGAAATAGAAAAAGAAAAAAGTATTAAGCCAAATTAAATACTACATGATCTTCAAAACATGTAGAATTCCAGAATAGTTTATTCATTAATTCAAGAGATGTTTAGTAAACTCCTAATTATTCTAAATACTATTCTAGACAACTAGGAATGCATAGCAGTCAACAAATTAGAAAAAGTCGTGGAGGATATAAATAATGAAAACAACAAATTCACGATAGGGTTATGAGGGGGAAAAAGCAATATGGGAGCAGAAAGTGATTAGGGGAAGGGAAGTGTACTATTTCAATAGAACTGTCAAGGAAAGCCTCTCTGATGCCTTGACACTTGAGCCAGGAAACCTGAACAAAGTGAGAAAGCAAGCCATGCTCCTATTTGAGAGCCAAGGGAATAAGCAAAGGTCCTACAGAAAAAGTCTACTTATTAGAGGGTTTAAAAAAAAAAATAGCAAGGAGTTCCCATTGTGGCTCAGTGGTTGACGAATCCGACTAGGAACCATGAGGTTGCGGGTTCGATCCCCAGCACCGCTCAGTGGGTTAAGGATCCGGCGTTACCGTGAACTGTGGTGTAGGTTGCAGACATGGCTCGGATCCCACATTACGGCTGTGGCGTAAGCCGGCGGCTACAGCTCCGACTGGACCCCTAGCCTGGGAACCTCCATATGCCACAAGAGCGGCCCTAGAAAAGGCAAAAAGACAAAAAAAAAAAAAATAGCAAGAGGGAAGTTCCCATCGTGATGCAGCAGAAACAAATCCGACTAGGAATCATGAGATTGCGGGTTTGATACTGGGCCTGGCTCAGTGGGTTAAGGATCCGGCTTTGCCATGAGTTGTGGTGTAGGTCACAGACGTGGCTCGGGTCTGGCGTTGCTGTGGCTGTGGTGTTGTAGGCCAGCAGCTTTAGCTCTGATTCAACCCCTAGCCTGGGAACTTCCATATGCCACGGGGTCAGCCCTAAAAAGCGGAAAAAAAAAAAAAAAGATAGCAAGAAAGTCAAGTGTATCTGGAGAGTACTGAGCAAGGGGAAGAGCAGCACATGATGAGCACAGAGAGGAGGCCAGGTGTATAGAACAAGGAACCAACGTTATCTTTACATCCTCAAAAGGACTCTGGGGAGTTCTGCAGCACAGCGCGGGTTAATGATCTGGCATTGTCACTGCAGCAGCTCAAGTTCAATCCCTGGCCCAGGAACTTCCACTTGCAGGCGCGGCTTCCCCACCTCCACATGCTCCCCCACCCCCCAAAAAAGGGGGACTCTGGGAATTTTATGGAGAAACACCACAGAGGCCAGCAGCAAGATGATCAGTTAACAGACTACTACAGCATTCCCAGCAAGAGGTTAACAGTGGTGTGAACTAGGGAGGACTAATATTTGTATTTCCGATTATATCCCAGTAAGTATGGGAAGTGCAGGAAACCCAAGTTTTACATTTACAAAATGAAAACCACAGAACTTAGTCCTGATTACCTGTTGAAGATACTGTCCTTGTTCACCCTTCTCTGCAAACTGTGGAAAAGCCATGTGCAAAAACTGCAGTAGGATAATAGGTGGAATACTAGAAGAAGTTTTATCCATGGAATCAAACAAATCTCTAAGGGCTTAAAAAAGAGAGCAAACATTGCCTTAGTAAAACAGTGACATATTTAATACATGCTACTGTAAATTCTCAGTTAAAACAAAAAGACTGCTTATTAATAATTTTAAGTATATCTATTCCTTTTGCAATTGTTGGATTCCCAATAAGAAAAAAAAATTGTTTTTAAAGAACTCACCAGATGACTTTATAATGCAATCACTAGCTATAAACAACTTCTGGGCCCTCCCTATGTTCTCTCTTTCCTTGACAGCCTTTGTCTTCCCAAACAAAGCAGGGTGCATTCATTCAGTACAGAATGAGAACACATAAGCTCTGTCTAGGAATCAAAACAGGCAGAATGTTACAGTTCTGCCATTATCAGGACATCAGGTCACCGCTGCCCACACTCCTCCCTTTAAACCCATACTTTGTTCTCAGGTACTGAACTTCTGAATACTGAAATCTGGAGGATGTTTAAATAAATGTTTAAAGCTTTAAATATACTTACTGATTCTAATGAACAGCTAAAAAACAAAACTAATTTGCCTTCTTCAAAGTCTTTCCTCTGCTTATCTCCTCTCACCATCATAAATACCATGGTCATGGACTCAGCCCCGCTCTTGAGTTCAGAATACTTTTCCTCTATTGACTTCCTAGTTATCACACCACGCCCTTTCCTCATGTACTGCAAAACTCTAATTGGACTTACCTTGTTTTGTTAACTAAAACGTGAAATGTTATTAGCATACAGACTGTAGCACAGTAAACACTACATACAACATTTCAGCACAAAGTACTCAGTGAATAAAACCACTAAACAAAATGTTAGACATCACTACCAAGCTGATTATTTTTAAAATTAAAAAGCCTAAATTACAGTAACATTTTAAAGTATATATTACTCAAAAAAGAGGAGAAACATCCAGATGATTTAGATTTAATATATACCATGAACAGAGCATCTCAAATACTTCACTTGTTTGAAAGAAAAAGGTCAAAAGACACTCTACATCCAGAGACTAAGGAGACAACGGCAAAACAAATAAATGTGGGGTTTCTGTCGTGGCTCAGCACTCATGAATCCGACTAGTGTCCAGGAGGACACGGGTTCAATCCCTGGCCTTCCTCAGTGGGTTAAGGGCCCAGTGCTGTGCCAGGAGCTGTGGTGTGGGTCGCAGACGTGGCTCAGATCCCGTATCGCTGTGGCTATGGCGAAGGCCGCAACCGTAGCTCCAATTCGACTCCTAGCCTGGGAACTTCCATATCCAACATGGGTACGGCCCTAAAGGACCAAAAAAAGGGAAAAAAAAAGAAAAAACTAAATGCATGATCCTAAACTAGCTCCTGAAGCAAAAAAGAAAAACAACTTTACAATGGGCAGTACTGGGTTAATTAGCAAAATTTTTAAAAGTCTGTATTTTAGAATACTACAGTGTTAAACTCTCAGATTTTGAAAAATAACTGTCATGTGGTTATGAATATCCTTATTCTTAGGAAATACATACTGAAGTATTTAGGAACAAAAGACATGATGTCTGCCACCTATTCTCAAATGGCTCAGAAAAAAAGAACATACATTATTATAGAGAATGATGAACCAGATAAGACAAAAAGTAACTGGTGAATTCTTGCAACTTTTCTGTGAATTTAAATTTATTTCAAAATATAAAAGTTTAATAGGAGTTCCCATCATGGCTCAGCAGAAACAAATATGACTAATCCCTGAAGATGCAGGTTCGATCCCTGGCCTCACTCAGTGGGTTAAGGATCCAGCATTGCTGTAAGCTGTGGTGTAGGTCGCAGATGCAGCTAGATCTGGCGTTGCTATGGCTGTGGTGTAGGCCAGCAGCTACAGCTCCGATTTAACCCCTAGCCTGGGAACCTCCATATGCTATGGGTGTACCACCCCCCTCCCCCCAAAAAAAGACAAGATATAAAAGTTTGCAAGTCAAGAGGTAAAAAGTAAAGAATGGTATTTTGCATCCTATCAATACTACAAGCCTTCTGTAAGATACTGGAGAAGTCACTGAAATTCTGAGTTACTCTTAGATACACAAGCAATCAAAGGAACTAAATATATGATCACATTTCCTTATTAAAAATGTAGTTCCAACAAACAAATCAACTTTCCAGAAGAAAGATCAGAGGAAAACCTAACTCCAAATGATGCAAAGAACCCAACTGTTTATAGTATTAAAAACTAATGATTGACCACAATGACACCACTTCGCACCCCTAGGATAGCTATAATCAAAGACAGATAATAATGAGTGTTAGGGAGGACACAGAGAAATCAGAATCTTCATACACACTGGGAGGAATGTAAGATGATGCAGCTGATTTGGAAAACAGGCTGGTTCCTCATACAGTTATCAACTGACCCAGCAATTCCACTCTTGGGATATATGTACCCAAGAGAAATGAAAACATACGTCCACACAAATACTTACACACAAATGTTTAGCAATATTTATAATGATCAAAAAATGGAGGGAGTTCCCATTGTGACTCAGCAGAAACAAATCTGACGAGCATCCATGAGGATGCAGATTCGATCTCTGGCCTGGCTCAGTGGGTTGGGGATCAGGCATTGCTGTGAGCTGTGGTGTAGGTCACAGGTGCGGCTGGGATCTGATGTTGCCATGGCTGTGATGTAGGAAGCTACAGCTCCAATTCAGCCCCTAGCCTGGGAACCTCCATATGCCGAGGGTGTGGCTCTAAAATTAAAAAAAAAAAAAAAAAAGTGGAAACCATCCAAATGTCAATCAATGATGAAAGGATAAATGAAATGTGATATATCCAATATAAAAGAATCTTATTCAGCAACAAAAAGGAATAAAGTACTGATACATGTTACAGTGTGGCTGAGCCTAAAACATTCTAAGTGAAAGAAACCAGTCAAAAAAGACAACATATTGTACAATTCTATTTATATCAAAAGCCCAAAATAGGCAAATCTATAGACTAAAAGATTAATGTTTGCACAGGGCTGGGAATGGTAAGGGGAGATAGAGTGACTGCTGAATGTTACAGGGTTTATTTTGCAGTGGTGAAAATATTCTAAAATTTACTGTGGTGATGATCACAAAACTCTGAGTACACTAAAAAATAATGAACTGTATAATTTAAATGGGTGAATTGTATGGCATGTGAATTCTCTCAACAAAGCTTTTACCCTCTTCCTCCACCCTCCAGAAAAGGCATGGCTGTTGAAAACCCTGTCAACCCAGCCCAACAAATTAAAAGAGTACTTTCATTTGTAAAAACTGTCCAAAATGGGGCAGTGGAGGCAGAATACACTGCCTCATGTACTAAAGAAATTAGTTACTTCTATCCTTTCTATTTCTCCTCATATCACCAATACCCACTAATCCAAAAATTGTTTTTCAAAAATGACAGATATCTAATAAAATAAGTCCCAAGCTGTTTAATGTAAATATAAGTACTCCAATTTTAATGAGATGATATTTTACAAAATACATTTTGTTAAGAGAAAGATATAAACAAATTGTGAGTGAAAAACATTTATTGAATACCACATTCCCTCTTGAAAAGTGGTATATTTAAGATACTGACCTGCAGTAATATACTGTGCTGAAGCCATCTCCCCTGAAGCTCTCAAGGCACCTGCATACCTAGGAATATTAAGGCAGAATTAAAGATTCAATTCATTCTGAAACGCAATTGGGAACAAACTAAGTTAAAAGGACTTATTATGACACCCTCAACTGCAGATTTCTCCAAGTTGTTCCTAACATTTTTTTCTTCATCTCTTTTGGTCTTCTTCCTTTAAGAATTATATGAAAAAAAAGGAGTGCTAAGAAAAAAACAGAATTTAGATGAATTAGGTCTACTTTAAATTCTATCCCCTGGTCTAACTCATCTAAAACACCTTCTGAAAACAGTATAAAACAAGAAAAGTACATATTTATTGTCCACTACAAAGAAAATTAAAATATAATTTCATAAGCAAAAAAAAAAGCATTAGATCAAAAACAATACCTCAAAATCAATAAACCTACATTCAGAACTGACTTCCTATGTAACACTAAGTCACTTAAATTTCAAATCCATTTTTTCATCTGTAAAACAAGAAGTTTCTGTTAAGCTTCTAAATTCACTCTTACAGCTCTCAGTTAATTTACAGTAGTACTGGTCAAAGGAAATATTCAAAGCACTAAACTTACTCATGCAATGTTTTATGACAAGAGATCAGAAATTATCACGGATAATATCAAACACTGGGTGATACTAAAGATGCCACAAAACCAATACAAGGTTAGTAGCTGCCTGGGAAGCTGGGCAGTGGTTAGGGAGGGCACTGGCTGGTTAAAGGTACCACAAAACTTTCTGGGATGATCAAAATGTTCTATTAATTTGATTGTGAAATGAGTTACAGAGAATTTGCATTTGTCAAAACTGATCACACCAGGGAGTCCCCACTGTGGCTCAGCAGTAACAAACCCGACTAGTATCCATGAGGACGCAGGTTTGATCCTTGACTTCATTCAGTAGGTTAAGGATCCAGCATTGCCATGAGCTGTGGTGTAGGTTACAGACGTGGCTTGGATCTCGCTTTGCCATGGCTGTGGTGTAGGCCAGCAGCTGTAGCTCTGATTCAACCCTTAGCCTAGGAACTTCCGTATGCCACAGGTGCAGCCCTAAAAGAAACAACAACAAAAAAAGATCACACCAAACAATTAAGATGCATGCATTTCATTAGATGTAAATTATTTATCAATTAAAAAAATATAAACTCTGTCCTTATGCAAATGAATGAAAAAGGTCCCAGAATACTATGTTAAATTATATTCAACTTAAGAGTTTTACTTCTTTTTTTCATTTGTTTATATCTTTTGGAAACTAAAAATTCTTTATTTTAAATACACAGTAATTCAAAATACTATCTAAATTAGACATGTTCATTTAAAAAATAAAAATCATAATAGTTTCCCTGTTAGAAAACTTAGCAACTTTTTAAAGGGCACTTTTGAAATTAAAATGAATTACTCAAGAAGTTCCCATTGTGGCTCAGCGGTAACGAACCTGACTAGTATCCATGAGGATGTGGGTCTGATCCTGGCCTCACTCAGTGAGTTAAAGATCTGGCATTGCTATGAGCTGTGGCATAGGCAGGTAGCTACAGCTCTAATTCAACTCCCAGCCTGGGAACTTTTTTTTTTTTTTCTCTTTTGTCCTTTTAGGGCCACACCCGAGGCATATTTAAGTGCGCGGGATAGAGGTCGAATCAGAGCTATAGCTGCTGGCCTAGGCCACAGCCACAGCAATGAGGGATCCGAGCCTAGTCTTCAACCTACACCACAGCCCACGGCAACGCCAGATCCTCAACCCACTGAGCAAGGCCAGGGATTGAACCTGCATCCTCACGGACGCTAGTCAGATTTGTTTCTGCTGAGTCATGATGGAAACTCCTAGCCTGGGAACTTTCATATACCACAAATGTGGCCCTAAAAAGACAAAAAGCAAAAAAAGGTTTTTTTTCCTTTTTGCCTTTTCTAGGGATGCACTCACAGCATACGGAGGTTCCCAGGCTAGGGGTCTAATTGGAGCTGTAGCTGCCGGCCTTCACCACAGTCACAGCAACACAGGATCCAAGCCACGACGGGAACTCCAGTCTAGTCTGTTTTCTATTCGTGCTGCAGTGCTTCTTTATAATGGTAATCAGATCAAATAGCAACAAGGGATCCGAGCCGCATCTGCAACGTACACCACAGTTCACGGCAATGCCAGATCCTTAACCTACTGAGTGAGGCCAGGGATCGAACCCGCAACCTCATGGTTCCCAGTCGGATTCGTTAACCACTAAGCCACAACAGGAACTCCAAAAAAATGTTTTTAAATTAATAAAAAAAAATTTAATACATTACTTATATAAAGTAGATACATTCCATATCATCACTGAAGTACATAATTACAAACTGCCCCCATTACAGAATTTATATCTAATTACAGGGTAATATAACTATTTCTACACTTATGGCAAAAGATACATTAATGAGTTACCAATTTTTTTTTTAAATATGAAGATTAAGGGATTAAGAAGGCAGAGTAAAGACTGGAGAGCTCACCTTCTCCCATGAAAACAACAAAATTACAACCAACTGCTGAACACCCTTCAACAAAATAGACTGGAAACTACCAAAAAAGATATCCTACACCAAAAGACAAAAAGGAGGCCACACTGAGACGGTAGGAGGCACGATTACATGATATGAGCAACCCCATAATGAGCAGGTGGGCAACCCACAGATTGGAAAGGCTCACTCACAGGAGCAAGAGTTTCAAGTCCCACGTCAGGGGTTCTAGAATTGGGAGGAGGAGCCCCAGAGCACTTGGTGTTGAAGGCTGGCAAGGCTTGTGCCTAGGAGCTCCGCAGGACTGGGGGAAACAGAGGCTGCATTCTTGAAAGACACACACAGGCTTTCACATGCACTGGGTCCCAGGGCAAAGCAGAGAGACTTCGTAAGAATCTGGGTCAGACCTAACTGTGGATTTTGGAGGATCTCTTGGGAAAACAGGGGGTGACTATGGTTGTGGGGGAAGAACACTGCAGGCAAAGGTCTCAGGAATAATCATCAGCGTGAATTCCTCTAGATGTGGCCATTTTGAAAAAATCTGGCCCCACCCATCAAGACCGAGATGTCCCGGGCCAAACAAACCTGGTAGGAACACAACCCACCTATCAGCAAACAGGCTGCCTAAAGACCCCTCCAATCCAGGCACATAGGCCCCTCTAATCACACCCAGTGACAAAGCCCCACTGTCATGAGAATCAGCTCCACCTACCAGTGGGCCTGCAGCAAGCCCCCATACCAACTTCAGCCACAAGGGGGACAGAAATCAGAATCAAGAGAGGTTGTGGGGGAAGGGATGGACTGGGGATTTGGGAGAGAAAAGTTCTAAAATCAGGTTGTGATGATGGCTGTACAACTAAAAATACAATAAAATGTACTGAATTTAAAGTAAATAAACAGGAAGATCATTGGTAACTGAATACCATCCCCCACAAAACTCTCATTTTTTTTTTCTTTTCAGGGCCATACCCATGGCCTATGGAAGCTCCCAGGCTAGAGGTCGAACTGGAGCTACAGCTGCCTGTGTACACCACAGCCACAGCAACACGGGATCCTCTGAGCCGTGTCGGTGACCTACACCGCAGCTCACAGGAACACCAGATCCTTAACCCACTGAGCGAGGCCAGGGATCGATCCCGCATCCAAATGGATCCTAGTCAGGCTTATTAACTGCTGAGCCATAAAGCGAACTCCAAAACTTTTTAATATAATACCTAGACAACATATAATTCCAAATTAAGATAAAATCAACCAATAAGCCAAAAAACATTCATAATTAACTTTACAAAGAAAAAGTATTAGAAAAGACAAGGAAAAGGCAGGAGTACTGAGAAGTTTAACAGACAAAAGAACCAATAGAGTACCTTTCCCAATCCTTGTCAAGTCAATAAGTAAATATTACATAATGATATAAAGAGGAGTTCCTGTCATGGTGCAATGGAAACTAATCCGACCAGGAACCATGAGGCTGCAGGTTTGATTCCTGGCCACGCTCAGTGGGTTAAGTTTTTTTTCTTTTTTCTTAGTTTTTTAGGGCTGCACCCGCGGCATGTGGAGATTCCCAGGCTAAGGGGTCCAATCGGAGCTACAGCTGCTGGCCTACACTAGAGCCACAGCAATGCAGGATCCAAGTCGCATTTGCAACCTACACCACGGCTCATGGCAACACCAGATCGTTAACCCACTGAGCAAGACCAGGGATCAAACCCGCAACCTCATGGTTCCTAGTTGGATTCGTTAACCACTGAGCCACGACAGGAACTCTGCTCAGTGGGTTAAGGATCTGGCGTTGCCATGAGCTGTGTGCAGGTCGCAGATGCAGCTGGGATCTGATGTTGCTGTGGCTGTGGTGTAGGCCGGCAGTTGTAGCTCCAACTGGTCGCCTAGCCTGGGAACTTCCATATGCCACAGACATGGCCCTAAAAAGCCAAAAAAAAAAAAAAAATATATATATATATATATAAGGAGTCCCTTGTGGCATAGCAGGTTAAGGATCTAGTGTTATCACTGCAACAGCTTAGCTCGGATTGCTTCTGTGGGGTGGGTTCAGTCTTTGGCCCAGGAACTACCACATGTCATGGGTTTGGTCACACACAAAAAAAAAAGATATAGAAAATCTGAATATAATTAATAAATTTAATGCCTATTATACTTTATCACCTACTAAAAGAGGACATTTTTTTCTATCTGTGAAATACTTATAATAATTACAGATCAGATCAGCCCAAACATCCATCAACAGAAAAATGAAGAATTATTTGGAAGTATGTGCATACAGCAGTGGACTCTACAACATGAACATGAATAAACTACAACTATATGCACACAACATGGAAAAGCCAAATGTAATGAGCCAGACTCAATGAACACAATCTGAATGTTTCTGTCCATAAAGAGTTCAAAATAGGCAAAAGTAGTCTATGAAGTTAGAAATCAGGTTAAGTATATAACAACTCTGGAAATAAGGGTGGGGGCAGTGGATTGGACCAGATCCAGGAGGAAATTTTTGGAGTGCTACCAGGGTACTATTGATTCATGATGGTTATAGGTCCCTCTGGGATAATTCAATAATACATATTTCTATATAGTTCAATAATTAAAAACAAATTTAGGGCCAAAAGAAAAATGTAAGACTGGGGAGTTCCTGTTGCAGCTCAGTAGTAATGAACCAGACTAGTATCCATGAGGATATGGGTTCGATCCCTGGCCTCACTCAGTGGGTTAAGGATCCAGTGTTGCTGCAAGCTGCGGTGTAGGTCACAGATGTAGCTCTGATGCCGCATTGCTGTGGCTGTGGTGTAGGCCAGCAGCTACAGCTCTGATACAACCCCTAGCCTGGGAACTTCCACATGCCGGGGTGCAGCCTTAAAAAGACAAAAAAAAAAAAATTCAGGAGTGACTGCTAATGAAATTATGCTAATGACTGCTAAAATGAGATTGTAGAGATGACTGCACAACCTTGTGAAAATAATAAAGACCACTAATTGAACACATTAAAAGGATGAACTGTACAATAAATGAATTATATTACAATAAAGCTGCTAAAAATATATACATATATGTATAAAATAACACTACTCATCCAAATGTGAACTTCCCTTACCCAAAGAAGACATAAACAATTTCTCTTCTGTCTTACCTTTTAAGGGCATCTTTGAGTTCAGGCACAGAACGAATACACTGAACTGTAGCATTCATGTAACAAGTGTTACCAAGGTTTGTCAATCCACACGGTAATTCCATCTGATAAGGAAAAGGATTAAATCATTTTATATATGACACAGCATATATAAATCACTAAACACTTTAAAGCAAGTACAATTTATCAGCTCATACCATTTCATACTCTGCCTTAACCCTAAACTAGCAATATTTTATTTCCCCAACAAAAATTTTTACTTGCATCATGCTGACAATCATTTTGTGTTTTAATTCTCTTCTTGAAAGTAAGAGAATAATCAGTCCTGCCTCCTTTGCATTGGAAGAGGGTAACTAAATATATACAGAAACACTTCCAAAAAAAAAAAAAAAATGAATGATACTTCATAAATGCAAGGTAGTAATAACAACGTTTGACAAGTATATACTGGCCAATTTCTAAACCAATAATGCATTTACATTAAGTATCTTCCACACATAAGGTTTTAAGAATTTAAATATACCAGCATTTAAGTTACTTAACCTTTTTGACCCTGTTTTCCCATAAAATAATACTAAACACTTAAATAGCACCAACTGCCAGACATATTTATTATAGATATTGACTACTTTATAATGAATTATATGATTAGAAAATGACTCCTTAAGCCAATTTCAAAAATAAAACTTTTAATTTACTGCTAGTAACATACATCTTGAAACTGATTCAATCTTCAAAACATGCAGATGTCACTTTGTGAAAAGCATTTACTAACTGTATTTTTTAAAGTAGTAATTAAATAAGAAAATGTGGTATGTCTTACAGCAGATGCCAACTGTTCTTCTGTCATGTCTTCTACGAAGACAGTTTTAGCTGAGGGTTCCTCAGGAAGAGCATCTGCTGACCCCATCATCAGCAGAGTCATTCCCTGTTTAACAAAAAATTAATTTCATGAAAATGCTCAAAAGTTGACCATGTTTACCTAAACAGACATTTCTCCAAAGACATGGATGGACCAGTAGGCACAGGAAGATACTCAACATCACTATTTATTAGAAAAACACAAACCAAAACTACAGTGAGGTACCACCCCATACCAGTCAGAATGGCCATCATTAGTAAGTACAAAACACAAATGCTGGAGAGAGTATAGAGAAAAGGGTAACCTCCTTCACTGACAGTGGGAAGGTAAACTGGTACAACCACTATGGAAAACAGTATGACAGTTCCTCAGAAAATTAAAAATAGAACTACCACATGATCCAGCAATCCCACTCTGGGCATATATCCAGACAAAACTTTGTCCTTTGAACCACTGTGTTCATTGCAGCACTATTCACAACAGCCAAGACATAGAAACAACCTAAATGTTCATCAACAGATCAACGGATTAAGAAGATGTGGTACATATATACAAAGGACTACTACTCATTCATAAAAAAAGAACAAAATAATGCCAACTGCAGCAACATGGATGCAACCAGAGATTATCACACTAAGTGAAGTAAGTCAGAAAGAGAAAGACAAATACAATATGATATCAGTTTATGTGGAATCTAAAAGATGGCACAAATGAACCTATACACAAAACAGAAATAGCTAACGGACAGAGAGAACAGACTTGTGGTTGCCAGCTGGGAGGGGGGAGGAAGTGTAATGGACTGGCTTTGGGGTTAGTAGATGCAAAACTATTTACATACAGAATAGACAGACAATGAGGTCCTTCTGTATAGCACAGGAAACTATATCCAATCTCCTGGGACAGAACATGATAGAAAATAATATATATATAAAAAAAGAATGTATGTATATGTAAGACTGAGTCACTTTGCTGTACAGCAGAAACTGGCACAACACTGTAAATCAACTACAATTTTAAAAAAATTTTCTGGGAGTTCCTGTCGTGGCACAGTGGTTAACGAATGCAACTAGGATCCATGAGGTTGCAGGTTCAATCCCTGGCCTTGCTTGGTGGGTTAACGATCCAGCACTGCCATTAGCTGTGGTGTAGGTCACAGGCACAGCTCACATCTGGCATGGCTGTGGTATAGGCCGGCAGCTGTAGCTCCGATACGACCCCTAGCCTGGGAACATCCATGTGCCGCGGTTGCAGCCCTAAAAAGCATAAAAATAAAAAATAAAAATAAAATTTCTGGAGTTCCCGTCGTGGCTCAGGGGAAAAGGACTAGCATCCATGAGGACGCAGGTTCGATCCCTGTCCGCGCTCAGTGGTTTAAGGATCTAGCATTGACGTGAGCTGTGGTGTAGGTCGCAGAGTTGGCTCGGATCCCAAGTTGGTTGTGGTGTAGGCCAGCAGCTACAGCTCAGATTCGACCCCTAGCCTGGGAACCTCCATATGCTGTGGGTGCGGCACTAAAAAGACAAAAAATAAAATAAAATTTAAAAATTTTCTAAAAAGTTGACCATGCTTATGTCCAATGAAAAATGCCAAAAACAAGAAAACACATACTGCATGCTCCCATTTGCCAGAAAAGGTAAATCTAAAAACACAAAGTAGATTAGTGGTTGCTAGGGCTGAAGGTGGGAAACGGGAGTGTCTTTAAATGGGAACACATTTCTTTCTGGGGTGATTAAAAACATTCCAAAATTAGACTGTGGTGAAGGTTACACAACTCTGTAAATACACTAAAAAAAATCACTGAACTGTTCAAAAATTAAAAAAAAAATACTGGCGTGACTGCTTCAGACCAGAGGGTCACCTGCTTATCTACAAATGGACATGAGGAAACTTTTTACAGTGGTGGAACTTCTACATATTTTTCAGATTGCTGTTGCTGCTTTGTTGTTTTGGCCGCACCAGCATCAAGTGGAAATTCCGAGGCCAGGGACTGAACCCGAGTCACAACAATAACAACGCCAGATCCTTAAGTCACTGAGCCACCAGGGTAACTCCTGGAACTTCTATATATTGACTGTGGTGATGGTTACACTACTGTATAAAATTAACCAAACTCTTAGACTAAAATAGATGAATTTTACTCTGTATATATTAAACTTCAATAAAGCTAAGGAAAAAAAAACATTGTTACAAAGAAAGCTGAGAGGGAGTTCCCACTGTGGCTCAGCAGTAACGAACCTGACTAGTTTTCCATGAGGATGCAGGTTTGAACCCTGGCCTTGCTCAGTGGGTTAAGGATCTGGCTTTGCCGTGAGCTGTGGTATAGGTGGCAGATGCAGCTCGGATCCGGCGTTGCTGTGGCTGTGGCATAGGCTCGCAGCTGCAGCTCCAATTCAATCACTAGGCTAGGAACTTTCATATGCCACAAGCGCAGCTCTTAAAAAAGATTCTTTCTATGAATATATATTATAAAACTGTAACCATTATTTACATTTAAGTAGAAATATTTTGAAAGCATTGAAATCTCCGTTATTAGAAAACATCAAACCATATAAATTATTTCAAAATATTCAATTTTAGGAGTTCCCATCGTGGCTCAGTGGTTAACGAATCCAACTAGGAACCATGAGATTGGCGGTTCGATCCCTGGCCTTGTTCAGTGGGTTAAGGATCTGGCGTTGCCGTGAGCTGTGGCGTAGGTCGCAGACACGGCTCGGATCCTACGTTGTGGCTGTGGCATCAGTCGGCAGATACAGCTCCGATTAGAGCCCTAGCCTGGGAACCTCCACATGCTGCGAGTGCGGCCCTAGAAAAAGGCAAAAAAAAATTCAGTTTTATAATTCTACATATTATTAGCCTAAGGGAATAGTCTATATACATGTAACATTCCATACAAAAACAATGATGATACTATCACCCTAAATCTCATAATCCTGAAACTTGAACAAGATCTTAAAAAATATCTTAATGGAAGTTCCCATCATGGTTCAGTGAAAACGAATTTGACTAGTATCCACAAGGATGTGGGTTTGGTCCCTGGCCTCACTCAGTGGGTTAGCGATCCAGAGTTGCTATGAGCTGTGGTGTAGGTCACAGACGCTGCTTGGATATCACGTTGCTGTGGCTGTGGCTGTGGCTGGCAGGTGTAGGGCTGAGCTCCAATTCAACCCCCAGCCTGGGAACTTCCATATGCCACAAGTGTGCCCCTGAAAAGCAAAAAAAAAAAAAAATCATTGGAAGACATGAACATCTGAGTCAAAGACCAAGGGTAGGAGTTCCCGTCGTGGCTCAGTGCTTAACATATCCGACTAGGAACCATGAGGTTGCAGGTTCAATCCCTGGCCTCACTCAGTGCGTTAAGGATCCGGCACTGCCGTGAGCTGTGGTGTAGGTTGCAGATGCGGCTCAAATCCTGTGCTGCTGTGGCTACAGCTCCGATCAAACCCCTAGCCTGGAAACCTCCATATGCCGCAAGTGCAGCCCTAGAAAAGGCAAAAAGATAAAAAAAAAAAAAAAAAAAGACCAAGGGTAGAGAGGTCTGGAGGCGAGGGAGCCAGAAACAGATTTTACAAAAATATCTAGATGAAGATTAAAATTAGGAAATTAACGAGGTCAATAAATTCATAGACTTATGCATGACTATGCTAAGATCCAACAATCTTCATCCTATTGTTTTTACTTAAACTTACAATAAGATAACAGCAAAGCAGTACTAAGCCATCACTAAAGATTCTTTTTCCAAAGACAACTGTCTCAGGAAAACCAAATATTTGAAGAATATATTAACAAAAGCCAGTCAGAAAATACAATAGAGGAGTTCTTGCTGCGTTAAGGATCCAGCATTGTCTCTGTGGTGGCATGGGTTTGATCGCCAGCCTGGGGCAGTGTGTTAAGGATCCAGCATTGCCGCAGCCAAGGCACAGGTCAAGGCTGCAGCTCAGATTCAATCTTTGGCCCAGGCTTACATATGTTGAGGCTGTAACCATAAATAAGTAAATAAGCAATAAAATAAATAGACAAAAACTGATTCTTTGGAGAAGAGAAGGGGAAAAAAAATCAATGAAACTCAAAAGAGAGACATCACTTTTTGTCAGTGTGGGGGCAGCACTAGAGACTCTGGAGTTAAAGGACAGTAAGAGTAAACTATGCCAATCAATCCAACATTTAATTTAAAAACACAAATTACCAAAACTAATATAAAAGAAAACAAAATATCTGAATAGTCCCACAGTTACTAAGGATACTAAACTGTTTTCTGTTCGTTTGCTTGCTTTTTACAGCCACACCCATAGCATATGGAAGTTCCTGTTTCCAGGCTAGGGGTCAAATCGGAGCTACAGCTGCCAGCCTACACCACAGCCACTGCAATGCAGCATCCAAGCCATGTCTGCGACCCACACCACAGCTCATGGCATCGCCCGATCCTTAACCCACTGAGCAAGGCCAGGGATCCAACTTGCAACATCATGGTTCCTAGTTGGATTCATTTCCGCTGCACCACAGTGGAAACTCCCTAAATTCTTAATTAAAAGCCTTCCAACAAACTAAAAAGACACAATGAACTTCTTTGCAGAACAGACAATGACTCACAGACTTTGGAAAACCTTTGGTTTCTAAATAAGACAGTCTGGGGGGTGGAAAGATGCGCTGAGGGTTTGGGAAGCAAATGCTATCAAATTGAGTTGTGATGATTTTTGTACACCTATAATTGCAATAAAATTCATTAAGAAAAAAAAAAAGTCTTCCAACAAAGAAAACTGCAAGCCCAGGGAACTTCAATGGAGAATTCTATGAAACACTAAACTATATATATACAAATATATAAACTTTTTCATAAAGGAGAGGAGGTATGGATACTTCATAACTCATTTTATAAGGTACCAGCATTATGCTGATAGCAAAAATCAGACAGATAATTCAGGAAAACTACAAACCACTATCTCTCATGAAAAGAGATACAAAAATCCTTAACAACATACCACCAATAGAATCCAATATTATATTAAAAGAAAATACACAAATTCCCTTGTGGTCACCAAGTTAAGGATCTGCCACTGTCACTGCAGCGGCCCAGGTCATTGCTGTGGCAAGGGTTTGATCCCCAGCCCAGGAACTTCCACGTGCCATGGGCTCAGCCAAAAAAAAAGGAAAATATCTAATGACCAAGTGGGTTTACCTAAGAAAGTAACACTGGTGTACTATTCAAAAAAGGCAGTGCAGGTTTAATTAAAGAATTAAAAAAAAATGATCATTTCAATATACAAGGAAAAAGTATTTGACAAAACTCCCACTTATGATGATAACTCTCAGCAAACTAGAAAAAGAAGAGAGCTTTTCTCAACCTAATGAATGTCTGAAAAAATCCTACAAGACATCCGTAAAAAAGGGACCAAAATTCTACAATGGGCAAAACCATCCCATATATACATATACACAAACACACACACATATATATACACACACACATATATATGTATACATACATATGTATACATATGTATAATTGTAGGCTCAAAAAAGAGAAAAGAGAGAAAAAATATCTAAAGAAGTCCAAAGACATAAAACAATAAATAAAAGTACCTAAAGAAGTAAAGATTTTCTAAATTTAATAAAAACTATAAACCCACAGATCGAAGAAGTTCAAGCAGAAAAACATAAACGAGTTTCCTTGTTGTGTAGCAGGTTAAGGTTCCAGGACTGTCAATGCAGCGGCTTGGGGGTCACAGCTGCGGGAAGGTGCAGTTTCAACACCTGGCCTGGGAACCTCCATATGCCGCAGCTGTGGCCCTAAAAAAAGTAATAATAAAAATAAAGGTTCTAATCTAAGGTAGATTCTAAGACTGGATGAAAAGGCAAGGCCCAAGTAGATGCTGTCTTTTAAACAAATCTACTTTCTTTTTACAGCCACACCTGTGGCATATAGAAGTTCCCAGGCTAGCCGTAGACTCAGAGCTGCAGTTGCCAGCCTATGCCACAGCCATGACAACACTGGATCCAAGAGGCATCTGTGACCTATACCACCATTCACAGTAACACTTTATCTTAACCCACTGGGCGAGGCCAGGGATCCAATCCACATCCTCACAGATAGTATGTCAGGTTCCTAACCTGCTGAGCCACAACAGGAGCTCCAAAAAAAAATCTATTTTAAATATAAAGACACAGACAAATTAAAAGCAAAAAGAACCAGAAAATACATGAAATGCAAACAATAATTAGATACGGAGGGAGTTTGTGTCGTAGTGCAGTGGAAAGGAATACGACTAGTATCCATGGGGATATGGGTTTGATCCCTGGTCTCGTTCAGTGCATTAAGGATCCAGTGTTGCTGTGAGCTGTGGTGTAGCTCACAGACGCAGCTCAGATCTGGCATTGCTGTGACTGTGATGTAAGCCGCAGCCATAGCTCCAATTCGACCCCTAGCCTAGGAGCTTCCATGTGCTGCGGGTGTGGCCCTAAAAGCAAAAAAGTATTATCACGGATAAAGACGAGCAGTTCAGGGATGAGAGGTCAATTCATCAAGATATAACAATTCTATATATGCACACACCTAATAACAGAATTTCAAAATACAAGAAGCAAAGCTCTCCCCTCAAAAAAGCCAAAAAAAAAAAAAATCAATGATCTAAGCATACACCTTAAACAGCAAAAAAAGAAGCAATTTAAACCCAAAATAGAAAAAATACTTTAAAGAGTAGATAGCAACAAAATAGAATATGGGCAATATATAAAATCAACAAAGTCAAAAACTGAAAATATCTGAAAAATCCTTAAACAACACTGACCAAAAAAATGTATATTTTTAAAATTAATATCAGGAATAAAAAGGGGGAACATCAATAAATAATGATAACATATACAAAAGGATAACTACTGCTTATATTGAATATTTTGAACAATTTTATGCCAATAAATTCAACGTATTTAAAATAAGCAAATTTGGGAGTTCCTGTTGTGGCTCAGTGGAAAAGAGCATGACTAGTATCCATGAGGATGCTTGAGGATACAAGTTCAATCCCTGGCCTCACTCAGTGAGTTAAGGATCCGGCATTGCCCTGAGCTGTGGTATAGGTCACAGACGTGGCTCAGATCTAGCATCACTGTGGCTGTGGTGTAGGCCAAGGGCTACATCTCTGATTCAACCCCTAGCCTGGGACCTCCATATGCTGAAGGTGTGGCCCTAAAAGATTAAAAAATAAATAAATAAATAAATAAATAGAGAAAATTAAAGCCAGCAATAAATAAGAGATTATTATTTCAAGTTTAATGGGTTTGCCCCAAGATGTAGTTCTCAAAGTATTGTCTGTAAACCTTTATGTGTCTCAAATTCTTTCACAGAGCCAGTATGGTCAAAACCATTTTAAAAATAATACCAAGATGTCACTTTCCTTTTTTTTACTATGTTGACATCTGCACTGATGGTGGTAAATCAACAGCAGCTAAAACTTTCAAGAGTGACATCAAAATGAACTGGTAAAAATTAACTTTGTCAAATCTCAAACTCTGAATGCATTTCTTCTTGATATCCTGAACTATAGAATGGGAAGTACAATAAAAAATTTCCTTCTCCTGGGAGATTTCATTGTGGCTTGGTGGGTTAAGAATACAACTAGTATAGTTGAGGATGAGGGTTTGATCCCTGGCCTTGCTCAGTGGGTTAAGGATCTAGCCATGAGCTGCAACATAGGTCACAGATGCAACTCAGATATGGCGTTGCTGTGGCTGTGTTGTAGGTTGGCAGCTGCAGCTCAGATTCAAACTCTAGCCTGAGAACTTCCATATGACACAGGTGTGGCTCTTAAAAAAAAGCACAACAAAAATCTTCCTTCTCCTGGGAACCAAGATGTCCTTCAGTAGGCAAACAAAACTATGGTACAACCAGACAATGGAATATTGCTCAGTGCTACAAAGAACTAAGTTATCAAGCCATGAAAATACTTGGAAACTTAAATGTATATAATTATGTAAAGAAGCCAATTTGAAAAGGCTATAGCCTGTATCACTGCAACTTACAGTAAAAATATCAACAGTTGTCCAGGGTCTGGAAAGATGAATAGGTACAGCATAGAGAATTTTTAGGGCAGTGAAACTACTTTGTATGACTCTGTAATGGTAGATACATGTCATTATACATTTGTCCAAACCCACAGAACGTATAATACCAAAAGTGAACCCTAATATAAACTATGGACTTTAGGCCATAACGATGTATTATTGTAGATTCATCAATTTTAACCAATATGCCTCTCTGGTGGGGAATGCTGACAATGGGGAAGGTTATGCAAATATATTAGAAGAGAGTATTTTAAAAAAAAAAAATTACAAAATGCCATTCAATTGAAAGAAAAACCACTCTGCATACCAAAGTATGATAGCTGTCTTCAGGATAAGCCTGTACAAATATGTGTGTTGAAAACTGGACGAGTTGCCTTCTTTTAATAGAATACCAGTTTTATTTGAAATAACTGACAACTGGGTTTTCAGACTTGGGTATTCAGGTAACATTTTCTCAGAAGTGAAGGAAGTGAGTTAGTAACTTCAGGGAAAACTATTGACAATATTCATAGCTGCCAATGACAAAATTTGACCTTTTAAGTGAAAAGAATTTTCTGCCTGTCGCTATGCACTTGACAACTTTTCAGTATTAAAAACTTTTCTGTTGATATTGGTGGTAATCTTAATGAACACAATTTTGAGGAACTGTATAACACCATAAGATCCAAAGAACCCAGAAAAAGTTTTTCCAAATGACAAACACATGAAGTTACAAAATCACGCACAAGTTTAAGATCCATTCATCAGTGAAAAACAGATTTTAATGTACAAATCGTCAATAAAGTGGTTTCTACTATATCAAATTGACCAATAAACAGTTTACCGTAGTGGAGTTCCTGTCGTGGCAAAGGCAGAAATGAATCCGACTAGGAACCGTAAGGATGCAGGTTCGATCCCTGGCCTCGCTCACTGGGTTAAGGATTCAGCATTGCCCTAAGCTGTGGTGTAGGTTGCAGACGTGGCTCAGATCCCGCGTTGCTGTGGCTGTGGTGTTGGCCAGCAGCTATAGCTCGGATTAGACCCCTAGCCTGGGAACCTCCATAATGCCACAGGTGTGGCCCTAAAAAGCAAAAAAAAAAAAAAAAAAAACCATAAAAACAAAAACAGTCTACTATATATTGAGTTTTGGTGTACTATGAAAGACGAATGTCTGTCAATTTTATCTGAAAAGACACTTACCTGTTTCAACTACTAACTGTGTAAGATCAAATTTCTTCCATATACTTTAGTCAAAACAAAATTGAGAATTCAGAAATGCAAATGAGAATGCAGAAACAAAACCAAAAATTTAGTTTTAGTTATCTTCTATTACATTAGATACACACAATGGAATATTACTCAGCCATTAAAAGGAACGAAATACCAACATTTATAGCAACATGGATGGACCTAGAAATTATCATGTGAAGTGAAACCAGTCGGACAATTAGACAGCAACATCCAATGCTACCGCTTACGTGTGGAAACTAAAAAGACACAATGAATCTCTCTGCAGAACAGACAATGTCTCACAGACTTTGGAAAACCTTGGTTTTTCAAATAAGATAATCTGGGGGGTGGGGGGATGCACTGTGGGTTTGGGACACAAAATCTATCAAACTGACTTGTGATGATTTTTGTATACCTATAATTGAAATAAAATTCATTAAGTAAAAAAAAAATATATGAAATTAACAACAGGTTTGACACAACTTTTAAATGAATAATATTTTTAATTTCTCATCCCCAATTTCTAATATAATAAACATCAACATAACCCATATATATGAAATTCTTTGGAGTTTAAAAAAAATTGAGACTGAAAAAGAAGTCACAAAGACCAAGAAATCTGAGAACTGCACATGCCAAAAATGCAAGGTTTAACAGATAAGAATCAATGAGACGAGCCAGATTACCAGAATAAGAGAGAAAAATCACATGATCCTTTCAATAAGAGGCAGTATGAGCACTTAAAATTCAACAGCCACTCATAATTTAAGGTCTTAGTAAACTAAGAAACAACAAAGATGTCCACTCCCACCACTTTCTATTCAGCACTAAATGAAAAGTCCTAGCCAGTGAAGTAGGGCAAAAAAATAAAATAGCAGTCATAAAGACTGGAAAGGGAGAAGTAAAACTGCCACCACTTGCAGATAGCATGCTTATGTAGATAGAAAACCCAATGGAATATAGAAAAAACTACTGGAATTAGTAAATGAATTTGGCAAGGTCACAGGATAAAAATAAACTGCATTTTTTTTTTCCAGAGCTGCACCTGCAGCATATGGAAGTTCCCGGGCTAGGGGCTGAATTAGAGCTGCAGCTAAAGGTCAATGCAGGATCCAAGCTGCATCTACAACCTACACCACAACTTGCAGCAACCTTAACCCATTGAATGAGGCCAAGAATCCAACCCACATCTTCACGAGACTAAGTAGGGTTCTTAGCCCGCTGAACCACAACATGAACTCCAAACTATATTTTTATAATCTAGCCATGAACACCAGAAAACAAGAAATGTTTTAAAGTATCATTTAACAGCTAAGAAATGTTAATTCTAGAATCTAATAAAAACCATGCAAGATCAATATACTGAAAAATTATAAAATCGTGCTAAGAGAATATAAATACCTACATAAACGGAGTACCCCTTATTTAAGGATTTTAGTACTCAATACCTTTAAGATGTTTGTGCAACCCAAAGTGAACTACAGAGTCAATACAATCTAAAGAAAATTCTAGGAGTCCATTTGTGGGAAGTGACTAATTCTAAAATTATAACAAGGAGTTCCCGTCGTGGATCAGTGGTTAACGAATCCGACTAGGAACAATGAGGTTGTGGGTTCGGTCCCTGGCCTTGCTCAGTGGCTTAAGGATCTGGCGTTGCCATGACCTGTGGTGTAGGTTGCAGACGCAGCTCGGATCCCACGTTGCTGTGGCTGTGATGAAGGCCGGCAGCTGCAGCTCCTGTTAGACCCCTAGCCTGGGAACCTCCATATGCCGCAGGTGCAGCCCTAGATAAGGCAAAAAAAAGACTAAATAAATAAATAAATAAATAAAATTATAACGAAATGCCAAGTAACAAATTCTTGAAGAAGCAGAAAAAACTGGAGAACTTACACTATCATATTTCAAGACTTATTGTAAAGCTTTAGTAATCAAGACTATGTGGTACTAGCGTAAGTTTAATTAAATATATCAATGAAATGAGTCCAAATTAGACCAACAACTCATTTCTAAGAGAGACTCTGACACAAATCAATGAAAAAAGGAAAATGTTTTCAAAGAATGACGCTGGAACAACGAGATCTACAAATGATAAAAAAGGAATTCTGAATACATTTTGGTACAGTATTAAGGAACTGCATTATAATTAGTATTCTTAAGATAATACTTACATTTTTTATTTTGATGTTTCCCCAATCATCATCCTGTTTTAAAGACAAATAATAAACAGGTTAAAACCAACTCTATATAATCCAAACATAATCTAAAAATCAAATTTTAAGCTTCTTCAAAAACAGAAATTTCTTTTTTTTTGGCCACATCTGCAGCATGCAGAAGTCCCCAGGCCAGGGATCAAACCTGCTCCACAGCAGTGACTAGAGCCACTGCAGTGACAACAACAGATACTTAAAACTGCTGAGCCACAAAAGAACTCCTAAATAGAAAGTTTCTGCATGCAGACGTTACTTAAAATTACTGTAATGAAAGTATTTTTTAAAAAACAAAAAAACAGGAGTTCCCATTGTGGCTCAGGAGGTTAAGAACTCAACTAGTATCCATGAGGACGCGTGTTCGATCCCTGGCCTTGCTCACTGGGTTAAGGATCCGGCATTGCTGTGAGCTGTGGTGTAGGTCGCAAAACTCATCTCGGATCCCTCATTGCTGTGGCTATGGCAAAGGCCAGCAGCTGCAGCTCCGATTCAACCCCTAGCCTGGGAGCATCCATATGCTGCGGGTATGGCCCTAAAAAGAAAAATGACAACAACAACAACAAATGCAGTCCTAAAACTAGTAAGCCTCACAATTACTTAAACAACATAAAGTACAATCTAAAAGACAGTAAACTTGGCATCACCAAAGCACTAAAACATTTGATTGATAACAAATGACAGATGATAATTTTTTGCATGTTTGGAACTAGCAGAGCTAGTAATCAGCTTTTGTGACAACAATAAAGAGTAACTGGGAGTTCCCACTGTGGCACAGCAGAAACGAATACAACTAGTAACCATGAGATTGTGGGTTTGATCCTTGGCCTAGCTCAGTGGGTTAAGGATCTGGTGTTGCCATGAGCTGTGGTGTATGTTGCAGACGCAGCTTGGATCTGGGGTTGCTGTGGCTGTGCTGTAGGCTGGCAGCTGTAGCTCCTATTCAACCCCTAGCCTGGGAACCTCCACGTGTCGTGGGTGAGGCCCTAAAAAGCAAAAAAATAAAATAACTTATACAATGAAAATAAGGTCTACATAATTAGGACGATTACATAATTTATCACCCAAATCCAGAGACTCTTGAGGATGAAAGTGCTATTAAAAATCTGGAGTTCCCATTGTGGCACAGTGGGTTAAGAATCTGACTGCAGTGGTTCAGGTCAATGTAGAGGTGCAGGTTCAATCCCGGGCCTGGCACAATTAGTTAAAGAGTCCAGCATTGCTGTAGCTGTAGTGCAGGCCATAGCTTTGGCTTGGAGTCAATCCCTGGCCAGGGAATTTCCATATACCTAAAGTGTGGCCATTAAAAAAATACTCTGGGAGTTCCTGTCATGGCTCACTGAAAACAAATCTGACTAGCATCCCTTAAGACACAGGTTCAATTCCTGGCCTCACTCAGTGGGTTAAGGATCCAGCTTTGCCATCAACTGTGGTATAGGTCGTAGACATGGCTTGGATCCTGCGTTGCTGTGGCTGTGGTATAGGTCAGCAGCTAAAGCTCCGATTTGACCCCTATCCTGGGAACCTCCATATGCCTACCAGTGCAGCCCTAAAAAGGAAAAAAAAAAAATCAGGAGTTCTCTTGTGGAGCATTGGGTTAAGGATATGGTGATGTCACTGCAGGAGCTTGGGCCACTGCTATGGTGCAGTTTGATTCCTGGACTGGGAATTTTCACATGCTGCGGGAGCAGCCAAAAAAAAAAAGCCTTAATAGTATTTGCTGCGTCTATAAATGTTTCTCAAGTCCAAAATTTCCCATCCATGAAGGAATTAACAAACACTTTCACTTCCATTTGTTCAATTAAATCAAGATTTTTTTTTTTTTGAAATGACATTAGTTCATAGATATTTTGGCCTAATGAAGCTAAGCCCTTCCCTTCTCAAGAGAGTCAGCTCCATGTTACTCCTCCCTTTTTATAAAAGGTACCAGGCACTCAATACACTTCCTTTTGGTGGTGCCACTCTCTCTCTGGACACCCCTACTTCAAAGTGGAACAGTAAGTTCCTAAATGCCCTTCTCAGTTTATTTCAGGGCTATTACCACTAATCACAAGGAGTGATAACCCCTCAGATAACTTACTTAACCAAGGGCACACAAAGCTGGAACATGAACCCAGAACTACTTGACTTATATATCAAATGTTGTTTTGGGGACTTACTCTAAACCTCTCTGATGCTCATTTTCCTCATCTATAAAATACGTAGGGCATTCCTATCGTGGCTCAAAAGTAATGTACCTGACTAGTATCCATAAGGACAAGAGTTTGATCCCTGGCCTTGCTCAGTGGGTTAAGGATCTGGCGTTGCTGTGGCTGTGATGCAGGCCGGCAGCTACAGCTCCAATTCGACCCCTAGCCTGAGAACTTCCTTATGCTGCAGGTGCGGCCCTAAAAAGGCAAAAAATTAATAAATTTTAAAAATAGGGAGTTCCCATCGTGGCTCATGATGAACCTAATATCCTTGAGGATGCAGGTTCGATCCCTGGCCTTGCTCAGTGGGTTAAGGATCCAGCCGTGAGCTGTGGCTACACAGCTACATACTTACCTACATACCTAAAGTCGTAGACGCGGCCCAGATCCTGCATTGCTGTGGCGTAGTCCAGCAGCTGTAGCTCTGATCTGATCCCTAGCCTGGGAACCTCCATATGCCACAGGTGCAGCCCTAAAAAAGACTAAATAAGTAAATAAATAAACAGTATATAAAATACTTTTACTTTCTTCATTTATAAAACTCAAACAGTTGAAAATTAAGGAAAATAAAATCCTGGCACAGAATAATATTCAGTAAATGGTAGCTATTGGCAGTCATAGTTTCATCTAATTAGCATTTTTCTGTAATTCTCCATAGTACCTCACCAGTACACAGCTCAGCACAAATTAGGGTACCAAGTTCGCTAATAACCAAAAGCTCATACTGCAACTTGGAGGAGAAACAATGTTTCTTCACCAACATTTGTTTTACTGCCCAGCTAAAAGGGGTAGCCAGTCATCTCTACAGTTAACTCGAGTTCTATAGCATTTCATATCTAACTCTTCAAAAAAAAACAGGTGTATTTTATAAACTATACTTAAATAATGTTACAAATAATAATAAAGAAAATACCTTCACATCTTTTTTGTAGCCCTTCATCAATAATGCTGGTAAGCTTGGACTCTTAACTGCAGTCAGTATGCTTATTCCAAGGGAACTAAGAAAAAATTAAGTTCTCTCTCTCTAAAAAAAAATTTTTTCCCTCCCACCTCCAGCTAGGTGTTAGACAGTGATTACTTTTAAGAGAAAGGGGCTCTTTTTCAATGGTAGGATTCAAGGAAGGCCAATGGAAAAACTGATAGTTTTCCAATATTCCAGAACCAAGGCTGGGGTAAATCCAGAACATCTGAATGTATATACAAAAATACATTCTGTAGTAGCCTTAAAAAAAAAAAAAAACTACTACAATGTTCGATATTAGTAACAGATATAAAATTTTTATTACTAAGGAAATACAAATAGACTTTTTTTAGTATAAACAAAATACTTTTAACACACCCTCATAAGAAAAAAGTTCAAACACAGGTAAATGAAAAAAGTGCCCCACTGCCCTGACCTCTGGAAGTATTCTCTGATACAACGCATTTTAAAATAAAAATTTTAATGATGCTTTATAATACAGTGTTTTGAAATGTCTACAATGTTCCTTCCTTACACTAACATGAGCAAGAGTTTTAATCCATACTAAAAAATACCTCAAGGAATTCCCTTTGTGGCTCAGCGGAAACAAATCCGACTAGGAACCATGAGGTTGCGGGTTCAATCCCTGGCCTCGCCCAGTGGGTTAAGGATCCGGCATTGCCGTGAGCTGTGGTGTAGTTTGCAGACATGGCTCAGATCCTGCGTTGCTGTGGCTGTGGCGCAGGCCGGCAGCTGTACCTCTGATTAGACCCCTAGCCTGGGAACTTCCATATGCCCCGGGTTTGGCCCTAAAATGACAAAAAGACAAAAAAAAAACAAAAAAAACCCTCAAATGCTACATTTTCTGGTGCCGATAACTTTCGTTAGTACACAATGAAAATCAGGACTAAATTTTACCTTCAGTGTTCCTCCTTTCACCATAACTTTCTGTCTGGCTGGCTGGACTCCAGTCAATGCAAAAAGCTGAGCCTTGAACACCATGGGAGGTTCATCAGTATTCAGTTCTACACCTTCAAATTTCTCCTTTCCCCATTTCACAGTAACTGCAAATAAACCATAATTTTTTTCCCTTTAAAAAAATAACAGATTTAATATTGAGAAGACCCTTAAGGGAACTTTATAAAGTTAGTTCTTGAATGCCAAACTATGTTATTAACCATTTTATGCTCATAATGCCTACCTAAAAAGGAGTGAAGTGAATACATCAGATCTTGGATAAAATTTGTCTGGATCTAATCCAACTTCTCACTTGATAAATAAGGAAAATGAAGCATAAGAGAAGCTGACTGGTTAATGTCGCTAAACTAGTTAGTAAATATTCAAGGCTTCTGTATCCTACTTCAGTAATCTCTGCAAAATATAACCACACTGAAATATTTCCCAGAATAAGGCTCAGAGACTTCAAAATATGTGTATTTAAACAATCACTGAAATCAGGTGAATCTTACACACTGTTGAAATAAAGGGGGGAAAGAAAGGCTAAAACAGTATTTTGAGAGAGGAAAAAAAATTACTGGGAAAATAAAGCATATTAAAAATAGGTTAAGGGAGTTCCCTAGTAGCTCAGTGTGTTAAGGATCCAGCACTGTCACTGCAGCAGCTCAGGTTGCTGCTGTGGCTTAGGTTTGATCCCGGGCCCAGGAAATTCCACATGCCACAGGTGCAGCCAAAATTTAAAATTTTTTTAAATTAAAAATTAAATAAAAACAAGTTAAGGAATACAGACTCCAGATTATAAGAAAGGTGTGGGAGAATTGAAAAATCTGCTTCCTGAGCAAGAGGTAGTCAAATATTAAGAAGAAACCAAAAATATAACTAAAGCATTAAAAAATACAGAAGTCTTACTTCACAGCCATTCAGATGGCTACTACAAAAATAAAAACAGAAACACCACAGAAAATAACAAGTGCTGATAAAGATGTGGAAAAATTCAACCCTTGTTCATTACTATGGGAATATAAAAATGGTGCTGCCACTGTGAAAAAAACACAACAGTGCCTCAAAAAATTAAGCATAGAATTAATATATGATCCAGCAATTCCACTTCTCGGTATATACCCAAAGGTATGGAGAGGAAGAAATCAAACTGATATTGCACATGTATGTTCATAGCAGCACTATCCAGAATAGCCTAGAAATGGGAGCAACTCAAGTGTTTATCAACAAATGAATGGATGAACAAAATATAGTATACACACACAATGAACATTATTCAGCCTTAAAAAGAAATTAAATTCTGACACATGCTACCACATGGATGAACCCTGGAGACATGTGCATGGTAAGTGAAATAAGCTAGATACAAAAGGACAAATAATTTTATGATCCTACTTATGTGAGGTACCTAGGATAGTCAAACTCATAGAAACGGAAAGTAGATGGTAGTAGCCAAGAGGCTACAGAAAGTGGAAATAAGGAGTTATTGTTTAATAGGTACAGAGTTTCAAAAAGTTCTAGAGGTAGATGGTGATGATGGTTGCATGGCAATATGAATGTACTCAATGTCAGAAATTCTACAGTCAGGAGTGCCTGCTATGGCGAAATGGAATGGGCAGTGTCTTGAGAGCGCGGGGACACAGGTTCAGATCCCCAACCCAGCACAGTGCATTGGATATCTGGCACTGTTGCGAATGCGGCTCAGATTTGATCCCCCTGGCCCAAGGAATTCCCTATGCCTGGAGACTGCCAAAAATGTGAGGAAAAAAAAAAACAAACCTCTAAAGTTAAAAATGGTTAAAGCTATACTTTATGTTACATGTATTTTATCACAATAAAAAAATTTCAATCACCCTTATAAAATAGCTAACTTTTGAAACATGTAAAAAGAAATAAACTCAAGGATATACAGTTTGTTGCCACTGAAAACTTAATACCTACTCAAAATGAGACTCCCACAACTAATATTTGTCTGATTTCTCTAATTACTAAAATCAGAACATTAAAAAAGTAAGCCTGACTCCAGATCCCAATTATTTCACCAGTTCAATTAATGTGTTGGCATTCTTTCCACAGTAAGCCCAGTAAGAAGCAATAGGGAGACTCTCTATGAACTTATAGTTTAATAAATGAAAGAGAAAAAAAGGTTAAAGTATTTAACAATAAATACCATAGGAGTTCCTGTCGTGGCTCAGTGGTTAACGAATCTGACTAGGAACCATGAGATTGCGGGTTGGATCCCTGGCCTTGCTCAGCAGGTTAAGGATCCCGTGTTGCCGTGAGCTGTGGTGTAGGCTGCAGACAAGGTTCGGATCCCACGTTGCCATGGCTGTGGCGTAGGCTGGCAGCTACAGCTTTGATTAGACCCCTAGCCTGAGAACCTCCATATGCCACGAGTGTGGCCCTAGAAAAGGAAAAAAATATATATATATATAAATGTATATATGTGTGTGTGTATACACACACAAACACACCCACACCATACATGCTAAAGGAGCACAGTGGAATGTTTCATAAGTGAGGAAGGAGTTCCTGGACAAAGTGGTAACTATGAGTTATCACTGTCAACTTTGAGTCTCAAAGAAAAAATTAGGTGCTAACCAGGAAATTAGAATAAAAGCATTCCTGGAAAGGACATTCAGAAGCATAAAGCAGCATGGTGTGCTCTAAGATACAAGTAATTCCCAGAGTGAAGGGGAAGCAGGTGAAAAACTAGAAACTGGCCAAAGATCAAGTCAGGGAACATAGCATAACTCATGTTAACACATACAGGCTTTATGTTGTACAAAACATACAGTCCTTCAAAGATTTTCATAAAGGTCACTTTAGTCTAATTTGAACATTAGATCACTCTAGCAGCAGCAGGGAAAATACAGGTTTAAAGGGGGAACTACCAAGTATGATCACTGAGATAAGCCAGAAACATTTAACAACAGCACAAACAAAAGATGAGAGAGAACTAAACCAAACAGTAAGGAAGAGGAATTGATCTGGTATTTATCTATCTGTGAGACCATGGGCAGGTTAAACTTTTTACTTACCCATAAAGGAGAATTATACTAGTACGAAAGGACTATGTTAAAAATTAAAACAAAGCAACATGTATAAAAACCATTAGCTTTCTACCAGACCCAAAACTGTTAACTTTTATGGTACTTAACCTTAACCATGTAAGAGTCTGGACATTTAATTTTCTACTTTCTACTAAAACAGTACTAAAAATGTTCCTGATTTAATATAGGACTTTTTACAGAACCTGGAAATGTAGATTCTCAATATGGAGATGTTAAAGGAAGAAATCTAAGAAATTTAATTCAATTCCCTCATTCTAGATATCAAGATAAGATCTGATTAAACTCAAATTTTAAGATGGAAAGTTTGGGGAGTACAAGCATTTTCTCAGGGGAACAAAGACAAGAACTGGTTTTACTGTATGTGGGTCTACCTGTGTGTTTTAAGTATTAGCATACATTGATATTTATTGCCATTACTTAATTAATGCCCCTTCAATTCTATATTGCATAAACAGAATATTTAAAGTACCATTCTACTCTTAACTGTCGTGGCTTTAGAGAGAGACTAAATTACCATTATATTAAAGTATTCAATTTGAGATTCTAGAACATCAGGAATCTACCTCGAGTTTAAACATTATTCTTTTATGTTACTCTTTGAAAATGCTGAATCTTCAATAAAGGCCTCATGATAGAGTGACAAGGATGGCCAAAGAATCACACATCCTCAGCCAACTGCAGCCACCACCTATATATCTTAGGTGCCATTTTGAATCAGACTAGGAGACAGCAAGATCCATTAACTGGTAAAAATGGGATCTCTGGCCCACACCTTAGACTGTCATCATGCAAAAAAAAAAAAAAAAAAAAAAAAGAAAAAAAGTCAAACGCCAATCAAAAGGAAAAGACGCTCGCGGATATTTGTATTCCTTTACTTCCCAAAGCTATCACTTGTGCGTCGGACAAGGAGAGCAATACAATGTTTGATGAAATGAAAACGAAGCAAGAGAAGTCCGAAATCCGCCCCGGATAAAACTGAAATTGGTACAAAAGGGGCGGATGAACTAAAGGCAGCAAAGTGTAAGCGAAGGAAGGCTACTGAGGAAGGAGAGCCTCACATCCCAGGTCCCTCCATCACTCCCTTGCCTCAGACTTCCCCTCCTCGCCCGCTCCCTTCCACGGCTACCACTGAAGAGCCTAGGAAAGCCACAGCACCTCCAGCCTGGTCCCGGGTGTCCAGGGACACACCCTCACCTTTCGACGAATGCAGGGACAGCGACAGAAACTATTCTGCAGAGTCACCACTCTTGGAGAGGCCGACCCTCGCTGCTTCCCCACCTCCCCGCCCGCTCCCATCCTTCCCAGCCGGCGGTCCAAGCCCCACGCGGCTCCCTCTCGGTGCAGGCAGAAAAAAAGGGACCGGGGTCAGCTCCACGCCGCAGCCTCCCGCCCCGTGCTCGGAGGGCGCCCGCCCTGCTGGTCAGGCCTATCCAGAGGCCTACCTCCGGCGGGACTGCGGGGCGCGAGGGGAGGAGGGCGCTCACCGGAGTAGAGTGGCATGGCGAGGCGCGCGGGGAGGCAGCGGCGCAGGAACGCTGGGCCTGGTAAGGGCGGCCAAGGGAAAGGGACGCGAAGTAGCTGTAGCGGCGGCCGAGGCGGAGGCGCGGCAGTGGCGGCAGACGCGGTGCGACGTAAAGCTCATTCAAACCGGCCACTGGCGATGACGCAGCAACACGCAGCTCGCCCGCGGAGCCACGGGGCGACTGGGCGGTGACGAGGCGGGGCCTGGAGGTAGAGAGAAAAGGCGGGGGTGGTCCTTGCGCGGGCGGGGCGCGCAAGGGCCCTGCGCCGCACAGGTGCGCGCGTGCGCACTGCACCCCCCCGCGCCCCCCCGCGCCCCGTGCTCCCAGCTCCGCCCCGCCCCGTCCCCACCCCCGAGCCCCGCCCTGCCCAGCCGCCAAAGTGCTGTGAGCCTGGTAACGCTGCAGCAGCCTCTGAAAAAGTCTTCGCTCTTATTTTTATGGACGGTACGAGCTGGCGCTTTAATCTGGCTGTTAATGTAATTGCTAATGCTCCGCCCCCCCATTTGGTCTACTTATTAATGAAAATGTCTAGTTCTCCGTTTCAGAATTTTGCCACAAAAGTAAATGTCAAAGTGCTTTGAATATTTCTGTCTTGTTGTAACGTATTACCGTTGTTTCTAACGATGTGTTCCCTAGGTTAGTAAAGGAGTAGATACAACGCCCGAGAGCCTCGTGCTAGTTACTTGCAGCCCTCCACTTAATTGTCTTCAACCTGTTTCCCCCCAGGATGGAAAACGAGGAAACTAGACTGGAAGGTTCATACTCTAAACTGTCGTGGTTGAGACATTCTAGAAGAATTAGAGAGGAGAGATCGAATCTGTCAGTGAACCAAGGAATTTCAAAGAAATGCGACTTAAAATTGAGTTACTTTCTTGCTAAATAGAGGTTTTATGATGATCCCGTGTGCTGCAAAAGATGAGTTGAAACTATTTCAAAACTAAAATCATCCATATTTCAAAACATTACAGCCCATTTGAAGTGTGATTTCATCAGTCTATTTAAGGAGTCTCATTCACCGGTCACTGCTTCTCTACTTCCAGACCTATCCTAAAAATATGACCCAAAATGTAACCAAAACGACGCAAAGATGCATTAGAACATTATTTAATGTATGTAATATTAAGTGGAAAGAGTATATTGAATTTATTAACCATTATAAGTACGTAAGACCAACGGTCATAGATTCAGACTTTTCTTTTTTATTTAGTTTATTTTTGGCCACACCCAGGCATGCAGAAATTCCGAGGTCAGGGATCAAACCTGCACCAAAGCTGTTGTGCCACAGGGGAACTCCCAGGCTTTTTTTTTTTTTTTCATTTTAGGGCTACTCCCACAGCATATGAAAGTTCCCAGGCTAGGGCTTGAATTGGAGCTACAGCTGCCACAGCAACTCAGGATCTGAACCCCGTCTGGAACCTACTCACAGCTCACAGCCACGCAGGATCCCTGCCCACTGAGTAAGGCTGGGGACTGAACCTTCATCCTCATGGATACTAATCAGACTTATTTCTGCTGTACTACACCAGGAACTCCAACAAACTTTTTTTTTTTTAACTGAAGTATAGTTGATTGACAAGGTTGTGTTTAGTTTCAAGTGTACAGCAAGGTGATACAATCATACATATAGATGTATATTTTATTTTTCAGATTCTTTTCCACTACAGGTTATTACAAGGTATTGAACAAAGTTCCCTATACTATACAGTAGATCTTTGTTATTTATTTTGTATATAATAGTGTGTATCTGTTAATCCAAAACTCCTAATTTATCCCTCCCATCCCTTTCCCCTTGGGTAGCCCTAAGTTTGTTTTCTATGTCTACAAGTCTATTTCTGTTTTGAAAATTAATTCATTTGTATCTTTAAGATTCCACATACAAGTGATATAGGATATTTGTCTTTCTCTGCATGACTTACGTCACTTAATATGATAATCTCTAGTTTCATTCATGTTGCTACAAACAGTATTATGTCATTCCTTTTTATGGCTGAGTAATATTCCATTGTATATATGTACCACATGGTCTTTATACATTTCCTGTTGATGGACGTTTAGGTTGGTTCCATGTCTTGGCTACTGTAAATTGTGCTGCTGTCAACATTGGAGTGCATGTATCTTTTCAAATTATAGTTTTGTTTGGGTGTATGCCCAGGAGTGGGATTGCTGGATGATATGGTAGCTACCAACTCTACTTTTAGTTTGTGCTGTTTTTGTTTTGTTTTGGCCACACCACAGCAATGACAATGCCCGATCCTTAACCACTAGGCCACCAGGGAACACCTATTTTTAGTTTTTGAAGGAACCTCCATACTTTTCTCCATAGGGGTTGCGCCAATTTACGTTCCTGCCAACAGTGTAGGAAAGTTCCTCTTTTTCCACAACATCTAAACATTTATTATTTGTAGGTTTTTTGATGATGGCCATTCTGATCAATGTCAGGGGATGCTTCATTAGAGTTTTGGTTTGCATTTCTCTAATAAGTGATGTTGAGCATCTTTTCATGTGCTTGTTGGACATCTGTATGTCTTCTTTGGAGAAACGTCCATTCAGGTTTTTGCCCATTTTTGGGACTGGGCTCCTATTTGACCCCTAGCCTGGGAACTTCCATGAGCTGCACCTGTGGCCCTAGAAAGAAAAAAAAAAAAAAGACAACCCACAGAATGGAAGAAAATATTTGCAAATGATGAAACTGACGATTAATTTCCAATATAAACAGCTCAAGATCAAAAACAAAAACAAAACAAAACAAAAAACCCAACCCAATCCCAAAAGTGGGCAAAAATGGGCAAAAACCTGAATGGCCAGTATCCGGTCCTATTTAGATCGTTAATCCATTTTGAATTTGGAGTTCCCATTGTGGCTCAGCGCGTTAATGGCATTTGCAAGCAACATGGATGGACTAAGAAGACGCAGGTTCATTCCCTGACCTCACTCAGTGGGTTAAGAATCCAGCATTGCTGTGGCTATGGTGTAGGTCGGCAGCTGTAGCTCTGACTGGACCCCTAGCCCGGGAATCTCTATATGCTGCAGGTGTGGCCCTAGAAAGCAAAAAAATAAAAATAATAAAAAAATAAAGTCTCCACTTAGGAGTTTTCTTGTGGTGCAGCAGGCTAAGGATCTGGCGTCGTCACTGCAGCAGCTTGGGTTACTGCTGTGGCTTGGATTTGATCCCTGGCCCTGGAATTCCCATATGCTGGGGGCAGGGCCAAAAAACAAAAAAAGTAAAGTCTCCATTTAATGCTAACTCTTTCAGACACACTTAAAACATACTTCTTTCTACCAAGTAGCAACATTATGGCTATTTGCTCCTCTTATTCAACAAGCATGTACTGAGTGCAAGATATTCAGCAAAGAAGCTATAGACAGAAATATGGAGCAAAGTTTCCCCCCTCTCAAGACAGAGCATCTGCTAGAAACACTGAAATGCTCACACATTAACTACGTAGCTCTCAATTTAGCGCTCTTGGCTATGAACAACAGAAACCTCAGAGAAGGAACAATTGGTAATATAGGGTAACGGACAGAATCCATAGGAAAACCAACAAACCAGGCACATAAGAACCAGTGGACGTAGGAACAATGGAACACAGTCATGTCGTTGAAAAAGTCCATCCACTCCTGCCACCACCTCCATGAATAATTTCTCTTTTTTTTTTTTTGTCTTTTTTTATCTAGAGCCGCACCCGCGGCATATGGAGGTTCCCAGGCTAGGGGTCTAACAGGAGCTGTAGCTGCCGGCCTTCACCACAGCCACAGCAACGCAGGATCGGAGCCGCGTCTGCAACCTACACCACAGCTCACGGCAATGCTGGATCCTTAACCCACTGAGCAAGGCCAGGGATCGAACCCGCAACCTCATGGTTCTTAGTCGGATTCGTTAACCACTGAGCCACAATGGGAACTCCTCCATGAGTAATTTCTATTTCCAAGTCTACTTCACTCCCTCAAAATGCTCTGTCCTGAGCAAGGGTATATAATTGACCAACGACGAGGAAAGAATGCCTTTTCCTCCCTGACCCCCCGCCCCTGACCAGACACACTGGGGAACCGGGGCCTGGGCTGCCTGCAAGCAGAAGAGCCCCGTATTTATCTCCTATTGCTGCTGTAACAAATTATCATGAATTCAGCAGTTTATAGAAGCCAGGGATCGAACCCACATCCTCATGGATACTAGTCAGGTTGGTTTCCGCTGAGCCACCACAGGCACGCCAAATTCAGCAGTTTAAAACGTGAATTTATCATCTGACAGTCCGGGCGGGCAGAAATCCAAGAATGGGCTTAACCTTAAGGTACTGACAAGACTGCACGTTCTGGAGGGTTTAGAGAAGAACCCGGAACTGACCTTCCCCAGATCCTAGACACTGCCCAGCGTCATCTCAACGCCCCGCTGCAGCACTGATGTCACGCCAGCCTCAGCTGCCATCCTCCCGACAACTCTTCTGACTCCAAGCCTCTGCCTCCCTCTTTATAAAGACCCCGTGGTTACACTGGCCTCACCTGGGTAACCCAGGATAATTTCATCTTAAAATCTCTGAAGTGATTATATTTGCAAAGTCACATTAAGAAACATAGTCACAGATTTAGGACATTAGGACACGGATGTTTTTGGGGGGGCATTACATTGTCTACCACAGGCCTTCCCCCCAACAAACACCACAGCAAATATCCAATACACTTGCTTATAAAATCTATAATTTTATTTATTTTTAATTTTTTTGTCTTTTTTTAGGGCCACATCTGTGGCATATGGAGGTTCCCGGGCTAGGGACCCAATTGAAGCTACAACTGTCGGCCTACACCACAGCCACAGCAACGCCAGATCTGAGCCGCGTCTGCAACCTCCACCACAGCTCACGACAATGCAGGATCTTTGACCCACTGAGTGAGGCCAGGGATTGAACCTGTGTCCTCATGGATGCTAGTCAGATTACTTTCCACTGAGCCACGATGGGAAGTCCTAGAATCCATAATTTTAATACTCTTACATCTTTTTCCCTCTACTAAATTATAAATTCTTAGAAAAAGCCCCCAAAAATTAGGGAATAATTTGAAATATATATATATATGCTTATCCAAATGATTTATATATGATATGTATATATATATAATACTTAATACATAAAGTGTATGATATTCTCAGAGTTCCTACTGTGGCACAGTGGGATCAGCAAGCGTCTCTGCAGCATCAGGACACAGGCTTAATCTCCCTGCCCAGGGCAGTGGGTTAAAGAATCTGGCGTTGTAACAGCTGTGGCTCAGATCTGATCCCTAGCCTGGGAACTCCATATGCTGGGGGCAGCCCCAAAATTAAAAACTATGTATTATAGTCTCAAATCATATACACACATATATGGGAGGGGAGCAATAGCTCTATTTCATGAGGACTTCATTAGAGACTAACCTTCCTTCCATAAAGCTCCTCTGCTATCCTCCAGAGCAGTGCTTCTCAAAGTGTAATGTGAATCTGAATCATCTGGGGTCTTGTTAAAAGACAGGTTCTGATTCAGTAGGTTTCCTTTTTTTTTTTTTAAATTGGCAGCACCGAAAATTTATGGAAGTCCCCGGGCCAAATTCGGGCCATATTTGCAGCCTATGCCACAGCTGCAGCAATGCCAGATCCTTAACCCACTATGCTGGGCCAAGGATGGAACCGTGGCTGTTGCAGAGACAACTGGATTCTTAACTCACTGTGCCACAGCAGGAACTCCTGATTCAGTAGGTCTTGAAGGCTAAGATACTAACAAGCTCTCAGGAAATCACCCTTTTGAGCACCAAAGCAGTCAGGAATCCAGCTTTTTCTATTCGGTCAAAGATATGATGCAGATACACCTGGGTTTCAAGGCACAGGAAGAATATAAGGTGGGAAGTACAGGGCACCAGTTTCCTTTTAAGCAAGAGGAAGGCGCGGGATGACCACCAATCCCGTCTATTCATATTTCAATGGTGAAAACAAGTATAGGGCCATGCTACAAGGAAGTCTGGGAAATGTAGTCTCTTCTCAAGACAGAAGGTCCCAAGTTTGAACTCTCTTGTTACGCAAGAAAGAGGCTGCAGATTTGGGTGGAAAACCATCAGTCTCTCCCATGCAAATGTCAGGTTCTTTTGTAAGTAATCTTCAAGCTTGTAAAGTTTTCCTAAAACAAGTAACAAAACTTGTTTTAATTTTCCCAACTGTAAAATAAAAATTATATCAGTCCCCAGACACTATGTTGTAAAATTTAAGGAGCTGATTGATTGCATCTGTGTTAGGAATAATCACAGAGCTGATCAGAGCAGAACAAATCCCAGGTGCACTCACACATTTATACACCTACCTTCTAGGCTAAGTTCAATTCCAGAAGTTTTAATTAGTCAACCCAAAATAGAAGTAAATGATTTGAGATAAAATAAATTGTCATGTATTTGAGGTGTGGGGAAGTCGTTCTAGCTTAGACATAAATTAACTTGAATTTTTTTTTTTTTTAGGGCTACACCCACAGCATATGGAAGTTCCCAGGCTAGGAGTCAAATAGGAGCTATATAGCCACTGGCCAACAACACCAGATCCTTAACCCACTGATCAAGGCCAGGGATCAAAGCCACATCCACATGGATACTAGTTGGTTTTGTCACTGCCGAGCCACTACAGGAACTCCTTAACTTGAATTTTATGCTAACTAAAACAGCCTGTTTGTGGGGAGTTCCTGCTGTGGCGCAATGGGTTAAGGACATGGCATCGTCTCTGCAGCAGATTGGGTTGCCGTTAAGGTGCAGGTTCAATCCCCAGCCAGGCACAGTGGGTTAAGGATCTGGCTTTGCCACAGTTGTGGCACAGCTCACAGCTGCAGCTTGGATGTTCCCTGGCTCAGGAGCTTCCAAATGCCCTGCATGTGGCCAAAAAACAAAAAAATAAAGCCTGTTTGTGGCCTATGAAACAAACATTATACATCTGCTTTCATTTTGGGGGGGGCACACCCACAGTATACAGAATTTCCCAGGTCAGGGATTGAAACTACGCCATAGCAGCCACTCAAGCCGATGCAGTGACAATGCCAGATCCTTAACCCACTGCACCATAAAATAACTCCCCATCTACTTTAATTCTTAAGAAAAAGGCATATTGACCAGAAGTAAAGAATGTCCACGTTAAAAAGAAATATTAAGTTAAATTGATTATATCAGCATGTAATATGATGTCAGACTTTCTCCTCCATATAACCTGTTAAAAAACATTGAGTTTGGGGTTTAGACGTATCAGTTAGCATTTTCTCTGTAATGAACCAACTCAAGTTTACTGGCATATGGAAGTTCCCAGGCTAGGGGTTGAATCAGAGCTACAGCTTCCGATCTACGCCACAGCCACAGTGACGCAGGATCCAAGCCGTGTCTGCAACCTACACCACAGCTCATGGCAACGCTGGATCCTTAACCCACTGAGCGAGGCCAGGGATTGAACCTGCTTCCTCATGGATACTAGTCAAGTTCGTTACCGCTGAGCCATTATGGGAACTCCCAGCTAAAAAAGTATTTAAAAAATTAGAAAAGAGAAATTAGAGAAACTATCCCATTTGCCATCAAATCAAAAAGGATAAAGTACCTAGGAATAAACCTGCCTAAAGAGACAAAAGACCTGTACTCTGAAAACTATGAAAAGCTGATGAAATAAATCAAAGACAACACAAACAGATGGGCATATACACCATGCTCTTGGATTGGAAGAATAAATATTGTCAAAATGACTATACTACCCAAGACAATCTACAGATTCAATGCAATCCCTATCAAATTACCAAGGACATTCTTCACTGAACTAGAACAAAATATTTTAAAATTTATGTGGAAACACAAAAGACCCTGAATAGCCAAAGCTATATTGGAAAAGAAAAACAGAACTGGAGGAATCAGGCTCCCTGACTTCAGACTATACTACAAAGATACAGTTATCAGAACATTATGGTACTGGAACAAAAAGAGAAATCTAGATCAGCATAGCAGTACGGAAATCCCCCAAATAAACACAAGAACCTATTATTCAGTAATCTATGATGAAGGAGGCAAGAACATAGAGTTGAAGAAAGACAGTCTCTTCAATAACTGGTGCTGGGAAAACTTGGTTAGCTACATGTAAAAGAATGAAATTAGAACACTTTCTAAAATCACACACAAAAATAAAACTTAAAAATGGATTAACGACCTAAATGTAAGGCCAGATGCTATAAAACTCCTAGAGGAAAATATAGGCAGAACGCTTTTTGACATAAATCACAGCAACATCTTTTTTTTTTTTTT